>CM020510.1:20140272-20740272 GCA_009823395.1 Thamnaconus septentrionalis | reverse complement strand
TTCATCTTGTTTGTAATTTTTTTTTATCTTTATCGTGTCACTTGGCCTTCCAGGATAGAACGCCTATGGAGAGACGTGTACATCAAAGTACTTGACCCATTCCACATTCTCTTTAGAAACCTGGAAGGAGAAGGGATGTTGAATCCTGATAATGAGAGTCATCCCCCCCGCCGCCCGTCATCATCGATGGATTCCCTGTACCTTTCTACCACATCACCCCAGCTCTCTTTCAACTTCACTGGCTCCCAGTACAAACTAACCTCATACAACCCCACTTAAAAAAAGTCAAAGATCCCTTCAATGCCTTAACATGGCTTAGTACTCCAAAACTGAATGCCATTTACTTGAAATAAAGTATGAAAAACTTAGTATAACATTAATTTATAACAAATACAAACATTGAAACTTTAAAGCTGTGGTTAGCAAACCTTTTATATGGCTAGTTAGGTTTTATGGATTATATATTCACAATGAAAAAAGTGGTTATTTTTACAAATAAAGCATCAAATTTAGTAAAAAAATAAAAAATATCCAAAACAGCGATACAGAAGGTTGCCTGCCCCCGCTTTAAAGACATTTCCTCAGATCATTCCGAATCCAAAATCTGTACTTCTCACAGATGCTTCAAGGTTCTCTTTAAATGTCTGATAAGTTGGGCACTTTAGAGGCAGCTTCAGTGTTGCGAGGCAGGTTGATGCTACAGGCAGGGTCACTTCAGGAGAAACTTCTACATACAGATTCTGGGGAGGTATACTCCAACCTGTTTTTTAAAACCCAATAACGACATATTATAACCACATGATAACTTTTTTGTTTGTTCACTCGAACATTGTTAGTCACTGCTTCACTGTAAAGTGATTTGATAATCTTGGACTTTCCACAGGCGACACGGTGGCGCAGTGGTTAGCGCTGCCGCCTCCCAGTGGTACCAGTCCCTGCTTGGAACCAGGTCATATGAGAAAGCTTCGAAGTGGACTCCCAACTGTGATTTGTGGGTGGAAGTGTTCTCTTCGGGTGTTTTACGCATTTAAGATTTTAAGTAGGAGATAGTCGCAGAGAGAGTAGCATCACAGCCAATCAGGTACCACCTTTAGTTCCTCCAAACTTGGTTCACTGGAAGGCCGGGCTGCAATAACTTCCAATTGTCCTGGTGAACAACATTAGGTCCAGATGTGGCACTACACATTTCAAATTGAATTTTGGTAACTCTTTGCTGGTGCATGTTTTGAAAATTAAATCTCAAATGTCTTTTTCTTTTTCATTTTAATTAAGTACAAGAATGAGCAGTCTTGAATAAGAAAATGAAAATGCAGATTGAATGATTTATTAATTTGACTCATTAATTATGAGTCAAATAATGCTGCTTCGTTCTTACAATGAAAAAGCATTTCTGCTATTGCATTTTAATTTGGATTATGGTAACTATTTGCTTCCAAACAAAATGAAATGTACTTATTAAATTAAAGTGCAATTCACTGTCATTAGGCAAAGAAAGCATCCTTGCCCCACCAAACTGGCCTCATTTCGAGGTCAGGTGTTTATTACAGCATAGTAAACAGTAAAGTAGCCCACACAAAAATCTATTCAGACATTAATTATTAATCTAAGCCAAACTCAAATACTCATTCTGTGTATGAGATGTAAAAGAAATTAACAGGCCACAGGACTGTTGAAGCCAAAACCAAAATCTTTATAACTGCTGAAAAATGAGGAAAGGAAAGGATCAATGACTATGCAACAATTTTTTTTATTGCCAGTTTCAGAAATTGCAATTGAAAGATCAGCACAGCAAAAATGGTAAATGGACTGCACTTATGTAGTGCTTTTCCAGTACCTTCACAGTACCCCAAAGCGCTTAACAAAGGCTCCTCCAAAACCATTTTTTGAAGTGTTTTTGAGGCTTTAGGCTGTGAAAGGAAAGAAAGTGTAGTCAAAATACACTTAACATAAACATTGTGATTTCTTTGGCTTAAGGGATATAGAATCAAGTAAAACTATCAACAATATTTTTTATAATAAATGTTGTGGTTTTCAAGTGCAACTAATGCAGAGTTTTAGGTTAAATCTGTAAAAACAATGGCCCTGTATATTACAAATTTATAAGATTTAGAAGCACTTGGTGATAGGGAACTATTACAAACAAATGAATACCTGTATTTTTATTCTATATAATTTTTTCTCATGGCCGAGCTGACACATAAGCTGAAGCCTTGGTTTTAAAATGATAAATAGCAATCAGAGGAATGACAGAATGGCAGCAGAGGAACTTCCTACAGTTGTTACTCCACTAGCTGCTGAGGATTTGCCAATGTCTGTTTTACTGTTAAAGCAGTATCCTATATTACCAGTTACAACTTAAATCCAGACTTTATTATAACAAGACAAGAATGCCCAATATCCTATTAATGCCGTGATTAATTTTCCTGTTTATATATACACCTCGACAAATGTCACATTGTTTGTGTGTATAAAAACAGACTGCTACCTGAAGCACAAGAAAATACGTATTCCGTTTCAGCTTGGTCACCTGAAAAAAGGTAAGAGTAAAGGTTCAGCAAAATAAAACATCAGCTGGATCTTTGTCATCTTTCAACCTACAAAATCATCCTTCAATGTATAATTTCATTCATTCATGTGCAACGGTATCAATCAATACATTTAAATAATCAAGTTGAATCTTTTCCACAATCTTAATGTCAATGTTCCGCAGAAAGGTAATGGATGGATGGCAGGGTAAAGTATCTGACTTACTTGGCTGGTAATAGTCATAGATCTTGACTATGGCTGGCTTCAGGTTCTGCACAGGGATCTCTTGTATAAGATCCAAGGTGTGAAATATTGGTATGTTTTGTGGTAACTGTTGGAGGAGAAGAACGAGTCTAAATGGGTGCCGGCACTGTTGATCACCTGTAAATGTAAATTCTTCTTACCTCCCCCAAGTAAACAATGACATGGTCGTCCTTCTGATCAACCCGATTCACTTGCAAAGCACCTCTGAGCTGTAAAGAAAATAATATTTGGCACAATCACAACATCACTGCAGCATCAACAGTTGACATGAACAATGCTTTAGTTGTATTTTCTGGAAGAAAAAAAACAACAACAACTCACACTTTGCAAAGATTGAGGGTCTGGGACAAATCCAGAGAGCATTTTGATGTCCAGGATCACCATGTTTGTACTACTCTCCATCCCATTGTATCTACAGGTGGAGACATTTTGCCTCACAAGTCATTGTCTTGTCCTTGCTGTTTCAAATATACTGCAAATAGAGCAAGGCTTTGTGTGAGGTCTATGGAAGACGGCATGTACGAACATTACTTACAGGGACTGTAAGTTCAACGTCAAATTGGGTTTCTGAACATTGCAAACGCTGTCTGGGTTGACTTCCACGGAGAGGGTAGTGACTTCAGTCGGAGTGGGAATGTTGTAGCGAAGAGACACCTAGGAAAGGTGAAACACAAGGGTCAAAGTGTGGGGAGTGTTGCATCTGTAAAGACTGTAAAATAGAGGCCTTCACAGGCCCAATTTGAAGGACCTGGAACTGAATGGCTCTGTCGAGTTTTGCCAAAGACCTCTACTGTAAAACTCTTTGAGGCACATTGTGTTCCCAAACTTGGGCTATACAAATAAAATTTGATTGATTGATTGATTGGTCAGTCGGTCAGTCTGTCGGTCGGATGGTTGATAGCTTGGTTGGTTGGTTGGTTGGTTGGTTGATGTCATATTCAGACTGGGAGAATTTGTTGGTATTTTCTGTCATGCACTGACCTGCACTGACGCACATGCAGAGCCCTGCGCGTTCAGGCTGAACTTCCCTGCCACGTCCTTCAACTCCATCTCTTGGTAGAGCAGCTTGTTGCTCTGGCTCACATCAAATACAAGCTGGCTGCTGGGAGACTGGATCATCACCGTGCTGGAACCTTGGGGACTGAATGTGAGGGTGGAGTAGAGAGCCAGAGCCTGAAGAGCCACCACTGTGTCCTACAACACACACACAAACACACACACACACCCACCCACACACACACACACACACACACACACACACACACACACATTGACATATTAAACGTATGTCAGTACATGCCTGTCACCAAAGCCTCGCTCAGTGTTCTGGCCGCAGATCGTCTACTAGTTTTATGTATTCATCAACACTGAACTCGACTGACAATATCCAAGGGCACATTGCTTGACTAGGGTTTTTCTTAAATAAAAAAAAAAGTAAAAGTGATGACAGTGAAAAACTTATGCTTTGTCCATTCTCTGCAGCGTCTTGAAACTGAAAACTCACCAGTTAAAGGTGTGACAGCAGCCTTAGAACTACATCTCATTTGATGATACCGAAAGTATTTTACAGGCCTCAAATCCACAGACCTCATTTGTGCAACAGGATAGCAATAATACGTGTATGCATTAAGAATTGATGAAGTTTGGTGAAATTGCTCAAGATGCTGACAGAGTGCATTGTATCTGATGTGTGCCTGTGTATGATCTCAGTGACAGTGGACCATCATTTTCTTGAGCAGTATTATATTCTCATTCATCATTTTTGATTTTCAGTGTTACATTTTAAGAGCATACTCTACCAACCCTTGAACAACCCAGTTTTTTGTCCAATTTCAAACACATGGAAGGTCTGTTAAAGCATCAGGAGCAACAGGACACAAAAAACAAATGTTTACATAGACGGATGTAAACAGGGGGTGAAGTGTGCTGAGATCTACTGATTTTTTTTTTGATAGTTATTCACTCTTCTATTTTCTCCACTGAAGTCTAGGGGGGGGATTCAAAATGTGTACAATGAGCAGTCTGTCTATGAACCAGTTTCTCCTCGTTGTTGTTTGGGTCGTACCTGGGTGGAGTAGAAGCCCCGTAATAGTTCTGCTGCCTGATGAGCCATCTGATCGATGCGGGTGGCATAGCCCAGGTCCTCATTGGATGGAGAGTGGCTGAGTTTAGCCAGGATCACGTAAGAGCTGATCTCCACCGACAGAGAGGCTGACGTTTCTGTTGACTTTTGGTTCCAGTGAAGTAAACCTCCTGCAAAAAAACAAGGTCAGATGCCTCAAAAATGAGAGGAAGGAAGGGTCTCTGTCTTAGAGGAGAAACTCGCCTTCTGTTACTGCAACCTTGTCCAGGTGCTGCAGGAGTTGAGTTCTGGTCTCCATGTCGCCAGCCAGTGTGAAGACGTACGCCATCAGGGCCGTGGTGTAGGTGTTGTCCATGGTAACGAGGGAGGCCCTGAGACAGAATAAGCTTCTCTGCAATACTTGATGCTGTTTAAAAAGAATGTATATATAAATACATTTCGATATAAAATTCTAATTTAATAGTTACATATTTATAGAAAAAATATGCACATGTTTTTACTCATTAGAGATGATTATATATACATAAATATATACACACACATATTACCATGTATATATACTGTATGTATATACATATATAAATCATACACACACACACAATGATGTTCCTGGGTCAATTTGACCCGTAACATAACAGGAGGGTTAAGTAAAATGTATAGTCCATATTTAATAAAATAAAATAAAAAAATAATCAGAATAATAATAGTTATAATAATCTGTCATAATTCCTCTGGCAGTTGATTCTTCACTATCAGATATTACATTTGATTTTTCCACATGACTGGTCGTTAAAGGTAGCTGTAACTTTAAATTATATAACAATGATGGAGCATAATGCCATGGATGTGGAAGACGCTGTGGATGTCAGCAACGGGACCACCGATGATCGACGTCTTTGCCCTTTTAAAACCTTCAAGTAGCTGCTTGGGGTTTTGGTGACATGACTTACGTTTGCTGATGCGTTCATTTCCAATAAGGCTGCAGTGATGTAAGCGCTGAGTGTCACGTCACTAGACACACCACCCTAAAGGGGTAAAAAAGGTAGACAGTCAAGTCAGAGTTTCATCATTGATCCAGGAAAGCCACATTACCTTGCTGCTAGTACACCATAGTGTTCAGAGTACCTTCATTTTGTTGTGAAAGAGTTTCCCTGACTGTGCAAAACAGCCACTTTCTAGTTGTCTCGTCTTAAGAAAATTCTCAGAATCAAGAATTTTGGCTGGATCGATGAAAACGAATGCTCGGGCCTTGGCAAAAGATCTCAGCACAAAAGCAGTCAGCCTGAAAAATAGTTCAACAATCAATACATTTAATAGTCATTCTTTGTTCTAGAGTTAATCAGCCATCTGCAGACTCGACGTGTCTCTATCACCCTTTGCTCATTTTTAGCCAGAATATTAGAAGATGGTTTCAAACAATGCAATGTGCTGTGATTGCACGTCTAGTTCCATGCTCTTACCACGTGTTCTCCTCTCCACTTCCAAAGGTGCTGTAACCACCACTGTCATGCTTGTAGTTCAGCTGCCGCTGATAGCCTGTGTAAATTACATGAATGTCATGACTGTTAATATTAATAAGAATAAGAATCATAAGAATAATGTTAGGATTCATTTAAAGTAATAAGTAGAATAAAATTTATTTTACAAACTGTGACAAAAACAGCAACACACACACACTAAGAAGTTTTATTGCTGGATAACTGTAAGTATTTATGCAATGCTCATGTTGTGTCACTATAAATCACTGTCTCAGAAGACTGTTTTCATTCCCAAGCCAACATGCATTTGTGTTGTGTTCATCTTATAACAACACACACTTTCGTGTATAATGAGAAGTACAAGTCAAGTCGGTTGTACATTCAGAAAAACTGCAATTGTGTGAACTAAAATCTGCAATATATATTAGGAAAGCAGTGAAAACACAAGAGGGAAAACACGCCTGTGAAAACGGTATTCTGTCAGTATTACATCCCCTGTTTGACCTCAGTGCAATGCACTTTGCAAAGTCCTTCAAGAGCTGGAGGTCAAGTAAACATATGGTATATAGGAAAGTCGAGTTTAACTCTTGTGTAATTGGCAAAAATGCCAAAAGCTCCCATGTTTGGATTTCAAACAGCATGAAAGGCTTTGAAAAATGAGTGTCTGAGATCATCCAATATATAATTTCACCATCACTTCAAAAGCACTGGCAGTTGAAATAGTCCAAAGTCTCAGCACTGCAATATGTGGACCCGGTCATTCACGTGAATGTCAATGGACGCAAATACTCCTCACACCTTGAGGTTTTTGCTCCCCAACCTGAACCAGGGGTCCATTGTAGATGTCCAGTGACAGAGTAGCAAGACAACATCTTTACTTTAGAAAAACAAAAGTCTTTGGGAACAAACTCTGTATTTTTATGTTTTAGTGACAGGAACACGTTCACACATTTGAGGAAGAAAACTTTTAGAGTGAACTCACCGCTGGTCAGGAAGTTGCTTGCCTTTTCCATGATGGCTTTGGTCAGCTGCTGCGCTTTTTTAGTACTCAAGGATGTAGATATTGGGGCCAGGCGTGCCATGTTTTGCTCCCCACACCCGTAAGGCATCGCCAGCATCCCTCAATGTTCTGCAGAGCTCTGCCCATGATGTCACCTGTTCAAAACACCAAGGAAGATTTATCAAGGCCAACAACTAAATCTGCAGATGGATTTGCCCCAGGTCAAGCTGGAGATGTGCCGTGTTCACGGTTTTGTCCAAATTGAATGTTTAAAAGGCCAACGTGCAACATCATTTCTTCTCTAGATGTTGTGGTTTTGCTCTGCACAGGCATCCAAATAAAACTTGTTAAAAGTTTGACCTTAAGCAAAAGTATCCAGGCACATGCATGCTTTTAGTGTAAATGTGTCAATATGAACTGTATGACTTCATAGAGTTCGGATTTCAACTGATTTTTAATAGATATAGAGATAGACAATAGTGTATATTTCTTTATGTTTAGGTTTCTTTGTAATCTTGTGAATTCTTTTGCTTCTTTACAGAGAAACACCCCAAATACTCAGTGCCTCATGTTTACAGTCTCAGAAGATGTAGAGAGCTACACACTGTTTAAGGAGTATTTTCTGTGTAACTGCATAGCCTCACAAGTTACAACGCATAGAGTCAACTGGTTGTATTGCCCAAGATAGATTGCAAGGAATTCCACTGTGATTACCCAGCACTGACACCGAAGCATAGACAGACCCCATGATCACGTTCTCGGGAAGCTGCAGCTCTACTTCCTCAGTCACTGCTTCTCCTGTGAACAGAATCAAATTGAACAACACACAAATGAATTAAGAGGCAGGACTTTGTATTTGACTGTTTCTGAATCTGCTAAAACGTGGATGAAATGATGAACAGGAATCTACAGAACATGGAGTCTATTGCCGTTTACAAATCGGTCCAAAAAAAACAACAACAAAAAAATAACAACAAAACCTTGATAGAGGAAGTAGGTCGGTGCAACAACAGTATCCCAGGGATCAAAGTCAGGTTTTTGGCAATTTTCAAAAATATGTTAAAATTTCAAATAAATGCAATTTGTGACACTTGTGTACAGTTACATATGGATATGGAGCTGTGTAGAATGTCGTGATAATGACCCAAAACAAATTCACCTTTTGGACAGAATAGCCAGTTGTGTACTTTCATTATCTCAGTTCCCTCAGCCTGTAGAAGAAGAAGTCAAATCATTTGATTTGCATTGAATATTATTAATATGCAGTTGCATAATGTTTGATTATTTCGTTCTCATTTACCCACCTTGACTATAAGAGACCGTGTGACTGTATCGATGCGACCTCTGTCTGGAACACTCACAACCTCATTGTCACATGATATATGGGATGGCACAGCCTCTGCGCTCACAGTCACATTCACAACACCTACAAGGGCCACATAATATGTGAAGACAGAATGACGTTTTAGGTTCCTTTGTGCGGAGGGATGTTGCATCAACAAGGAGATTTTTACACGAGGTTGAAGTCAAAAACTCTTAAATGTCATAAGGATGAATTTTGGTAGGATTTTTTTTAATTATTATTGCCAACTACCAGTTAATTATTAGTGTCTGATTAAGACTTCAGTTATCAAAATTACAGATATGATAAATGTAAAATTATGTTCATTATTACACTGTTCCAATTGAAAGGAAATTGGGACTAACAAAACCTTTAAGCCTTTACCTATGATTGAGGGCAACATGGTCCAGGAAATGGTTTTCCGTTCACTTGCACACAAGCAAAATGTGTGCTGGTCACCAGAGAGGGAGCTGAGAGTGTAAACTGAAGAGGGGGCTGGATTCACATTGACCTGTTGCCAAAATCATTTTTGAAATTCACGTTACATGTGCTGAAGTTAAGTTGTAACCACAAAGATCACAAGACCTACTGAGAAGTCAGGCAAAAAGTCAACAGTTACAGTTTGCTGAATGTATTCAATGTTCATGACCTGGTTGTGACAGGAGGTTTGTGTCAAATGTAAATGTAACTACATGATCTGTTTTGGGAAACAGTAAGCTTTATAAAAGTAAGGAAATGATGTATCTTCAATTTTGCGAAAGCAGGAGATATATATTTCAAGTCTTTACATCAACAAGAACAGCATAGTTCATAAAAGCTCTGCGTGCGCTGCTGCTTTTACCATGATGCAGCTGGAGAGGTAGTTGAAGACGGTTGCCTTCAGCTCAAAGTGCTCCCCTGATGATGGAGTAGGGCAGGGTGAGCTCCAGGAAGAAGGGCTGAAGACCGTGATCTCCTGACGGGCGCCAAACCCGAAACCCTGGTCTGAGAGGCAGAAAGCCTCCGTCTCCCAGGTGGTGATGGTGTCGGGGACAGTTAGGGGATATCAGCCACCCAGACTTTCTAGATTGGGAGATTAAAAAGAACATTTCGAAGTAAACAAAGGCGAGCCTGTTTCAAAACTTGAGGGGGGTGTTTTCTTTCACCATGAGCTCCTCTCACTAAGTTTGATTTGGAAGCTATAGCATGATGTTAAGAACTTTACAATAAGCATGTTGGATTTGCATCCAACCATGTCACTATTCTTTATAGTCTATGATGAGTGGCAGTTTTGTTTGTTTTTTTGTAAGTCTGTGCACACTGCAACATTGTGTGTGTGTGTGTGTGTGTGTGTGTGTGTGTGTGATGTCACCCTCGGAGTAAATACAACTTTTTGCTTGATTTAACACATTACATCTGCGTAAGTTTGATGCATGCAATGAACCTCCCTGGGCCTGTTTAACTTGGTAAAGAAAAAAAAAAATCAACTGTGGGAGAAGATGCTCACTCGATTTTAACCATTTTCCATAGCCAAGTCTCGGGGAAGAAAGTTCGGACGGTCTCAACTGGTGAATCAACATCACCACCTCTACTGTTGTCATGTGCGAAACCAGCCTTCCGTGATTGGAGAAAGGGAATCCCAGGATGACGTGAGTTGAGATAATGATGTCCTTATTGGAAAGAACAACTTTTAATTGAAGTCAGATCAACTTTTATTTATAATGTGCTCAATCACATCCTGAGGCGTTGCAAGCATTTAGCGCAATCAAAGAGAAAAAGCAACTGATCCCTCCAGAGCAAAGCATGAAGCGACAGTGGCCAAAAAAAACTCTCCAGTGGGAAGAAACCTCAAGCAGACCCAGACAGTGGAGGGCGGCCATGTGGTTTGACAGGTTGCGGTGAAAAGAAAATACAAAAAAATCAAGGGATAGCGATAGAAACAGAGATAAAGTCAGATCGGCAGACAGGCCATTTGAGTGAGTTGCAGTGAGAACATCCGAGTTAATTATATATGATCGTATATATCATGAAATGTCATACCATAATAATTCGATGGTATTCCTCCCCCTGAAGGTCACACAATCCGCATCTTGATCATCAAATTTGTTGCAATTTTAAGACCCACACTCTAGAAATAACAGCACATAATGATGTCAATGTGGTGTTTGTGCAGGAGAATTAATATTAATAGATTACTATTAATATGCTACCAGTGTATTTAACATTCACAAATTGATGGATAATAATTACCTTGAAAACTGAAAAAGCATCATCGCTTTCTGCCAGGGCGTGGCCTGATACGCCTCTTCTTTGTCTCAAGCGCATACAATGTACATCATCTTCTACTTTATATGGGAAATGGGAGGATTTCTGAACAGGCAACAGGCTAAAAATCTGAAGCGAAAGGTGACAGATCAAACTTAAAGGGGAAAAGTAAAAAATTGTTTAATCTGACAAACAATAAAATACAGATTATGCAGTTGCAGGACTATGTCGCTTTGGCTGCAGAGCAAATTTGTCTGGACGTAATCTTTGCAATGCAGAACAGATTTAAAAAAGAAAAGGGATAGCCAAGTATAATGTGTCTGTCTATATGTTTTACCTGAAATTATAGACATTTATCATCTTTCTGTTTAATTAGCATTCCACTGTTTATTTAAATTAATTAATTCATTGTCTAAACTTGCTTATACTGAACCAGTGGTCGTTGTGCTGGTGTTGGAAGCCTACCCCAGCCATCTTTGGGCAAAGGTAGAGTTAAACCCTTGGACAAGTCACCGCTTTATCACAGGACCACATAGAAAGACAAACAATCATTCACACTGGCACTTACACCTAGGACCAAGTCAAAGCTCCCAATTCACATGGTTTTTAATTCTTGGGACTATGACAGGAACCCAGATTACCCAGACAGGACATAGAAAGAACAGACATAGGGAGAACATACAAACAAACCCAAAATGTGTCTTTGATTGTCTTACTTTGTCTGCAGTCAGAGTCTTTCCAGGCTCCTTGATGAGGACACTTTGGTCAACGATGCTCAAACCACAGAGAGACTCTGGGTTGGCCGTCACCTGCAAGGTGGTCTCATCCCCTGGCACAGCTGAAATCTGAGAAAACTCCAGAGACACCTAAACAAAGAGAGGAATGTATGCAGGTCCATGTGCAGATATAGTGCACCATTAACAATGTATTACAACACATCTGTGAACATATGCATTAGATAATAGTTTCTAATTTCTGTGAAAAATGCTGCAAATTCAAGTTGTCAAGTTGGCCCACCAAACTCTTGGAGATAATGTCTTAAAATGTTGCTGAACTGCTAAGATTTCAAGTCTTAACATACACAGATCTTTACTAAGTACCTGGAGTGAACCCACACTGACACATGGAGAACATCACACTCTCTAAAGAAAGGTCCCAAAGGGTGTAAAATAGAAGACATTCTTTTTTTGAGAATGACGTATCATTTTTAGAATGTGTATGTATTACATGCAATCAAGTGTCAGTCTCAGTTAAAGAGTCCTAACTGAATATTTCAACATCACTTCAAGCTTTAAAACAGTCCCTAACCACTCTAAAATCATTTTCTCGGGTTTGTACTGACCTTGTGACTAAAGCACTTCTCAACTGAGAAAGCCGCACTGTGGGCGATCACATTTTCACTGGGAAGCACAGCATACGCAACAACCTGGACAAATGGCGCCATTTCTGGAGCAACTCTCAATGTAAAGGACACTTTGCCCTCAGTAACTGAAACAGAAACCACAGTGTAAAACTCAATCAAATTAACCAATAAAACAACTATGCAGCAGATAACTACAGTTAATACATCTTATTCCTTGAGAAAATGAACTAAATATCTGATTATGAATCAGTCTTCTGTTTTATGTCTGCATACCTGGCTCACTCAGCACTTCCACCTTTCTCAGTCCTTGTGTAATGATGCTTCCTCTTGATAAGAGCTGGAGAAAAAAAAATAAAAAGATAAAATACTTTATTAAACACAATGTTTCATCATTAAATAAATACTTGGATCTTATGGAATCAAAATATTTCAGCAAAAACAAGAAATGGCCTTTAATTCAGAATATCATATGTTTTATACTATATGCCACAATCATTTGTCATGATAACACAAATCTGAAAAAAAAATGTAAATGTTAATTGACACAGATTACAATTAATGATGCCAGCGTGCACCTATTGTCATCTTCTTACCAAATACATCACATTTACAAATCCTTGAGTCTCTCCTGCAATGGTATATTTGATGGCGATGTCACTGTCCTTGTCACAGAGGAGGGCTGTGTCAAAGTGGTCCACTTTCAGAGAGCTGACAAATTTAGAATTAGGAGAAGGCTCTTCAATCTTGGAGATGCGATGCATTGCCACCTGATAGCGTGCTGGAGGTGCCAGTCCTGGCTCTTGAACACTGCCCTGCATTCAATAGAGGAGTACCGTTATTCAGCTTTAAGTGGTTTAGATTGAGTTTTTTTTTCTGTTTTAGGTGGAGACTACAACCATTGAATTAAGTACGTTTTCATATTTTTAATATTCCCTTTTCACTTGTTTTTATTTTTTTTTTCAGTGAAAGTATTGTTACAGATTTATATAAAAAAAAAGGGAAAAAAAGGAAACTTTTTTTGTTGGCTTAATATTTTGGTTGCAAACCAACTTTCAACAACACTGTGATAAATCAGATGTAATCATCATTGGCCCCAAACCGCTCATCAGCAACACGCATCCTCCACCTGGCTTCCCTCCACCACCACTCGCAATCTCAGTCTTCTTTAAAATGACCTCTCCTTCCAGCACCATGCCAACAACATCACAAAGACTGCCTTCTTCCAGCTCAGGAACATCGTCCACCTCCGTCCATCGCTCTCCTTCTCTGCTGCTGAAAGTTTACATCAGCATTACACACTATCATCCAAAAACTCCAGCATGTCCAGAAATCTGCCACCCGCCTGATCACCGAAAACCCGTGAGAACTTCCCACTGGCCAAGCTCAGGCATACTCTCGAACTGATTCCGCCCTCCCCCGCTCTGCACCGGAAGTTATGTCGCTGTGCGCTGCTCCAAGAAAATGTCTTTTCGGTGTGAGGGAAATTAAAAAAATAAGTACAGAGCAACTGCCGATCGACTACCGAAGCACCATGGACCACAACCGTCAGAGTGCAACGAATAGAGAAAATGTTGGAGGTTTTTTCAGCCTAATGCGGATGCGATGGAACACCGGCCCGGTGGGCAACGGGAGGGAGACGGGCTCCACTCGGCCAGTGGACGACGAGAGAATAGTCGGCCACGGCAATATTTGAAAACATGTATGAGGACTGTGAGTGTATTGTGACCTCAAGCAACTTTAGTTTTAAGACTATTGGCAAAGTACAACCGTTGAATCGTGTTGATAAACTGTTAGCCACCACTGCTAACTCTGTGCTCTGCTTTGTGTGTTGTGTTCGCTCACAGCGAAATTGAAGAGGCATAAACTCTGATACACAAGTTTTGCTCCTTCTAGGGATTTTCACACTGCTAGCATGTTAACATGGGTTGTATAGAGCTCTTCCTGCTTTCTGTGGACTTAAGTTGTGCAGATATTCTTGGCTGATAATAAACGACTCTATGACTCAAGTGATCGTTTCAGTGTCCATATTTTCTCTGCTAGGACAGCGTTTGGATACAAGTCCACAGTATGAAACAAAATCATTCTAAGCCCTGTTAAAATGTCTCACAAAAATCCAAACGGTAAACTGCTTCTTAAAGGATGAAGCCTTCCCGACGGTAAGCTTTAAAATTATGACGGTTTCATAAAGATTGCTGTTTACTTTCAACTCACGCACCGGCAAACTGAGGAAGGGTGACTCAGCAGCGACCAAGAGTGTGACTGGGCGGGAGGCATACATGGAGGAGGCCAGGGGTGGAGTAAAGTAAAACAGACCGTTTTCGCAGGATGTAGGGAATGTGAGTTTTGGTCTGCACCTCACGGCAGCTCAGATTGCAAGGCAGGGGGTGGGCTTTAGAGCTGTGACATCAGCGTTTCCAAAAATTATCTTTTCCGGCGCTTACACGAAGCCGGGCAAGGGGGCGTTCCGTGGGAGCAATCAAGCTGTCTTTGATCGGAATAACGTAACGTGTTAGCGGTAGTTATCGAGACAAATTCACAAAAGTAATTGCAAAACACAGACCCACGGGGAATGAAGGTGAAGTTTTTTTTTTATGAGCATTATTTTTTACTGGCCCCTCCAGGCCAGTGGTTGGAGCATTCTGGTGGTTTTCAAAGTACGCCGAGGCCACCTGGCCAGTTATATTGTCGACCCCAGATAATAACAATAATAATAATGATAATAATAATAATAATAATAATAATAATAATAATAATAATAATAATGATAATGATAATAATGATAAAGAGGCAGACATTTTCTTGATGTCATTATTATCATGTATTTTACTTACCAGTAGTTCAATTCCTAATTGGTATTCCGTTGTGTTAAATGAGAATGTGGCAATTCCATCATTGTTTGTAGTGATATTCCCTGGTAACCTATGTTCCCTTCTCCTTTCACTCATGAGCACACTTACTGGCTTGTCAGGAATAGGCGTATTATTAAAAAAAACAACTTTAATCTGTTTGAAAGTAAGAAAAAGAATCATTGATATTGGAAATAGAGTCTGTTGCAACAAAATGAGTTACAAGATGAATGTGTTCTAGATACTGTAGGTACACTCCAATACAAAGGAAACTGGTGTGGGGGTTGGGGATGAAATTTACAGGTGAAATTCACAAACAAATCAATTTATCTGAGGATAACAATGCTGTTACACTATGTTGTAATGTGGTATTTATGGGATGACAATTCATTTTATATGTGTCTTGGAAGAAGATCCAGACATGACAAGCATGACCAAATTTCCCATGGACAGTCAAGAAGAAATAAGAGGGACAGAATGGAGTTGATTTTGGCAGATCAAGTTGTCATCAGCATTAAAATAAAATGGACTCATGTATATTCCACAATCATTGCCAAGAGGGAACAATACAATATGAAAAAGAAGGACAGAGCTTTAGGATTGGGCTGGAGAGGGACGTAAAGAAGACCATTGAATAAAATCAAAAAGATTTTTATATTTACTTACTTTTCCCTCCAAGGTCATTCCTGCCTTATAAACACTTGGTGTGTCAATGAAGGACACTTTGCCAATGAGATAGGACAAATCCACATTTTTCTGCTCTGAATACGAAACTCCTGTAATAAAAAAAACGTTGTTTGTATTCATGTAACAGTTTGCACATCCTGTCTTTTAATACTTTTCCAAAAGCTTTCTCGTAAATGTGAAAGCGCTAATAATGATCATACTTGCCTGTGCCCTCTTCTTCCACTCTGACCTTAATAGTTATTTTTTTCTGCACAGCCTTATGGTCAATTTTAGTGAAGGTGGACATCTCAACAAAAAATCTGGTGCAGCCTGTTTTATCAGTCTAGATAAGGAAATAGTAAAAACAAACATGTCACCTAGAATTAACATTATCATTATAAGACCTCATGTACGAAGTAAGACAGCGTTCACATTATCGACAGTGCATACTATACACTGTAGACTACAGACTGTTCATCTCATTACATATTTTATTAAAAACTGTGTCACATGCACCATAATAT
Source organism: Thamnaconus septentrionalis (assembly GCA_009823395.1). Taxonomy (NCBI): domain Eukaryota; kingdom Metazoa; phylum Chordata; class Actinopteri; order Tetraodontiformes; family Monacanthidae; genus Thamnaconus; species Thamnaconus septentrionalis. The sequence continues at coordinate 20,723,936 of CM020510.1, read as the reverse complement.
ATTCTTTTGCATATTTTTATGACGTTGTCATGTCTTATCAATTCATTGGTACTCTACCTGTCGTGTCTCCTGATGGCATGGGGCTTTCAAGCTGTCTCCCATGGTGGACGCGACATGGCGCAACAAAGGTCGGCACAATTCAACATCAACACTGCCTGGTACAGGCTGCCCAAATGTGTATCTGGGTAGAAGAAATATTTTCAGCAGCTGAGTATGTTTGTTTTTTTTTTTAACTGGCACCCCATTTGAATTTTAAATGAATGAACCATTACTTACCTTGCACAGACTTCTACTGGGATTGTGTCATCTGCAATGCTTATTTCGTCCGGTGAATTTAATTTGACTTCAAATTTTGGCAGAACTGAAGAAAAGGTGGGATTTTTAAGTTGAAGGTTATCATGAACATTTTATAAAAAGCGTAATAAAATGTACGTACCGTACTTTTCCACCTTAAAATCTAGAGAAATCTTGGTTTCATTAATCCAAACAAAAATTTTATATATCCCCTGTGGGGCCTCTGGATTTAAGGAGTAAGACAGTTGCAGCATTTTGCCATCAGATTCAGTGTCCAGCCATTGTCCAATACGGTTTCTGTTTGCATCCTGTCAAAAATGAGTTATATTTGTAGTAACAAATTACTGTAAGACTTCCAAAAAAAAGAAGAATATATATTGTCATTTGCCACATGATTCTTTTCACACATTTGAGATTATAAGCCTCATAATAGAGGGTTTTAGTCAGAAAATCATCCCTGCACAGCTGATTTTAACCTAATACTAGTGGATGGCCGGCTGATTTTTATCTTTGAAGATAAATGTTTGCATTTTGAATTAAGACTGCTTTGTGAAAAAAGCTCAAGAAAATCAAAATTCCAACAATCAAGCCAATCCTCAAACAATGGACTGTCTTTTGTGTTTCTGTAGTAAGACGGGCGGAAACATTTTTCATTTAAGTGGATGAGTAAGGTTTGGCATCATTCTGATCATTACCTGAATTTCAATGGTGTTGTACTGAAAAAGAGCGTCAGAGAGATATTAGTTATCAGGTGGATTGTTGAACAATTAACTGCTGTCCTATGTAAAATATAACACTGATTTGTATTTTATTCAACAATTAAAAATGTTATGCATACTATAAAATGTAGTTTGATGAAATAATGGCCTTCAACAATGTCATGAATGAAACAAAAGGCTAAACAGTAGCTGTTTTCTTACCTCTGTTCTTCTGATCGATGCTATTACGTGACTCATATTACCATTAAGAGAGAAGTTCAGCAAATTTGATTCGACATAAAAGAGGTCATGGTTGGTACTATTGACCTGAAGTTTTCTGTAAACTATGTTTGTGTTTGTGCACACTAATTAAACACACCTCCAAGGTCAACCTACGCATCATTTATTTTGGCCAATTTCTCACAATACTAACAATTTTGACAGTGATTCAAAGCTAACATCACTGTCCACAATACTGACTAAGAATGAGGACACTCACCCGGCTGTTGACAGACCTTAAATCGGGGTCCAGTGTTATTACTCTGAAATGCACTAAGAGGAAAAGCAATGAGTTCAACCAAAATAACTGAATTTTTATTTTCCTGTTAGGATACTGAAGTTGGATAAATGACGGTCTGCAACTTCCGAATATTAACTTCAAACAAGCATGTATAGACCTGTACTTGCAGCTTTTGTCTTGAATTAATAATCTGATTGTGTTTACCTGTTTGTCCTGGGAGGTATATTGGTTTATCTGTTTGAATGAATGTCCTCGGCTGATAAACCATAACCATGACTTTTCTGACTTCTTCAGAGGAAAATGTTCCTCCTTGAACTTTGACATGGAAGTTCAGTACCGTGTCTCTCTCGACTGAGGGAGCCTGTGTGAGAAACATGACAATCAAGTCAGGTCTTTCGCTAAGTCACAAGTTCTATCGTGGAAAGGGGATGAAAGCTTCAATGCAAATAGTGAATTGCTAACTAAAGAATTTTAGGATTTTCTCCCTCGAAGATGACCTGAAATGTTTCACAGATATGAAAGTCTGTGTTGGATGTTTGCAGCAGAAGGACCCCCCCAGGTCTGAGGGTGACGTTCATGGTCACATCCTCACTGGGATGCAGGAGACTTGCGCACAATGTGGTTTGGGCTCCAGATCTGATGACTGCAGGGATGGCTACTAAGTACTGCCTATAGCCAAAAAGACATAAACATATTCCATATACAGGACATACCCCTCATTACAAAATAATAATAACAATAATAATGATCAGAGGAATAAATATATATATATTTTTTTTACTATTTGTTTTGCTTGATTTTAAAAAAATACACCTGTCACAGACTAAAACACACACTGAAATGTTTTTCAAACTTACGGATTTGCCACTGCTTGGCCCGCAACAATCCTGCTCAGGCAAATAGACAGGACGCAGATCCATGTCTGAACCCCGGAGAGATCCATGACTGACTGACAGAAAGACAAGGTGCAGGGCCACTGTCTTATTGACTCTGCTGCCACATCAAGCCCCACACTTCCCCTTCTAAAATGGACTTTAGAAATAGATTACAGATTTTTTTTTTTTTTTTTTTTTGACTACCAAGAATGAGGACATTTAGCAAATATTTGAATTGATTGATTGGTTGAAATGAAAGTCCATATTGACTGTCCTAAAAGGGTTTTATTTCCGATTTTTTTTTTCAGGATTTTTCCTGTCATTGGTCACAGGTAAACACCAGCGGCGGAGCTCTCCCTTCCTCCTCCTGTGTGAGAGTGTGGATTATTTTAAGTGATTTGTAATTGTTATTTTGTTTTCTCTTTCAGTTGTTGGAGACTGGTGGTGGGGGTGCTGGTGTTGTGGTGGTGGAGGCTCCCCTTGTCTGTGTCCTGGGAGTGGGTTTCTTTGTGCCACGTTTACCGGGTGACTTTAGTTATTTTTATTCTTTTTTCATAAAATAAAATAGTATTTTTATACCACACCTATAAGAGAACCACGTCTCTTGTCCATGCATGAGTGAACAGACCTGTGTGCCGTATTAGTTTTATTTACTCCCTGAGCAGGACAGGCCAACTTGGCAGAACATGGCCAACTTTCATAAAACAAACAAAAAACGCTAATTCATGATGAACAAATATTAGCCAGCCAGCTAACATTTATCCAACGCTAGCTAGCTGGCTAGCAGGACAAATAAACACACTTGGAAAAAAACAAAAACAAAACAGCGTTTCACCTCCACCTCAAAAGCCCATATCACAAACAAATAACTTACCTTTATCCTTGCAAGTTTTTCTCCAGTTTTCTTTTTCTTCTGTTTTTCCGCATCGCTAGTAGAACTCTGAACTCTCTCTATTCTGATCATTACCTGAATTTCAATGGTGTTGTACTGAAAAAGAGCGTCAGAGAGATATTGGTTATCAGGTGGATTGTTGAAGAATTAACTGCTGTCCTATATAAAATATAACACTGATTTGTATTTTATTCAACAATTAAAAATGTTATGCATACTATAAAATGTAGTTGATGAAATAATGGCCTTCAACAATGTCATGAATGAAACAAAAGGCTAAACAGTAGCTGTTTTCTTACCTCTGTTCTTCTGATCGATGCTATTACGTGACTCATATTACCAATAAGAGAGAAGTTCAGCAAATTTGATTCGACATAAAAGAGGTCATGGTTGGTACTATTGACCTGAAGTTTTCTGGAAACTATGTTTGTGTTTGTGCACACTAATTAAACACACCTCCAAGGTCAACCTACGCATCATTTATTTTGGCCAATTTCTCACAATACTAACAATTTTGACAGTGATTCAAAGCTAACATCACTGTCCACAATACTGACTAAGAGTGAGGGCACTCACCCGGCTGTTGACAGACCTTAAATCGGGGTCCAGTGTTATTACTCTGAAATGCACTAAGAGGACAAGCAATGAGTTCAACCAAAATAACTGAATTTTTATTTTCCTGTTAGGATACTGAAGTTGGATAAATGACGGTCTGCAACTTCCGAATATTAACTTCAAACAAGCATGTATTTTTGATGCCATTATGGTGTTGGTTTGTTTTTAATCCTCTTGCTAACGGGAACGAATGGTAGCTGTCAGTCATTCCCATCATACCTGTCGGCGTTGCCGGCCCGCTACGTCACTAACTGTGTGACAGTGCGGTCCAACGACCTAATAATGGCAAAAAACACGAGGCACAGCTTATTATTGCAGCTAATTTTAGTTATAGCTGACGTTTATTTTTAAGCATATAAGGGGTGTAACAAACACATGAGATAGCTACAGATAAAAACTGACATTTTAATTCTCCTCAGACAAGGCTGAACATGCAACTTTGGGGCCACAAGGGGGCTTTGGGGGCCCCTGGTGATTTGGGAGCCCTAGGCATTCGCCTAGTTCGCCAATACAGCAAGAAACGGCTCTGGCACACACCACACGTTTCCCAAAGCACGTCAGGACATACATACAATATAATACAAATAAGATAACGATAAAATAACTCCACGATCATCACGTGTGCCGTTGTGTGTGTAAAACGGAGAATCTCTCTCCACTCGCTCTCTTCCACGTGGATGACGCCCTGGTGAGAAGGGGAGGGGAGGTGTTCGCTCACCTTCTCACAGGGCAGTATGAAGTAACTGTTGCTTTCTCCATGAAAGCAAATATTGAGGAATGCAGAGGTCTGCCCTGCATATTCATAAGTTCACTGGGAAGTTGTGGCTTATTTCCTCTGAGTGTTCCCAACAATGGTCAGCTTTCTTTATGAGGTTTATCTCTTTGGCGGGAGGATGTAAAGAAGTTGTCACACGTCATTGGAGCCATTTGTTTATTTTTCCTTGATGTATATTATGAGTGTCCCATGTTTGGTGAATATTACTTGTTTGAGTGCTATTATGTTATTTTCCCACAAGGTAGTGTATTTTTTCTTTCTTTTCTTTTGGGTTGGCTATTTAATGGGGCACCTGCCAATCAGTGACTGTTATAAATATACTTAGTTAAGTCAATAGGATGATTTAGGAGTGGCCCACGAGGGGGAGCTCTAGGAAAAGGATTAAGTTGGTGAACTACCAGATTCAGCGATTGAGTTGTTGTTTTCTTCAACGGTAAGTCAGTCTGTATTTGCCTAATGCAAAGTTATCAGAGCGATGTTATTAAAGCTCATTTATCTCCCGACAACTCTGGTCATTTTTATATAATTAGGAGACGAGGTGGGTTTGGTATGCTCCAGAGACTGTGGAGACATACAAGGTCTCACATAAACGAACTGAGGCACATGCGTTACAAGTACTAACTACTCGCTCTATGTAGTGCCACATCTGGACCTAATGTTGTTCACCAGGACAATTGGAATTTATTGCAGCATGGCATTCCGGTGAACCACGTTTGGAGGAACTAAAGGTGGTACCTGATTGGCTGTGATGCTACTCTCTCTGCGACTATCTCCTACTACACCTACCAACGCAGTTCGGAGCTTATCTGTTTTTACTGTCAGCGGGCAGGCCACAAAGCTTCTCTATGCGCTATTAGAAAAGCTAAACTGAGTGGAGCATGTCCCCGTACTGAGGATGTAAGGGATGTGGGTAGGCGGCAGCAGTTTAAAGACATTCTCATAAATGGTAAACCTGTGACTGCTCTGGTCGACTCAGATAGCTTCTTGACGCTGGTCCGAAGAGATTTAGTCCCGATTGGCAAAGTGGATTACAGCAGACAGGAGGCCATTTTGTGTGTGCATGGGAACAGTCATTCCTACCCTACTGCTGATCTGACTGTGGTTGTGGATGAGCAACTCTTTCTGTGCACGGTGGAAATGGTGGAAAAGCTGCCTGTCGCTGCCATCCTGGGGTGGGACTTACCAGTGCTGCTTGACGTGCTGCTGGCGGCCAAAGACGGTGACTGCAGTAAGGCGTTGTCAGGTCAGGTGCTCACCCGTGCCCAGGCCAAAGCAGGGGTGACGTCTGACTCACGGTAGGCTAAGTGACCAGTTCCAGAATCCTTCTCCACTTTGGACAACAGCTTGTTTGAGGGGGGCCATGAAAGGCCCGAAGAAGTTTCACCGCCAGCGCCGGTTTAAGAATGGGCACACATCCAGGCAGCCGGACTGTAAAAAGTCTGGCTTACATGAGGCCCCAGGACTCCACAGTCTGGGACTAACTAAGACAAATGCAAGCTACGCTAATGCAAGACACTTAAACGACCCAGGTTTACTAGTCTGATTTAGGCCTACTCCTGGTGTTGTCTGTGAAACTGGGCCTAGGTGTGAAAAGTATTTTCTTTGAAATATATGCGTTTTTAAAGACAATGGCTTCCACGTGAAAACAAAGCTACGGTCTCAGTAATTAGAAGGCAGTGTTTTTACTTTTTGTTGTCCAGAAGAGGAAATTCACATTTGACTATGCTTCCTTGAACCGATACAGTGACGACAGTACATTATTGTCATTATTGTAAATGAAATGACATCTTTATTCACACTGGCTATATCTAAAACATAGGCAGGGATGCAATGGAAAACAAATCTTTCACTTATTCCTTTTAGTTACATCTGAGCTCATTGAATATTACATGCTTTGCACAGTGTTTACAGTTGTATAGTAAGAAGTTCATCAACCGGTTTTACATAAGAGTGACAGTACTGCAGTAATGATGATACGCCTTATCAAAAAAAAACAAAAAACAAGTCAATAACAGAACAAAGTAAGTATATTTCCAGTTACAGCACTCCATCTTTGGTTGTCTCTATGTGCTTGCCTCATGTGCAATCAATTTCCAGTTTGTATAGTTTTCAATGTAATTCAAAGATGTACTGAATGGACCGTTGAAGCAAAATAACAACAATTCAACTTATAGTTTACTTAAATACATTCAAATTCCATATATGGTTGTGGTACTAAAGCTAATAAGACAATTGAGTACAGTGCAAATGATTAAGGCTTATTTTATTTGAAACTAAGATTTAGAATGTTTTAGATTAAATCATGAAAATACAAAAATACCAGATTTTCTCATGACACAGCTTAATTTACATCTATAAACACATTAAAAACTAGTTTCAGCAATGATTACATTTTCCTACAAAGGACGTAAATATTTCCATCGCCAAGGCTCACATGACAACTAACAGCTCAAACAAACTTTCTTCTTACGTTCTCAGGCACCTCGCTCCAGTGCAACTGTTTACCCTCTAGTTTTAGTTAAAGAGAAATGTAAACACTTAGTCACACAGCAACACTCAGAGTACAAGTTCACTTGGAAAGGTCTGCCATGCACTCCCCAAAACATTCCTGCCATTTAGGAATATGGATATGAGGCTCAGTCACTGAATCCCCCACCCGTTTGTGAGCTTTGTGTGGAGGTTATGAGGTAAAACAGGTAAATGTTGATTTATAGCATGACTGGACACTGCTCGCTATGTGTTCTGTCCTTTTAGCACCTCTCCCAAGAATAAAATGAAACAATAACAAAAGACAGACCTGGCCTGGAATGATGTTAAAGAGGACCAAGAGACCAGTCAAAAACCTATCGCTCTGCCTTGACTTTGTAGCGGAGGACAAGGTAGGTGGCCAGCCGAAGGACGATGAAGAAAATGCCCAGAACAATGAAGTCCATGTAGAGCTTTGCGTCTTCCACATCCAGTAGCTGCAGCACCTCTTCAGGCTGCTGGAACTTGCATACTTTCCCTGGACACTCCAGTTCTGAGCGGTTCATCCCATAGATAGACAGGATCACTCCTTCGAAACCGTACCTGTGGGTGAAGCAAGTTTTGCAGACTCCAATCAAAAAAATCAAAAAAAAAATTTAGTGTTGCCTTTCATTACAGACGAAATAAAGGTGCATTTCTCAAAGAGTGTTTAGTTACTATCATTAAGAATGAACCGTGTTATAAACCTTGCTTTTACTCACATTCCAGCCAAAGTGGAGGTATATATAATAACCTCACCATCACAAAACTAAAAAAATGATGTCAAAGCACACACTCCGTGGACTAAAATATGTCCATGTCACCTAAACCGCTTACATTGGCACTGGTTAAAAAAAAGAAATAAAAAAAGACAGCCATATATTTAAGCCCATAACATTTGATTATGATTACTAATTGAAGAGTGGTATCTAAGCCATTGGTACAGTTAAACCTGGCCGTAGATCTAGTCAATCTGCTTTAATTTGTAAGACAAAGAGAGGCATTTTAGCATATATTGCAAATCTCTGCTTTTCGCATTTGCAAGTGCATTCACAAATAGCTACATATGGTTGTTGTAAATCAACAGATGCCAAGGTGGTTCATACCTCACATAGGACACATAGGAACTCCACTGCAGGTACTTGGGGATTGTGTCAAAGTTTACGAAGAATCCAGAGAAAAGCAGCACCGGGATAGCTGTGACAGGTCCTACAAAAGTTGCTACCTGCGTGGGAAAGAAGATTGTTTTCAATTGTTTGGGTGTGGAATTTTAAACAAGCCATCTTTATTTTCCAAGTAAAGCACTTACCTGAAGGGATGTGGAGGCAGCACCTACCAGCAAGCCAAGGGACTGGGCTACCAGAGCAGTACAGGTGGACAGGGCAATGAAGAGAAGATATCTGCTGGCTTCAGGTGGCTGCTCGGTCATCCAGTACACTATACTGCAGTACATAATGGGGCAGATCACCTAGAATAACATTTTAAGTTTTACTTCAAAGTATTTCACTACCAATGGTTTCACCTTTTTCCATTTTCTGATGCTATACACAATCTGTTTTACAAATGTTGTTGAACAAGTTGTGTTCCTGGCCTGTTCATGATGTCCATCCTTCACCAGTACATCTCATGGGTTAATCTTGGATACTTAATAATTTATTTGAAGATGTTTCAAATTACATCCAAAAGGCTCTAATGCTTCTAAAGATGGTTTCGGAAATCCCAGGTGGGGAACACCTCTTGATAGGGTGCAACAAGACAAGAGGTCTTGTTGCACCCTGTCAACAATTGGGTTGTTTTGTTTTATGGGCCACCCTGTGCCCTGCCACCTTGCAAGTTGTTAGGCCCACACAAGTATACCTGCATCAAGAAATTAAAGTGATGTGTACCTCTATCAACAAATTGCAGTCACCCTTTTGTTGATATGGTAGCACAATCTGCAGGATCACCTCCCATGTGTTCCCACACAAAGATTATCTGATTCCCTATAGAACTGAAGAAGATTTAGGGTGAAAGGTGACTAAGTCAAATTGCCTGCTTCATATATAAGCTATTCGTATGATTTAGGCTATTCGTATGATTTAGGATGACCTGGACAACTGATAGCCTTCAAAGACATTCTCAGATTAGCGACAACATCCCCACGAGGTGTTTGTCACGGCTTCATGGACACCTTGTTTCTTTCTTCTTCCACACATTCGGTAAGTACAACAAAGCAACTGTCAGTAACTGCTAAATGACATTGCTTTGTATAGGCTAATCTTGAAAATAAGGATATCAATTCTCGACACAAACACTAAAACTGTCTCTAAATGTTCAAACTCACTGTACAGGTTTAGATTTATTTATACTTGTTTCCATCCCCATGTCATTTAATTGTCTCTCTTCTTATCACAAGATTTTTCTTACAGCTTAAAAACCTTCTTCTTTAAAGCTTTGAGGATATTACGTGGGCATGTAATCTTGATTTGTTTATGTGCTGCCTCTACCTTGTGAGACATATCTGAGCATGTAACTTGACAAAACATGCAAAACATTGCACTGGACAAGCCCCATTGGTCGGTCTTCAAGAGACATCTGAGTGCTGGAACACCCACATTGGAAATATTTTGTTGCTGCCTGTATTAATACTTAAATATTTGACTTTGGCTTTAGTTTTTAGTTTTTTGGGGGGTTACTGTTCCTCAAAGGATAGCACCACATGAATAATAGCAAACATTCCAAACATACATTTTAAAACAGCACAAATATTGCCAGCTTAAAAACAGAAAACAAAAAAGCAAACTGATCTGATCATGTTCTCACATGCTCACCTGGAATGGTATATCAGCCATCGTCTTGGCAAGGTAGTAGGCTTTCAGACTGTACCAATAGTTAAGATGCTCTCGCAGGAACACAGACATCTCCAGAGGAACTAACGGTGGCATTCAAACAAATCCACATTAACAACTTTATTTAAATTTAGATTTAAAAAAAAACAATGAAAGTATCATTAGCTCCCTTTGCTGGACAGACTTACAGGTTAACACGGTTGGCATAAGTGCTCCAAACATGATGAAGAGCATAGAGAAAAAGAGGAACCCGGTGTTGTTAAAGACCTTGCTGGCATCATTGCCAATGTTGAGATACAGCAAGCCAATTAAAACACCAATGGCCACATGGAAAATCAGTCTGAGGTGGGTCAAAAGCTGGAAACAGATAAAAACAAGCAAGGAAACACATGTATTGCTGTACTTATTTTAACCCGTGCAGTTGCAATATTTGAACAGTTGTTTCAGACAAATATCACCCACCTGGTCTCTGCAGATAGTTACGAAGGTTCTTTTGAAGAGGATGCAGAACTGTGTAAGTGTACTTGTCGCAAAAGTATGGCTTTCCATATGTCCAGCATTCTGACAAAATAAAAATAGATGAATGAATAAATACTTATTAAGCAAAGCAAAGAAGAGGTAAAGAGGCAAAGAAGTGGTCAAAGTAAAACATGGGCGCAAGTAAACATAAAAATGATTCTATGGTGGCTTGTGTTTTTTTTTTAATGTAAAATAAGAATACATGTTTTGTTGTATCCGTTTTTAGCGTTGGCAACCTCAAGCTTCATGGAGCTGATCATTTGGACTTGAGCATTTCATATTGTAATTACCCAACTTGTTTGAAGAGGCATAAGATACAAAATCAGGAAAAGGGGACAATGTGATCATGATTGTACTGTAACAAGGAAATACACACCACTTGGCGAATGGTTGCACAGACAGATGGGTTGTTGTTATCGCACTGGTTCTTCTTCTCCACTAAGGCACACATTCCTTGCTGAACTGCTTCAAACAGCACAGGGTTCAAGTCTCCGTACTCCCCCGATGCCACTTCAATGACTAATAACAACAGAGATGAACAGAGATGGGAAAAAAAAAAAAGTCTGGTCAGTAATTTGTTGTAACTCTGCAAAGTATTGCAAATATTTAAACATGTTTCAAATGGACGTACCATAGTCTGCTGGATTGTGATAAGTAGGACAATAAAGGCCCAGAGTCTTCAAATAGGGAATGAGGTAAGGGACTGTGCCCTTGTAGATACACTGACCCTGACTGAGAATGTAAAGCTGTGGATGAACACAATTATTATTAAGTAAATTACCTCTAGATTTCCAGCTGAGGGATGGAACACAAGTCAGCATAAAATGGGAGACAGGGCATATTAAAGGAAACATTTACAAAGATGTCTGAATGTTGAAAGCTGACATTCAAAGTAAAGATTAGCAGCTGGAACTGCTAAACCACTGTACTGTATCTCAAGTGATATTGCGCTATCCAAACAATAAACCTTCAAGAATACAACTTGTTTCTAAATGTGTTGTTTACTGAAAAAAGCAATAACCTGCTCATGTCATAGCAATCGACTAACATAGCCAGTTAGCTGGCTGGCATTCCAGTCAAAGCAAAATGACACCGATCTCATCTCTGTATGTGCATCTTCAATAGGTCATGATTTCTGTATATAAATATTATATATATTATAACAATCAAACAAACCGCACTGATTTAACCATCAATTACACACACACACACACACACACACACACACATATATATATATATATATATATATATATATATATATATATATATATATATAAAAAACTACTGTGAAACAAAAGGTTCACTTCAGGTTTTCTTTTTTTTTTTTACTTAAAGAAGCTTTAGTCCTATTGCAACATGTTTTTTGGTCCCTGGGGCAGACTTTTAGAAGTGTTATACAAGACCTTTTACAAATTTAGAAAAACTCTAAGCTGTCCATCGTTATCCTAATTATTATCACCATCATTATTTCACTTACCTTGTCAAACATCTCAAACAGCTTGGCACTGGGTTGGTGGATAGTACAGATGATGGTCCTTCCTCCAAGTGCCAGAGATCGCATTAGCGAAACGACCTGGTAGCATGAAACACTGTCGAGGCCACTAAAAAGACAGACACGTAGGAAGGATCCAATTAAACGCAATACATTTTTTTGTTTGGGTTAGTGTTAGAAAAAGGCATGAACCAACAACTTTCTTTTCTTGATCGTAACTTCCAGGAAAGCTTAAATTGCAATCAGGTCAGCGGCATATAGAAGAAGCAGGTAGAAGGCAAAGGCTGTTAAACTCAAAACCCTGGAAGAATCGACCAAATGGGACCACACCCATGTGTCGGAGGCTCCAGCCTGCAGGCTGGAACCCTTCCAACTGAACTTCCTCCCTAAGTCAGTTTACCCGTTTAAATTTTGTAAAGTGGGGCCACAGTGAAGCCCGTTGTGCAAGCTACACAGACGACTAGAGAGAAAGTGTGCTAAACATCACTGTTTCCCGTCAAAATGGGATGTAGAGGTTTTGTGGTACAGTCGGCGTGGAAGGTGCTTACAGCTGTGGCTGTGTTCGGGTACAAACGGAAGACAGTCGCTCTGGCTCTCGTTTACAGCAAGAGAAAGGAGGAAGACTGGAGGAATGAAGCTGATGGTCAGTGATTTGGCCACTGCAGTCAACCAACTTCTGTGCTCATTTTGTAATGACCAGTCAAAGTTAGGCGAGCAAGAGTAAAACACCACATTAACCATTGTCTGCGTTACCTTGTTGGTTCATCAAAGAACATCACTGGAGGATTGTTGACCAGCTCAAGGGCAATGGCCAGCCTCTTGCATTGACCACCAGACAGCGAGCTGGTACGAGTGTGAGCACAATCAAGCAGCCCTAATGCAGTCAGAATCTCGTTAACCTGTAGAGAGAATTTCTATGAAATGATGCCCATAAACAGTATCAAGTAATTAGATATGACATACTGTCATCTTTGTTTAGCCTAATACAATTTGACATCTAAGGCACACAAGTTTTTTTATCTTCTATTTTTAAGTCAATCTTGAACTGTTTTTTTTTTTTCCTATAGCTCACCAGTTTTTTCTTCACATCTATGGTTTCATCAAGCTTCAGGTGGGCCGAAATCTGCATTAACAACACGTATTAAAGTCAGGCGCTGCCAAACATTTCATTGTTATGATGAAACTGCACGAAATGATAAGGGAATGATCAGCGTCAGTATCAAAAGGCGAAGACACGCTTCTGAACGTGAACTGTTGTGCTTTTGCTACGAGACTCCCGTCAACAGCTCACCATCATGGCTTCCCTTGCAGTGAGGTGTGGCAGCAGCATGTCTTCCTGCATGATGTAACAAGACATTTTCCTGAATTTCCGCAAGTCCCTGGGTTTCCCATTTACAAGAATCTGACCCTTCATCCCCGTTTCCCTGTTGTAAAGCACAACACAAGCAGTTTTGCACAGTTCATCAGACACACAAGCTAAAGAGGAGGTGACGTTCTCACCTGTATCCGGCCAAGATGTTCATAAGGGTGGATTTCCCGGCTCCCGAGGGTCCCATGATTCCTACCAGCTCTCGGCTGCAGAATCTTCCAGACAGGCACTTGAGTAAAGCTTTGAAACCTTGGAAGGAAAAAAATGGTCAATTATCATTATTAAAAGTATCATTAATTAAATGACACAGAAAAAGTCCGACATAATTTTTACATTTTCCTGTTACCTTTACGCTCTTAAAGCCTCTCAACACGATCCATACTCTACCTAACAGCAAAAACGTCCACAGTCAGTATGACGTCTACAAATCTACCTCATAAAGGTGCCTGAAGCACCAGAGGAGTTCTGCTGTGTCAACATTTTATTTTTGTTGACATTTTATAAGTAATGTGAATGAGCTTAATGAATCTTTTGTTCTGTTTGTTTGGATTAAAACAACAGTCTGTACTGCTTGACTGTGAAACTTAGTCAACAATGTAAATTTGGCATTTTTGCAATGTTGAAAATATACAGTGTTCTCCTAAATAAAAATATGATTATGATTTAAATAAAGAAAATAATGTAATAATTCCAATTAATACTATATTTAACCTAATATTGTTAACAAGGAACTTTGAAAAAAGTTGTAAGTTTTTTTAAATACTGTGAGTCAGTGAGGATTTTAATCAGCATTTTTGCACCCTGTAGATTTTGCCTATTCTGCCAATTTGGCTTTCATGTATGGCTCTCAAACAATATTTCCCATTTCTTGAGAAAACTAAACACTTTAAAGACTAAATAATTACAAGTAACTGAAGATCCATCTGTGGCTTTTTCTTCTGTCAAATACCAACTGTAATATAAATCATGGACGGCGCCTAGTTTCTGCGCAGCCTGCATCCAGACTCCTTTACAATCATATTAAAAATTTGATGGAATGAAGATGGGAATGATGTTTGTTACCACTCTTTCTCCAGCATGGTCCCTCCAAGACAGTGTAGGAGAGGTCAATAAACTCCAGGTCCACAGGTGTGCGTTTGGGAAGATGGGAGAAACGCTGCGCCTCTGTGATCTGGTTCTCGACCTTCTTCAGGTGGGTCAACGTGGACGCATCCTGAGCCTGCGGAGGCTGGCTTCCCCCATTGCACATCATGGCATCCTCCATTGGAATGCTCACAGAGTCGAGTTCCAACGCCTTATTATCCATCTTCTCCCTGTCCTTGTTGGCGGAAGTGGAGAATATGGAAAGGGGTTCATTACGTATTGTGAAGTCTCCGACAAACCAGTTGGACTGTTTTACATTGCTGTCAAAAATGTATGCAAATTGATACAAACTCCTTTTACCTTCTCTTAGCAGTTGTTTTGTTTCTATCTTTTATCTTGCTTGGACAACATGCGAAGGTTATTGGACATGAATGAATGTGACAGGTGTCACATTACGCAGTGAAATTGCCTTTGTATTTGTGAAGTAATCATAGAATACCCAGAGGGGAATATCAAATCAAATCAAACTTTATTTATATAGCACTTTTCGTGCATGAAAAGAATGCAACCCAAAGTGCTTCACAGATTAAAACAAAAGTAAAATGTCAAAACATGCAGCAAATGAACAAATAAAAGCTCATCCCTCCCACCCCCTCAAATGGACCCGCCCCTCCACGCAAACACATACACACATACGTCCACACTCATACACACACATGGATAAAATAGTATGGCACTAAGGATACGGGTGAGGAAAGGCCACCAATGGGTGGCCATCCACGCAGAGAGGCACCATAGTCTGCTGTCACAGGGAGCGTCGCCACAGAGACCCCCTCCTCCCCCACCTCACCCAGACTGGACAGGCCTGGGCAGGTCATACAAGTGCATGAGGGATCTCCAAGACGACGTCCCCGCAGGCAGACCAGGCACAACTCCCAGCGTGGAGGGCCCCCATGAGGAAACGACAAGAGAGCAACCTTCATGGATCAGAGAATACCAAGATGGGAATAGAGAAATTTTCTGTGGGACTTTTTCCAGTTTCTGTTTTTGATTAAATGTCATTTTTAACTCAGCTTGGAACTTTTGTCTTTTCAACAATACAAGGCAATACTTTCTCTTTTGTCAGTGCCAGAAGACGTTGTGGTATAGAATGCTGGCTCAAAACAATGCCTGTGTAGGAAAGCAGGGTCCATTTCTTTAAAGCTTGCCTATTACTGTAGATGCCATATAAAATGAGCTATGTTTCTGCTCTGATGACAGTGAAAGAGAAAATGTTTTTTATTGGTACTTCTGCACTTGATATTTCAAACTAAGTTATTGGCTTTATTCTTATTTTACAGTCATACATGAAAGTGTGTTACTGAACTCATAACTCAAAATTTCCTGAAAGTGATTTATGTCTTCTTAATGTACTATATGATGTAGGATGTGGTGGGCTAAACACTTTCATTCTGAAAGGCTGCTGACATTGAGAAATCCGACTGGGACTAATGAGGAGAAGGAGAAGTGCACACAATAGCATAAAAGCAACTTACTGGCAAAGACATAGGCTTGTCTAAGAAAAAAAAAGACAAGCATCCGTGTTTGGTTTCATTTAATGCCTTAATCATACTGGCTTTACCTGAGAGATTCAGCTAATAGGCTAATAAGTAAAAGCAGCTAATGACAGAATTACATATAAAAAAAAACACATCCTGAGCCTGCAGTCATCACATTATCAACAAAGACAGAAGCTATTATTAAGCTTATGTGCAGACTGTTATTGGTGTATATTATATATTGGAGCAGCCATTTCAGAGTCTCAGAAAAACTAAAGCCAGACTTCCAAGACTAATTGTTCATAGTTGCAGGCAAGAATTTTCCTTTTTGTTTTTTGATTCCGACCCGGGGCCTTCAGTGTGGAGATGTTTTCCCCTATGTCTGCGTGGTTCCTCTTCAAGTTCTCTGAAATGACTGAAATGAATGGAGCTGAATAATGGCTTTACAATGGCTAGTGCCTAAAATGTCACAGAGGGTTTTAGGTTTCAGTTTTTAAAGTAAGATTAACACAAAATTCAAATAATGTCAGGTTTATTCACTTGGGCAGATTCATCACAATCCTAAAGGCTATTGTGTCTTCTCAATATGTTAACTTAGACTGAGACATCAATGAATGAACTTCATTCATTGATGTTTATTCTTTCACTTTAGAAGTTGAAGTGAAAGATTTGTGTGTGCATTTGTGGAGATTAGAAACACACATTTAAAAAAAAAAATGTATATATGATTCCTGAGAAAAGATAGATAACAAGTAGCAAACGTCAGACAGAGTCTGTGTCCATTGTCCTAATAGGACTCTAAGCATCAGAAATATGCAACCGCTCTGGTGATTCCTATCACTGAAACAGAGATACGTCTAATCTACTTTGTTCTGTGCAGACCACTGTAAAAAAAAAAAAAAAAAAAAAAAAAAGGTTCCCAAGTCTGAGGTGGTACAGTAATTTGTCCTTTTTGAGACAGAAGTCTCATTTAATCACTCATGAGATTCCTAATCCCTTTGGGGATTAAAATCAACTCTTTCTTTTCTACCCTTGATCTGCTCTGAACTAGAGTGGGTTGGGGGTTATGGTCTTGGGAAAATGTGCAGACTCAGGTACACTACCAAGCACCAAGTAAGTCATGCTAATGTATGGGAATGGGCTGCTCCAACACTTGCCCTCCACCTCACATCCCCACACAGATGAATTTCTAGATGATTGAAGAAAGGGAGACAGACAAAAGTTCTTATGGGTATCAAAAGGTCAGTTGTGACGTAAGGAAGAGGTAAGTAGTGACAATGTCAAAACGGCCAACATGTCACGAGTCAATACGGATGGGACTTTTTTGACTGGAGGGGAGGTCTGGAGAGGTGAGTAAGTGGATCCAGAGAACTCGTTGACCTGAGATCACACCACTACAGTACCGCTCTTACACTTGTGTCTGCCTCTCGGGCCTGGTGCCCAAATACATCTGGATTAACAGTGTTTTATAATTGAATAAAGCATCGAGCTGCACGAGGCTAAATGAAGGCATCAAAGTGATGATGCCAAATCAAGCCAACGGCCTGATTTAATGAGATTGAACTTGGAACAAAAGACTAACCTACATATTTCCGACGAGGAAGGCTGACAAACCACCGTGCAATGAAATTACACTAATCATCTAATCTTTTCCAAGGGCAAACTCTAACGTACAATCGTCCTCATTCCGGGAAGAAATATCGTAGTTTTTATCGTAGTGCGTAATTTCTTTGTTGTTATGTTAGTTGACTTATGTCTTGTCTTGTTCTCATTGCTATTGGTAGAGGCACTTTTGTGTTGGAGTGTATATTTGCGTGCATACTAAAGTTAAGATTTATATTTCAAATTTTGTTAATTCCTTTATACCAGGACTCTGGCATCATTTTACTACAGTGAAAAGTTGTGGTCCATTTTAATAAACAATTAAAGACGTGCTGCAGTGACATGAGGCATGTCTTGTTGCGAACATTGTCTTCAGCAGGCTGTCGGATATCACGTTAAATCTTTTGCATTAATCCGGTGATGAAACGGTCAACCTGCTGTCTGTTTTGAAGACATTGTACATCGGGTTTAACGCTGAATTCTGACAACTGATGAAGGCGACTGGATGAAAGCTTATTTGGCTTTCAGTAATAATTTTAGACTGGAAACAGAGACATCATCAAATGCCAAGATCTGGGCAGGCAGAGCTAATGAGTACCTCTCAGCATGCCGAGGAATGACTCAAACTCTTGCGCTATATACTTTGCAAGAATTCTGTCGCGTCAACAGAATGCGAACATTTAGTTAAAGGTTCTGTATAATCTCCATGTTTGTCTTTTATCCAAGACCCCAGTGACGAAGCTTCACGTGTCCAAGAAGAAAAACAAAACAGCGTACAAAGATCTTTCACTTTCACACTACAATTGATACTTTTTTGCAAAGTTTTTGTCCCTAATATGTTTGTAGGGAGACAAAGCGGCCATGGGGTGGGCTCAGGGGGTGGAACAAACACCTGGCTGGGGGTGTTGTCACCAGCCTAAGCCTGGAATTCCACTGCATACATGACAGTCAACTCACACTGGAAGAACTACAAGCTCGCACTGGAACTCCTTATTTTTGGACAGCCATCAATAGAGCGACAGCCGGATGTGAGAGCAGTAAAATTTGAGAGTGCTTGGCTGTTCGCCTCGCCGTTACTCACTTTTCCCTCCTCCTACCTCCAATATGGTTTAAAGCAGTAGATCTGTATTGAGTGCATCAGCTGTTTAGTCTGGACAGTCTTAATGTAAATAGATGAGAGAACATAAGTAATTGTCCTGTTGTTTTTACTTTCAATCAAAAGCCATGTCATCGTACATTTACCTGATGCTGTGCGTGTTTGAGTTCACATTTGAAGGGATGTGACGTACAACTGATGCAGAAGGCCTGGTTCATATCTGAAATGTTGTTATTGTAATGAAATCTGACACTATGACTAGAATGTATTTTATTTGCTCATGAGTGTGCTGCCGCTTAGGGGGGTACTGGTGCCCTTTGTGACATCACAAAGAGCTTACAGAACAATCTGCATCGATGGCATGTACCGTCTGAGAAGTGCAGCAATCAAGATACAATATATTTTTCTTATTTTATTGTTGGAACATTTAATGCAAACATGCAAAACACGCAAACAAAAAAAACAAGCAAACACCTTCTGCGGCCTCTTTTACCCTCAAGTGGCCACAGAGGACTGGCTGTTCTTTCATAACGTGAGAAGAGCGAACATAAGGATTTTAAGATCAGAGCCAAAGAAGTAGGTTAACAGTGTCGGTCTCCCATGACTTTGTAAGAACACGAGTTAATTCACTGAAAAAAGCTTCGAGTGAAGAAAAAAAAAAATCAAAGAGCTTGTGTGCATTCTTAGAGTTACAGCAGAGCCATCATAAGCTACAAGAGGAACGTGGAGACACAGAGAGGTGGTCTTTTTCTGGGAGAGTTAAAATGATGAAGAGAGATTTAGTTCTGTAGTTATGCAGGGCAAGTGTAACATTCTTTTACACAAATAAAAACAATATTTTTCTTTTTAATGCATATAAATATCATACAATCCCCAAATCATGTTAATTTTAGCTACAGGTATTGGATTAACATTACTAATCCAATCTGCTTTTAAAGCACAAAACCAAAAGAACTGTCTTTGTAAGTTTGCTCACTGCGGACTTCCGATTTTGAAGTTGAAGTTTGAAGATGCATTCTGTGTCACCCTTTCAAAGGTTTCTAGGAATACCGAGACAGTCACTGTTAGGAGGTCACTGTTGCAGTTACCACTGTTGCAGCTGTTGAGAGCTTGACAACAGGTCGTTGTGCGTTTATTGGCGCTGTCATTCAAATTACTTTACACTCTTAATTTATGTCCAGCACTGTGTGTACATGTTTCTTTTAGATACTAAACTGAAACGGCTTTGTCTAAAATTTAGTCGTGCTATTTCTGGTAACAGGTTTTACTGGCTTTTGTTTTAGGCAGTTCCATTTAGACCCGTTCAAGACAAAATACATTGCATAATGTATGTGCAACCTATACTGCTCTTGCTTTTGTTCTTGGCTGAAACTTGTGATTAGGGTTTGGATTCACACTTCAGTATCTCAAATTAAAATTACACCAGCAGTGATGACACAGGGTGGAATTCCTTCACATTATGTTGTGGTTAATAAATAAGCAAATATCCAGGAAAAAAGAAATGTGTTAGCTGTTATTCACTTTTTTATTTCACCCCTGTGTGAATATGAATCAGGTGTCGTGCAATAATGGCTCAACACTAATAGACTGTTGGTTCCCTGCTAATTAATAAATCAACATTAGCTGAAAAAAGTTATGACATTTATCTTTTATTCATTCATGATTTCTTAAGGTTATTTTAATATTGAATTTATGGAGTCAATACTTAATAAGTAAACAGCACACATACAGTTCTATGAAAACTTTTGACTTTAAGACTAGTTTTAATTTTTTTTTTTTTTTTTTAGATAAGATGATATTTAAGAGGTAGCCTGGTGCAATCGTGTTTATTTGGTAAGATCTTATTTCTCACTTATCAAGTGTCCATACACAAAGGCTTGTTATATCAATGGTGTTAAATGAGAGGACAGCATCCAGTGTGCACTGTAGCTCGGCCACTTCAGGGAGAGATTAAGACACAGTAGAGAGTAAAGTGCTAAATGTCAGAAAACAGAATGAGGTTCTTACGTTTCTCGCTGTTGGGTTGCGTATAACCGTCCTCCAATGTGTCTGTCAGGATGTGCTTATCCTCCCAGTGAGTTGCATTCAGCACCAAACACACTCTGTTCCGGTCTGCAGCATCTAAAGCGACGCTGCACGCCGGAGTGGAGTCAAACAGGAGGATTGGGGGAGGGGGTGGGAGGAGGACGGGGACGGGGCTCCTGATGAATGGGGGAGGACGGGGGACACTGTACTACAGCTTACACCCTGCACCAAGTCACATGGTGGAAAGAGTGGATTTTTTTTCGTGGAAATGTGAATGTCTGCATGTATCAGCTTCATTGAGTGAGACAGGTGTTGGTTTATGATTATGTAACTCACATTTCTACAAAGCTAATAATCCAGAATGGAATCTTCCCACCGATATCTCAATTCTTTATACAATTCAAGTGTCACGTGTCTGTAAAATGTACATAGGCGTTGTGTAAGAGCTTATAAGAGCTTACAAATTGTCCATAAGAAAATACATTCATTCATTCATCTTCTATACCCGCTTATTCCAATTCAGGGTCACGGGGGTCTGCTGGAGCCTATCCCAGCTGTCTTAGGGCGAAGGCAGGGTACACCCTGGACAAGTCGCCAGTTCATCGCAGGGCCACATAGAGACAAACAACCATTCACACTCACATGCACACCTACGGACAATTTAGAATATTCAATTGACCTCACATGCATGTTTTTGGACTGTGGGAGGAAGCCGGAGAACCCGGAGAGAACCCACGCAGACACGGGGAGAACATGCAAACTCCACACAGAAAGGTCACAGGTCCGGGCCATAAGAAAATAATTGATTGTTATTTCCTGATCCTAAAACGCTGCATGAACAAAACCTTAGTTATGCAAAATCAAGTTAGAGATAAATAGATGTGGAAGATTTTGTCAGAAAAAGACTCAAGCAGCCAATCCAATCAATGTTTTAGTTACTGGTACTAAGTCAAGTAAAAGTCCTTGCATGACTGCCTTCAAACCAGGACAACACATTGTGTGGAATCTGTGACATGTCAATGAAATTGGGAATAGACCTCTTTGCCTGAGGTGAGGTTCAATCTTTCTCCGCGCACTCACATCCTGCGAAGTCTGACACACTGGAATTCCTGGGAGTCTTTGGGATGTGACAAATATGGCAACAAGCCACAACTTGACATCGAGAGACACATATCTGTGAGACTGATTGCTGGCTAGACGTGAAACCTGACATGTTTGCACACGACGACATACACAGAAACATACAGCGCAGATACACATCTATTTGTTCCTCTCCATTCTTCCCTTTTCTGGTCCTTGGGGAAGGAGGGCAGGGGCGTTTAACAGGAAGTGTAAAGAAATTGTTTGTATACGATGTGTCTGTCCCGACTGTCCCGAACAATCCTATGACGGACAAAGAGTTTCAGGCCTGTTTATATCCAGGATGTAATAATCCACCTTCAGTTTAAATAAACTGCTGATCAAGAAATGTGAGAAGGTACAGTATTACAATGGAATAAGAACATACAAATACCAACGTAAGCTCACCATCACTGTCAGATCATTTGAGGCTTTGAATTTCCCTGGCAAATTCTTCTTGGATAACAACCAGCTTTTTGATTTTTGTAAATGAGTAAAAACGTGTATAATGCACCTTTAATCTGAACAGTTGATGGATTATTGCTTTTAGTTTCCTGAGTTATTTTTGTTTTAAAATGCAGTTATAGGTCTAATTCAAATTGGTCTAGAAAAGAAACAGTGCAGCAAGTCTAATGAGAAAATCTATCGAATGTGTTAACAATAGAAAATGTTTAGACCAGCTCTGAAGCAGAGCAGGTCATCGCAAGGCGAAGACCCGTTTGAAATTGCTTCGTTTTCTTCACTATTATTATTATAGTTCTGTATTTTTGTGCCTAAATTTGACCCCCTGAACATGCGCGAAAAGTCACCAAATTTTGCAGTCAGGTCAGAAATTGGGTACAAAGGAATCTATTAAAGAACTGCATCATTCTGCTCAATAGTGCCCCCTACATAGACCAAAACACAAACACGGCCATAGCGCCCTCAAGGAAGGATGCAGAATCATGGGACAAAGACCCATGTGTTCCTTGAATTCATACCTAATTCCCACACATTCTGACCTATGACCCCTGACAAACCAGAAAAAAAAATCTCAAAACACAAGGATCAGGAACCGTAGGTGCGACAGACTTGAAATCGGAGACCAGACCTTCATGACCTACAATCATCAAAAAGTTTGTAATGGAGCCTTTGGTTTTCATTTTACGGCCCTTCAAAGTAAAGGTCCATTTTCACCCCTTTCCCATATTCCAAACTCACCAAATTTTGCACGCAGGTCAGACATGCCCCAAAATTAGTTTTCTTGAAAATAAATTTCAAATCAGCTCAATAGCGTCCCCCCAAAAAATGGCGACTGTCTACCCCATTTTCACCCCCTTAACATGCTTTGATTTGCACCAAATTTTGATCACTTGTCGGGGCTGCGAAAATCTTCCTGTGCTGAAAAAAACAAGTATGCAGCTTCTCCAGAGTGCCACCTACAGGCCAAGACGTGAATAAAACCCTAAATTGGCCGTTGCGCCCACTAGGCACATCACATCAACATGCAACAAAAACCTGCGCGTTCCTCTCTTCAACCTCTACATCCCATAAGCTCTAACTTTATTGATACGTGTCATGAGGATGAACCAGACCTGGGTTTCAGTTTTATCTGACTTTATTGCTCAGGCCTCGACACAGTACTCCAACTCACTACGCTAACACACGCTCAATCAGCTAACACCTGGAATCACTGCGGTGGCTCATTGGAAACTATCGTATGGGAATTATCAATCTCACAACAATACGACAAACAGAAAGTGAGATATTTCAACTTCTTCTTCTTCTGAGTCGGGTCGCGGGGGCAGCAGCCTAAGCAGAGATGCCCAGACTTCCCTGGCCCCAGTCACCTCCTCCAGCTCATCCGGCGGGACCCCAAAGCCTTCCCAGGCCAGCCGGGAGACATGGTCCCTCCAGCATGTCCTGGGTTTTCCTCGAGGCCTCCTCCCGGTGGGACATGCCCGGAACACCTGCCCAGGGAGGCGTCCAGGAGCCATCCGGAACAGATGCCCGAGCCACCTCAGCTGGTCCCTCTCGATGCGGAGGAGCAGCGGCTCTACTCCAAGCTCCTCCCGGGTGGCAGGGTATGCCCAGCCACCCTGCGGAGGAATCTCATTTCGGCCGCTTGTATTCGCGATCTTGTTCTTTCGGTCACTACCCAAAGCTTGTGACCATAGGTGAGGGTGGGAACGTAGATCGACCGGTAAATTGAGAGCTTCGCCTTTTGGCTTAGCTCCTTCTTCACCACAACGGACCGGTACAGCGACCACATCACTGCAGACGCCGCACCGATCCGCCTGTCGATCTCACGCTCCATCCTCCCCTCACTCGTGAACAAGACCCCGAGATACTTGAACTCCTCCACCTGAGGCAGGATCTCCCCACCGACCTGGAGAGGGCAAACCACCTTTTTCCAGTCGAGAACCATGGCCTCGGACTTGGAGGTGCTGATTCTCATCCCAGCCGCTTCACACTCGGCTGCAAACCACCCCAACTCCTGCTCCGATCATACAAGGACCGAACGGCCCTACACAGAGGGCCCCGGACCCCATACTCCTGGAGCACCCCCCACAAGATGCGTCGAGGGACAAGGTCGAACGCCTTCTCCAGGTCCACAAAACACATGTAGACTGGTTGGGCGAACTCCCATGAGCCCTCGAGCACCGGGTGGAGAGTATGGAGCTGGTCCAGTGTTCCACGACCCGGACGGAACCCGCACTGTTCTTCCTGAATCCGAGGTTCGACTATCGGCCGTATCCTCCTCTCCAGCACCCTGGAATAGACTTTACCGGGGAGGCTGAGGAGTGTGATTCCCTTTATAATTAGAGCACATCCTCCGGTCCCCCTTTTTAAAAAGAGGAACCACCACCCCGGTCTGCCAGTCCAGAGGCACTGTCCCTGACCGCCACGCAATGTTACAGAGACGTGTCAGCCAAGACAGTCCCTGCACATCCAGAGACTTGAGGTACTCGGGGCAGATCTCATCTACCCCCGCAGCCTTGCTACCAAGGAGCTTCCTGACTGCCTCGGTGACTTCGGCTTGGGTAATGGACAAGTCCTCCCCCGGGTCCCCCGCCTCTGCCTCCTCCGTGGAAGACGTGACGGCAGGATTGAGGAGAACCTCGAAGTATTCCTTCCACCGCCGGACAACGTCCCCAGTCGAAGTCAACAGCTCCCCACCTGCACCATAAACGGTGTCGGTGGTGAACTGCTTCCCCCTCCTGAGGCGCCGAACGGTTTGCCAGAACTTCTTCGAGGCCGACCGAAAGTCCTCCTCCATGGCCTCCCCGAACTCCTCCCAAGCCCAAGTCTTTGCCTCCGGGACCGCCCGAGCTGCAGCACGCTTGGCCTGCGAGTACCGGTCAGCTGCTTCCGGGGTCCCACGAGCCAGCATGGCTCGATAGGACTCTTCTTCAGCTTGACGGCATCCCTTACTTCCGGTGTCCACCACCGGGTTCGGGGATTACCGCCACAACAGGCACCGGAGACCTTACGACCACAACTGCGAGCAGCTGCGTTAACAATAGAGGAGGAGAACATGGTCCATTTGGATTCAATGTCTCCAACCTCCCCCGGGATCTGGGAGAAGCTCTCCCGGAGGTGGGAGTTGAAGACCGCACTGACAGAGGGCTCAACCAGACGTTCCCAACAGACCCTCACAATGTGTTTGGGCCTACCGGGTCTTTCCGGTCTCCTCCCCCGCCAGCAGATCCAGCTCACCACCAGGTAGTGATCAGTTGACAGCTCAGCCCCTCTCTTCACCCGAGTGTCCAAGGCACAGGGACAGAGGTCAGACGACACAACGACAAAGTCGATCATCGACCTCCGCCCCGGGGCATCCTGATGCCAAGTGCACCGGTGGACACCCCTGAGCTCGAACATGGTTTTCGTCACGGACAAACTGTGACTAGCACAGAAGTCCAGCAACAGAACACCATTCGGGTTCAGATCAGGGAGGCTGGTCCTCCCAATCATGCCTCTCCAAATCGCACTGGTGCTGCCCACATGTGCGTTGAAGTCCCCCAGCAGAACAACGGAGTCCCCAGTCGGAGCACCATCCAGCACCCCTCCCAAGGACTCCAAGAAGGCCGGGTACTCTGCACTGCTATTCGGGCCATTGGCCGAAAACACAGTGAGAGACCTGGTCCCAACCCGAAGGCGCAGGGACGCGACCCTTTCGTTCACCGGGGTGAACTCCAACACGTGGTGGCTAAGCTGTGGGGCAATAAGCACACCCACACCAGCCCGCCGCCGCTCACCGTGGGCAACGCCAGAAAAATGGAGAGTCCAGCCCCTCTCGAGGAGCTGGGTTCTAGAGCCCATGCTGTGCGTGGAGGTGAGCCGACTATATCTAGCCGGTACCTCTCAACCTCCTGCACAAGCTCCAGCTCCTTCCCCCCCAGCAAGGTGACATTCCATGTCCCTACAGCCAGAGGCTGCTTCCGAGGCCCGGGTCGTCGAGGCCCTCCACCTCGACTGCCACCCGAACCACACTGCACCCAACTCTTACGGCTTCCTCTGCGGGTGGTGAGCCCACAGGAGGTAGGACCCACGTCGCTCGTTCGGGCTGGGCCGCATGCGAGCCCCAACCCCGGGCCTGGCTCCAGGGTGGGGCCCCGGCTGCGCCATACCGGGCGACGTCACGGTCCTTTCATTGTTTTTATTCATAGGGGTTTGTGAACTGCTCTTAGTCTGTCCCGTCACCCAGGACCTGTTTGCCTTGGGAGACCCTGCCAGGGACATAAAGCCCCAGGCAACATAACTCCTGGGATCATTCGGGCACTCAAACTCCCCCACCACGTTGAGGTGGCAGTTTCAACTAGTATATTTCAAACTCCCTCAAATCGGACTGTCTGTTCATTCACCCGCCACGCCTACACCGTTATTCACACTTGGATAAAAGTTATACAATTAGATTCCTGAAGACCTCAGCTAAACGATGATGCCAATACGCAGAAATGTCCGAGTTCAAAGCGTTTGTTTCCCAGCTTTCAAAGACAGAGCTCACCTCAGCCTCTGCTCTCGATCTTTTGTGTGTGTGTGGGTTCGTGCGTCCGTGCGTTCTTGCGTGCGTTCTTGCGTGCGTGTGTGACAGAGAAGGAGAGACAGAGAGAATGAGAGACAGAGAGTATGTGATTGTTAAATATGTGACGTGATCAAAAATGTAATCTCCCTTTTCTATTTTTCTTTTACTTTGTTGATTTGTTTTCAATGTTGTGTGTGCGTGTGTGTGTGGGCGCGCGCGCACGTGCACACGCGTCCATCCTTGCGTGAGTGTTTGTCACAGAGGACAGATGAGAGAGACAGACTACGTGATTGTTAATTATATAATAATAATAATAATAATAATAATAATAATAATAATAATAATAATAATAATAATAATAATAATAATAATAATATAATATAATAATAATAATAATAATAATAATAATAAACGCTACAGGTCCTGTCAATCAAGGTGTCAGCCGGTGGTTGGAGGAAGGACTGGGGTGGAGGCGGAACCTCAAAGAAGGAAGCGTGTGAAATGTTCTGGCCATGTGGTGCGGTTGAGAGGTCTTTGAGCCGTTTTCCTATTTCTCATGCTGTGAGTCCGAAAATAAAGACTATTGTGAACAACAAACATTTCAGTGAAGTGTTACAATAATAATAATAATAATAATAATAATAATAATAATAATAATAATAATAATAATAATAATAATAATAATAATAATAATAACAACAACAAATGTCACCTCTCTTATTTATTTACTTTGTTGATTGAGTAGGAGCGGCGGATGGACTTGATTTGTAACTACAGTTGAGTGGTTAACGAGCATGACTATAATGCATGAGTCTGCGGTTCGAACCCCGCCCGGTCCTCAATTTTTTTTCTTCTTAGTTAAATGTGCTTTTTTTGCGGACTACAGTTTGCATGTGCTATGAGCGTCACCACGTCAACGAGCGGAATAATTTTTTTTTTTTTTATTTTTTTTTTATAAGAGACGGACAACTTCTTCAGCCACACCAGCAAGAGCAAAGTGCAGCGAGCAGACTGTACATGGCACAAGAGCACCATCTTCTGGTCGGAACAAGTGGCCACACCCCCAGCAAACTCTGGGGCCAGGGTGTGATCTACGTGCAGTCTGTAGTGACACAGCTCTCAACAGCCCTGTCATCTCTTCCACCCACGCTGGCCTCTCTCCTGCCGGTGGACACCCCACTGTGGTCTGAGCAGCAGATGCATTCTTATCTCGGCAGCCTCCACCAGCCGCACCCCACACATTCTCCCTCTCCACAGCCAACTCCAATGCTGCCTGAAGAGTCTGCGGGTGCTGTAGCTGTACCTGGACATGGAGAACTGATCCAGCGCCAGCTCACCTTGTACTCCAGGGGGCATGTGAGCATAAGCCCGCCGCGTCAAACTCTCTATGCCGTTGGCTAAAACTCTCAACGGCTCCCCCGACTTCCTACCACGGTTACTCAGTTCATTACGTAAGAGCTCGGGCTGTAGACATTGCCCAAAACGTCTTTGCAGAACTCCGACTAAAGCCCCATAGTCCCGCCTCTCATCTGGGTTCAGCAACAGGAGAGGGCATCGTCAGTCAGACACAGAGCCAGCTGCAGCGCCTTAGTGTCCATTGACCAACCCTCGGCGTGAGCTAACAGTTCGAATTGGGCCAGAAACGCCTCCCAATCCGACCTGCCGGAGTACTTTGGGGTCTTTATAGCAGAGCCGACTGCTAAGCGAGAAGTATCCGCACGCCCACCGGTCACGTCTGGATGGCCACTTCCGGTCAGGCGGGAATTGGCGCGAACCCCCGATGACGGAGACAGGCCGGCCTTGTTAGCCATTTTCAACGCTGCGTCTCTCAGGCGAGTCCTCGCCTCGTGTGCAGCGCTGGCGAACTCCTTGGCCACATCCGTTGCCGACCCGCTTGCACCACCGTCTCTCTCGCCAGGTACCATCTCTTCTTCTACCTTTTTCCCACGTCTGCCGTCCATGGTTCGCGACGGCTAACGGCGGCCAACGGACGAACTTGAAAACCACACAAACCCGTCAACCTGTCCGCCGTCTGTCGTTCGAAGTCACTTCTGACACCAGTGTAACACTTCACTGAAATGTCGGAGTCGACAGTGTACTGTTCACAGAACGTCTTTATTTCGGACACCACAGCATGAGAGATTGGAACCGGCTCAAAGACATCTCAACTGCACCACATAGCCAAAAACACAACCTTCCTTTACTGAGGTTCCGCCTCCACCCCAGTCCCTCCTCCAACCACCGGCTGACACCTTGATTGACACGATCTGTCAGCCCAGCGTTAGACAAAAGGACCAATAGTGGCAGACGGACAGCCGCTGGTTCTTAATCATAAAGTTACAGGACGTTACAATATTATTGAGCTATCAAGTAAGTAAGAGAGGTCGTTCTGACATGTGGGAACACTTCACTTTGATCGCGCCATCGTTAAAAATACGAAACCTCAAGAACTCCTTGGCCTTTGACTCTACAGTAGACAGACCTCATATTACCTCATATCCAGGACTGTGGAGGTGCTGGAGACTAAGCCCTCTGGTTTTGTCGCAAAGGTGGGGTTACATAAGGTGGCCGGGAAGTGCAAAACACACGCAAAAGAGAAAACAACCGCAAATCAGAAGCAAAACACACGCAAAAGAGAAAACAACCGCAAATCAGAAAACACAACACATTTACCAAAAACACAACACATTAACCAAAAACACAACACATTAACCAAAAACACAACCGTGAAGCGCTAAACACCCGTAAAAGAGAAAACAACCGCAAGTCAGAAAACGCAACACATTAACCAAAACGAAAGTGATAAATTAGCCCCGGAAACTAAACATGATCTCCCGTCTACGCTGCTGGTGTAGGTAACGAAAATACGAAGTAAAGGAGAAGGCGACAAAGATGAATGCCGAAAGTGAAGAAATACTTCCACTAATCCGGCAATATTTTGAAGCAGGACACAAATACGACGTGATAGTCGACATGTTGCGGTTGTTTTCTGCTTTGCGGGTGTTTTGCACCTCCCGGTTGTGTTTTTGGTTAATGTGTTGTGTTTTCTGATTTGTGGTTGTTTTCTCTTTTGCGAGTGTTTTGCTTGCCGGTTGTGTTTCTGGTTGATGTGTTGTGTTTTTGGTCAATGTGTTGTGTATTTGGTTAATGTGTTGTGTTTTCTGATTTGCGGTTGTTTTCTCTTTTGCGTGTGTTTTGCACTTCCCGGCCACCGTAGTTACACCCTGGACAAGTTGCCAGTTTAAGACGGAAAGAACCATGCACATTCAGATTCACACCGATGGAAAACTTACTTATATGTTTTTCTTCTGTCTAGGAATCAATTTTCTAGTGAATTCTGTTGAAACAAATAGCAGAATTTGGAAGTTGCAGAAATAAACAATTATGCTCTTTCTGTGAATATAAATAGTCAAATCAAGTTAAAACACGAATGTCTTTCTGTTCTTTTTGTTTAAATTGACTATCTTTCAAATTTTGGGTGATGAGATGTTCATTGCTTGCACCACTTACTGTATGTATGATTTTATTTTTCCTTCCTTTTCTCAGCCCTTGAGTACATTGTTTGTCCCAATGACAATGTGTACCTGAGGATCGTTTTTTTCTGAATAGCAGCATGACAATGTCTCTCCGCCAGCGCCCTCAACAAACTGCCTGCTGCCAGGATCCCCTCCCCATAATAGTTGTCAACACGTACCTGGTTAATTAAAAGCAGTTTTTGATTTGTTGAAAAACTGACTTGAGAGAATAATGAATCAGTGAGTGATGCATGTTGCCATAATAACAAATAAAATAATAAAAAGTCACTTTCTTGTTTGTCTTTCACTCTTTATTTCTTCACAATATGGCTTCATTATAAATGTTGGTTTTGTTTAATTAGAATCATTTGTCTAAACTTATCTTAAACGTATCTATTTAAATCAGGCTGGTGTTTGCACAAATGATTCTGAAACTGACACATAAGCCCATGTGTTTTCTCTAGTTAAGACATAAAGTGCTGATTAACAGTTCTGTCTCATCCTTTCACCTTTTTAGGCCAGATGCCAGTAAAATGCCGGTTTTAAATCAAGTTAATCTACAACATTATCTGAGACGTTTTTCAAACCAAACACTTTTTCTCACATTAAAGTGACCAATAAAAAAGTATTTTAAAGTATAAATGAAAAAGCGTCATGATTTAAAATTTTCTTGAACTGTAGACAAGACCATGAGAAAAAAACAAGAAACAAAACATTTTAACATTTCTCTATGTATGAGGCCTAAGTTTAGTAACTCGCAGCTGTCCCCTTTCTCTTAATATGTATTCTACACTTTGAATGCATCCCACACCTTGCCTCAAGAGTTGGAATGGTTTTGATCGTTCCAGTTGACTTCATGGAAAAACTTATCTCCTGTTCCCTCTCTGTGTAAACATTGATGGCTGGAATAAAACAGCAGCTGCAGGAAGCTCAGTCTCCTTGTCCAGAAGCCATGGAGATGATGCCAAGTCTGCTTTCTGCAGTGCTGCTGCTGCTGCTGTCCCCTGGGACTCTGACTAGAGGTAGACCTGCGTAATGTATAACTCTTCATGCCCTTCTATCTTTTGAACGACAAAAGTCATTTAACTCATGCTTGTCTTTTTTATTTGTTTTTATTTTTTTGATCACAGTCCCTAAAATGGATGATGTTTCAGTTCCCATTGGCGTTGAAGTCAGGAACCTTTTACACTACAGCAGGCCGCTGACCTTCAGGACTGGCACGGTGTACAGAGGGATCCTGCTGGGTGCATTGGACAGACTCATGTCCACCAATGCAAACTTTGTGTAAGAGCCAACATCTCACACACCACTGATCATCAGAATGAAGGCGCCAGTATTTAAGCGTCTTCCAAGAAGAACACGTTTGTCTCTCTATTTATATCTTGTCCACAGATGCCACGATCTTATACAAAGTTTATGAAACTGGGTGAATTAAGATTGAGTATTATAATATGGAGTCAGACCAGAAAGCCATTGTGTAATCAATACACAATCATCTAAAGCACTGATCATTGGAAACGCTAAAGACATGCTGCTAACTATTCGACGTGAGGAAAACCTTACAACATAACAAAACATTTGAATACCCAAAAAATGTGTGCACATTTGTATTCCTGAAAACAGAACACTTTTCACCTCCTGGCAGGGTCACGTGTTAACTCTGGCACAGAAATGAAAGCTTGCTTGAGAAGAACCAGCTGTTTAACACACCTTAATCGGAAAAATAAATAAAAACATTCTCACACATCAGTTTTGCAGCCTCCCCAGTCAGAAAGGTAGTTCTCTCCTGTCCAAAACTAATTGTAAGTCACAGAAAAATGTTGGTCAAATAACAATACATATCTAACTATGCTTGTACATATTTCGTTGGTTTTATTTTGAATCACACAAAAGTTGATAAAATATGTATGTGTATACACACATATATATATATATATATATAATATACATATATATATATATATATATATATATATATATATATATATATATATATATATATATATATAATATACATATATATATATATATACATATATATATATGTATATATATGTATGTATGTAAAGGACAGTTGCTTTGCATGAACCTCACTCAACAAAACAAAGCAAAAAAAAAACTAAAACACATGACCTCAGACCTTGTAGCCTCATACTTTATGTAAAAATGTATTGTTAAGTATAACAAATCCTGACTTTTGTGGTTTTGGCTTTCTGCGTGACAACAGCTGGTTTCGCAGCCCTGAGATGATGCAGACAGTGGCTGTGCTCCTTGCTTGCCTCGGGCGCCACCCTGAGGCAATATAGTAAAATATAGTCGTGGAAGAACATATTGTTCTAACTTTTGTTGTTATTGTTGTTTAAATACATGTGCCAAACTCGTGACGGGTATTTTTTTCTTCTTTTTTTTTTTTCATGTGGATGGGGCACTACTAGTTAAGGTTGCCTCAGGCACCAAATGCAACAGGACTGCTCCAGGTTGCAGATCTCCAGCAGCAGCAGCTGCTATTGTGTTGAACTAATGAGCGAGGGACATACCTATCTTTACCAGGATTCTACCAATGACCCGGGAAAGATGCTAGATTTTGCCACTACTAAGAATTTTAGTCTCCTTGTACTGCCCTCACGACGCGTTCACTCATGCGAGGCTAAACAGTCAGTTAACAGGTTGAAGAAATCACACAAGGCTTAGCTTTTCGTGTGTTCTTCTTCTTTGGATCTTTATGTTGTAAAACTGAATTGCATTAAATACATGTACATACAACACACACACACACACACACACACACACACACACACACACACACACACTATAGCATAGCACAATAAAACATCACATAACTAAATATGACTTAACTCAACTGAGCTACGTGCTAACTTACAATGCACACAGGCTACTGCTAGCTACCAACAAATATAAACCATCGCAAAAAGAATGTGATAGAACCGAAATATTATTAGAACTTCTGCACAGCATAGTCACTACACAACACAACTTACAGACAAATGATTTCCGAGGCTGGAACGTTTGAATTCAGCAACACTGGGGTGACCATATTTTGATATCCAAAAAAGAGGACACTCGGCCCGGCCTCGAGATACTTAAATGATACTCGAGTTTTACTCAAAGATGCCTTATAACTTTAATATATTGAAAGTATGTCTCTTCTGTATGGATAGAAAGTTCAGTTTTATAACTAAATAATATTTCTATAATAGGGTTGCCACCCGTCCCGTCTTTCCCATAATTGTTCTCTTTTTTTCACCACCTGTCCCGGGAAAAATAAAATCTCTCCCAGGACACAATTTGTCCCGTATTTTAGAGAAAATGACAAAACTTCATTTGATTTCCGTCTGTGGTCTAGATACGGTTGCCAACCCTTCCGTAAAATACGCGATTGTCCCATATTTGGCAACTAAAACACCTGTCCCGTAATGAGCTGATACGGGACGCACTTCACTTTGTCCCGTATATTTCGGGGACGCTGCGCCGACGTCAGTTTCCTATGCTAGGCAGGCTCTCTGGGATTACGTCAAAGGCAACACAGTACCGTATTACTGTGCGCAAAGCGTCAGTCAATTTCAACACACGCTAATTGGTCCCGTGAAAAATAATGAAAACCGGACATTTTCATGAATTTAGAAAACACCCCCAGATACACCTTATATTTTTTACAATCTTACCATTTTTAATCTATTTAACTTATTAATATTTTTTAAACAATTTTAATCAACTTTTATGTGCATTAAACAATTTTGTAGCCAGCACACACCCAGTGGGACTAAAAGGTCACCAGATTTGGAAAAGCTATCTTAACATTGTACTTTAAAATTGCTTTTATTCAATTTATAATTTTTGCAGATCAGTTTCAACCGTACCGTCACTATTCTTTCATGCTGATCGCCATCCTGTCTCTTCTCTCAGCTTCAACCACACACAGGATCTAAACTACGGCCCGTACCTTGAGAGTGTGAATGGTCTGGCTGGAAATGATTCTGACCGAACATACTGGGAGCTGCTGGTGGAGACGCCCGATGGCAATATTACAAGGCCTGATGTTGGTAAGTTTGGCATTCTTGCCGTTTCTGCAATCAGACTGTCCTGGTCTTCTGCCAAGGTCCTGATGTTGTGATCTTGTTTTGCAGGTATCGGGTGTTACATTCCGAATGCAAACGAGAACATCATTTTGAATTTTACAACTTGGTGAAGACTCGCCGACCACTGCGCGTCGACATTTTAAATATAATTAAAGAGCAAGGAAATACAACACATGTTTCTTTAATAGTCTGATTAAGATCTATCTATCTATCTATCTATCTATCTGTCTATCTGTCTATCTATCTACACACACATACATATATAAATTTTTCCCAACTAAGACATCAAGTGTTCCTAAAAAAGTTCCACCTGTGTCCTTTCCCCTCCATTGATCTGGGCCCTGTGGACATTGACTCTTCAATGTTTGACCGTTTAACCTCGACTGCTGATGCTGCTGAACATCAGCTGGAGAGAACATGGATGTCATGCCAGCGTGTGAAATGCACAAGCAGTGGACATGAAGATCCGTTCAGATTTTTTCTTGGAGCGGGGGTGTTGTGGAAAAGAGCGAAGATACTGATGCAGAAATGCTGAGTAAAAGTAATTTAATGAACAGAAATAACCGATCGGATATCCGAGGCACAAACACAGTACAACCAACAGAACAGATGCAACAAGTGCAAGAGCTCAAATGAATGCGAGTGCAAGTGCAAAGAATAAAGGAAGAAGAAGGTCCTCTATACAGTGGACCGGGAGGGGACAAGATAAGGAAGGAGGAGGAGGAGAAGAGAGGAAAAGAAGACCGGGAGGGGAAGAGACAAGGAGGAAGGACACAGGAAAACAAAACAATGAATCTACGACTAGTGGACCAATTTCACAGCTCATATCCTGTACATGGAAATAAAACACAGCTAGGGAGTGAAGAAGAAATAGCCTACAGCCCTGAATGACAGTGACTTCCTTATAACACCAGTTTTCAAACGCTGGGTTGTGTGGTTAAAGTCTCTGTGGAACCCATGTGTTTGGAAGAACTTCAGATACACCTTAATTGTTTTAATTTCAGTGGACAATATCATCCGTTATCCACACTTACATGTTGCACAGCTTCTTTTCTGATACCAGTTGGACTGGTGCAAGACTTACCAGACTGGCAAACTATCCAAGAAAGATTTACAGTAGCATGATGGCCTGATGTGAATTACTGCAATGAAACCATTTCTAATTTATTTTAAAGAAAGCATTTGAAAAGTATCACTTACACAAAACACCTGTTTAGCAATAAGTTGTCCTCCAAAACCGAAAAGAAAGCAGAGAGTATGTGCTGTGAACAAGTGTCCGGTTATGAGCAGGAACATTTCAATAAAGGCAGATTACATTGGGATTATCATCCAAAACATTATAGAGTTTGTTTTTATAAGGTACATCAGGTTTAATAATCAGAAAGGTTAGAATGACAGCATATCAGCTTGATCCCTACAAGTCCTCATGTTCACGAGTGCTGAACGTTGTGTACTTCAAGATGACTTCATCTTTCGGCTTTGGAATGAAACACCCCATGCCTAGAATGAAAAAAGACAAAATGAGATTTTTCCCCTTCTTCTTCTTCTTTTTGTTCAACCTTTGTCTCCCACTAACCCACCAACATCAAGGGGTTTGTTGTTGGCCAGCAGCTGCCAGTAGGTATGATTTTTCACATCTCCGCGTAAACCATTTACACTCTGTGAAAAATGGCCCATAGTTTGGATCCTGTGTGTAGTTGAACCTGCAGGGCAACAGAGGATGTTGCTCAGTTACACGTTGTAGGACTTTAAATCTTGAATTAGTTGTTGCACATACTGTATGTTGCAATACAATACAGTGTCTAAAAGTTAGGCCCTTCTTTTTGTAAAATGGAACTTTTAATGTACAGGACATGTAAATTCATTTTTATTTTCTAGGGCATAAAGATAAGAAAAAAAAAAAGGGAACAAGAGATTAAAGAGATTAGAGTTCCTGGCCAATCGTGTGAGTAAATGACTCCCTCACATAACAAGAACAAAAATGAATTACTAGGCTGATAACAGTTTTATGAGTACCTGAGAAAAGAGAACAGAAAAAAATTAAATAAAACAAGTGACCCTAAACTGTACAGAGGTCTCTTCAGTCTGAAATGGTAGGAAATTGCCCATTTATAGTGGGGCAAAAAAGTATTTGGCAGCCACCGATCCTGCAAGTTTCCCACTTAAAATGATGAGAGAGGACAATGTTGGAGCAATTATTTGAAAATGGAATAAATACAAGATCACTGGAAGATGAAACCTGTGGCTAACTGATAAAAAATCAGATCATTTCATAGGTTCTGGAGTGGCCTAGCAAAGTCTCTGGACCTTAACCTAATAGAGAATCTGTGTAGTATTGAGGTCAACATTTGTTATTGATCAAATATTTATTTTATGCACCATTATACAAAGAAATTCTTTACAAATTATACAATGTGATTTCCTGGATTCCCCCACCCCCCCAAATTCTGTCTCTCACAGTTAAAGTGTACCTATGATAAACATTACAGACCTCTCTCATCTTTTTAAGTGGGACAACTTGCAGAATCTGTGGCTGCCAAATACCTTTTTGCTCCACTGTATCTTGAAAAGCTGAACTTGGTGTTTGGAGGAAAAGGATCTTACGTGAAGCCCTTGTTCGATTCTTGCAGTCGTGTCAGCCCACCTAACAGGATTCCACCTTCCGGGACATATGTGCTGTACTTTTGATCAGGGACTGGCATCACAGAGTTTGTCACCAGCACAGTAAAATGAACTTCACCTGTGTCTAATAGAAGCAGAGGAAACATACGTAAAATAAAAGTTGCGAGAGAGCTAGGGATGTTTTTTTTTCTTCTATGGATGTTTCTGAAGCTCACCTGATGCTGAGAGGTTGGAAAGCAGCAGCAGATAAACAGAGAGTGAAGCCAGAGTCTTCATTTTCACTTGTTGGGCACCTACTTCGAACTTAAAAAACACCAAAAACAAAGTCACTGCCACATTTTAATACAAAGCATTTTTGAGGTTTCTTTTCAAAGTTTTCTGGGTTTGTAAATCTTTAGTCTGGAATCTGTATTTCAAATAAATAATTTATTTTTTGTTTTTAGAAACCACTGGGAATTATCTCACACGTCTTCAATGTCACCCAAAAAATTAAATACATTCCCCAAAAATTATGCCTTATCAATACAATTAAAAAGTTGTGTGGCAGATCTCTTAATGAACACATTCACTCACTCTTTGTAACCTGAGCTGGGACTGCTGAAAGAGCCGTCGTCACGAATGCTTGTAGTTCTCTGCCTCACTGAATGAATAGCGAATGCATCCACTACTTAAGTTGTCCCCACCTATCCAACCAATCATAACGCATTAATCTGATACCAGGAAGAGTTTGTCACATCACCTCCTTGCATCACCTTTGGAAAGTACCGCCAATCTAGATAACTGACATTGGTGTCACAATTCTAGAGAAACATCACAAATGCATGTCTACACAAGTTGCCTTGGGTCAAAGAGCGGTACCTCTTTGTTAACTTACTCCTTACAATAGAAAACTGGTTAGTCCAATTTTCACATTGCCTCATTTACTGACACACACACACACACACACACACACACACACAAGAAAAAAAGTACAACAATGGGCATTATGCACAAAACCAAAACACTGATGCAGCAGCGAAGGAAAAACAGTTAATGTGAGAGAAAACTGCACAAGTTACTTCTTCCTGCTGCCTTTTCTTGGGTGTGAATTGACTAATCGTGAAATGGAAAACACCTTACACAAATTCAATGATTCCATTGAATTTGCTTTGTGCCATCGGCTCCAGGGTGTGACACATCCAAGTGTACGCATGTATGTAACCTCTTTTTTAACTTACTCCTAACAATAGAAAACCGATTAGTCGAATTTTCGCTTAAGTTTAAAGTAATTTAGTGCTGGCCTTGAACACTAATTAGGTATTCAGTACATTTTCCATGTCCTCATTAACACTGACACATACACACACACACAGTTTAAGTTCTTTGTGGTGCCTTTTGTTTGGTGTGAACTGACTAATCGTGAAATGAAAACACCTCATATCAGCTTTAACAAAATCAATGATTCCATTGAAATTTGCTTTGTGCAATAGTCTCCAAGGTGTGACACATCCAAGCACACACACGCAGGCACAGCAATGGGCATGATGTATTATTTAAATGACATCAGTCATCTGTTAACCTGTCACAGTAAAGGTTAACAACAGCTAAAGATAATAGTTTCTTATATAATGATAACACCTTCATCATATAAAGCTGTAAATGAGATGGATTACTTTTTTATTTCCTCTTGCTTGCAGTCTCCTTTGACCTCATGTTAAAAAAACAATGTGGCGCAAAAACTAATGCACACAAGTGTGCCAGCAAGAACTGGTCAAACCTGCCTTCAGGAGCTGTTGGAACTTCAGGAAGTTCAGCTTGTGTTTCACTGTTTCTTGGTGTCTGCGTTAATGTCCCTTTAGGAGGGTGTGCGTCTTCCTGGGAAAGGTGTGTGTGCACGGGTGTGGGAGTTTTTGGAGAATTATTTGTTCTGTGATGAACAGAGTTGCATCCCTGAAGAGGACAAGGAAGGCTTGAGGAAAGTAATCAACAAAAGTTTATTTATAAAGTGTCAAAACAAATGAAGACACACAATACGAACTGAACTTCAGGGCAAACTGAAGAAAAAGATAAAGGTGAACAAACAAAAGGCGCTGGAAAAAAAACAGGATAAGCTCTGGCATCTCGGATCTCGGC
Source organism: Thamnaconus septentrionalis (assembly GCA_009823395.1). Lineage (NCBI taxonomy): Eukaryota > Metazoa > Chordata > Actinopteri > Tetraodontiformes > Monacanthidae > Thamnaconus > Thamnaconus septentrionalis. The sequence continues at coordinate 20,684,737 of CM020510.1, read as the reverse complement.
CTCGTTACCTCGATAAACCTGCAACTGCTGGGCCAGGTTGGTCAGGCAACAATACCCTGGTAGCTAAGCAAACCAAAACAATGCCTGCTGTGGCCATGGAGGAAACGATTCTGCTGAAAAAAGCCATTAAAAAGATTACTGACCAGAAGGACGATATCCGACGACTCTTTGACAAACTGAGGAAGAAGGACTCACTGCTGTCAAGCTACTTTGAGAAATGCAGATGTGAAGCTCCTTCGCTGATGTCCTTTCTTTTATACAGTCATATAAAACCAAGCCCTGGGACCTCTTATCTTGCCCAGGGATGTCCTATCTGAGGACAAACAACCTTTCTGACATGACCACAAGGGAACTTTTCAGAAGGCTTGTTTCAAAAGAATACAGAATATTTTTGTCAACCTATTGAATATAAACTTGACATGCATATATATATATATATATATATATATATATATATATATATATATATATATATGTATATACATATGTATATACATACAAAACATGCAATTGAATATTCTAAATTGCCCGTAGGTGTGCATGTGAGTGTGAATGGTTGTTTGTTTCTATGTATCCCTGAGATGAACTGGTGACTTGTCCAGGGTGTACCCTGCCTTCGCCCTAAGACAGCTGGGATAGGCTCCAGCAGACCCCCGTGACCCTGAATTGGAATAAGCGGGTATAGAAGATGGATGGATAAATGTATATATATATATGTATGTATGTATGTATGTATATATATATATACACATATATGAGAACAACCTTATACTGAGAAACACAAGTCTGTGGATTTGAGTCAATGTTCTTAAATAATCACCCATTCCTCTCTCAAGTTGTTGCAACGTGGGTCCTTCAACTGGGCCTCTGCACTGCGGTAGTGGCATAGGACGTCCTGTAAGCATTCCATGTGGGGTTAGATGTGTTTGTCTGTTAGTTTGCGAGCGCATAGCCATTAGTGCTAGTGGCAAAACATCTAGCCATGTTAGTTTGCTTCCGCTGTCAGCTATTATTTTGGCTTTCTTAGATTTCAGAATCTCATTAGCTCATTCCACTGAGCCTTGGGACTGTGGTTGATACACACATCCATAATTTTGCTTTATGCCCAATATTTAAAACATTTCTTGTACAACTTTTGATACAAAATGACGACCACTATCTGACGAGATAGTGTCCGGCATACCAAATCTGGGAAACACTTCTGTACAAAGAAATCTAGCCACTGTATTATGATCAGCTTTTGGGGTATGGACAAATAGTCCATCATAAGATGTTTAAAAAGTCCTTCCAGTGCAGGAATGTGAGCTATCGGATGAGTGAACATTTTCCTAATTCTATATTTTGGGCAATGGGGGCATATAGCTTATTCTCTATCCACCATAGCATTCATGTAGGGAGACCACCATACTGCTTGTAACTTCTTGAGAACATGAGCTCTTGAACAGTGATTGGGTTCATGCATCTTTTTTATGGCCATTGTCAACAATGATAAGGGTAAAACAAAATGTCCATGACTACTTTCTCCATAGCCCCTCATGTGGAGTGGCTGTTCTGATAGCCCCCCTTTGAACTCATAGACGCTTTTCTGCCTCTGGAACATTGTTTTGAGCCTCAAATCAATGAGCTAAGGCTGGTTAATGATGTACAGTCTTGTTCAAACAAAATCGGTACAGTACCTGAACAGCTAACCCTGTTGCCTTTTTTTTTTTTTTCAGCTTCATCAGCTTAATTGTTCCCCATAGCGACCAATGTTTTGTTGTTTTGATGAGCAGCACATTTAACTATAGCTAGCTTTTGTGGGAGCTGCATGGCTTGAATCAACTCAGCTACTGCTTGCCCATGAACTACTGGTGTGCCATCAGCATGAACAAAGACTCTTTGTTTCCAAATGCTCGCATTTATATGTGTTATGTACCTTAGCTTGTGAAGGGAAAGGGAAGTAACACACGTAAAAATAAAGGCAATAATTTTATTTCTGACAATTAAAATAAAAGGGGTGTGTCAATAGAAAGGGCCAGCGTGAGTGCTGTCAAATCAATAAACAATCAATGCTGGAGCTATAACTAAAAATTATCACTAATAAAATAAATCAAAGTCTGTTCTCAAAAACCAAAACAAAGTCTAACCTCACAAACTTAATTACAGGGTGACCAGCATTCCTAATCCCGGGTGCGAGCTAACAAAGGAAAACTATCAGGTGTAAATGTAAATCTGTATTTTAGAACCTTACGTAGCCAATTCTGGACGCAAAACGAACAATCACACAGAGTATTTTATCAAGCGTGCGGACAAGTGGCGTTCTGGGTGTCTGCCACCGTCTGCAGGGGAGCTCCACGCGCAGTTGGCGCTCTCTGATTGGCTGGTCGGTGTCCAATCGCAGTCGATGTGTTGTCACGGGGATTGCCAGGGCCAATCGTGGGAGGGAGACTGCAGACACACCAAAGAACACACACACGGAACACAGCAGCAGGAGACCTCAACGGCTCACGGCCGTAACAATATGACAAAGCAATATCCATAACTACTGTCTCTGTAAATATTACACTCTCCGTCCTGCTGCTAACTTACAGGCTGCTGTTAGAGCTTTTATTTCTGCCAATTTGGCAGGGCATTGTTGATTCAGACTGACTGATTGTACTTCATGAAATGTGCTGTCAGGATTTAATTGCATGATGCCATATCCTGCTCTTGTTCCTGTTTCATCTCTTACACAAGATCCATCCACAAACAATGTTAAATCAGATGGAATTGGAAGGTTATACAAGTTATCGCGGACCTGCATAATATTTTCTGTCTCTTTTAGACAATCAAGTGGCTGTCCTTCTGTGGGCAACACCATTTGTGTGGCTGGATTTATCATAGTACAGTATTGAATGGTTAATTCTGATCGTGTTAACAGAACTTCACAGCCCGTACGCCTGGCCTGTGTCATAACAAATTGTGGGCTGGTTAGCATAGCATGCAATTGATGGGGCGTATATAAGATGACAGGATGTCCCATTGTGAATACTGATGCCTTTTTGTAGGCAAAAGCAGAAGCTGCCAATCCCTGATAGCAAGGTGGCAGTCCTTCCACACTATCCAATTTTGTGCTGGAATAAGATATTGGCTGTTTCCCTGTGGGAGTATCCTGCATTAGCACTGCACACGCATAACCTTGTCTCTCAGCCACATATAAATGGAATGGTTTGCCATAATCTGGATTGGCTAAAACTGGAGCAGTTTGCATGTCTTTCTTTAGGAGATGAAATGCTTTCTCAGCCTCATCTGTCCAACTCAGCTGGGCAGATTGATTTGCCTGTCCAGCAGCTCACACTAAGGATCTAAGTGGAGCTGTCTTCAGTGCGTAGTCACAGATCCACGGTCTGCTGTAACCTCCCACACCCTGAAAAGACAAGATATGACCTACCGTTTGCGGTTTTGGGGCCAACCTTATAGCTTCTAGCTAAGAGGGGGCAATTTGCCTTTTGTTCCCACACAGCTGTCGACCTAGGTATTCTCCTGATTGTTGGCAGAACTGCAATTTGTCCTTACTAACCGCGTGTCCTCCGTCTGCCAAGGCTTTTAAGACTTCAGTTGAGTCTTTTTCACACTGCTCTTTGCTGTTGGAGCATATCAAGATGGCATCAACGTACATCAGCATGGTCGACTGTATGTTCAGATGACCCAGATCCTCAGGCAGAACCCTGTTAAAAATGGATGGAGAATGCACAAAGCCTTGTGGAAGATGTGTGTAAGTGTATTGCTCTCTCTTATAAATAAATGCAAACAAATCAGGATGGACAGGCACACTGAAAAAGCTGAACACAAATCTATTAACGTAAACCACTTTGTGTTTGGTGGAATATTAAATAATAGTGTGTGCAGGTCAGGTACAACAGACGTTTCTTCTGTAACTATGGCATTTATTGCTTTTAGATCGTGCACTAGCCTATAGTCCTAACTGGGATGTGCTTTCTTGATGGGATAAATTGGTGTATTGCAAGTGCTTCTTGTTTGTATGAGAACTCCTGCATCTAACAATCCCTTTATCGTATGCCCTTTGCCCTCCTTGGGCTTCTTCAGAATAGTGAGTTATGAAAAGCTTCCATGTTTCCCATTCTTGGTGCAGGAATGAACTGGGTGTTGTCAGTTTCAGCCTGCTGTTCCTGTGGAAGTGTTTGGAGTACTGTTCAAGTCATCATTGTTTCTTCACTTGGCTCTTTTACATCACAGCAGACTCCGCCTGGGGTGCACATTATTTTTGCTTTAAGAAGATGTCTCTTCCCAGAAGGTTGATTGGGGTGTCTACTGAGTATAACAGGGTGCATAAACTGTTGTTCCTGCAACTGTCATTGGAACCGAAGCTGTATTATGGGGTATTATTTGTGTTTTCCCAGAGAAACCAACCGTCCGAATTTTGGATGTAGAGAGGGGAAGTCCAGCTCCTTCTTTCCCTATACAGGAATATGTGGCTCCAGTGTCTACCATAAATCGGTGTTAACAATCTTGCACAATCATATCTATGATAGGCTTGCTGTGAGGACTTGTGATGACTGGTGCCTGTGTTTCCCCTCAAGTCTCTCTGTTCCCCTCTATTGCCATTGGGTTGCCAGGGTCGGCTGTCTCTGTCCAAGGATTAGTAGGACAGTCTCTCTGCCTGTGATCAATTTGTCCACAACCCCAACATTGCAGTGGTTGTCGGTTTAGAGTTGATGGTGGGCCAGTATACGACTGCTACCTTGGATACTGTGTCTGCATGGGTCCTCCTCTCCACATTCCTCTTGGAGGTGGTCCTCTGTTCTAGTTCATCTGTCCTCTTCCTTGAGGCGGGCAACAGGTGTTTCCTTCAGGCTTAACATGTACATGGTACATTGGTGGAACCTGTTGGGCAGACATCTGGATTGATGTGCTGGTGAATAAGCTGGCAGTGATTGTGCTTGGGGTGGAACCATTGGCGCTGTAAACACTGGAGCTTGTGTTACTGTTGTCTCTACCTTCATTTCAGACATTGTTTCAGGCTTTGTTTCTCGTGTGGTTGCTGCCACGGGTGCTTGCATCTTGGGCTTTTCTCTCTCCTTCTTCTGTTTGGTCAGTTCTCCTATTTGGAGTTGTGTTTGCCAACCAGCGTTTTGTCTTGTTTTTCCAGATTCTGTTTTTGTTCTCCATAGGCTTCCACGTAGTGCACAATATGCTCCACAAATACTGGCCATTCCAGCTTCATTAAGCCAACCAAATGATTTAGTTTCTTCTGTGCTTCTTTTGGCATGGCATTTTTCACATACAGCATGAATAAGGCTTTAGATGATTCATTAGCATTCCATTCACTTCCTGTTTCAATTTTCCATCCTCACTGAAATTTGTGAAGAAATTGAGTTGGGCTTTCTCCATCTTTTAGTGTTTCTTTTTCCAGTTTGGCTGGATCCATTTTTGATGGATATTTTTCTCTTAACACTCTCCACCTGCAACTTGTGGTCCTTTGGCCAGTAGGGGGCATTGGCCAAATATGACATTATCTCTTTCTTGCCTTTCCTCTTCTGTCTCCCAGTTGCCATCTTCTTCCCTTCTTCCTTGTACTGCTGGATCATGATAGCCTTTGATGCTTCGTGACCTCAAAACCATGTCTTGCGATTTTTGAGCTTGTCTTTTGATGTCAAGGTTCAGATCTAGTGCCAGTGTATGCCTTCTTTGTGTCTCACTTCTAAATTTTTGTTTTTCTTCTTCTTTTGTGTTTGCTTGTTTTTTCTGATTTAACTCTTCATTTGATGTGGAAAAGGTATTTATTAAACTATTTTGCATTTTCTCAAGTTCTTCAGTTTTCCTTTCAGTTTCTTTTGTTAAGTCATGGTGTAATTTCTCCATTTCTCTTTTTGACGTTTTTTTTAGTCTGTCAAGCTCCTCTTCGTCATCTCTTATTCTTCTTTCTTTGTTCTTTTGGATGGTGCGTCTTCCATCCGAGCAAACCCACAGCCTTCTTCTCCTCGTCCCTGTTCTCCCCATCCACTTTAATAGTGGGACATTCAATAGTGAGGAACATCAGATTTTTTAATGCATCCACACACTGCTTCCCTAGAGCCACAGTCCCAGTCATCCTGGAAAAGCTCCCTTGTCAGCTGCGCTTGATCCCATCCTCCATAACCCGAGATGTGATCCATGTGGGATGCAATGACACGTCTCAACAGCAGTCCGAGCTGACTAAAAATGATTTTAATGCCCGTATTAGATTGTTAAATGACATCAATAAGTCTATTTTCTTCTTTTTTTTTTTTTTTTATCAGCGGTCTTCTCCCATTTCACGCAGCAGGGTGTTTTAGCAGACTCCTGTCCCTTAACGCATGGCTACAGTCCACCTGCAGAGCTTTTAACTCTGGTTTTATCGACAATTTTAACCTGTTTTGGAACCGTCCCTCTTTTTATAAAACTGACGATGTCCACCCAAACAGGTTGGGCAGCCTGATGCTAACCATAACGCCATGCTGTCCAACATGCTCCATGCGAATATTTACCTGCCACGCCCCCTCATCGGAGTCTACTCCCTCTATGCCCATCACTCCAACTGCTCACAACCCTACCTGCCTCACCACCGCCCCCTTCAGGCCCCAGTTGACACTACCTCCTCCACCAGTTGTTTTTCCTATAGACCGTTGCTCTTCCCTGCCGGTTGAAAGCCCGCAAAGGCCATGTGAGCCATCCGATCCTTGGGTCAAAGAGCGGAACCTCTTTGTTAACTTACTTCTTACAATAGAAAACTGATTAGTCCAATTTTCACATTGCCTCATTTTATTTACATTGGCAAAAACAGACAGACGGACAGACACTCTCTCACACACACACACACACAGAAAAAGAAAACAAGTACAACAATGGGCATTATGCACAAAGCCAAAACACTGCTGCAGCAGTGAAGGAAACACAGTTGATGTGAGAAAACTGCACAAGTTACTTCTTCCTGCTGCCTTTTCTTGGGTGTGAATTGACTAATCGTGAAATGGAAAACACCTTACACAAATTCAATGATTCCATTGAATTTGCTTTGTAGGCTTAAGGGTGTGACACATCCAAGCACACACACACACACATGCATGCATGCATGCGCACGCACACACACACACACACACACACACACACACACACACAGGTATGGAGAAGCGGTTCTGCTCTGACCAAACATGTTTGGGTGTGATGGTCAGAAAGTTCCGCTTTGAGTTTAGCGATTAACTTGGGTGGGATGACCGTGTTCAATCTTGGGTTAGTGCACACAAGTACACGCATGTTCAACAATGGGCATTATGTTTTTTTTTTTATGATCATAGTAGCGGTGATAGTGCAGGTTCACAACAATTATGATAATAGTTTATAATTAAACACCTTCATCGTATAAAGCTGTAAATGACCTCATGTTAAAAACAATTTTGACCTTGTGTTAAAAACAATGTGGCGCAAAAATGAATACACACACCTTAAGTGTGCCAGCAAGAACTGGTCAAATTTACCTTCAGGAGCTTATCAGATCAGGAAGTGGTGATATGAGGTATTCCATTAAAAACAATACCGAATTACCGTACACCACTAAAAAAAAAAAAAAAGTGCAAAGATACGTGTCAGTATTGTAACATTCTTGAAATGTGGTCCAGCTTGTGTTTCACTATTTATTGGTGTCTATATATGTCCCTTTAGGAGGGAGTGGGAGTTTTTGGAGAACTCTACATGTGTTAATTATCCATTTTTTCTTTATTTTAACAAATTTGTCTTGTGACTGCTGTTTGTCAGTTAACGACAGTATGTTGCTTACAATACATTTACATTTAGACAATACATACTTAGTCTTTCATGATCTCACTTACATGTGGATGCATACTAAATACAGTATCACCTCCCAACAGAAATGAATTTCGTGCAAACATTAAAAGCATGGATTCAGGCAGCTTCTGGTGTTATAACGGTCTGGGGAATATCTATTCCACACATTTTTTCACCAATTCATCATTGTTTTATGACAGTCAAACTTGAGTATTGCTGCTCGGGATGCACATCTCTTTATAATTATAGTGCCTTTCCTGGTTGGTCTGTAGGAGGTGCTATTGTTGCCTGGTCATATTCCCTATCACAGTGTCTCGTTATGTCTGTGTCTTGTCATCCTAGGTAACTTTGAAGGAATGTTTTTTGTTTATCTACAAATAACATGTTAATGTTTCAGTGTGGTCATGGTCATTTCCATTTGCTGCAGACAGTAGCAAGCATAACACTTTTGCATGTGCAGTGTTGGTTAAAGGGTTATAACTCCCCTTATAGGGTATAACTCTACTATAATGCTCTCGGGCTGCCCTTATTGTGTACTGTAGTATTGTGTAAAAAATAAACATGATCCAAGGTTTATTGGTTTAGACCGACCGATGAGGTGCACTTAACAAAAAATGAATAAAAAAAGTCAACTTGATAATGAAATTCATGAATGTTTTTGGTGAGCATTCGAGATTGGAAGCCCATCGGCAGCAGTGTGTGGCCTCAATGATAAACAAACAGGAGAACCTGTAAAAATCTAAAGCAATTATCTGAGAGCAGTGAATCTTTGAAACCTAATAGTGCTCGCTGTGTTCTTTTCCAGCTCTTAAACTAGTTGGCGATTGATCGCTAATTATCGGCGCCGGGGCCCCCGGAGACATGCGGGGCACCTCTCTGCTTTTCACATCGCGAAAGCAGCTGTAACTTTCAAACAGTCGACTCTGCGCCTTGTTCCGGCGGCTCAATAGTCTTTGAGGCGTTTGAATAATCATCACGGCCAGTCTCCCAATAACGGAGGTGCCTTCCATCTGCAAAGTTCTGGAATTCCAATATCACCTGAGTGGATGGCGCAATAGACCCAGTGTTCCAAAGATCTTTGAGCGGCTGCATTATAATTTTGCGGAATACAATCCTGCAGTTGACGGCGCAACAGAAGATGTACTGTCTCGTGTTATTGACTGAGTCATATGCTTCAGATTGATAACCGCTGCATAATGACAGGGGCATCTCTTAGTGCACCAATTGACGCTGGTTTGCGACCGCATGGATGACTCTTTGGCTCAGGCCCGCCAACAAAAGCACAAACCAAGAGTGTCAATGATGACAATGTATTTTTTTTCCTTCCCAAGGTCAAATCAATCAGGGTGCAGGTTTTGTCCTCGAAATCTATTTCCACAGTTTCCGCCATGCAGCATTGTGCAAGCTACAAAGGAGATTCTACTGTGGCTGTACCGTTCAGAGAAGCTGCAGCCTGCAGGAGCTACATCTTAGCGGCCGGTTCATGTTGTTCAGGTTGGTCGGCAGGAGTATTTTTTTCTCCCCCTGTCAACTGTAGAAGACACTATATAACTATTTGGACGTTTAAGAGCTTCTAGACCAGAAAACATTAACGTGTATGTTTTACTTCATTAGTTGGTTGGATTTAATTGAAATCTCAGTTGCCTTATGCGTGAAAATTATTTCTAGTATACCTCACACGAGGCACATTCAAAACCTTCCTCTGTTTGACAGCAAAATAAAGTGGTTTATGACCTCGTAAGCTGATATGTTCTTATGTGAAAACTAATACTACAATAAGAAGTGGGATATATTTCAAACAAACAAAAAAGAAAAGAAAAGAATGTTGTATGTTTACGTCCAAAAAATTAGACATACAGTAAAAAGAAAAGCATAAGAGGACAAGAATAGACCCCTGACGCGCTAAATATAATCAAAGTAATTCATTAATTAATTAATAGTAAATTAGATTAAACAATAAATCATTACTTCTTTTTGTGTTTGCATTTAGTTTGCTGATTTGCTGCATTGTCCAATTTCCCTTATGACCATCTGCTCATATATATATGTATGTATATATGTGTGTGTGTGTGTGTGTGTGTGTGTGTGTGTGCAAAATACAAAATGTACTAGTCACTCCTACTCAACTGGTTGGTTATAGATTAACTGAAATTAGAGTGCAGTTTTCAATGATTCAATGATATTCAGAAATAACTTACCTTATTTAATCTTGTACTAATAGCATTTTATTGATAAATAACTTGATTTGCTCCGGTCAGGAGCAGCTGATTTCAAGTAGTTCCAGTTTTGGGTTGACTGCAGTATGAGTTTCATCCACTGGGTGGTGCTGGTAATATACGTTTGGTATAATCCTATCGTTGATAAAACGAGGAAATCATCGAGCCATACTCTTGCCGTCGCAGTTGTATGTTACGGTTCCCGGAAGTGTTGCACCAATAGGGTGCTACGACATGATATAGCTTTCCAATTCTATGTTTGTTTGTTTTTTGCGATGATTTCAAGCACAAAATGGTCCATTGTTAATTATTCCTAAGTGTGCTGCAGAAAAATTACCTTGAGAGTGAAAATGCAAAATGTCTTTAGACTTTGTCAGAAACTAGTCAAAAGACATTTAACATAAGCAAACAACACAGTCCCTTGCTGTGTGTGTGTGTGTGTGTGTGTGTGTGTGTGTGTCTACATATATATTTTGAACATATGTATATATATGAATTTATATAATATTAAATTCTTTTTGATTGCCTGTGGTAATGAAATGCCAAAGGGATTTCCAGTTCACAAAAAGAAAGACACAAAATTCTTGCACTTGCATGGTGTGTTTGTCTAAAGTAGTACAGTACAGAGTTCTGTGTCAAGACTTTACTACTTGTTGAAAAACATAAAACAAAATAAAGTTTGTCAGCTTGCAGCATTTGTTTGCTAGGTTGATTTTTTTTTTTTTTTTATCATTGTACAACCTTGCATTGATTAGTGAAAAAACATTTATTATTACTTGAAACAAACTTCTGTGGGTTTTTTTTTGTTTGTGTGAGGTCAGATCAATCCACGGCGGCGCAATATCTGAAGCGAGCTGTTAAGCAACTTCAAACTTGGGTGTGTGTTGTCTTTGGCTACTTGTTATTGGTTTATTGACTAAGAAGGAAAGAACAAACAACTGCCTTTACTTTCAAGCCTCACGGCCTTCCCTCCTCCCCTCATTTTGCACTCAGCATTGGCTCGCTGCGGCTCGCCAGTGGACCTCACGCATCTGTGTTTGCTCAGGAGCAGGTGGACGGACACTCTTCCTCTATATTGCACAGGAGCTTCTTGACACTGCTGGCTTTTTCAGATGGCGGCCGTTGTGGGGAAGGTCAAAGGTCGATGAAGCTGCGCCATGTTTGTCTGACCCCGCTTCAATTCAGCGAAGGCAGGCAGTGGGGAGCGGAGCAGGAGGAGGAGGAGGGTGAAGGTTGTGGCTGAGGGTGAAGTTGAGCCCGACTTAATGACAGGGGCTTTGTCCGGTGCTGCGACTCTTATCAGGACGGGCCTGAGCTAGACAATGGTTGGGGTCACAGGTCCTTGGAGACCTGGGATGAGAGGACTAATGAGTCAGTATTGAGCTGAGTGAAGCTGGTCTGGGACTGCAGGCTCAGATGGTCCAGACACGGCCGTTTGCCAATTTGTCTGTCTTGCTCCTGGCAGGAGGCTTCAGAACCCCCATATTGTGGAAAATAAAACACAGCCAGTGGAAAATAAAACACGTTTTGTTCGCAGGGCTCCGACTAGGAAGCCTACCTGAAGTTGGATCTCGTCAAGTCAGATCCGCCGGCGTATTCACCCACATGATGCTGACACAATGGGACTATACCTAACTGGATTAGAATGACTATAGGTTTGGATTTAACATGACTAGAAATAAATCTGATTATGGTCTCCCGCTCTAAACTGATTAGACACACAAAAAGGTACAAGTCCAAAGGTCATAGTGCCAATATCACGCTTCAGACATCATTTTCTTTTGAATCTTCACTTAACACGAAGTACAAAAGTAAATAAAAAAAAAAGCCTTGTATCTTCAAAGGGTTCTGATGAAAGCAGAAAGCAAACGTCCTCACATGCATCAGGTTTATAGGACATTATCGATACTTCACTTCATTGCGGAGGAAGTTCTTCGTGGCTCAGCATGAGTTGCTCTGCTTGCTTGCATTTGATTTAATGCTGTAAAACATAAATATCTTCATATAAAAACATGTGCATTTTATTTTCTCAAAGCGTTTTAATCTTCTTTTATCTCAGCCACCAGATGCGCCACAAACTGATGGTGATACTGACGCGTGTCTTTGAATCAATACAGAGTGGAGCATCAAGTCAACGACAGAGAGCTTGCATACTTATTTTCCAAAGATCTCATTCTTTATGTGGAAAAAGTCTCTAGAACGAGATCTTGGCACGCCTCGTGTGCGTGAAGGTTGTGCGTGATGTAAGCTGATGAATGCTTTCAAAGCGTGTCCCTCATGAGCTGCTCCTGGATGTAAAGTGGAGGCTTGGGAGGGGCGCGGGGGCGGTGAAGGATAACACTAACCAGCAAGTAGTTCATTTTCGGAAACCGACATTCCTCTCTTGTTTACCCTCCCACAGTTGGTCCAACGCGGCTACTTCCTCCGCGGTCGACTCGCTACCAGACCTCCCCGGGACGTGAAACTGGCCCCTCGCTTCCTTTTGTTTGACTTTGCGGCTTCTCATTTTTGATCCCCGTCACACTTCGATCGGGGCACATGCGGCTCTGGCTTATCCAGCCGTGACATTGACCTCTCATCTTCCTATCGACCCGCTGTTTCCCATGACCTCTGACCCCACGGGGTCAGGCCTGCAGCCGTCTGGGCCACCGCCCCTCCTCCACCTGCCTCCTATCTCTGCTCCTCAGACGGATTACTCCGTGTTCAGGATATTCATGAGACTTTAATGTCGCCCAGGCTGGGTGTTACCAACGCGTTGCAATTGACTTTGTTCACCCAACGCTTCCAAGGTCCAGTGTGTTATATTTGGCGTGATTTATGATTTTTGTATTGGTAAAAGTTTAATATACTGGCCATAAACACAGTAATGATAGAACGGAAGTCTTTATTAATCCCACATTGGGGAAATGTGCATAATTACTACAACACTATAGTGCACACACTTTACCTTTAACCTGCAGGTCTTATTTACACTGCAGACAACTTTGCCGTGTGTTGTTTTTAATCCTCGGCGTGATGTCGCTGATGCTTTGTTGTATTTTCCCTGTCTGTCATTGCGACTGTGTCTTTCAGTACTCGCTGGCCTCATTCCACAGCCTGCTTATCATACACAGTGTCCTGGTAGTTTTGCCGAGGGGTGTGTGCGTGTGCACGGGGGTGGGGGTGGGGATGTGGGTCAGTGCGTGCAACGTGATCGCGGAACAGCGAAAGGCTGCTGCTCTTAAAAGCAGCAAAAAAAAAAACCACCTACCTGCCCCACCCTATCTCTCCCCCCACTCTCCCCCACCACCACCACCACCAACCTATGGGTTCTGCTGTTACCCACCGTGCGCCCCTGGTGAGGTCACGACTCAGGAAGACCTTTAAATAGGGTGCCGGATGAAATGCGCTTCATCGTGCTCAGGCGCATATGAGCACATTTCATCAAGCGAATTGACTTAGTTTGATCGCCTCGCCGTTTGGGAGCGACGCGTCCATTAGTTTGGGATTAGTTGTTACATCACAGAGGTCTAGACGACAATCTAATGTGCACATGATTGAATTACAAGGGCTGGTAATCTGCAGCGGGCCATAATGTGGTTATTTTTGGCAGCCGGCGGAGGTTTTTTATGATTCCGTGTATGTCCCCGGGTTTTCGTAGCAGGCCCCCGAACCGTGGCTTTTTCAATTTCCCTGCGATTAAAGATCAAACTGTTTGTTTTCTTTCTTTGTGTGTGCGTGTGTGTGTGTGTGTGTGTGTGAGGGGCAAAGCGAGGCTCGCTCCTTGAGCAGACTTTGGTCTGAGCAGCGTTTCCCGATCCCCGCTTGCACGCGGACGGACGCTACAGGGGAGGAGGGTTGGGTGTTGGGTGAGGAGGGTGGGGGGGTGGGGGGGGGGCCTGGAGGGAGGAGGGAAAGGCAAGACCAAGGAGGAAGTGAAGTGTGCTACAAAGCGTACCTACCTCTCTCGCTTGTGGGCATGCCCAGTAGAGTTGCCTAAAATTTGAACAGGAGGGGAGACCGAGTAGACTTTTGTTGCTGCTCTCTCTCTCTCTCTCTCTCTCTCCCTCCCTCCTATCTCACTCTATCACTCTCTCAGTGCTGTACTGTTTGTCCTCTCCTCTCCCAGAGAGTGTGCAGGGAGGATACCATTTGTTTATTTGTTTATTTAAAAAAGAAATGGAAGGGGGTGTGTGTAGGTCCAATGTGGTGCAAAAGAGAACAATAGGGGAAGTGGAGAAAATATGAAGAAGAGGAAGAAGACAAGAATAAGAGACTTTCCCCCTTCCTCCCTCACTGCTCCCTCTCTCCCTCCCTCACTCGTCCTCTGCCAACAACTTTTACCTTTTCACTCCCGGTGCTGGAAGGAGGAAGGAGCAGGGGAGTGCGAAACGTGCGAAGAGGCTGAGCGCTGCTGCTGTGTTTTCCTCCGCCGTCCAGGTTAGTGACCGCTGCTCTCTTCTCTCCTCTCCTCTCCTCTCCTCTTCTCTTCTTTTCTCTTCCTTCCTTCCTTCCGTCCTCGCGCTTCGCAAACTCCTTCGCTGCTACTACTTCTTGTCGAAGACAAGAGGACGGAGGGAACGGAACGAGCGGCGGGCGGACGGTGGAGGGAGTGTTGTACACTTGTGTTGACGGGAGTTGACAGCCCCGTCACGCGGCGTTCCGAGCGGTTGTCACCGCGGGAGCCGTTCGGGTGATCCGCTCAGCTGTTCAGACTCAGAGACGAGCGGCACACACACACGCACACACACACACACACACACACACACACACACACACACACACACACACACACACACAAAGCCGAGTGCTGGCTGGCGGTCACGTGGTTCCGAACGGGCTAGAAATCGCAGGGATGGTTCGGCAAGCGGGGACGCTCCGTCGTGTTCACACGTTGGCCGGCGGGTGGGCGGGATAGCAGCAGCAGAGGTACGAAGAGCCGATTCATTGGCAAATTTTGTCAGGTTTTTGTGATGATGATGATGATGATGATGATGATGATGACGATTATTATTATTATTATTATTATTATTATTATTATTATTATTATTATTATTATTATTATGTAATGTGATCACGACTGGCAGTCTGAATGAGGCGGGTTGGTGGTGTCTTTATACATTTTTTATGCAGCTCCTTAAAAAAAAAAACAAAACCCCACATCATTCATTGATATTGTGGGAACAGCACATTTAAAGTAGGCCACAGATGCTTAATCTCTGAGTGTTTTTCAAAAGTAGCACATTGTGAGACATCTCTCTCAACTGTTTCTGTCCTTCTGTGGAGCACCTCAGTGCCAGGGCCATGTGCTATCCCAGAATGCCTTGCTACTCCGATTTAAGAGGCAGCAGTGGCTTCCCAGGACACGTACAGTTGTATTGTTCAAATTGTTCTCGGTTAAAATGACACACATATTCCCATTATGATTATTCGATACAAAGAGAGTATCATTAGTTTCTCCGACCTCTCATACCTCTAGATCACTGACAAAAGAAAAATAAACATGATTTTACTTGGAACTTTACTTTGTAAAGTTCAAATATGAAAGGCATTCCAAACATTACACGAATTTTTTTTTTTTCTCAGTGAAAGTGAAAAGTGAAAGCCTTATGTGATCCAGGCCATTTATCAGGGATGGAGATGATTGATGCTTTGTTGCCATATTGCATTTCTTCCTCCCCCTCCTGATAAGCAGCTGTTAAAAATGTTTATGGCAGTGGCTGCCTTTGTCATCCCCACCGCAGCAGCTAGTTACCCTGTTCATTCTCATTCATGGAAGGATGAGAGAAGTCATCCTTCTCAAAATTCCACAATGGTGGACATTTGTGCAAAACAAAACAAAAAAAGAAAATTGGCTCTGAGTCAGAATAAAGTTGCTATGAAGAAGTACTATGTGATGAAAAAAAAAAAAAGGTTTGCTGTGTTTGTATGGAGTCTCAAAAGTAGGTTTTCCCCTTGTGGCAGCAAGAGAGAGAGGGCGAGAAAAAAACCCTTTTGGTTCTTCAGGTCCTTTGTATGTGTCCATATAAACGTTGCATCTTTTATTTATTTTTTCCTCGAAATATTCTTTATTTGTTCCAATGTTTTGTGCATGAATAATTTTCTAGATATGAAACATTTATGCAGAATTTTTATGCTAATGTTTGTCTTGTTTGAAATATATTATAATGTTCTTTGCTGCCAATTTTATGTCATTTACAAGGAGAGAAGATGATCCCCAAGCAGCTATTTTCAACTTTTCCCTTTTGACAAACAACAAAATTTATATTTACATTGAAGCATTACATGCTTTTTTAATTCTATACAGCCTTTTTTTTTATTTTACTCCTGTAAAGACACCCCAGATATAAGCGCTAGAGTTCTATATTTTATATGGTAATGAGGATGCTTTCCACATGAAACTTTCTGAATCAGACTCCTGAGTTCTGGAACAGGCACAAGATGTCTCAGAGAGATTTCATCAAGATGTACCCTTAAAGAATGTTGACTCATATTTTTGGATATAAGTCATCCAAACCCAACAGAGGTGCAGCACGAAACCGCAGGATTTCATTTTAGTGTGTGTGTCTGGTCCTGTTTTTTTTTTCTTCTTTGAAGTTGGAATCAGTTCATGTGTCTATTTATTTATTTATTTTCCCCAACCAAATTGACATGCATCATTTCCGAGCTGCACTAGTTGGAATGACTGTCGGGCCGTCCGCTCTTGTTTTTGTTAAAAGCAGCTGCGCCGGGCAGCATTTTTTCTTTTTCTTTTTTTTCCCCCGCTCGGCGTGGATCAAGCTGTCGACGCTGCTCCCACCAGACTTCTGGGGCTTCATTTGTTTTGCCGCCGGGATGACTCCCTTCTCCTTGGGAGACCGGGTTCCCATGCGCTTGGCGAGGGTCCCGCCCCTCGTTGGCCCATCTGAGGCTCCGTGATCCATCACACAGCGGGCGGCCATGTTCTCTGAAAGGGCCATGAACTTGTTACCTCCCTTGGCCAGCCGGCCCTGTGTGTCAAACCCATTTTTCTTTTCTTGCCCCCCTCAGGACCCCTTCCTCCTCCTCTCCCTCCGTGGCCCTCGCCTTCCCAGGACGCGCCGCTGTATTGAAATAATTGGGTTGTATTCAGAGCGGCCAGGTTGCCAGTGTGGCTTCAGAATAGAGATATTAAGTCTCGGTGCCACAAGTTCCCTCTGACCTCCCTTTCAGGCCTCCTTCCTCTGCCTTCCTCCGAGGCCGCGGCCGGTCACCGTCGCCACTCCGGCCCTTTTCGGGGCACAATGACGCGACATCCATGGTACATTATCTACAGTGGCTCAGCTGGCCCGGAGCTTTATGTATGGACCATTCTTCCCCCGGCGCTGTTGTCTCGCTGATCTTTTGGGATCCAGACTGCTCAACGTGGCACACATTCAAAATTTGCAACCTCAAGGGGCTTTTATTCCTCCGGCAGAATTCAACCGCTTCCCGCTCTATGCCTTCCCCTTGCCTCTCTCTCGCTCTCTCTCTCTGTCTCTCCGCTGAGTTATTCAGAGTTTAATGAGGGAGAGGAGATAAAGGGAAGCTTATGGTTTGCCCCGGATGATGGAGAGGCTTGCCTTTTTTGTTTCTGCCGAAGGAGCCACACAGCGAGCGTTCATGTGAAATGAGATTTTTCTTTCTTTCCTTTTTTTTCTCCACTACGAGAAGAAGGGAAGGTGATTGAGATGTCTGAGAAAGAAGAGCCAGGGAGTCTGGAGCAGGAGGGGTCACTCCGGTGTCAGGGGAGCTCTCCAAATATTCCTTGCATTTTTTTTTTTCTTTCCAGCAGGCAGCCCAGGACGCTGCGGGTTATTAATTAGACAATTAGAGAGAGAGAGAGAGAGAGAGAGTGAGAGAGAGGTGGTACAATCAGTACGCTGGCAGGACTGTTGAGTGTCATACATTTCTTAAAAAAAAAACCAGTCCTTTCATTGGCTGCGCGGGATTGCGCTCTTACGAAAGAGCGAAGAGTGGGCAGGGACTGCAGAAGGCGCTAAGCTGACGCCGCTAAAGCCAAAGTTTACCGGTTAGCGACTGGCCTGGCCGTCAGCGGCGGAGCTCTGACACCAGAGGAGCAGGTGCCCGCAGGAGACGCAGGAGGAGTTCAGCCGGATCACGCAGACCGCCGACCCTCTCGCTGTCACACAAAACGTGCACAAAAGGATGCTGGCGCCGAGGTCGGCCCAGCTCCGCCTCTCTCTGCAGCTGCTTGATGTTGTTGTTTTGTTTTTTTTGCTTGTTTATTTTTGTTGTGCAGAGCAGCTGTTGTGCACTAGCATCCCCAGATATTAAATTAAATAAAAAAGTAAAAAATAATTTTTAGGATGTCATTTAGGTGGCTTTAGCAAGTCTGTTTTTATGGGGAGGAGCTTAAAGGTCCAATATGTAAAATTATATGGAAGCCCAGTGTTTAAGAAAGCCCGCCTGATAGCGTGCTTCATTTTTAGGGCACTGTCAGGTGGGCTTCTTTCAAAAATGCTGCCGCAAGATGGCAGCTAGGAAGGCCCACATTGCTCTATGTACATTCTTATATATGAGAACTGTTCTAAGGGAAGGAAAATTACCAAATTACTTTTTTTATACTGTAAGTATACACTTATTTTACTTTTTTAAATGTATTTATGGGCTGTATGTTAAGCATTTACCAGTAGTAAGATCATAAATGTAGGCAATTTCACACATTGGACCTTTAAAGTTGCATCCTGCTTGGTCACCCATCAGGAGCTCTTCATGCGGAGATAAAGGTCGGCTTGAAATTTGAAATATTACGCCTCAGGGTTGCGCAGTAGCTGCGTTCAAGTGTCTCTTTCCACGTGCGGGCCTTGCGCCTTATCTGAATGCACCACCGCACACCGCAGGGCCCGGTTGCACCTTATGACCCGTTCAGTTCTTCTGCTGAGTTTCTTGGAAGCGGGACATAAACGAGGAGCAAACAGACCACTTCCTGCCCTGCAGACGCCGTCGTCGCTCTGACTGGAAAGGCCTTCTTTGATGCCGGAGTGAAATGATGTTTGCGAAACGTTAGGATGTGACGTGCGTGCAGAAGACGAGAGAGAGAGAGAGAGAGAGAGAGAGAGAGAGAGAGAGAGAGAGGAGAAGAAGGCATGCAGTGCGAATCTGGACAATTGAAAAATGATCACGACCTCGCCAACTACGCCGCACACGTGTGTGTAAAAGTGTACGTGTGCGTGCATGTGTGGGAGGTTCGCTGGAGGCTAAACAAATTTTTCCCTCTCTCATCATCTCTCTCCAGCCTCCCTCCTGCACCCTTTTTTTTATTTTTTTTTTACCTCCCGCTTCCCCACACCGCTTCATTCTCTCTTGGCGGGGAGTCGCTGGTTGACAGTCTTGCAGGTCTCCTCATTACGCCGCGTCTGAGCCGGCGGAGATTTATAGAGATGATAAAAGCAGTCTGGAGGGCAATAATGGCCGGCGGCTGCTGGGAGGTGGGAGGAAGAGGAGGGAGGAAGAAGAGGAGGAAGGGCCCCCGTCTGGCCACTTCCTCTCCTGCCTGTTCGCATTCGGCCTGTGATTTTTTAGTTAAAAATATTAGTTTCAGCGCATCAAATTATATATATATATATATATATATATATATATATATATATATATGTTTATATATATATATATATATATATATATATATATATATATATATATATATATATATATATATATATGTTTTAAAGGTAGAATTCAGTGAATAATTCTGCAATATACTACTGCGTACGATAAATACCAAAAAAAAAAGACCCTTCAAAACACCTCACACATTTATTTATAATTTTTAATATAAAAATCCAAGAGTCCATTATACAGATTTGATGTAAAACCACATGCCACATAAAATTACACCATCATCCATTGGCCAGTTTCAGCCAATCATGTTGGAGCATCCTAACAATCAATCACTGTAGCGTTCAGCAGAGCCCAGTGCGGCTGCAGTGAGGAGGTAGCGACAGTCGAATATGTGGGCGTGCCCTCAGCAGGCTGCCGCATCAGACTCCGCTGCTGATTGGTCCCTGTCTGGGTTTTATGACCGATAGATCCCCTTCAGTGTCCATTTCAGGGGGAGCTCACGTACGTGTTTTTTGTTGAGGGTGGAGGCGCGAGTGCGAGAGAATCGGGCGAAGGAGCCGTTGGACGCAAGTGATTAAAACATATTGTTTGTGCTCAGTGTTTGCTGCGCGGGTAGTTCACCTCTTGCCAGTTCCATTATAGATCTATTGTTTAGCTGCCCCTCCTTTCCACTAGCGGCACAGTGAAGAAGATAAGCTCATGGATTGTGAACATGTTCAAATCGAGACCTTGTGATGTGTTTAAAATTAGATCATGGTCAAACAACCTGATGCACCTTATAACAACTTTTTTTTTTTCTAAAATTCTCAAAAAAAATATTCTGAGCCTGATTTAACTATCGCAAACCTCCCTTTGTTAAGCAACCACTCTCAAAACTGAACCCTCATGCACTCAGCATTACTTCCGCTGCACCTGTCAATCAGGCTAAACGGCATCATGATGCTGGTTTTTGAGTGTCAAAGCACTAAAAATATTCATGCATATCACAACTGGAGGACTTGTTTCAAGAGTTCTGCTGAAATGCAAGTGCTAAAGATTCTCAGCCTACAAGAAGCATTAAAGAGAAATAACTGCAGAAACGACAAAAGTGAGATCTCCCTTACTATTTTAATGACATTAAAACAATGACTAAACTTTGCTTGGGTGTCCTAGAAAACGCAAGAAACACAAAGACGAGCGCAGGGGAGAGGGAAACTGTAAAAAAACCCCAAACAAAAACAGCAACAAAAAACCCAGAGGTTTTACCTGGACTCATTTTCTCCCGTGTCTCCCTCTGGCTGCCACTTCCATTTTGCTGTGCATTCACATGGTAATCGGGGTCAGGAGATGAGGGGGTTCTCACGTTCAATGTGAAACTTGGCCTTTTGTGTAGCCGCGGCCCAGGCTGCTGCGACAGGGGCCAGAGGTGAAATTGAATTTAGCTGGAATTCCCCAGTGAGTCTGGCCTTGGGCTGAACTGTTAGACTGGGCTGGACTGGCCTGGGCGGGCGCAGCGTGCACGCCACCTCTCTCTGTGTGGCCTGAGGTGCTGCGCTGTTGGTGGATGTGGGAGGGGAAGAAGAAGATAAGGCGTGGAGCTGAAACTGGTCAGTGTATGGTGGGTATTAGCGTTCGATGTTTGCTTTTATTTTTCGTTTTTTGGTTGATGCACTTTGTCTTGGATTGGAATCATCATTGCCGTTAATGTAACGTTAGCACCTTACTCTGCTAGTGAAATGAATTTCAGACTACACAAGCTATCGGACTGCCACATTGAATGTTTCTGCAGCACCAGGTATTAAAAATAATCGATATAAATAAAATGACTTTCCTACTCAAGCAGTTTTTAGACAGGTCAGGTCAACGTTCGGATACTACAATTTAGTAGTAATTAATGTAGTATCTAACAACACGTTGGAAGTCTTGTATATCTGGGGGCCATCAACATCATCACGTCTGCTTTCTTTTCTTGCTTGCCAATAAGGATCAGCAAGCTTCTATGTTCTTCAGATCGAGGCCGTTTCATTTAAGGCCTGAGAATCAACAGAGCACAGAAAGCATGTTTTTAATTGGAGATAAGAAAAACTAACCCCAAAATCATTCATATGAGAACTTCCTGTCAGGATGTCGTAGTCGTGAGGTTTATTTTGAACTCAAGATTTAACACGTTTTTCAATGGAAAAAAAAAAAACAATATATACACAATATGTATACTTTCACACATTGAAAATTTTAAAAGCATTTCCATCCTCTTCCATGTGTGCAGTTCGAAAAAAAAAAGTCAAAGCAGGAAATATCCTCTGGGTACCTGCTGACCATATCGGACCAGCACATCTGGGTACAATTTTCTTCTGTCTAACTTGCACCTTTAAGCCATCAAGCAATGCAATCGTGTGAAAAGAGAATTTTCTGCAGTACTTTGAAATTTCTCAAAACACCTAAGTAAATACGCACACGTAATAAAGTTGCTTAGGTTTCTGACGAGCACTTTCAGGTAAAACCTTGAGAAGTGCCATTTCTTTTTATGAATAGGGCCTTTCTTGTGTAACCTTGAGGTGCAGCAAGAGCCTTTGCTGTGCAAACTGTAGCAGGACACAAATTTCTGCTTCAAGGAAGCAATTTTTATGACCTTGTGGCTTTTAAAAAGAAAATACATGAGTCAGAACGAAATTTGTTACTCTGATTCCAATATGTACAGTAGCACAAGTGTTTTATTAGAATGTTAATGTTAACCAAAAACGCTTAATACACGCAGAGAAAATTTATTCAACTTGTTTTTAGTGGCAAAAGTTTGAAGCACAGGCTGAAGGTGTTTTCACAAGCACTTTCATTAGCAGTTACTCTGCATAACCCGGCCACATTTTTCCTGTTCAGTGTCCCGTTGCAGGAAGGACAAAAAAGTGAGGCTCTATTTTTCAAACAGCTTTCAACATCCACCCGTAGCGGTAATTCAGGGAAATAGGAGACGCCGTTTTTTTTCCGCCAAACTAATGTTCTTGAAGGCCCTGGAGAGAACTGTAATATCAAATTGATAAATCATGAAAAAGGAATAGGGGCAAGGACAAGGAGTGGGTTGTAAAATTAGAGGTGTTTTGCAGCATAATACCAGCATATTTGTTGCATTTTTTCTTTGTTAATTCTAATTACAACACATGAAAAAAGGTCAAAAAACATGTTGACAGGGACAGTCTGTTTTCTATAGGAGGCACGGCTCCACATGCGATTTCTAACATATTTGCACTTGAACCGTCCAGGGGTGGGGAGGATGGTAGCAATTACAAAGAGGTCACATGTGGCTCCCGGTTGAAAGGAAAGTAAACCAGCCAGTATTGTTAAAATATCATTAAACCAGCCCGAGTCCCAACGGTGGTGTGGATGAAGGGCTGCGTAGGCTGTGTGAGCCCAAGGCTACATCCCAGGGGTCTGAGTGCCCACCCCAGCCACCTGCACATGGTTTGACCCATATGGGTCTTTCAAAAATGTTTTTATGAAATATTTGGAAAGGGAGCAGTGATAACCATGAGAAGAAAATACACGAATACAGCTATTCAGTCTTTTTTATTATTATTATTATTCTTTATTTAGTTTTGTTAAAAATGTACTGTCTGGTGGGTAAACATTGGGTAAAGTCAGTATTCTTGTCACTCATTTTTGCTCTTCTATTACTGTACAATAATGGGAATATTTGGCTGTGGTTGCCACTGTTGCTGCTAGCAGTTTGTATCAATATTTGTAATGTAAAAAAATCAAAAATCAACGTGTCCTCCAACTGAGCCAGGAGGCCTGCCAGCCGGAATGGCCAACATAGAAAAAAAATAAAAAAAAAAGGTTTAGCTGACCTTTTTTCGACAGGATGTCATATTTTAATTTCAAGTTTGCAAATCTTGAAAAAAAAAAATGCAAACGTAGAAATTAAAAACTAATGCGAAAACAATTATGGAATCACTTTGTCATAATAATGAACATTGAATTTGAATAAGCACTGAAAATATGCTTTGAAGTTAAGTCAACACTATTTACTGTTGATTGATCCATTGACATGTTAGGAAGTGGAAAAGTGTGTGGTGTTTCAAGCATTTACATGTGAACTCCCCCAGTGGCCAATAGGAAAGCTGTCAAAAGAAACATGGATTCCCCACCAAAACTGTTTGTCTTTAATGACAAACCAAACAATGTTATCCATCTTTGGTAGATGCAAATTTGATAGTGCATACAAACTAAAACACATCAATGATCACCATTATTAACACTATTCTGACCTTCAATCTAGACCATGATTGTGAAATCAGGTTTGGGTGAAGTCAAAGAGTTTCTGACATCTTATAAACATTGTATTTAATATATATATCGTAACAATCACTCTGTGTCTTTCTGGTACTACCTCAACTGAGGACAGCATTTTTGACAGCTTCCTGGTGACTGTTTGCAGTCGCACCAAGTATAATTTAATCATATCATCATATAAGTATGATAAAACCAAACAGACTAGGAATAAAACTTGAAGTAAACATCAAACGGATGGATTTATATTAAAATATTAGATTTGTTATTCTCTTCTTTGAGGTAGTTATTTTGTTTGCAGTATTTGTTTAAACCTGGCATTTTCTCAGTCAAGAGTGTTTTACTGGAGGTATTACTCGATAGCCCTGCCAGTAGTGAGTCATGGTTCCGCTGATTTCACTTCATGAACCCATTCAGTACTTTTATCGTTCAAACCAAATCAATTCTCTCTGATTGGTGTCAGGGTTTGGTGTAGCAAGTGAGCTGTTCTAGAAAGCTTTGGCTTGGATGAGATCATGGTGACAAGAGAAAGCAGTGTGACGGGGGCGCTGACAAGAGGCAGATGGTTTGGTTGATTCTTTTTATGCCCGGTGTTTTTGTTTTGAATTCTGGTCCGGGTCCAAGCATCACAGGTGCGTGTTTATTTTGCCTTAAGGTGTGGGTGAGATGTATGTGAGCAGAGTTATTGTTCTTTGCCTCCTGCGGCTGCTCCACCCTCTTTCCTCTGAAGCCGGTCAGTCAGCTCGGCTTACGTTTGACAGCTGAGGAAACCTGCTTCGATTCCATTGTGCTATTTCTTTGGTATTCAAAAGGAATGAAATCTTTAAAAAAAAAAAAAAAAAAAAAAAAAAAAATAGTGATAATTTTAACAGATGCCAAAGTTTGGGGTCACTGACTCATCTCTGCATTGAACTCTATTATAACCAATTTTATGAAATAATGATCTTGAATGCTCTGCAGTCATTATGAGTGCATGAAAGTCAAGATCAAGATGAGCTGAACGAGTAAGGGAACACTTTAGTGTTGAATGGAAACTATTTCCACTATCTGTGTGAGAATTCTCAGTGTGCAAAATTCTGTGTGAACACACTAAAAGTTGGCTGTTTTAAACAGCCTAAAATATAAACCACGATGCTTTGCGATTATAATACAAATGTTTTGTTGTTTTTCTTCACTGTTCACTCTCCTAAATCACATTCACTTCGACATTTAAGGCAACAACTGTCAAAGCCATCCCATAATGTGTTCAGCACATCCTATTTCCCTGCAATAGTAATGTTCTTAGATCATTCCACTAGATGGTTTCGTTAGATTATTTCTCATTTTTTATAATACTGCAATTCAATGCAAAAATGAGTCACTGACCCCAAACTTTTGAATGGTAGTGAACATTTTGATGTCTTAATAATTATATGGTCAGACAGCTTTTTTTCTCTTTCCTTTTTGAAACTGATCCGCAATAAGAATCTAAACTGATCAGCTTTGTGCTTTGTTTCACACACATGGCTGCGTGTCTGACTGGTTGCTCTGTGTCTGGGTCCCCCCCGCTACCCCACCGCCCTCTCCTCAGCACTGCCTGTGGTCATGTGTCAGCCCGTCCGCAACCGGACGGATGACTGGCAGATGGTAATGAATTTTTGGAGAAATGTGAGAGACCGTCGTGGCGGGAGGAAGTCGTTTTTTCTTTTCGATGGCGAAGAAGATAGAGGAACGGGACCGCCATAAATTAAAGCCTGGCTTTGGAGATGCCCCCCCCCACCACCCCTCCCAACCCTCCCTGCTCCCCCTCCCTGGACCGCTGTATTTCTCGGCGTAGAAAAACCACAAACTATCGCCCCGTGTGACAGGTAATTATTATTATTATTTCTTTTCTTTTTTTTTTGCGGCCGGCGCACCTCCCCAAAGCCTCCCTGCCAACTCGATATCTGCACCTCTCTCGGGGGGGGGCTGTCTGTACTCGGCTACCCCAGATAAAGTGGGAGGAATGTGGGACAGACACGCTGTGATGTAAGGGGCTCAGATCCTGGACGCCGTGGCTCCACCATGGACTCCGTGCACGCTTGGTGAAATGGAGGGAGACGGACTTCGGAGGGCGTGGCAGATGGCAGGAGGTGGTCCTGAGTCCTCGGATGCCCGCGTGCGAGAGCGCGCACATGCACAGATGTCCTTTTGAAATGGAGATTCTTTTTTTTTTTTTTTTTTTTTTTTTTGCTTTTTGCTTCGGACAGATTTGATTAAGAATCGCCGCGTCTACTGTAAAAAAAAAAACACACACGAGGATCTCTTCATCCCTCCGCGTGAGGCTGATGACGATTATCGTGACGGTAATGACGAAGGTAAGCAAAGTTTCGGGGTCAGAAAGTTTACTGTGGCGTGTTGGAAAGCGTGGTTGTGCAGTGCAGTGATTTGGTCAGCACATGACAAGGCTCCTCATATTTTTTTTAACAAGGCCAACCATTGGTAGATTTTACACACGCTCAGGAAACATTTTGCCCACTTAGGCTTGGCCTTGTTTTTTCTCCAGCCAGCTAATGTTTAAGTTTAAGGCGCATAAACAACAGGAAAAACGAAACAATGGGCCTTTTTTTCACAGCTGTCATGCGCGTTAGAAAAAATTGGGTTAACTGCAGTGTTTCCACTGACACTCGTTCAGGTCAGAGAGAGTTCAGATGCTGCTCTTTCTGGCGCTGGGAAGGATCCGAGGCGCCGAACGTTACGTAAGCGTCACGCGTTTTAGTCATTGCATCTGCAGCTACTGGCTTTTTTGTGCGTTAACGCGGTTTCTACGGTGGAAAGATGAGTGCTTTTATTTTCTCATTGATTGGACTCTACAGAAACACGGCTTATTCATTTGGGCACTATTTCGATTTCTTTGCAGGGTTGAGAAATGTTGGTCTCGGGTGTCCACTGATACACAGTGAGACCGATGGCCTCCTCTGTTTTTATGTCAGACTATTGACTGTTCAGCACAGCATTAGGCAGGTCAGCAGCGCATTGCCAGCCTCGCTGGCCACTTCAGCGGCTGCATTGCCACTGATTCATTCAGCTCGGTATAACCTTTGAACTGTGTTGAATTTCAGAGCTTGTCTTTCAACTGAAAGAGTTTTTATAAAATCTAATATCTAAAAAGTTATCCAGATGACAGAATTAGCGTACACTTGTTTTACCATTACAGCCAGTCTGGTCACTGTTGAGCTGGATTTGCATCTTTCCACCTTGACAGTATATTGAATGTGGCGCTTAATAACCACGATTTAATTAATCACCTGAATTTAAATGGCACAGCAACATTAGCAACAGCAGCAACATAGCGACGCAAGGTATAAAGGAAGAGGTTCCAAAAAAAGGAAGGTGGAGTAAAAGCAAGCAACTTCAGAACTTTAAATGAACCCCAGGACATCCTTTTATGTTGTGATGTGCTGCTTGTAACCACATTTCATCATTCAGAACTGGCAGGATGGATTTGTGAGCTGAGCCATTGAAGAGTAGAAGATGAAAGCTGGTGTCTTGCGAGATTTAGGAAGAGAAAATGATACCTACCAAGATTCTATCGTGCGTACCCTTCGTGGCAACTATCTTAGGTACAATGCTGAATTGCTTATTAGCTAATCAGCCAATCATACAGCAGCACCTAAATACATTTACGCATGTACACGTGGTGAAGACAACTTGCTGCTGACGTTCAAACTGAGCATCAGAACAGAGGATGCTGCTCAGGAGGTAGAGCGGGTTGTCGGTTGTTGTGTCCTTGGGCAACCCTAAATTGCTCTCAATGGGGCTAGGCAGCGCTTTGCATGGCAGCAGCCACCCATTGGTGTGTGAATAGGTGAATGAGAGGCCTTTGTAAAGCGCTTCGGGGTCCCGTAAAGGTGCTGGAAAAGCTCTTATATAAAGTGCAGTCCGTTTACCAAGTGACTTTTGATGTGGTTGTTGGTGCCAGACTTGCTGCCTGAATATTTCACAACCTGCTCATACGCAGCCATCTGTAGAGTTTACAGAGAATGGTCCAAAGAGAAAATATCCAGCGATTACCAGTTTTTGATGTCAGGGGTCTGAGGTCAGAATGGGCTGGCTGGTCGGAGACTATTGAAAGGCAACAACAAATCAAATCCAACCAAGGTCTGCAGAATACATATCTGAACACACCACTCCAACCTTGAAGCAGCGTATATATACATTCCACTGGCCACCTTGTTACGCACCTGTTACAAGCATCAGCCAGTGAGTGTACGGCAAGTATTCACTATTGCTGCAGGGGTATTCAGACTAGTGACTGCCTTGACCTCCAGTGACCATGACACTGACAGCGAGTCTCAAAAATACGATAAATTGTCAGTGGGTAGAAGATTGGTGTTCCGACACTGAGATGGCCAAGGAGCATCAGACGTAGCAGCGGCGCGTCAGTCAGTCGTCCGACCGTCAGCGGCTAGAATCAGCTGGTGCTTCATCCATTCAGCCGCTGAGTTCATGATTCAGCCAAGCAAGCAGTCAGCCAAGCATCCAGGCAGCAGGCTGTGGAGCAAAGCATCAATAAAACAGTGCGCAAGACAAGCTTGGAAATGTTGAGCTCCTTCGTTCCTCGGGGCACCGTGCTACATCTTCGCTCTCTGATTTCTTTTTCCCTTTAACCATCACTTAATCTCACTGCTATACCTCTTCTTTGCCTTGTCCCCATTACCCGCCCATTCCTGTGGTGCCCAGGTTATGGAATGACAGAGGGGTTTATTTCATGTTTCAGTAGCGGTATTGAGGTATTTTTGATTGAGGTGTAAAAGAAGCGATCCTTTTGGCAACTTTCTAATTCTGCATGCCGTGTTTATTGTCTTTTGTCTTCTGCTGACTGTGTTGGCTATAGAGTTTAATCCCCACCCTTCAATAAAATGAATGTGGAAGAAGTCGGCAAAGCAACCAAAGTCTAAAAAGGTCACGAAATGGTCACGGCTCGGTACACTTTAAGGGATACCAAATGTGGAGTGAACATAGCAACCAGCATAACGTACCATACTGAACCAATCCGCGACCGTTCGGTAGAAACGCAGCTCATGAGATGCCACAGACTGGAGGGTGTACAGCCGAAACAATTGCGAACTTTAGTGTTTTTGTTTTGCGGTACAGCAGATGTTTTGCTTGGGCCCTGAACAGGACTTCGCTGTTTGCACACCCTATTCATGGTTCATGCTGGAAAACACCCGTTCTAGGGTTTATTGGGTTCATTGTGTCAAGTTCATCCATACCTCCGTCTCTATTTATGTAAGTGCCCTCAGTGGAAAGTGTCGAGCTCCCTGCTTGGCATACACACTTCCTCCCAGCTTCCTCTCTGCGGTTAGCCGTTGAAAGGCGCGGGCTGCGTTTGCCCTGCAGTGCGTACGAGTTCCCCGGGACAAAGTGCGCTTATATACGGTGCCGAGTGTAACCCATGAGTTATGGCCCCCGCAACAGAGCCTGGGGCTGGAGCACGTTGAAGGGAAGAGGTGGGGGGGGGTTGAGGGATCATCCGCTGTCAGCGCCGTGCTATAGGAGTTGACGCAGCACTTCGTTTGTAGGGGCAAATAGAGCGTGCAGCTTTCCCTCCCTGTGCACCGCCGTGCATCTGTTTTCCGCCTCTCCGTGTCCTCCTATAGGACGCCGCTGATTGATCGGGGGGAGCTAATGACTGGGTGAAAAACACATCCTCCCACTCGCGCTGTTTTTTATTTTTATTTTACGAGACTGAGTGACGCTTCGTTTGTCCTATCAGAGCCGCAGAGCCCCGACACGATCCCTCCACCTGAGCACCCACCTCTCGTGCAGGTTTTTTTTTTTTACCATTCCTCAGGAGAACACCGACTGGGAGTGAGTGGAATGTTAAGAAATCTCCGGCCTTCGGTACGGCAAAGCCTCCTGTCCCCGCCCACGCCCTGCTGCAGGGCAACCCACGGTTCAGGCAGGTGTGTGTATGTGTGTGAGGAGGCTCGGTCCAGGGTCGGGAAAGTTCAGTTAGATGAAGAAGATACCTTTCAGGAAGTGACTTGGTGAAGAATCCGGTGGTTTATCAGGAGGAATGTTTCTCCTTGAGTTGGGCAACCTGGTGATCTTAAGGCTGCAGGTGCAATCCAGGCTCAATGCGTTGTAATGTTTGAACTTATCATTGTAGATCATGAGGTTTTTATGTTCATTTTTGTTTTCATACAGGGAGAATGAGAAGTGTGTGTTGTGTGTCACGCCTTTGCCTTCACAGGGAAAAAGTTCTAGTTGATTATGTTTCTCAAGTGGAACAATCCAAGCACACAGAATCTGTGAAGCCCCCCAGGTTCCTCAACACACACACACACACACACTTGAAAACAATGTTTTACATTTTTATTTATGCGATAAAGCACGTGGAGAACTAAATCAGAACTTGCGTTCCGACATGCAAGTTTCACAGGTAGAGGTCGACTAGCCCAGCATTTAGACCCTGTGCTTCTTCAGCACACAGTGCTTCTTTTTTTCTCTTTTGTCAGCTCCAAAAGCCAAGTAATTTTCTTTAAAGCGCTTCCTTCCTCCAGTATTCTTTTGTCTTTGCGAGTCGAGTTTTGGGTGAGAGCAGGATGTCTGATCTGTTTGATTCCACGTAAGACAACAACAACAACAAAAACAACAGCTATTTTCTTCACATTAGCTTTTGAAAATCGCAAAAGCATTGAAACAAAAACTTTGGTTCCCACGCCTAAGTTGAAACAGTCGCTGTGACTAAACAGCACTTTAACAAGGAAAATGGGTAAAATGAGGAGACATTTTTAGTAGCTGAGCACAAAGAACATTAAACTCATCAAACTCTGGCCTGCGGGCCAAATTTGGCCTGCGAGGCAATAGAAAAATCACTGGTAGAGCTGCTGGACCGCCGGTATTATACTGTGCATGTGCCGCTAATACTACAAATCCCAATATGCTTTGCTGGTATTTTGGCACGTGTACGAAATTCAATTTTGCACGTGTGTAACATGAAGTTATTTTCTGTATAATATTAAGCTTTGCTTGATCCATGTTCAGGTTGAAGCAAAACTAGTTTGGATCCACAGGAGAAGTTTCACTGTTCTATTTTTTTTCATTAAATATCAATGTCAGCCCGCGACTTTGTCCAAGTTTTGAATTTTGGCCCCACTGTGTGTTTGACTTTGACACCCCTGGTTTGGTTATAGGCAGGATGGCAGCTGTGGTCAGGTATAACCCACTGATCAGGAGATGTATGCATTCGACACTTGCTAGGCTTCCATCAACACAATCTTTCCATGTTGTGACCATCACAATGAAAAGAAGTGATTGAAATGGCAGATTTTCAAAATATATGTATATTTGTGTATTTTTATTAAGATGGTTTTGTCAATGGGGGGGGTGAAAACATTTGAAAAGTAAGAAGGGTTGTAGCAAACACTGAACTCGGGTCACGGCTGTCTTCCAACTTTTCTTCGAGCGTTTGGTAAAAACAGAAAACACGACTCACAAAGAACCTGTGCTGCCACCTTGAAAGTTGTAGCGAGCGGCTTTGCTATTGTTTGTCTGAAAACCTGTCAATTTGCACGTTTGAATCTGCCTTTAGACCTGTGGAAGAACATTCGGCGGTGATGCAATTCGGACAAACAAAATAAGTGCGGCCCGAGGTCACATTTCTGGAGCGGTGTCAAAATAATGGGACAAAGGAAATGCCCTCTTTCCTGCGCCGGGAGGGCGATCCTTAAACGTGACCGCAAGCACAAAGAAAGTTTGGATGATGTAACTCGGTGGCAAAGCGGTTCCGAGGAGCACGTTCGGAAAAAAAACCAAGCATCACCTCGCTCTCCTCTCCTCCTCACTGCCGCTTGACACCGCAGGCGGCGCCGGCGCAGAGGGTGCTGGAGAAACTCCGGGCCGGTTGTTGATCGGATAATAAAATTACAGAATAATTGATTGTCACGCTGCAGGGGTCCGCGACGCTTACTTAAAAAAAAAGAAGAGTGTCGCCGGGATTACTGTTGGGTGGGTGGGGGAGGCGGGCGGGGAAAAAAAAAAAAAAAAAAACTTAGGGGGTGGGGGGGGGACGAACACACACAAAGGCGAGGGGAGAGTGTGTCGGGACAAAAGGTGAGCACCGTTCGCCAAATCCGACCCCATCCATTCATCCGTCCGTTTCCCCTTTATCGTCCCCTCCTTCCTCCACCGTCCTCTCCTGTCACTCGGTCCGTCCGTCCGTCCCCTTCAGCGCAACGGTGCCTTTTGTCCGACTCCGGCCGGCAGCCCGGCGGAGCCGGACAAAGGAGCCCCTGCACCGCCCGCCCGCACTGCCCGTCATGGAGAAAGAGCAAGAGGTCTCGTCCCATCCAAGAGGGGCTGAGAGGTAGGAGGTGCAGGGGTGGCCGGGGGTGTCAGGCTTGGACAGGCATTGTCAAAGCTGCGGCTGAGCCATTGTAGCCCCCCCCCAACCACCCACCCACCCCACCCCACAGCGGCTGGCCGGCCCGGCTCCTGACGCGACGCGACGCCCACCTCGGCCATCTTTTTTTTTTTCTGCCTCTGATCTCGTCGGCCACCTTGCGGACCGAGGGAGGGAAGGGGAAGGGGGGTGGGGGGCGGGGGAAGAGAGATGCGACAGATGTCCGGCAGGAAGCTGCTCGCATGCATCGCCTTGCTTAGCGACGCTAGCGTACGGCGGGAGTCCGCTCCTGCCAGGCAGGGAAGTTTTATCAAGGCCCTGTCGAAGAGTTTCTCTCTTTTAGTGTGTGTGTGTGTGTGTGTGTGTGTGTGTGTGTGTGTGTGTAGGGGCTCTTTCATCTCACGGCAAAACTAAATCAGGGTAAAATACCTGTGTCATTTTATAATGATAAATCATCGTTAGGGTCTGATTTGCTCTTCGAGTGTTGGGCCCATGCTTTGACTAAAAGAGCCTATTTTATGTTCAGTAATTTTTTACACAATTTCCAATCATGTTTAAGAACAAATTAATTTATAAAGGTAATTTTTATGCGGCCCTGTGTGTATTTTTACTTTCTTTCCTTTTCTTTTTGCTTCTCTGCATTTTACTTTTTAATATTTTACTCCTTAGAGCTTTTCTGGACACTTTCCATTTAAGTTATAATTAAAATGTAATTGCTATTCAAGTAATTTTTGTTCTGTTTTCATTTTATTTTTGTAAAAAAATCATTTTTTTCCATTGCATAATTGCAATAATTTTTCATCTGAATTTAACTAATTTACCAAATACAAGCATTCACTTTGCTTATTGTAAAGCCTTTATAGGTTCATTATAATTAAAGTAATACAGGGTTTGCAAAGATTTTTTTGAACAATAAATTATATTGTTATAATTGTTTGTTTTTCAGGGTATTTTTCAAAATTAATTATCAATTCCCCTTTCACCATCTCGAACAATTTCTAAAAGAAGATGCTGTTGTTGTTTTTTGGAAAACATCTGGGTTTTACCTAGAACAAAAGTGCTCCCTCGTTAACATCAACTCCGCAGAAGCCGCCTCGCTCTGACAAGGTTACGGTAACACGACTTCCTGCTGTCAGCGTGCGTTTGCTCGGCTGCCGTTTCTTTTGAGAAGTTTTTCGTGGACATCCTGGTCAAGCGTCAGTCAGTCTGCTGTCAAACGACAGGCAGCCGGCGGCGACCAGAGTTCAAACTGTGACTGTGCCTCTCTCTGATTTCTTCTGAGACCACACAGTGGGGTTGACAACTGGTGTCTGCCTGTATTGATCCGTCCCTGTTTGAATGATGAGGTGAATATTGAAAATGAATCATTGTTACGGAGGCCAGGAATTAAATAACAGCAAAAACAGCAAAAAAAAAAAAAAAAAAACAAAAAAACAAAACGTCTGCAGTGTCCATATTGGACGAGAACTCATAAAATCGAGGCCAAAGGCTTTAGATTTTAATCAAGTTTAAGAGCCTCAAACTGGCGTTGATGCGACTGTGTGGGGCTGCTGTTGGTTGACTGAGTGTTGCTATGCAGCAGCAGTCTGGGGGACAAATTGACTATGCAGTGTGGAGCCCAGACAGCCAAAAGTCTTCTCTGATTCACTGAAATGCCAACGTGACTGATGCCAGCAGTGATAATATCCTAAATGGCGCGGTAAACACAAAACATTTACTGTCTGAATATTTACAGCCAAGATCTAAATGATTTAAATGGTAATATCTCTGTCAGAGTGGCAGGAAGTCGGCTGTTCCACAGAAATGTGTCGAATCTTTTCCGTCCATCTCGTATGGACATATCCTGAGGGGGGGGGGGGTCAGCTTTTCTTTTCACTGGAAACTGTTTCAAGTGACCGATTTAAGAATTTTAATGATGCTTTTATTTCTTTTCAGTCTCACTTGCAATTTTCAATCAAAACTGGCATGATTTCCCCTTTATAAATTTCAAAAAGCAATTGAGGGAACCGCAAAATGACCAGATTATTATGATTCTTCTTATATAATGTTTTTTTTTCCATTTCTGAGTGGAGGTTTTGGCTTATGAAATACATCACGCTGGTTTGCTGTGCGTCCGCCAGCAAGCCTGCGCGCAGCCACTGTCTGTACTGTAGTTTCTCTGTGGTGCCAGCAGATGGAGAAAGCCAACGTCTTTACGGTGTGAATGGGCGGGCGTGCAGGCAGCATTGTGGGAGTTGACTGCAGGGCTGTCGGCCTCTGCTGCGACCGCTCGCCACCTCGCCGCTGCTCGTCGCCCCGAAAAAGTCCGATTGTGCAATTCATCTAGAGACCCAGGACGTAAATAAAAAAAACAACCACGAAACAAAAGACAAATGCATATAATTGTGATGCTTATTTTTTGCAGCACAGGTGCAAATGTTTTGGACAAAAAAAATTGAAAGATACAGTCCGGTTTCATTTGGAAACTGTAAAGCTGAAGCAGTTGCACAGGTGTTTTTCTTTCTTTTCTTTCTTCAGCTCTCGAGTGACGGGTTAAACAAAAATATTAGCTTCCCACTGAAAAATTGGTCAATTATAAAAATATGTACGTAAACGCTTGACCCCAACAGAACTGCACATTTTGTAAGAGACAAACATGGCATTGCCCCCTGATTTTTGGCATATGTAAACTTCTTTTCATCGTTCATCCAAATCCTGAGGCCTTTTTTCATCTTTTATGTTGCGTTTTATTTTTTTTTTTTGGCCAGGTGTTTGCGACTTGCCGGAGGTAAAGGGCGGCAGATCCTGAACAGATTTTGTTGACGCGTCGCGCTTACAGTTGGACTGCATTCTCGCAATGGGGACGGGGGGGGGTTACAAGTTGGAATGTGCGCGCGCGTGCACGTGCGCCTGCATGTGTATGGAGGGGTGGGGGTGAGGGGGGGGCAGGGTGGACTTGGCATCGAGTTACTCCAGAAATGCACACACCTACAGTATAAGTGACGGACACACACGCACACGCACACACACACACACACACACACACTCTCTCTCCCGCCCGCCCGCCCGTCTCCGGGAGATGATTTCTTCCCTCGGCCGTCGTCCCGCTAGAACCCCCCTGCCCCGGCCCGGCAGGCCCTGGCCCTCCCCTCTCTCCTCCCCCTCCCCCCTCCCCCTCCCCTCTGCTACGCAGTGTAAACAGTGTTCTAGAGGAATGTTGGACTCCCTGACCTCCACTGCAGTTCACTCGGTTCAGCCTGGCCGCGCTGTGCTCCAGCAGGCTCCCCTCCTCCTCCTCCTCCTCCTCCCTCCTCCTCTCTCTCCCCCCCTGCTCCCCATCTTCCCCCCCGGAGCCCCTCACTCTACTCTCGCCGCTTACCCCCCCCCCCCCCACCCCCGCCTCTGCCTCACATTGTTCCTCCTCCTCCTCTTACTTCTTACCCCCTTTTTTTCTCCCCCCCTCCCTGCCCTTGTCCCTCTCTGCCACCTTCGCAGCCTCCTTCCTCCTCCGCCGGCACCACCCCGGCTTCGTTTGTCTCTCTTTCCCCTTGATCTCTCCTTTCCCACCATCCCCGCCGTCCTCCTTCCGCCCGAACGTCTCTCTCTCTTTCAACCGCACCTCCTTCCTTTCACCTTCACTCCTCCGACACGACTGGAAAAGGGGAAGGGGGGTCCGAAGAGACAGTGATCGGCAGGTACACAGCAGCAGCCGTGGTAATTAGCACTGCGTTTCAAACACCTCTGCCTTGAATCTGCAGGCCACGGCCGCTGCAGTCGAGCACCCTCGATGCCGTGAGTAACAATAGGCTGGACCTATCAATTGCGTTTTTTAAAAATATATTTGAGGTGGAAAAAGTCCAATAGAGCAGCAATGGAAAGAAAGCACTGCAAAAAAAAAAACAAAAAAAAACACTGCAAAACAATTTTGGATTCAATATGAGGAACAAACAAAGAGACCAGCTGCAGCTGCTGTAAAATTTCTGGCTTTATTTTTGATAATTGACCTCGTGCAATGCTCACCTATGCACACCAAGGCCACCCTGCAATGCCTAGAAACAGGATATCAATAGCTGGAGGGGTTGAGAGTCTGTTCACTTGTTTTGGGGGGAACAAATAAAAGAGAGAGAGAGGGAGGGAGGGAGAGAGAGAGAGAGAGAGAGAGAGAGAGAGAGAGAGAGAGAGAGAGAAAGGTTAGAAGTGCATCTGGCCTCCCGCTGCTTTGATTAGCGAGGTGACAAGATGTCCGGAGCAGACGTGCTGTTTGCAGTTTTTCCCCTCGCCGCGGCTTTTTAACATGCCGAGGGTTCAGGGGGTTTAACCGCCGCGGGATGGACCGGATTATAAATACATACAGCCGGTCACACCGAAAGCAAGCGTCTGGGGAAATAAGAGGCTGTTTGTGTTTGTTCTAGATGCTGCCAGTGCTGCAGGGGCTGCATGAGGGCAGACACATCCCGGCCCCTGCAAATCGGCCAGCCAGTTTCGGAGCCAGTTTGTCAGGCTGCCAGGCAACCTGAGCGCCGGGGTCAGCCTCCAGACCGGCAGCGGCGGGAGAAACGCAAATAGCATGAAAATATTTATTTCGGGACGCAACGCCCAAACCGAATCCGCCCGCAAACGAACACGGGAGAGGAGTCATACATGCATTCATGAGCCGACTTCACAACAAGTGCAGGTCGGTTGGTTTTTTTTGCAGGCAGGAAAAGTATCTCCGTGAAAAGAATTAGAGTCGGTATAGCGAAATGCAATGAGGAGCT
Source organism: Thamnaconus septentrionalis (assembly GCA_009823395.1). Classification (NCBI taxonomy): domain Eukaryota; kingdom Metazoa; phylum Chordata; class Actinopteri; order Tetraodontiformes; family Monacanthidae; genus Thamnaconus; species Thamnaconus septentrionalis. The sequence continues at coordinate 20,647,817 of CM020510.1, read as the reverse complement.
GGCTGGTGGATTTTGTTGAATTTCTTCATGTAAGTGTCACTTTTGCTAAATCAGACACAGTCGCATCAGTAAAATGTGGACAATCACATCAATAACGATAATAATAACAACCATTTCTATCAAGAATTGAGTGTCAGTAATTTAACATCATTTTAACAGCAGCTATTCAAGTTGTATCTACGTAATGCGGAGTTACTTCCCTGCAGTGAATCATGCTTTTGAACTCCTCCTACTAAACTAACAAACAAAAAAAAAGCATAATAAGCTTCCAGCAGTTTTCCTTTTTGTCTTTGTTTTGTATTTGCTGGAAGCTAAAATTCCGGAAGCTGCCAGTGAAGACTGCGACTCGTTTAACACCATCACCGAGCAGCAGCTTGTAGACAGGTTGTGACTGGAGCACAGATGTGAAGCGACGACCGGACAAACGATTCAGCAGGTTTTCTGCCTCCTTCAGACAGAGGCGACGTGGCTTCCGCATTGAAGGCGTCGCAGATTCACACTGTCACAATTGGTGCTCGGGAGGAATTTAAGTTTTAAAGCGGTCTGCAAATGTGGGTACATCTAGTGGACACCGATTGCAGTTGTTTTAATATATTGTATATATATATTTTTTTTTCAAAGATTTTTTCTCACCTCATCATAACACATTTTATTTAGAAGATCAGATATTCAGAAAATAATCTAAAATAAATGCCATTTAAACGTCTAATACACTGTAGCCCTTAACTTGGATTTTTTTTTGTCAGGTTCTCGGTTTAGTACTGTTGAAATGCATCAGTGATCGTCTTTGACCAGCAACGACTGCACTGTGTATCCCAGGTGTGTTACCCAGGCATAACATTTGCTTAGTGATATAAAATAAACTTTAAGATTTTAACTTTATGAGCAACAGCTGATGTATCTGCTATAAGCCCCTCACCTTCTCAATCATTTGATAACTTTGATAACAGAAATATAAAACATCCACCTTTTATTCTTAATTAGGGGGGAAAACCACTCAAATCCAATTTACTGAGTCTGTCTTATTGGACGCCTCTTAGTCACTATGATCATCCACCACATCAGCACTTAATCCCCACTCTGATCTTCCCTCCATTAGCATTAACCTTTTGCTGGAGCCCTGCCCTGTCTCCCTGTCTGTCTGTCCGCCCGTCCGTCCGCCTGGCCCGCGTCCCCTCGTTCTCCCCTCGCCGCTGCGTCTCCGCGCTGACGTCAACCCCAGACATGCCGTAATCAACTGTATCTGCCTCGCAAGTGGAGCAAGTCTCGCCCTCCGACTGCACTTCTCATCCCCGGAGCTGCAAGGGTGGGTTGTGGAAACTGTCGGTTGCGCAGGTGATGTAATTGTTGTGCAGATAATGAAAATGATGCGGCTGAAGGGCGACCGGGGCGCCTCGCTCATTAAGGCCGACAGGAAGGAAGAACTTGGCTGACCTCTACTGGGCTCTGACAGGCAGTGTTGCCGCAGCTGTTGATCACAGTGAACCGTTTCGATGCCGGACGCGAACGCGCTCCCCTCGTCCCCTTCGTTGCCGTTCGCCCGCGTCGAGGTGCGGGCCGCGGGAGAGTCGGCGCTGCACCCTGCTGCTTTTCCAGAGGAGATCAGAGGCGCAGCGCTGTAAATACGAAGCCCCTTCTGACCCAAAAATGCAGAGATAAAAAAAAAAAAAAAAATATTCAGACTTGGATGCAAATGCATTTTTGACCCCGAGTTGATCTTGGTAAAGGTCATCCCGGCATCGCCAGAAACAGCTGCAGCCGCAGACCTGTGATTTTTAGGAGAGATTTTTGTTGCACATTTTCTGATCGAGTTTTTTTTTCTTTGCGCCGCCCTTAATTGACCACACACGGAGGAAGAGGCAGAGTCTGAAAGATAAACGTTAGAGGGAGAGTAATACGTCTGTGTGTGTGTGTGTGTGTTAGAGAGAGAGAGAGAGAGAGAGAGAGAGCAAGGCAGAGAGAGGGAAGCAGATGGCTGGAAATATAGCCTGCTAAATTATTCATCTAGACTGGAGTCTGGAGATAGATAGATGGATAAGAGCTGGCATGGGCACTTTTATTAAGATTCCAAGGGCTATATGGAGACTGGTTGAAAACATCCTCATCGCCCGCTGACACGCGCGAAAGCGCTCGCCTTCTCCACGCGGAGACGGCTAATTGGCGGAGGAACCAAATCTCTTGTATTCAATTAACTCGCAAAAGTCGTTCCAAAGCGCTCCGCTCGAGGAAGGCAACAGATGCACAGATCGCCGCGGCGCAGTGCGGAGAGTCGGATGCAATGATAACATTTCAGGAATGCCATCCATCCTTCGCTCCGAGCCGGCTTGAATGAATTCAGGCGGTCGGCTCGGAAGTATTTTGAATTCGAGAAAAGGAAAGTTGCATTTCAGGAATGCGCGTTGAGAGAGGCAAGACGTCCACGTGTCCTCGGATGGCTTCTGGAGCATCTTGGCACGCTGGGGGACACGAGTCCGCCATCAATGTCTTCCTCAAAGCTTCAACTTGGCTTCAATTTGGTTTTTAAGACAGTTTTTAGTCTTCTATTCGGAAAAAAAAACCCCAAATCCTGATGTTTGTTTGCCCCGGCTGTTTGCTCGCCCGCCTCTCACGGGTTGAACATATAGAGACAGCAAATATTCTTGCAGCACATATGATGTTTTTGTCCCCTCGCCCCACTTCCTCCCAACGGTCGCGCTCCGTGCGTCCTGTGCATCCCGCGCGGCTCCCCTGGATTCATAGATGCACGGGCGCAGACACAGATGCACACAGGCTGCGCACTCCTGAGTGGAGGGCTCCAGGGAAATAGAGCAGAGAGGAAGCTACGTGCCTTCGCCAAGCAAGGACTGTCTGGTGTCATGGCAACCGGTGCAGATTACCCCACCCTCCATCAGTCGGGGAGGGGCGGAGAGGAGGAGAGGAGAGAGGGATGGATGGAGGGCACACACAGGCAGATGAAGGCGTGAAGACGGGAGACGCGCATGAAATGCTCGTGCAGCATCCGAAGCGTCTGAATCCGGTTATTAAAAAAAAAAGAGAGAGAAAGAAAGAAAAGAAAAATCCCAATGAGGAATTCACGGGTGCAAATTGCTCGTCGCTGCGGCTGTGCATTGTTCTCCTGCAGGCGAGGCTGCGGAGGATGCGAGAAAAAGCATGAAGAAAGCGAGTGAAAAAGGATGTTAAAGGTAGTGAGGGGAGAGGGGAGGGCGAGGCGGGGTGGGAGGGAGGGAGGGAGGGATGGAGGGACGGACGGAGGGGGGAGGCATAAACGTATAGTAGCGCTAAATGCGTCTGGGGGGATATACTGTCATTAAAAGCGGTGGAGGTTATCCATCCAGCAGCTTTACTGTGGGGGTGGACAGCTCGCGACGTGCCGACGTGATTCCGAGTATTAGTGGAGTGAGTTTAGCAGGAGGTATTATTCTCTGAGCGAGAGAGAGAGAGAGAGAGAGAGAGAGAGAGAGAGAGAGTGTGCGTTGAGGTAAGCGCCGCAGCCCTGGAGTATAGAGGGTGCAGTAGTCGGGGGTGGGTGGGGGGATGACTGGGGGGGGTTCAGAGGCAGTGATGCATGAGGTGACAGCGAAGAAGAAGAAGAAGTAGAAGAAGAAGAAGAAGAAGAAGAAGAAGAAGAAGAAGAGGGCGGAGATGGTGCGAGGGCAGAGAGAGAGAGAGAGAGAGAGAGAGAGAGAGAGAGAGAGAGAGAGAGAGAGAACCCGCGAAACAAAATAAGAGGAGACGAGAAAGATGGAATTTTAGGGGCGATAGATGACACCGGTGTTGGGAGTGGAGAGGGGGAGGGCGGAGGAGGGGAGAGGGAGGGGGAGGAGGGGCCTAGGGGGAGGTGAGCGAGGCCGTCTGAGGATAGGGCCTCCGAAAACTGACTGCGGCACCGCCACCGTCCCCGGTTACATCACAGCCGAGCTCAAACTCAGGATGAACCCTTTGCTACGATTCCCCCCTCCCCCTCCCCCGCCCCCTCCTCCCCGTCCTCCTTCCATTCCGTCCTCCTCCTTCCTCCTCCTCCTCTTCCTCCTCCTCGGTGCCTTTGTCTCCGACGACCTCAGAGCACCTCCGAGTCGACTTCTCGCCCTGTGGCGGACGAGCGAGGCGCCGCAGTCCCGCGTCGGCCAATAGCGGGACGCTAACGTGCTTTTTACAGACGTCCTTTGTCTTTGCGTCGCGGCTGTAATCAGTCTCATTAATATTTGTTTCTTTTTTTTCTTTTTTTTCCTGGCTCTCTAACGTGTCGGAAAAAGGGAGCAACGCTCGTTTGAAAGACTCGGGCACGGCGCTGGTAGGCGACCAGTGATTAAGAGTCAATTAGCATCGCTGCCGTGACCCTGGATGACCCCAATAAGCAGCTAATGCACACAGATAATCTGCATTCCAAATGAAATGGAATATCAGCTCAGGCCGGGATTCTGTTTTACATCCTCTTTCGACGGTCCCGAATTATGAGCATTTTTCTAATCTGTGTTTTTTCTCCCCCCTCCTGGCTTTCAGGGCCCTATAGATCCGAGCGTATGTAGCCTTCTGTTTGCAGCCTCCCGCTAAAACAAATGTTTCTGATCCCACGCCACCATGGACTGAATGCAAATCCATTTATTTCTTCCCCGTTTCCTTCGCTCCTTAAAGGGAGTGATGATGGGGGGGTAGGACGTACGGCCCGATCCAGCGGGGGAGGGTTCAGTCCAATCAGACATCCCACCCTGGTTCTGCCAAATTCTTCCCCTTCCAATCACAGACAAATACTTTTTTTTATGGACAGTAGTAAAAAACATTCCCCTATTACACGCTTAAGGCTATTTAAATTTTAGAATAATTCAAAGTTATTTATATACATATTCTTATGCATGTATTTCTATATTTGCATATGTCAATTATTTATGTATATATATATATTGATATCTATAGCTATGCTATGAGAGCTTTGTATGTATTTGGTTGTTCACCCTGCAACTCACTCTAACCTGTTTGCCACTACTTCTGTCTCTGCCTCTCTACATTTTTTGTATTTCCTTTTCACCCCAACCGGTCAAAGCAAATGACCTCCAGCTTTCTTCTGACAAGGAAGTTTTTCCTGGCCTCTGTCGCGTCTGTTCTTCTGTGGAGGGTTCAGTTGGTTTGCTCCTGATTTTGCTAAAGCACTTCGAGACGCCTTTGGCTGCGATTTAGCGCCGCACAAATAAAAGTTGATTGATTGATGATGATGATGCTTAGTTGGCTCCGCCTTGATCTCAGGTGGCTGGGACTTTTCTAATGTCTGATAAGTTTCGTACTATTGTTAGAAATCAGTGTATCATCGGCCGGCTCTTCCGGCAGAGGACGGGAGCCGCTGTAAAAGCAGCAGACTGTCTCGGCAGGTTGCAGAGCCCTGCTGAGGGTCACCTTGACAGCATCAGTTGATATCACCAGCAGGGGGGGTGGGGATCATTCATCATCCGTCATCATTCATTAAAAGTTTCATTTTTTTCGCTCCTCGAGACACAGAGGAGATCCATTTTCACTGCGGCAACTAGTTATGCTGCAGTGGCCTGACGCCAGACTGGCTCTAAACGGCAAGATGAGTTTTCTTTTTTTTTTTACGTCAAAGGTTGGCGGAGAACACGCCCTACTGCCACCAATTTCAATTGCGAGTGGGTGTGACAGAAAATGCAGCTGATCTTTTCGCACAAGGCAGCGCAGAGCAGCTCCAATCAACACTGGAACTGTTGATATGTAGAATAATACATGATAAATAATGTGCACTCGGTAATATTATTAGATAGAAAAGGAACAATTTTTTTTTTCAAGAAAAAAATGTATTGAAAAACTGAAAATGCCAGAAAGTGATTTTTTTGCATGAGGTCTCACATTTTAATTTATCCTCTGAGACAAACCTACCACTTACTGTACATGAACTCGTAAACATACTAGACTAGATACACACCAAAAAACCCAACTAGTTCCCGTTACAAGGTATATTTTGAGATCATTTGTCTCACTGTATAATAATGGTTGAATTACTATTGCCATCTACGTGTATCACCCAAAGCAACTCCTCAGAATGTTCCTCCCAAATGATTATTTCTAATGACTTCTCTGAATATGTTGATTTTTAACGCATCGCATCTCTCTCTCCCTGTCTGCAGGAGCTGCCATGACAACAGACCTGAACAAGTAAACACCACAACAGTAAGTACAGTAACAATCTGACAAGTAAGGCAACACATGGGTGAATGAATACGCAGCATTGTTTAGTTGAGTCTGTGAGTGAATTTATTTGGGAAGTGAAGTTGTTTCATTGCAACACTGCTTTAAATAAGCAGTTAAAGTCAAGTTGGAATATTTGTTATTTTGGTTTTAGCTCTAAAACTGAGAGGTACAGAACGTTCATGAAAGCTTTTGATCTACGTACCCTGATGTTTCAGAAGATCCAAAAGTTTGATATGTAAGGCAAAATTCAGGTTATTCTGCGTGTTCTTTGCCTGCTGAAATCCCTGGAAATTAGAAAAAGCTCCAAAGGGCACTCTGTGATGTCACATGGGGTGCTGATACCACACCACTACCTCTCCCCGGTCAGTGACAACACCCTCATGAAGGTGTTTGTTCTGCCTCTAGAAATGTCTCACAACAACCTCGCCCCAAACCCTTTTCTGCAGGGAATCGTTGGTTCTGAAATGGAAGCTAAAAATGCAGTGCGTGTTTGTAGATGGCTGCAATCAGTAGTGCTATATATGCCGGTTAATACATATAAAAAGGGCTGAAGACACCAGTCTATTAATTCATTGCCTGTTTTCAGAAGCTGCTCCAATGGAGTCCAGAAAACCCTTTCAATTTGAAGCAGATTTGGAGATTTTGCTTTAAAACTTCAGCAAATGAAGAGATTGTCTTCACTGCTGGCTGCTTGCGCTTTCTTGATGCTGCAAGCACATTGTGGGAACCTGCTACAGCAGAGTAAAGCTACACATTTGTCCGCACACGGCGTCCGACCTGCGGTATGCTTTGGTTCAGCAGATGGGATAAAACTCTGGATCAGTGATCTCCTCTTCCCTGACCTGATTGCCTTTTTATCAAATTCTTTTTCCCCTCTCTCTTAGGACATTCCTTTTAGACGCCATAGATTCTATTATACCACTCAAGACACGCGTGAATGTAGTCAAGAGTGACCCGCGTCGCGGTTACAGCTGATTTGATTGTAAGCGAGGCCGTGCCGTCCTCGGGTGCTGCAGTGGACGTATCGCATGTCTCTGGCCTGCTGGGTCTGCCGTCCGTGCGTTAACGACATGCTGTTCAAAATTCCGCGCAGACAGTTTGAGCGGAATGTCAAAGGTCCAGCTCGATCACCGGCCGCTTTGTAGCGTCGAACAGCTCCAGGTTTCATGTCCCCGCCTGTCTACGCCTGCGCGATCCAGCCGATAATTTGCAGCTACCACGAGCAGAATTCAAGGCGGCCGAGCGACTGGACCCTGCAGCAGCCGCCTGTTGTGCTGTGGAACATGAACTCGTTCTGTGAACCGTAATACAAACAAGCAGAACCTCGAGTCCTCCGAGTGGGCTGAGGTGACACTAATCCAAAGGCAGCACATTTTGCTCACTTCTGCCTTTCTGTTTTCCCCTCTTTCATTGTTGATGCCAATTCATTATTATCGCAAGTTAAAGGAATTACGGGATTATTCTGGCTAGAATGGTTACGTAAATCCATCACACCTGCTTATCACCTTGCCACTAATCCTTTGGCATTACGGCTGTCGGGAGTCCAACGCTATGCTTTTTATTATTCTTATTCTTATTATTATTTTATTTTCCCAAATACATTTTTTTAATTAAATGTGACAAAATTAGAGAATTTCTGTCGCAAATTCCTTCAACCGTAAGCTGGTATTAAAGCCGCACAAATAATGTTGTAAAAATGAAGGTGAAAAATGAAAACATAAATAGCCTAAATGGAAAAAAAAAATCAGCAATAGACATCATAATCTTTAAAAAAAAAAGAAGTCAAAACATCCTGACACATCGGTGGAGCCAGCGACCAAACCTTTGTGCCGGGTAAGACGCGGGCTGAATAGTTGTCCGCTGTCCGCGGCACGCGGGGACAGCCGTGTGTGGCAGCCCAGACAATGGCGCGGATGTCGAGGATCCCACGTTTATTCTTCCCATTCAGCGGCCGCGGCAGCTGCACGGACATAAGGGGAGACATCATTACCCGAACCCGAAGACCGTTAATAGGCCCGACGACGTGTGGGGCCGCGGAGGGGAGAGGGCCGCGGGAGCGGAGCGGAGGGAAGGTGAGGGGTTCGAGAGGAGGACAAGACGTGGGTGGAGTGTTTGGGACGGGAGGGGCAGGGCGGGGCCACGGGGTCGACGTTTGTTTGTGTACAGCGGAGTCGGTATGTTTGCCGGGACGGGCCCAGGGGTCGCTCGTCGTCTGGGACGAACCCAAGCAAACATTTAAAGCAGTGGTGACCCATCTTTCCCCCCCCCCTCAAACTTGAGTCTGAAAAGAGCTCAGGTTGCCTCGGTTTGCTGTGTCTTTTGTTAAAATGGCTCTCTGCCAGGCGACCAGAAAAGGTGTATACGTACATATACATAAAGTTAGGGCATGTGCATGTTAGCGATGAGATAAAACAGCTGATTGAAGGTTTGCAGTAAAAGTTTAATTCAGAACACTGACCATTTTTTTTTCTTTTCTTTTTTTAAGAAGAAGAAGAAGAGAAAAGTAAACCGCCAGCAAACCTTGAAATAAAGATGCGGAACGCGTAGCCGTACTTGGGCAACGACGCGAAACACAAATTATGGCCGCCCGCTACTTAAACAATTAATGAGCAGCCACGGCTCTCAAGAAGATCAAACTCCCGATTCCGTCTGGCGATGATGAGAACAAACCGCACAATCAGACCTAATGATGGCTCTGCCCAGACGTGGATTACGCTGATAACGCAGCAGACAGGAGTGCTAAAATGGTGATTGCCAGGTATCCCCCCCCCCCTCAAAAAAAAGTGATGAGTGTTGAAGATCAGAGACAAGGTTCATTTTTTGTGTGTTTTATTTTCAAATGTTAGAGAGTCATCACGCATATTTTCTCAGCAACTGCCGTCTGGAGAATATAGCATCTAATGTGTCTCACCACAGGCGTCGTATCTTTTACCTCGTAGGCCGATTACTTCGCCAAGAGTCGTGACGACTCTCGGCAAGAGAGTTGGTTTTTATTTGAAAAAAAAAAAAAAAAATTTTTTTTTTTTTTTAAACCAGCAGTATCTGCCAACGCCTTAGACAACTGACGAAACCCTGCGGGAAGCATAGAGTTGTTCAAATGAAAGGGAAAGCCGAGAAGCGTACTCACCCGAACATTTCATTTTGAAAATACAACTCCTTTCAAAAACGTCCGATTGTTTTTTTTTTTCTCCAGAAAAACTACACTTCTTACGACAGTTCTTTTTTTTTCTTGCCACTCATTCTCCTTCCTGACCTTCGCTGTTTTTTGCTCGGCTACTTGTCGCAGTGCCCCCCCCGCCCCACCCCCCCCCCCCCACACACACACACACACACACACACACACTCCCCGCCACTATACGGGGCTCTCGTGTCTGCAGAGTCAAGGTGGGGCTCTGGGCGTGGCCTGCGGATGTTTTTTTTTTTTTTTTAAAATTTGTTTTTCGGTAAAGAACGACGGGGCTCTGCCAAGGAGGAAAACGGGCGCATTGTGCGTCTGTGCGCTTCAGTGTCTGCCGCCGCCGCCGCCGCCGTCTGAAGGTCATCCCATCCCCACGCGAGAGCCTCATGGAGAGCCGCCAGCGCTGACGGCTGCTGCTGCTGCTGTGCTGTGTGTCTGGCACATGCCCCTCCCCCGCCCCCACTCCTCCCCACTCCTCCCCTCCTCCCACTGCAGGGCATTGATTAAGTGGCACGGCTGTGCCTCACCTGCAGGAAGCAGCCAATACCAATACGGGGAGACGCACCAGTCTGCCAATGCGGACGTGGGGCGGAGGGGGCTCAGAGACAGAGACGGGCAGCTGGCAGACGTCTGCTGGTGTGTGTGTGTGCGCGCGTGTGCGTGTTGCATCGAGGAGGATTGGAGGGGGAAAAAAGTGTGATAAGATGGCGGGCGAGGGAGACAAAATGATGGCGGGAGAGGCTGAGGGACAATGGCGGCGAGGAAGGAGGGAGACGAGAGAGGCAAGAAGGCGAAAAAGGAGAAGTAGGAGAGAAGCAGAGCTGGGATCGGGGGGAAGTGGGGGGTGGGGGTTTGTGGGGATGGCGGGTGGGGCGGCGACGGGCGGGCAAGGCAGGCTGCTGCACACCAGCTAGACACCACGCAAATATTTTGAGCTTATTCGGCGAGCTTTAATGAAGCTGTCAAGATGAAAAATGACCCAGTCAGGTCTAATAACTCCACAAGTAAAGAGGCAAACTTTTTTTTTTTTCACGGAGCGCCTGGGAGGAAAGCGCGTTCTGCGCTGATGGGCGCGGCGTCGGGTTAGAAAACACTGAATCCCTCCTACGGCGGTGAAGGTACAAAAAGGCGCTCGTCGGGTTTGCACTCGGCTCCGCCTTCTGTCGGTCGAGATCGATGTTTTGTGTTTTTGGGGGGTTGTTGCTGTTTGCGACTGTTACCAGACGTTAGATATTTTGATTTGAAGAGATTTTCCATTGGACTTCGACCAGGTCGAAGAACGGCAGAGATGCAATGAGATGAAAGAAAGTTTGTAAAAGCAGCGCCGCGGCCCACATAGATCCACCCGATGCAACATCAGCTCATGTGATCAGGTGCTTGAACTGCGATCAGTTGTTTTGCAGGAGGTTCATTTTGTAGGTGAGCTTTGTGACACTCTGGCCTTGACGTACAACGGAAGGCCCCCGTCAGGCCGCTGTTGGAAGTTTAGCCTCAAGTTCAATTGTTAATGGAGAGAATACTGCAAAAGTGGTGAATAAAGAGAGATTTTTCATACTTCACCAGTATTTTGAATCAGAGTACCGACTCCCATCACCATCCCATCATTATAATGCTGGGAACATTCTCATAGATGGCCTTTATGTTATCATATTAGCTCAGCAAAAGTGGTGGAGAAGGTTAAAAACATACACCGTCCCCTAAAACTCATTTCGGGAAGCAGTCTTGACTGATAACCGCTCCGACGTCGCGACAAGAACTACGTTTTCATATCCACACAAATTACATAGTGGGCCGTCTCCTCCCCAGTCGAACACATTTTTGATTGGCGGACCAATTTAAATTCTTTTCAGCGATAAAATTGTGAAAACAAGCCCCATAACAACAGGACCCAAGTGTTTCATTTTAATGTCCCGCCTCCGTCTCTCTGACCTTCCCCCGCTTCCCCGATTCCGAGACGCCCGCGCCGGCTGCCGAGGGCGCGTGTGGTAAGCGCGAGTGCGAGCGCGCGCGTACTCACCTTGCATACGATGCGTGCGGCTGCGTGGGCGACTGTGATAACACGCGAGGAAATGTCATTCAATAAGTGTCAAATAAGGTAATTACAGACTGGAGGAGCGCCGCCTCCGCGCCAAGATTCGTGTGTTTCGTGATAAACGCGTGCGGGTTTATGACCTTGTTAGACTATTTTCCACGCGACGTGTTGAACGCCGCGTCAGATTGTTTTGTGTTGTTTTTGTGCGAGAGGAGAATGGGAGTGTGGCTTGGAGTGGGGCGGGGAGAGCGGCGGAATAAAAGGCTGGAGGACCAGACGGAGTCAGACAGACACTCAGACAGAGGGGCGTTACCTCGCACTCCAGTTATAAATGTTCTCTCTTTGATTGTCAATAGCTCACGCTCCCTGATGTATTATCCCGTCCATATTATCAGCAGTGTCAGGCTCGGGCTACTGCGATGCACCAACAAGCAATAGAACAAAGGGAAAAAGGTGCCGTTGTAAATAACCTTTGCACGAGTGAGATTTAGTGGTGTTTCGTGGCTTACACAGCTCCAGCATGACAATTCCACAACAGAACCTGCTAGTATTGACAAGATCATGGATCAAAATGTGTTCATTACAATAAGAAAAAGCGGTGTAGGAGCCTAGGATTCCTTTAATAATACAGGAAGAGGACAAAGTGATGAAAAGTGAAGGACCTTCTCAAACTATCACTCTTTGTATCACTCTTTAAAAGTGAGCCATAATGACAATAAACGCTCTGATGTTTATAGCAAATATCCCATTTCCATGTTTCCCTCAGAACCGTTTCTCAGGGTTGGAATACACATTTTAGGTTGAACTTATACTGCAACGAATGTTACTGAAGTTGTAGTTCATTGTATGTGGTAAGTAGATATATAATAAAATAGTACTAAGGGTGATAAGAGAAAATAAATGTCATAAGGGTCAATACATACTTATGTATAATTAAATTGAACTGCCAAGTAATAACATGCAATAACTTGGTAATGACTATTATAACTTAGTAGTGACAACATACAGATGCTGACTGCATCTGCATGTTGTCACCGAAATGGAACAAAAACTAAAGTAAGCTAAAGGAGCTACAGGATATTAGAAAACAAACATATGACAACAATGAGCTCAAACCATCTGATAACAACAAAGCAAACAATGAAATACATATTTGAAATTTTCCGACCTGCGTTTGCCGCTATTTGCTTCACTTTGTTCTTTAAAAGAAGCAGCCAGAAATTTCTGACAAACAGCAAACCACTCTGTGCTTTCATTGATACTGAGAGGTCAGGCCTCCTCCAGCTAGATTCTTTCCCACAACCTTCACTGTACTCAAAAATGATTTCAGCCCCATAGACAGTGTATGGGGCTGAAATCACCCCGGTAAGACCAGTCGTTGCAATTGGCAGTAGTTTTGCATTGCCTGCTGTGGCTGAACGGCCCTATTCTTGAATGGCAGGCACTGTTGCAGTTCCTGCAGGTGGAGTCTGGTATATAGAATGTCTATAGGGATCCTGCCTAAGGATCCTGCCCTGAGGCTCTTGCATGCGGCTGACAAGACCAAGCCGCTACAAACGCCTTTGGGTAAACAAGGCAAACATGCTGCCAGGGCAAGAATGTTTTACTTTTGTGGGCAGTCGTGCCAGGTCATGCCAAGGATCCTTCTAAGGCAGTGTCGGTGGGAAGGCTTTGAGCTTGCTTCATGGTTAGAGTAACGAGTCCATGTTTCGCTGCCATGGAGCAGCGTGTGAGTGTGCAGGCTTGATACACTTAAGTCTTGGTGTTCGTGGTCGGCATGGTGTTGTCCCAGACTCTGTTGTGCGTTTAATTCAGTGCCTAGCGAGAGATTGTTGGAGCTAAAGTAGGGAATGGCCGACATCTTGACCCATGAAGGTTGTCTTTTGAAGGCTGATGGTGAGGCATCCCGAGGATGTGCGTTCACGGCAGCGTCGTCTGCAAAGAGCGTCTCTTGATGTCTTGGCTTGATGTTGTGCAAGGTTAAAGAGGTTTCTGTCACTTCTGGTGTGGAGGTATACACTATCATCTTGATGGCTGACGGCGTGAGAAAGCAGCAAGGAAAAGAATATGGCAAACAGTGTTGGGCCAAGTGCACGCCCCTGTTTCCCTCCACTCCTGATTGGGAATGTAGCCTTGTGTGTTGTCATGGATAGGTGTTATTACGTTGAGGAGGTGGGTTTTGGGGTATTCACGTTTTGCAGCCGGCTGCACCCTTCTTTAATCAACTCGGGTGAATGCCTTGCCAACAACACTAAGAAAAGAGATATTCCACGACAATATAGACAACTGTGACAGTCACCTGCAATCTCCTTCGTTCTTTTAGAGTTTGACAATGTTTGCCTGTGAGGACACTGACAGAAGCTTAAAAGCGGAGTCAATGTGAAGGTAGTCGGGTGTTGTGTAGTTTTGGGACTGTGGCCGCCTGACTCACATCGCAATGACAGAGAGAAACTTTGCTGTGGGTCGTCTGCTCCTCTTCACTGAACCTGCTGCAAAGCCCTGTAAGCAACCCCAGCATAAAGCAAGATGTTGCACATCCAGTGAACACACACACACACACACACATTCACACATACATACCGTACGCTGAATACAAATCGCCACATGCATGTATGAGATGATGTGCAGAGTGTGTCAACAGTGGCCAGCAGCACTCAAACATGCAGCTTGACAGCGCCGCCTGTTATGCATGGAGCACTGCTGTTGTACTTGTGTGTGCATATGTTTGCATGCATGCGTGCTGCCGTCTTGCATGTGTGTGTGCCGTATGGAAAAAAAGATTCCTTTATATCACCGACCCTTGGCTTACACTCCACAAACAGTATGCATTTTCATGTACGCTGGCACAGGCGGACCAGCATGCAGCGTTGTTTATCAGAAGAGACTTGAGTTCAGCGCGTCTGCGTCCCAGAGGAGCCCGGCTTTCGCCCCGAGCTGGGGCTGACTTTAGGCCTCCTGCTTTCTGTCATACCCCACTCGCCTCGCTCTCCTCTGGCTACAATCCACCGCATGCTAATCCCACTCATGACAGCTTTTCCAACGGCTCAACCTCCAGCGCCGTCGTGCGTGCAGCATTCTTAATTTTATTCTGATTCCAGAAGAAAGGATTGTCACGAGCCGACGGGGCAAAAGTTAGTCGCAGAACGCACACCGGCCATCGATCGAGAGCAGGGAACGTCGGCAGGGTGTCCACACAGTTGGAGGTGATTTGGCCCCTGAAGCAACTTCAGGTTGAAGGCATCCGATTCAAGCAAGGCTGCGCATGCCCTGTAGCCCTGTAGAGCTATTTGCTGCGGTATGAGTAAAGTGTATTTCTTTTGTGTCCACAGGTCAAACATTGACATTCGATTGACATGTGGCTATACGAGTTGATTTGTTTTCACTTTGAATCAGAAAACAGGTGAGGGAAATAAATGGAATATATGAAATAAGGGTATGGTTTGTTAAGGAAACCAATTGATCTCAAGTATAGATACTACCTGGACCGGCAATACAACACCTCCATCCGCCAAATTCACAATACTTGCATGTCACACAAAGAAAATGGCTCTGAGATAGAAGTCAGCTCCTGTTTGTGGCTTGAAAGAGCTGGTTCCAAGAACTGGTTGCTTCATGACCATCACATCAATAATTCTGCAACAATTTGCCCATTGTAGTTCCATCCAACATTCTGCCTGGCATATAAAATGAAGGTCAATAAGATTAGTCTTGTTCTGCTTCAATAAAACACAAGGCGGCTAGACTTTAAACAGGCCATTCATTATGCTGAACATTCAGGACATTAAACCACTCTGATAAGAACAAAGTGTGTGCTAAATATATGTAATCAGCTAAATTTATATAGCCCCCACCAATCATCATTGAATTGGGCCATTGTGCAGCCAGTATGTTTGGATGGCAAATTTTTAAGGCATATGATCTCTGACAGATCCCACAAAGGAATGGTCAACAGTCTTTACAGCCTCTTTGCACATCCGTCCTGTTGTTATGCATGGGGAATCGATTAGAGCATGTTCAGCAGGAGGTTTTATTGTTAGAGAAAGGGAGAAATCAATGGCACCTTTACCTTCCAAAGACTCCACTGGAGTGACGACAGCGTCTGATCTTTCTCACACCGTCTATATTTACGATGGCTATAAAAGAAGTTGCACTCATGTCGACATGAGAGACCTGAATGTAGAGCTTCAAGTTCTGAAAAAAGGGCAAATTCCCAGAGTTGACCTGCTTGGTCTGAGTCCAAACCAAAGTATGGTCAACATACATGACTTTGCTTCAGTTAATAGGTTAAGCTAAAAGACTTTTAACTCTGCCACTTAAGTGTCCCGGTTCCCTCTCCAGCTGTTTCAAACATTTGTAACCCTTACAGCCACGACTCTCAAACAGCCTATTAACTATATTTCATGCGTGTTGATCCTCTGTGGCTCACGTTCCCTTTTGTTGCATAATGAGGCAAAATCAATGTTTTCAAGTCATTGACTCCGTGTGACTGAAGTGATAAAACTGTTGCGTTTAATGACCAGCTATTTGTGGGTGATTTGTTTTAAAGAGATGGTGGTTAAATAAAGTGTGAAAAATACGATGAGACTGTTTTTCTCACGTAATATAAAAATGTATGAATCCAAACCAAAGACACACACTCACTGACAGAAAAACATGCACTATCTCTCTCTCTCTCTCTCTCTCTCTCTCTCTCCGTCTCTCTCACTGTTGGACACACAGTGTTCAGTGTGTGTAACCCCATCGTCTGTGCCTGCCCATCCCTACGTCCTGTGTTTGTTTGTGTTGTATCTGGTTCCCGGTGCCATATGCTATCCGTGACCATCACTATCACACTCTGCTGCAGGCCCTCAGTAGCCTGCTGTTCTCAGGGCTCGGCCCATCTTGTCCAAACAAAGACGGCACTGACAAACACAGTAAAGCGTTACAGCCCATGATGAAAGTTTCAGGGCAGAGTCCCGCATATTGTTTCACTTTCCACAACACGGTAACCCCGAGCTCTGCCGCAGCCGCTGCTTTATCAGGAGGGAATGCTGAGTGAGCGAGGCACTCTCAGCAGGCCACTGCAGCGATGCATTGGTTAGAAAAAAAAACACACTCATTTCAAAAACAGTGTTGTTTTTTTGTGTTTTTTGTTTTTCTAACATTTTTCCAAGCTATGCAATTCTTTCCCTCCATTTCACTTGATTCATCTTCTTTCTTTCCATTCCGTGAATACGATCACTCGACTCTCTATTGAATTCTCTCCAATTCCTCAGTCAGACCAAGCCTCTTGTTTGTCCACAGCCCATAATGCATCAGAGCAGTGAGCAACTGAGGTCCTGAAAACGTATCTCTATGCTCGTTTATGAAAATAGAAGATATTTCTAAAGCAAACGTGAGACGGTAACCCAGAGACATTGCAAGGATGTTCGCCACTGTTATTTTTCCAGCCATTAGAAAGCTCTTTCACAGCCACCGCAGAGGATAATATACAGCTGTTTTTAGACCGCTCCTTATGACGGGTAAACTGAGAGTCATGTGTAAAATCAATTCACTGGCTGTTTGTTATTACACTTGAACTGTCCATTGCCTGCTCCTGCTTTTCTTCTACCGGCAGAGGCGCGCTCAAACAAGTTCCATCGTTAATTGGTGATTTTACCTTCACCCGGACACACGTGATAAATTCAAGTCATCATGCTGATGATTAGGCGTGAATCATATTGTAGACTCAGCTTGGCTGGTTTGGGTTCCAGTTCAACGTGAGAACTTGGATGGAAACGGCAGCCTTGGATTTTATCAGTAAGTTGGCAGCCGCACTTCACCAGACCCACTTTACGTTTTCTATACATACTTGGGTGTCTTAACAAATGCCGGCAGGTTATACTCGCGCTGCTTCGTTTGCAGTCAGTGAAGCAGCAGCAGTCTTTTTCGGATGCTCTGACCCACAATCCTTTGCCACTAGAGATAAGATGAGAACTGCTAAAATAGCAACAGACAGATGACTGGGTATTTTAAAAGGCTGATATTTATGTGACTTAGGTTCTGCTTAATTTAAACCTCTGGAAACCTTGGACTGAATATCAGTTGCCTAAAAAATACCAGCAAGGGAGGTCATGTTCAATAGACTATATTGTCTTGAATATTTAGTGGCGTGTGCAGCTCAGCTACGTGCAGTTCATGTAAGAGGCTCCAGTACATCGGAGAAGAAGATTTACTTAAATGAAGTATTTTGGGACACATTTGATCGTATCTCACAAGATTTTTATTTATTTATTTGTACCACTGCTGCGCAGGTTCTATAATGCTCTACAAGCGGGAAACAGTCACGCTTTTGTTTTGCTTCTGAAAGCTGCATCTTCTGGGCCCAGAATGTTGACATGGTGATTTTGTACACTTGGAAACAACCATGGTACTTCCAGGAACTGAGAAAGTTCAACATGGCAGCCAGACTCTGAATTACATCACCTAAAAGCCCTGCGCATTGGCTGGCTTTGACATTGGCTAATGTCAAAACCATGTGTACAAAATAAATGAGTTAAATGTGTCCCTCCCCTTGACTTTTCTTTTTCACCCAACAAGAGGACGTGATTGGCATGGCTGGTATTTTTGATTCTCCTTGACTCTCTCACTCGTTTTTTCTTTTTTCAGTTTTTTTTTTTTAAACATCCTTGGCAACACTGACGACTGTCCTGGAGCCGACCTGTAATCATTTAATGCACTGTACTGCTTGGGAAAAAAAAAAAAAAAAAAAAAGGAGGGGAGAAGAAACTCCTTCACACTGCCGCCCCAGAAATTCTCTTTCAACTGCTGTTGTGTATTCTGTTTGAAGACCGGGCTTGACAGCTTCATTTGTGAAGCGTCTCAATTAGGTGGAATATTTCTGCCGACATATCTCTACGCCCAGACTGTCTCACTAGAACATGAAAGCCCGGGCTTAAGGAAGTCATCACACACCTCGGCAGAGAGAGACAGACGCGCGCGCGCGCGGGCGCGCACACACACGCACAAAGACACGGCGCGTGCATGCGCACTCCTGCGTGCACACACACATATGCTAACACTAAAAATAGAAGCAGCTATCCTACTAACTCTGGTTAATGTTCCTCACCCCAGACAGTTGGATTTGCATATCTTTAATGTGCTTTTTTCCTCTCTGCCTCTTCTCTCTGATTTTCGGAGGGTTTTTTTTCACCCTCTCTCCTCATCCCTCTTCTCCCTTTCTCCCTTTCTGTCTTGTGGTAGTCGGCTCTCTTGTAGGCTCGCGCAAAAAAAAAAAAAAGGCCTTCTGAGCGTGCTAAGAGGGAAGCTTTTTGTATCAAACAGGGAGAAAGAAAAGCGAGTTGGAGAGATTTTCAGCAATTGTCGTAATTAGAGATTTCGGAGCAGCAAGAAACCCCCACCCGTTACCTACTTCTCACTCCTTCTCTTTCACTCTCAGGTGTTTGTGGCCTCTGTAATGGTCTCCATCTGGGTCTGGGAGGGTGGGTCGGGGAAACCAAGATATCGAATCATTAGGCTGTATAGGACAACCATCTGGACCTGGCCCCTCCCACAGCTCCGAGGACACTCCTCCGCCGCCTCGAGCGGACAGCCGGCAGTAGCAGTGGAGGCTCATTGGCCTCCACTGCTACTGGCCAGGACAAAAACAGCAACAATATCAGCCGCACACACTGGTCCGGCAAACTCAATTTCGGCGATAAAAGTCTTTGAGCGATCACATGAGCTGCGTCAACTTTTTTGAGGCAGCAGCTATCGTACACGACGCCAGTCCTGCGCCTGGCACATAATGAATCCCTGACAATGTTTGTTGAGCTTAAGGACCAAAATTCCCTCCTTATTTCGTGAGGCTCCTTAGCAAGGACGCAATAACAACTTAAGTCTGACACATCAGTCGTCACTGTCACTAGCTGTCTGTGTTATGCGCTTTTTCAGTTTTATTAAAAAGCAAAGCCAAGATGAAAGCACAAAACATTCTTTATAATTCTAAAAACATCGGGGGAAAAAAGTTGTGATCTTCTGATAGGAAAACTTTTGGCTTGCTTATTTAGTTTTCATTCTTTTCCTGTTCTGTTCACTTGTTTTTGTTTTTGTTTTCACTTGCACTGCTTGCTCATCCTCTGCTGTGGTTAATGACACCTGACTGGAAAACGTTGTACCTCCTACCGCTCGTCTCAATAAACTGAATCTTTAATAGTAAAGTGTGTGTATACACGTTGACCAAATTTCTACAACTTCTGTTACATTTTGCGATTCATCTTCATGCTACTGTGCATACTACTACTTGAGACTTGAAAATATTTTATGTACTTTGACGGTGGAGGTGAAACATTTTGTTCCGTTTCTGTCTGTCTGTCTGTCTGTCTGTCTGTCTGGGTTAGGGTTAATTTCACAGAATCCCAGTTTTAATACTGCTAAAAAGTTGAAGTTGCATACTCTACACTCTTTACTTGTTCTGGTGCTGATACATGAATGCACCTCCACTTCAATCCCGGCTGGCCTGCACTCACATTAGGTGTTGTTACTTGCACTGTAAGTAATTGGATTAAACAGCGACCTGACTAAACGCTCTAAACTGGCCTGATCCGATTGAAACAATGACGCACATTTAAACCATGTAGCGTAACAACAATTGAAACATTTCAATCAGATTGACAACAGAGTGACCATGTAAATGCACCATTACAACAGAGTTAAATTACCTTCTCGACATACATGAACAGAACAGAGATTCCCTGTTCTATGGTCAATGTGAGTTCAGTGTTCAATTTTATGTACTAGTCAAATGATCATTGAGAATATACTTGGACACGTTTCTAGAATCCGAACCAAAAGTTTTGGTAGAAGCCAGAAATTAAATGTTCAACTTAACGTCAATCAGACACGAGAACCTGATGGACATCCACTGCGCAGTTTGTTCAGCTCTCACTGCCGTGTGTGTGGACCCGAGGTTCTCAGATCTTTTAGGAAATTTGAAGAGACGCCCTCAATTTCTTATCAAGAATATGAGCATTTGTAGTTGTTCAGTAATATTATTTATTAGTCTAGAAATTGCTGAAAGACTTGCCCTGCCATATGTTGGACTTTAGACCGGTGGTATTCTTTTCATCAATGATACTTATTTTCGATAAAACGGCAAAAAAGCATTGGAGGAACTCCACAACTGAAAAAACCTAGTAACACTTTTTGTTCTTGACATCTGGTACAAGAGGTGTCAAAAGTTTTGAACTTTACATGTTAGACAGGTACGTTAAATTCTTTAGTTTATTCGTTTCTGTAAAAATGTCAAATCAAAAATTAAAAAAAAAAGTAAGTACAAGGATTTCCCAAACGTTTCCCAAATAAAAAGACTCGTTCGTAAAGCAAAATGATAATCTCTCAGCAGATCTTTGGATTTGCAAATCCAAGTCCAATGTGATTAAATTATGAAATTTGTACAATTCAGCACTTTTCTGCTTTGGCTCCCCCTGGTGTTGTCAATGATTAAATAATTTAATTATTTTGATTATGTACCAAAGACAGATTATTCGAAAAAATCTGTCATATAATGGCCTTAAAATTTGGTGTATTGCAACTGGACCAGAATGATCTAATCATTTGAGGCGCCGCTTCAGTTCCTTTTCAATTCCGCTTTTTTTGAAAGCGGTGTTGTTGTATTAGTCTGTGGTTGTGCTTTATTTCTGTCCGGACTCTCGGCACTTGACCACAAGATAGACTAATAAGTGTTTTCTAGCGAGTAAGCAGACTCTCAAGATGAGGGTTTGTAATAATATAGGGTAGATGCTAGGCTAGACCACTCAAATGATGTTGAACCAAACAAATAACAGAATCTAAGACTTTGAGTGTCCACTGTTTATTTACGAACTAACCAGGAGCAGGCGACATGTCTGATAACCTAAACACAGCTTTATTTAGGCAGCCCCCCTAAACATAAACAGTCCGTTCTGCTAGCACTTACTGTACACAGCGCATTTTACCCTTCTCATTTAAAATTAAGTCCCGTGTCGATTGTTTGGTTGTAAATAAATAAATAATAAAATTAAGTCGGATCATTGCCGAGACCATGTGGCAAGCAGGCCTAATGAAAGTCTGAAAACGTTTGGATGTTTTGACCAAGCGCTGTTTGCATTCGGGAAAGAATTGAGTGGCTGCAGTGTGGCCCTGTTCACTCAATCAATCAATCAATCAATCAATCAATCAATCAAATCTTACTTGTACAGAGCTAAATCACATCCAAAGGCGTCTCAAAGCACTTTGTACAATCTGAGGAAACCAACTGAACCTCCCAGAGCAAGCAAGATGCGACAGTGGCCAGGAAAAACTGCCCTGTGGGAAGAAACCTAGAGCAGATTCGACTCCAGAAAGCCGTCATCTGCTTTGGCCAGTTGGGGTGAAAAGGAGTAGTAGTCACTAGAACCCTTAACCAAAAACCTTAACCAAAAAATAGTCATAAAAATGAATATCTATTTACCTGGTTAAACAATCTCCATGGGGTCACACAGGTGAATTATTAATACTGTCATAACTATTATACTCCCAATTTACAGACAGTAGGCCATTATTGGACAATAGTACTGTAAAGGTTTGTAGGTGTCCATAAAGCCTATTGATCGACATTTTGAACGTTGCATTAGCAAATGTATGATGACATGTTGTGTTTTGCATGTTCAGTAGAGTTTTTATTAGTTTGACATTTAATGGCAACTTAACAAATCTGACTTATCAAATTACAGTTGAGAACGGTTTTAGTGACAAAAACAACAGTATCGATTATCTCACTTTGGAGTTCCCTTGAATTTAGTGAAGCCTTTTTGGATGTGTGTGTTATTTTTCCATTTAAGGCTTATTTTCAGAATTACAGACACTGCGAATAAAAACAATGAAATGATAAGACGACAGACATTCTTTCAGAACTTCTAATGAAAAAAAACAATTAATACTATTATAAGTACAACGACTGTGACTCCTGGTACTACTACAAATAATGTGGAAAAATTGATCTGATAAAGGGTATATCAATCAATTATTGCAATACAAGCTCTGATTTTTAAACCGTTGTGACTGCAACCTCTGTCATTTATTCCTGCAAACAAGTCAATCTGTTTTCTTTTTTTTTATTTATTACCATTGTTTGAAATCATTTACTGTCTTTGGACATTGTGTGTGGGCATTGTATACTTTTGCATACCCACCTTCCTGACCTTGACAAACACACACTGACTCTTGTTAACAATGTGTGACAATAACTTGATCAGCAAGTTTCTTTTGTTGCAGTTATTGCATGACAATTATTGCATAATGACAGTAGAGTCTTCTGGAGTCCTCTGTATTTAGGTCTAAGGCGTTGCTAGGCTTCTCACTCGGACACGGATTAATTTTTCATCCAATCATATTTGCTCCAGTTACGCAATGCTGAAGAAGAAGAAAAACAAAAACTGAGGAATGCTTCAACTTCAATGTTGGAAAATGGTTTTAGTTGGCATCAGCGCAGAAACTGTATAGCGTAAAATCCTCTTCATACCGACTCAGCCTCCCTATTCATAGTCTTCGGATAGCACATTGGGAGTCATGTAACACATAACCTTGTGTGAAATGCGTTATGGGCCGCATTCGGTGTATTAAATAAAACAAGCATTGAATTCAGGAACGTGCCACATTCCCGGCGAGCTGCATACCCGCTTTTATCGGAGATACTCAACATCTGTTAGCGTGTCTTCGCTTTTTTGGCCCGTCTCCGTCTGTGTGTTTCATGTCGCCGCCGTCTGCCTGCTCCGAGCCGTCCGTCTGTCTGTCGCCCCCCTGACTTTCCTCGTCCGTTTCACAACAGCCATCCAAGCTATACAGCTGCTCAGCCAGTTGAAGAACGCTGGGCCTGGTGCCAGTCAGCCGGGGCGCCAGTTGGGCAGTCCATCAGTAGCATTAAAGACACGGTATCCACCCAAGTGTATCCTCCTGGCTTAGCGCCCTGATCCCCTGTCCGAGCCACCCCACGGTGCCCCCCCCCACTCGCCAAGGGGCCCTGGGTAAAAGTGCACTGAGTGCCTTCACTTGCTTTATCAGCATGGCACCCAGGCATCCAACCCCGCTGCTTTAGGTCTCCTAACACATGTACACAAATAAATGAGGAGGCTGCTGGAAATAACTACTTTCTCATCTCCAGCCAAGCTGCCCTCCTGCTCAGGTCATTGTATTTAAACAGGACAGACAACCAGGAAAAAATGAACCCCCCGCGCTGACCTCGGCTCTTTTTTTTTTCTTCTTCTTAATGAATACAAAGTCAGCAAAATTCACTCGGTGTGTCTTTTGGATATAAATAGATGAAAAGGTTTCACAGGAGCATAACAGCGGTGTTTGTTTCCTGTTATACTATAAAGGACGCAATGCTTTTTTCATCGCCTGCTAAAAATATTTGCTCTTGCTCTTTTGATGCTGAATATGCGGAAATCAAACGACACGCTGTCCTCATTCTATCTGTGTTAATATGCTGGTCAGTGCACTGTGGATCTAATAAAGCTGTCAAATGGTGCAGTGCCACTTTCGGGTCAGTTCCAAGCAGAACTCAAACTCCCTGCTCAGCTGTTAAAAAGGATATTTACGCCAAAATGTTTCATTTATGTAAATGCAATCTTGCTGTTGTCGTTGTTTTTATTCCTCTTCATGAGACTTGCCAGAATGCCACTGCCATTTTTGCTCTTTGTAATCCACCATCAACACAAAAGTGTAGTCAGGCACTCTTCATGAGCATCGATGAAATTTGTTTTGGGTCGGTAGAAGATGAAAATATGTCGTACTTGATAGAGCGTTAGCAATAATATGAAGAAGAACGTAATTTTGTTATTGCGCTGAATGCAATCATGTATTTATGAAAGTACGCAAAGCCATTACCTCTTTGGTGTGGAAATGACACAACACTCAAGTACAGCTGGCGATAACAGTAATCATAACGAGAGGTTTTCAACCAAACAAAATTTGGTGATTGGCTATAATGTGTTTGGCAATTTCATTGGAGCAAAGCAATGACACCAGCTGTTTTATTTTATTTTATTTTTTTTGTATATACTAAATTCTGTTATATTTTCTCTAACTGATGCATGTGTTTTCTGTATTCCCAAGCCTGGTCTGCTTGTTCTTTTTTGTTTCGTATGTTGTTGTGACCTTTTTAGAGGACTGTAAGTCAAGTCATGTGTTTGAGCTCATGTAAAGAAATACACTTCAAAACCAAGCACGGCAGGTGAGCGATGCCATATAGACCTGAGAAGGTGTGTTTGAGTTATCCCACCACCTGGCATTTGTTATACTATTATGAACATTATGACTACAGGACTGTTGTACGTTACTTGTTCTGGACAGGATTTGATTTTCCAGCACCATCAAACATCAAAAGGCAAACCAGGTTGCTGTATTACATGTGTTAGACTGCCTATGTTAACAGTAGGCCTGCTCTACTTTTCCATCTACCAACCTATCTACCTACCGTCCCCATATTTAAAATCTATGGCCAAACACTTTGATTTGATTTTCTTTTTGAACTTGACAGTATTTAATTAAAGTGCTGATCTATTTTTTTCTTAATAGACAATCTAAGTTTGCTTGACAGCTAGATTTCTGCAATGAGTCCAAAATATTTGTTGAAAATTGCCCATGTACAAGTCGGTGTGCTGAAATTGAAATTACTCCATTTAAAATGCTTGCATTGCAACAATATATTTTTCGAGTTTTTTTTTTTTTTTCTTGGCAATATAAATTGAATTTCCTGAACGGTTCATCTTCTCATTTTTTCCTGTACACACCTCCATAAATGGACAAGTGGTGGAATCAAAGCATCCAAAATTACTCTGACCTTACTGAGTATTTGACTTAGCCATTCAAAACCATAGCTGTGCATACCTGTGTTCAAGATCAACAACTATGGTTCTGTAAGGCAAACATTTTTTATTTTGTTTTTTATTTTTATTGCCAGGGAGCATGTTCACTTGCAAAGAAGCACTAACCTTGTACAGGTCATATTGTTAGTCATAATAAACGATTTATCCTCTGCTTAACAATAAAGTCACATACAATGTAGTGAGCAAGAACAACATTAAGCCATGTGCAGCATGGTGACCCTATTGTCTTTACTAAGACATGTAAAGAACTTAATACATGTTCCCACTGAGGGTTTCAGTTTGCCTTGTGTGCACAATTTCAAGGCTGCCATACTGGTACTGGGAGCAACTCGAGGGCTCCTAAGTGCCACTACATGTCATTGTCACGCATTTGCAAATTACTACAATTTTTATTGCCATCAAGTTGCTATTTGGGCATAACAACCCTCCAAAAAGCAAAGGAGAATGTTAATGTGAAATTAAATCCATTTACTTGGACTTCACAGTCATTTTTGCTGGGAAGGAACACTAAACATTGCACGTTACTGACGTCAAAATGCTTCCATAGTTTGCATATCTATTTTTCAAAATATAAGGATTAACATCTGACATCATCAGTATTGGTCCCTTACCTGCTGTGCATGTAAAGACCTCATTTAAAATATTTTCTTCATCAAAGTATGCTGTGCACGTGACCATGCCTACCATTCCCTTTCTTTATACTCTAACTTATAATTCGTTATTATTGTATAACTTATTTTACCTACTTTTACTTACGAACATCAACAATGTACAATTCTTTCTCTTCACAGATGCTGTAAACAACAGAGTCTCCTGCTGACAGTTGATACCTGAAAGGTAAGCATGCAATCGTGGATGGCTGGACACGGTTCTCTTCTTGTACTAGTCTGTGTTGCGTGAGGAGTTTTTGTCTGGTTTGAAACTTTTGCCCAAAATTTCTTGAGTGCCTTTGGAGGCTAAACCCATCACAGAATATCAGTCATCGTGTTGGGATTAGTCGAAAGGAAGACACATCACGAATCACGATGCCCAGATAATGCTACAGGCCGAATGCTGAATCATAATTGGGACATTTTAAATGCCCAGGAATGTAGAATGGATGTAGAAAAGGTAATTCTACACATTGTTCCAATTAGTTGATGGTTTTACAGGGATTTCATTCGGGCTCTGGAGTCTGAGCTGCCTGGGGTGATCTAAGGTAGCTGGGCTGAAATAATGGGCTAATTAAGCCTAAAAGGTAAGAGGCTAATGATAGTGGATTTTTAACGGCTGATGTAATATGTAGTAGTTAGTCACAGGCAAAAACGAACGCAGGGCTAATCCAGGAGTTTTAATGTTTCCACCAAAGGGGGCCTCGCTTGAAAGCTCTTCAACTGAATGTAATCCATATATATGAGGTTTTTGTTGTTGTTGAGAATATTCTTAATTGCTTTTATTATCTCTAAACAGCCCGTCCAATAGCTTAACTGCGTGATAGAATTTGGAAGAGTTCCAAGTAGAAGCTGCAGGTATTAACAGCTCAATTTCGTGTGCCATTAGGGCCCATGTTCTGCATGTTTAATCAATCCATAAACCCTACAGCTCTCTGCAAAACATGATTTTTGACCCTCTGATCTTTGCCTCTTGTACAAACGCTTGGTTTTTGCTGCCTGCTAAAACTGACACTTCATTGCACCTTTAACATGTTTGGAAGGGGACGCAAACAAGGTGGTCACTATCTGTTGTTGCCATTTGGTAAAAGGCGCTGGTACTTTTTGTTGACGTTACAAATGACAATTTCCAGAACTGTTTCAGCACACACTTTCTGAGATGGTGGGGCGAGCACCAGAGGGATGGAATTTTTTTCATTTCTGGGCGTTTCTGGCGTGAAAGAGGCAAATTATAGTTTGAAATTATTGGGAAAAAATACATTTTGAATGAGAAAGTTAGAGGGTAGTCCAGAATTGTTTTGCCTTGCCTGGTCATGACCGCTGCCGATCTTCGATCATTTATCAGTGGAATGTGATTTTTGTTTTGTCTATTTCTAAAGGCCACAACACTTTAGTTTGTTAACTTAAAATACCATTTGCCCCATTGCCTCGCTCTTTAGTCACTGCAAGCAGTGTCTTACTATAAACCTTTTGAACAGTCATTTTACTCTGGGGCCTCAAGAGTTTTGGGAAACGGCACCAATTCCGCCTCTCCCTTCCTGCTGTTGCTTTCTAACAACACCAGCTATCATCTGTCCATGGGAGACAGTGCATCACAGTGCTCCCATATTGCACAATGCACCAGAGAATACAAGTAACACCAAATTATTTACAGTTGGCTTTTAAATGCTGTGTTACCGATAAAATGGCTTTCTGCGATAAGGGACGGTGTCCAGCTTTTAATTGAAAACATTTGAGGGAGTTTTTGTACAGACGTATTGACAAGGTGTTGTTTGAGAATTGATTGCTCCTGGACAACATAACCAGAAATATGCATTACACATTTCTGGCTTGTTGTTTGAGTGGGAATTATGGAGGTAACAGAAAAATGTTTGTTTTTTTTTCCTTCCAGAATGAAAGGATCTAAATTCACAGTCATACCATTGAAAGCTTATTAGTTAAAAAGCCACAAGAGGCAAATAAATTTTGGAAAAATATAAATCTAAGCATCATGATGGCCATCCACATCTATTTGGAGCAACATTTACTGGCCACTTAATTTGACTGAACATTTATTCAAAAGTATTACTTTCACCCTTTTAAAAGAGGAATATGCCTTTTCAGATACAGCCAAACATGACTGTTCCTTTGAAAAGGGATTTTCTGTAAAATTACTAACATGAGGGACCGAAATCAAAAAGGTTTTATTGAACATTAAATTTCACAATTGTGACTGTCAAATTCTTTTCCCCCGTCATTGCATCTCCTAACGCTTCCACGTCATGTCTAAAAAGATTGATTTGAAAATGGTGAATACCGACTATTATTGAGTCAAAGATTTGTGCCTTAGACATATCCCCATGAAATATAGTTGTTAGTCAATAATGATCAACCTTTAATTCACACAAATAGTTCTTAGTTTGTTGCATAGCCATGATTGGCTGAAAGCTCTGAAACAACTCATCAGGTCATTACGAAACAGCACGTTTAGCCCTGCGTTTACAGCGTCCTGCAAAGATTTTCAGTTATTGTTTCCTTTGAAAGTGATCAGTTGTTGAGCAAGCAAATAACCCAAAAGCATAATATGCATTCACAGACTAGGGGCACAAATTTAAAATGTTGCCGATTATTTTTTTCAAGGATTGCGACGCAGTTGCAAAATGAATGATCACAACATCTCACTCGACATTGTGACATGACAAGCGTTGCGAATTGTGTTCCTTCTTTGCGCCGTGCAGAGGGAGCTTCCAGCATGTGTGGCTGATTACGACAGAAGTAGCCATCCATGTGTTTTGGCTTTTCCTCTCCCCTCTCCTCCTTTGTTTTATCAGCAAAGGCCGCCCCTTCGCTGTAATGACAGTCGATAGCACATCCTGTGGCTGCCTGCCATCCAGATACACAGGCAGGGCCTGCTGGCACCACTTGAGTCGAGGCTCCAACTGTACTGAGCTGTATCGCTGTTTGATTAAAGGGGACCTGATATAGATATGCCGAGGAGGCCGTGCAGTGCAACTGCACTCATTACAAGCCTATTTACAATTAATAAAGTGCAACCGAGAGGGGGAAATGGTGAGAGGCATTAGCTGCGTGCCAGAAGCCTTTTGCCAAAGACCAACATCTGTTATATAATGCTCTGATCTGTGTTGCACTTCATGTATCTTTTGCTTATGACATTCCTGTGTTTTGAACCACAGGGAGGGGAAATATTGGAAGTGACAACGCAGCCCGTGTTTCCAATTTAACTCCGACAACTTAGAATTTCAAATAATCCAAACTTCAGCTACAAAAGCACTGCGGAGCGTGATTTAGAGTATACTGGGAGCATATGCTTTAAATAAACCTCATGAATTATTTCTTACAGCACACAGACAAACAACACTGGCTGACAGACGCACTGTACATGTTAAACAACCAGCAGGAAAAGTGTGATTGTCTGTAGTGGAATAAATTGACAATGTTAGAAGCACTATCTTAAATTCTGTGCACAAAATTGACCTGGAAAAATGCGGTTTGCCAGAAATCAAAGTGACCCTAAATAGAAAATAAAATAACATCTCTTCTGTCATCCATCATTTTTATGTTAGGTTTCTAAATAAGACATGTTGCTGAAAGCGTCATCTGTCACAGGAAAACTGTTTGGTTGTTTTGTTCAGTTAATCATATTCATGGCCTTTGTTGTTTAACTCAAAAGCCCCATTGTGTTTGTTGTATATGTAAAATGTCAAGGAAAAAACAGCTGCCAAAATATATTATTATATTTTATAGTTCATGGAAAACTTCCTAGGCTTGGTTCCATTGGCCCGCTGGAAGAACCTTGCAGCATGGGGCCAAGTATCTATTGTTTCGCCAGTGCTATAACTCAAATCTGTGACAAGTGGAAGAAATGGCCACACACATCCAGAGATGTATCCTCAGACCAGGAGCCTCTATCTTCCATAATGGAAAGAGCCCGCTGGCTTTTATCCAGTTTATGCCGTGTCACGACTGCTTACTAGACTTCAGTCTCGGCTTTTTTGAATGACTTGTTTTTGTCATATTTAATAATGGTTGTAGAAGAATCCTGATCTCTGCTCTGCGACAGTACATTTGTTTTGTCTTTCTTTTCAGCACATTCATAAAATGAATGTCACCCTGTTGTTTTGAACGTCACACTGTTGTTTGTTGGTGTGTGCATGATGGATCTAGGAAAATCACCCTCCAGTGGAAAAACAACAGTTTAAAATTATTTTGAGTAAAGCTTTCAAAGCTATAAATATATTTTTAACAATGGTCACGGTGATGCAAAGCTCTGATTTGAGTGACAAATGCACAATGGGTGATAGGTATTGGAGAGGAGTTAATCAAGCAAGTGGTACAGTCACAAACAACAGGCCGGCATGCAAGTGGACAAAAGATAATGTTTTTAGAGTAGCCAGAAGTCAAAACAATCCATTTACATTGAGGGTAGAATAGGTTACAATGTAAACCAGAGCCAAGCTACTCAACTGGACGAACAATCAAGATGACTGTGAAGTCTGACAGAACTTTGAGTCCGAGTTAACGTTGCTGTTCGTGACAATTTGCACAATTAGCATCTTGTAAGATAATTGGACTCGGGTAAAGTCTACATATCCGTGATCTAAAAATACTATCTCTTCTGAAGTGCAGGCAATTGTGAATGGCCATAAAATGCTCCACGCTATTAAGTATTGTCTATGTCATGATTTCTAACTATGTAAAGACATAATTTCAGGATGAAAATGGGTAATTATGTTGAGCTCATAATCACCTCCAGCTAGACCATGACAGTTCATTTAAAATAAAGAGTTGAAATTGCTGAGGAAAAAAAAAAAGTGAAGCAGTCTAGGACACTAAAGGTTTGTACAAAAAAAAAAAGACAAAGAAAAATTGAAAAGCAAATGATCAAGGCTTCAGGTGTTCATTTTTTGTTGGTTTGGTTTTAATTGTTTTATGCTGATGTTGCAGTGGCTCGCCATTTGCTCGACCGCATCCAGTGTTTTAAGCGGGACGGGTCGGTCAGATGGCTGCGGCCGGCCGAGATCTACATTTTGTCTCTTATTTTTTGCGAGGTGCCGCCTGTGGCTCTCGAACGAAACGGTGGAAGAGAATAGAGTCCAGCTGCTGTGGGAAAAGCGGAGCAGCTCTCACTTTGGGGCAGCCGCGGGGTCACACAGCGACTTGCAGGGGTGACACGGCAGCATCCATTTCATGCTGCAACTCTACACTCTGTGTCACGCTACACGGGATCACGATGAAAGTCGGTCCGCTCGCCTGCCCAGACCACCTCAAGCTATTATTGTGCGCAAACTTGATTAAAGACCCTTGTCTGATTGGATAGCGGCGAGGAAGATGCCTGAAATTTGATTGGTCGCACGCAGCTGTGAGCTGCGAATATTGCTTTGTGTGACTCTGCTGACAGGCAGATTTGTCCGCAGGCGTGTTGCTGGTCATCCGGTTCATAGAGCTAATATTTTTCAAGGCGTTAAAAGAAAAAAAAGTAAGTCCAGCAGCTCGGCAGGCTGACAGCCTAAAAGACTTTGGGAATCGTCTGAGAAGTTTGTTTTTTTCCACTGTGTTGTACTGTGAGAAATCTCTGTGAATTAAAAATCAAACATTCCCTTTTCATTGCACCCCCCTCTCACCTCTGGACGCACTCTAAATATGCAATATTTGAAATCCCAGCAGGATTTTTGAAGCGATTTTGGTCTATTTTGTGTCTTTCAACTCTTTGCAAACAAGGTGATTTTGCCCTTCAGCTGCTAATTACTGTATAACTATATTCAGATGGAAAGTCTTTGTGAAAATAGCAGGGAGTCTTTGTGATGTCTCTGCTTCAAGGGAGATACCAACATTTTTTTGGATGTGTTATATTGGTAGTAAAAGCAGTAATGGTGCATTTATTTGCATGTTACAGGGGTAGCTGAGGCAGTGCTTTTTTGCCTTCAATCCCAACGTGAAGGACAGTAGATCAATTTAGGTGCACATTGCTTTATTATTTTTATTTTATTACTTAATATATTTATATATCATTGTAGCATTGAGGGAAAAGAAGGCATTTCTTTCGCAAAATGGCATAATATGCTCCTTAAAATATAAAGAAACCCATTTAAGATATGAACACTATAAATCTAATCCCTGTGATGTTAAACGCTCACTACCTTTTTTTTTCCCTTTATATCTTTATGTGTAGGATGCAGAGGAAATCTTTCGAAGTGGGGGTTTTAAGTGCTGAAACAACAAGTCATAGTTCAATGTCACTGTCAGCGCTAAAAGGACCTGTCTTATTTTTCCCTTCCCTTCCTGCGCACTTTTTTTTTTGCACCTCGAATGCCACTGTGGCAGAGGTCCGATTTTAAATGGAGCTTTCCAGTCGAGGCCTTGATCCCTGTTTGTCAGGTGTTGAATCAACCGCGAGCTCGGTTGCTGCATTGCTCCCCGTAAAGTGTGATTTATTTATTTTTATTTTTTAAGATTTTTGCTTCTTTGATCACCTCAGTGGCTGGAAACACTCTCACTAACAAACATGTTCTCTTTGTGTTTCTTGGTGTTTTGTTTTGCTAAAACAAAAACTACTTTTGGAGATTCTGATTCAGTTCTTCTCACAGGCATCGGCACCCGCATTTCTTTTTTTTCTTTTTACATTTTTTCCACTTCCTTTGATAATGAAACAGATCTTTATTCTCCCACTGTGAGCACAGAATAAAGTTTTCTTTGTTTTTTTTTAACGATATAATCTTGCGCATCTGACAAAAAATATCTCCACATATGCTCAATTAAAACTTTTCGGACCGCAGTCCGTCCTTGCAGCTACAGTTCCCCTCATGCGCCTGTGAAGGTGTTATCTGAGCTCCTTCCTGTCTCCCAGCGTCGAACAGCAGGCTGTGATTCGCTCCTTTGCTTTCACAAAGCTTATCTGCAACTGGCACAAAGTGAGACGCGGCTGCACCAGCGTCCAATGGGCTGCACGCACGCCCCCTCCACTTCCTGTTTTTTTTATCGACCCGGCCACGTCTGATTGGGCCGAGGGGTCTCCTCTATTCCATGCTCCGCTGCCCTTTTTCTACAATGGCTGGCACGTTGTTTTTACGATCTTTGATTTTAATCCCAAACGGAAAGGGAAAACACGAAGAAAGTCGTGTGTTTCTTTAAAAAAAAAAAAAAAAAGTCGGGGGGAGTCGCAGAAGGGAACTAAAATTATTTTATTTTTTTTGAAATCTTCAAAATTAGCATTCAAAAACTCGAATGAGTCTGTAAATAATCTAAGAAATAGGACCAGTATGGTTAAAAACATGCTTCTTCCCAGAGCGAGGACGCAGGGGGACGGCAGTGGTAATGGAATTCGGCTCTCAGCACCAGTTGTGCCCCCGTCCAAACGGGCACTGAAAGCAATTCAGGCCAAGTAGGGTCAGATGAGGACACATACTTTGGGAGGGTAGGGGCCAGTGAGGTTGGAGGGGGTAGAGCGACAGTGGGGAGAGAGAGAGAGAGAGAGAGAGAGAGAGATGGAGAGGGGAGGAAGATGAGGCGAGGAAGACAAAGTGGGTCTGCAAGGAAGGACGGAGGGGGAGGAGCGGAGACAGTGTGTTTGCCGCTATGAGGGCAACAAAAGGACAGTAGGGAAGGCAAACAAAAGGTTGGGCGGTGGGCACCGAGGCAGGGATCCATT
The DNA here is from genome assembly GCA_009823395.1 of Thamnaconus septentrionalis. Taxonomy (NCBI): domain Eukaryota; kingdom Metazoa; phylum Chordata; class Actinopteri; order Tetraodontiformes; family Monacanthidae; genus Thamnaconus; species Thamnaconus septentrionalis. The sequence continues at coordinate 20,614,258 of CM020510.1, read as the reverse complement.
CAGGATTGCGTGAGGCAAAGCCTCGACTATCATGAAGCGTAACGAAAACGTAAATTCTTGTCCGACTCTAAATCTTTGGAATGAAGAGGTCACTTGATTAGCAGTGACTGATCATTTTACTGTTTCGTTAAAAAAAAAAAAAAAAACACACAGCTCATTTCATGGATTCGTCAATGAGATCCCCAAAATTCAGCTTCTCCATTGACACGGCAGCTGTGTTGCTCTAATGTTGCGATATCGCACATGCAGCGTCGTCAGTCTGGTCTATGTGTGTTCACCACCCAGTCTCAGCGGCGGGTTTTAATAAGCTTTGCTTCCTCCTACTCCTTTTTTGGATTTGTAGATAATCTATCAACAGTTGTTAAATACCCTTCATGACCTGATCTGAACCTACATGTTCAAAAATAAATGATTCATTCTTTTCAAGCTGTGGCAAAACCCAGCCTGTGACAAGAAGGGAGTGACTGCGAACCCAAACCGATGTCAGCGAGGATGCTGCAGTAGAGGCAGAAGTGTTATCAGTGACGAATGGCACTTGTGTGTGTGTGTATGTGTTGGGTGGTTTTTTTTCCTCAATGGAAAAGACTGTGGTGTATCACGGTTCACCGCAGGGTCGTGACGCACGACTGATGTTACCACAGGCACCAACACAGAGCTGCAAGCTGTTGCTGCCCACCCTTAAAAAGATAGAACAGAATAGAATAGAACAGAACAGAACAGAACAGAATAGACTAGAATAGAATAGAATAGATGATGAATAAAAGCAATTTGAGAGTCATTCCATCTGACGTCACAGGGGAATTCACAATGGTGACAGCAGACTGACGACGCGGAGTGATTTTTATTCATTGAGTCATTTGGCAGACAGATCAACTATGATAACTTGAGATTAAAAAAAAAAAAAAAACTTTTCTGTTACGTCACTGAGGCTAACTGTGCACAATTTGTATTCTGAGCCAATATTAGCACATGATTTGTATGGCTGTTTGTAACACCTGCTCACACCTTATTCTGTCCGGTACTTGCAATCACTGGGCCTGGTTGTTGCACTGACCCACCTTCCTGCTACAATATGACAAAAGTTATCAGTTTGTCTCGTCAGTGGATTTGGCCAGTCTGTCTTTCCAAACTTCTCCTGAAGGATGTGATTCACCAAACAGAGAATTCCTTCTGAAAAGCAGCGGCACTTTATTTCCACACCCGAGACTGAAGAGACGCGAAAAGATCCAAACAGCTTCATTAGTACATCAAATTACATGAATTAGCCATCTTGAACCAAACCTCTTTTTTTCACACGGAATAGCCAAATTTTAATTCATATGTGTCAGCTGACACAAGACCACAGGCTGCTGTTTCTGTCTTCCAATCAAACTACATCAAACTACACTCACATACAACACTTCATTAGTTGCCCCTTGGATGAAACTCGTCCATCTGACTCATCCCAGGGTCTATATCTAACCTTCCCATCGCGCGCGCTGATAGGCCTGCATTCAATCCTCTTAGTTTTGTCTTTTTCCCAGCATAACAGAAAGATTCCCAAGGTCGGAGCCAAACGAGATCACAGATAAACATTAAAACCCTTACGGGGGACAGCGCCGTCAGCGGGGAGACTAGCAACTTAAGCCAACAGATGCTGATTAGTGGCCTTTGCAGAGGGGTCCTTTCTCTTTTTCGTTGTTGATTGCCAAAGAATAAATTAGGTGACCAAGCAATAAATTGGAGGCCGTGCACTACAAGAATGTTAAGGAGATTGGCGCATGGACAAAGATTAGCAAAACAACCGATATATTTACTCTGTGAGGGTCTTCAGCAGGTGCCGGGTTTACTTGTCTGACCCACATCTATCCTACATTCATCTTTTATAGATCTTTACAATTTCTCTGCATCTGTGCTTTGCTTTTACCCCATAAATAATAATAATAAGTGTGTTTTTGGGGTGTTGATTGCTCACAGAACAGATTTGCATCACGGAAATCAATTTGCGTGAATTCTATGCACAAAAATTAAATACTGCCAAAAGTGCAGGGTGTGTTTTTTTTTTTATTCTACTGTAAAGGTTATTACTTTTAATCAAAGCCATTAAATACTGTGCAATCATTTGTCAGTTCAGGGTCTGTGGAGTGTCGGTGCTGGAGAAATGGGCCTCTCTTGTTTTCTGTGTAAGGGAATGTTTGCAGATAATAAATTCTGAGTTCAAGGCAACCCACCATAGTGGGCTTTGACATTCATTAAAAAGCAAGAAAAGAAAAACTCCAATAAGACATTTCTATTGGTCAACTCTGAGTCTGACTGGTAAACAGAAAATAAAATTGATTTTGTGAATTTGCAGGGAAGTTACAACACGTCCTTCTTTTCAAATAACCTTGGGGTCCTTAAATCTTTTCTGTTCCGAACAGCACTGCTCTTCAGCTTTGCCAGTCTGAGGACGGAAAACATATTTGGGCCTCCTAAAGAAAAAAAACAAAAAAAACTTTGCAAACAACTCTGTGATGACGACGGGGCAGCCGGTATTGGTCGCTTTGCTGCGCCACCATTTTATGTCAAATGGACTCTGGGGAAGATTAGGAGATACTTTTGTCAGCCTGTGGCTGAATAGGGAGAAAGAAAAGGGGGAAATTTAGAGAGTTTGGGGAAGAAAAGACACACAGCACATGAAACTGGACGATGAAGAGCCGTGGGGAGGCCGAGTGAAAGAAAGGGGGCCGAGGAGGGAGGGAGAAGCAAAAGCGATAGAGAAAAGGCCAAATGTGTCTGGGAAAGTTTTGGAGCTGAGGTGCATTGTGGGAGAGCAGACAGTGTGTCTGGGGGGTCTGAGGTGTGGATTAATGCCAGCGATTGGAGGAGGGCTGCCGCAGTTGTGCGTGAGCAGAATATCAGGCGCGGGGAGAAGGAGAGGAAGAGAAGTGGAGGAGATGGAAAAGGTCCAGACGCCGAGTTTTTGGAGAGAGGGCGATGTTCTGCCGCCGAAAGACGAGACGCACGGAAAGAAAAGTGCCAGTAAAAAACATAAAACGGCCACATCTACAGAGCCTTCATTTGCATGGAGTAAAGTGAACAAGGAGCCGTTTAAATTAAAAGTTGGCAGAGGATTAATCCCCGAGTGGGAGGGAACAGGAGGATGATTCCGCGATGTTTCAACTGGGTTTAAATAGGCAGCGAGAGCCGCTGCAGTCACAGTTCCGGTCTGACAAAGTGAGACCGGGTTCGTCTTGAGAGTACGAGGAAGCACCCATAATCCATAATCTATGAAATGGCCCCCGTACGGATATCACTTCTGCACGAGAAGCAATTCGAAGGGATTACAAGGACGGCGGCGAACACATCCTGCGAAGCCCGACTCTTTCTGAAGCTTGACACAGTAAAATTTCATTATGGCAAGATTATCGGGGATCCACTCTGAGTTTAAGGCCGTTATTTGTTTTGTGGACCCAGAGGGAAACTTCAAGATAGTGACGTGCGCGTTAGAAGTTGTGCTGGAGTCATAAGTGGGCTCACTTCCTCACTTATCTGGAGTTTGGGACTGCCAATTACGCACCTTTACAACATTAGTGCTGTCTTTAATTGTTGAAGTTTTGTCAACAATTTTTGGATGACAGAGAGAAAAAAAAGTTGTGGCACAGTTCTAAAATTCTCTTCCGACGTTTTAGACGTTAAGTTCGGCCGAGGTGAATTTTTGAATTTGAGCTCCCCCGAAGCAATGACAAATCAACAAAGGAATTTCTAAAGCCCCCTGTAAGTCTTTCTCTTTTGCATCAGTGGGCGTCCTTGACAATGAGACGAGATTAGGTGTAGTGTTTGAGCAAAAAGGCATGTTTACTTTGGTTAAGGAAAAAAAAAAAAAAAAAAAAGGCGGTGAAGGCGTGACTGTGGAATCATAGCAGCATCAGCAAAATGAGCTGTAGCACTATCACCATCCAGACGTGTCATGTGATCTTGAATAATTTCCCTTTCGTGTTCATTTTTGTTTTTTTGTTGTTGTTTTTTAACAGGGCCAACAGGAATGCTTGTCGTGTGGTAGACTGACTTTGAACTACCACCCTCCCCCGAGAGTTTTATAATAAAATTCAATATTTGAGCATAAGTTGTTTAATACAGTTGGAATTTAAATTGCCATGAAGTAAGTGTAAAAGAATCTCCTGAAGTCAATTTTAATAGCTGCTCTTCTTTACGAGGTTTGGCCATTCTACATTGCTCATGCTGAGCTGCAAGTCGGCTAACGCTGCGAGTCGCACCACTGGGATCACAATTCCAATCACATCAAACAGCAGGAAAAGACGCTGAACGTGAACAAGTACTCTTCAGCATTTGGATTTTGTTCAAGTAGGAAAATTACCAATATCAGTGGGACACAATTTTCTATTTAACAACAAAAAAACAAAACGTAGTTAAGTATAAATCTCTGATTAACCATAATAGGCTTTCTCAGATTTTTGTTTCCAGTGAATTGACATTTTCATGTCCAAGCAGGTAGACGTACAGTGCGTAAGTGACGTTCTGCATGTGCACCATGTGCCACAGAATCAAAGGAGTGCAGGAGTGAAGGAAGTCCAGCTGTTCAGCTAAGCGCTGATGATAATGTAAGATAAAGGCAGAAATGCTTAATAGCAGATAAATACATGTAATATATATATGTGTGTGTGTGTGTGTGTGTGTGTGTGTGTGTGTGTGTATATATATATAAATAAGGTTAGGATTCACTTCATTTCACTTTGTAAAGTGTTGCTTTGACATTTGACAAATTCCATAAATATATACATATTTTTTAAAACTCCGGACACGAAGTGGGACGATGTCAGAAGACGTCTCTTGTTTTGTTTTTTGTTTTTTGGTTACCTGTAGTTTGACGTTGCAGTTCAATTTTTCTGCGGCATCAAGAGTATTTTTTATGCTCTCCTAAAGCGCCTGAACCTAAAGGTTTCTGTATGTCTCTGTCACATCGAGCGGCTTCAATAACTGCTGACTCAAATATTTTTTTTGGATGACATTTGCATTTAAAACAACTTGTAATAACTGGGGCAATGAGGGAAAAAAAATATTTACACAATGTGAAGATATTTGGGAAGCAAAAGTGTGCGGTCGGACTCGGAAACCTGTCCAACTAATCAGAGTTTGTGTGTCCCTAAGTTGTGGATTCGCTCGCGCCCTCTTATGAACCTACTAATTCTGAGACTTGCTGGGGGGGTGGGCCGGGGGAACAAAAAAACAAGCCCGGCGCGCCTGGCTCCCCTAAAATCAGCTGCTCTGGCCACTCTGATCGCTGGAGCCGGATGTTATCGGCAAACATAAGACGCTTCCTCCCTCTTGCAGAACGACGATACGGTGAAAATCTGGAGCCAAGCTGCTGAGCTTTTTTCCTCGGGCAGGCGGGCGGGCGGGCAGGCAGGCAGGCAGGCAGGCAGGCAGGCAGGCAGGCATGTGGAGGAATCGTCTGCATCGGCGCCCCGCTAAAACCAGAGCCACGTCCCCCGAAAACGACTCCTTCTTTTTCTATTCGCAGCCCGGGCTAACTAAAGATTGGTATTTGGTTTTAGCGCATGGAAGCCTTCCAAGAAATGCGCGCGTGTGTATTTCTGTACATGCACTTTTGCTAGTGCATCCATGTGAGTGTGGACGTGCAAAAGCCGGCCAGCCCCAGTCTGCGCCCCGGCTGTGTGGGACTCTGGGTGAATACGAGCGCATGTGTGTGTGAGTGTGTGCGCGCGTGTGTGTGTGTGTGTGTGTGTGAGTGTTTTGGAAAAGGAAGGTCTTGAGAGAAGTAGCGGCCGTATCCACGGGACTGGACTGTCCCTCGCACGCCGTGGGGACGAGGAGGAGGAAGAAGAGGAGGAGGAGGAAGGAAGGAAGGAGTGTGCAGGAGGAGGAGGAGAAAAAGGAAAGGAAGGGAAGAGGAGAGGTTCAAGGGGTGACAGGAGGATGGCTTCATGGCAGCGCTTTCTCCACACTCTCCTCTCGCTCTCTCTCTCTCTCTCTCTCCTCTCACTCAGTTTTTTTTTTTCTGTTTTACCTCATTCAGCCGAGCGATTGAGGCAGACAAGGAGAGTTTGCAGCAGATACGAGGCTGAGAGAGGGGGGGAAAAAAGAGGGGAAATTTTACTCCGTTTTTCGTTGTACTTTTTTTTTCTCCCCCACCCCTCCTCGCCTCTTCCTTCAGCAGGCTAGGTTTTTTTGGCTGGCTTACAAACAGATGTTGCCTGTCATTTGCTCGTGGTGCAGGGAAGGCAGCTCGTAGTCTTGCAGAGGTCTCCCAAGCTCGAGAGCTCTATCTCTCCCTCGTATTTATGCTTATTAGGCCTTATTAACGGCGCGCGGCAATGCGAAATTGTGAAAAAACACAAGAAAAAGAAAAGTACGCGTCTGGTTTTGTGTTATCGTTTATTTTTTTTTTCCCTCCCCTCCTTCCCTTTCCTCACTCCACTAGCTTCTTCTCTTTGCTCTTTTCTTTTGTCTCACTCTTTCCCACCCTCTCCCCGGGGCTCTCTTTTGGGGTGGTTGTGTAGTTACTGTAGTTGCATGTTTGATCTTTTTTTTCTGTTTTTTTTTTTTTTGTTTTGGTTTTTTTTTTTGAGGGGGGAGGGGGATTTTTTTAATTTTTTTTTTTTTATGTTTTTTGACGGGCCACAGTGGAGATGACTACTGCCTATACCTTCTGCCAAGCACCGTAGGGCCTGCAGAGTAGAGAAAAGAAACAATTTAAAGGCAAAAGCGGTAAGTCACCATGCTAACAATCCGCTCTGAGCTTTGTTCCTCTTCTACTCTTTGCTTTGCGCCGCGCTCACACTCGGCCATGTGCTCGCTGTTTTTGTCCCGTGGCTAGGAAGGCTCCTCTTCATTATTTGTCTGTGATGCAAGCTGTGCATTAGCTGCTGTCAAAGGGCCCCCGGAAGGGAAGTGAATGCTACCTGTTAGCTAGCCAGAGCTATCTGTTTATGCCGTGTGACGTTATGGAGTGTTAACAATGTGGCACATCCTCACCTCTCACTTTGCCTTTGCCTCGTACCAACCTCTCCCCACACCCTCCCTTCACACCCCCCCGCACACACACACATACTCACATGCGCACATAGGAACATCACCTCTGTTGCTGGGTAGATTTGGGTGGCGCCGCTGGCTTTGGCTTTGGCTACCGGCGCTGTTCAACGGCGAACAATGCAGGTAGCGGCCTTTAGCTGGCCGCCACACACACACACACACACACACACACACACACACACACACACACACACCAGTGCGACGATGGTGACGCTGGCCAGCAGGGCGCCAGAGACCCTGCTGACCTCTTTGTTTTCGTCCACTCTCAAGGTGTCTTTCAGCTTGCTGGCAACGTCCCACTGACATACTTTAAGCAACTTGGCAACAGCTTCAAAGTCGGATGTCTCATTTAAATTCAGACGGGGAGTAAATAAGAGGGAGAAAGAGCACTGAAGTTGAAATTGGACTCGTGACTCTGGTCAAAGTTTTTATGCTGCTTGGTGGAAAAATAATTTGAAAGCAAAATATGCTTTATTTGAACTTGAGATGCAGTGATGGCAACTTAAACTTTTGAATTTGAACACTGTGAAATGATTTTATTCTGAATTCTAATTCTAAAATATGGGTTCTTTTAAATGGTTACTTTTTTTTCTCTGTTATTATCTGCATCTTTCATTTATTTTTTTCTTATTGTTTTTAACATATTTTGGAAAATTTACAAACGCACTTCTGTTAAAAAGAAAAAAATATATTGGATTCATGTCATAATGCTGTCACCATTATTATCTAAGGAAAAAAACCTGATTAAATATCAGAAACGTAAATGGCAACAGAAGTCACATTAGGTCACTTTTTTTATTTCGGGACATATAATAATATTTTTTCCCAATGAAGTCCTGACTGCAGATGTCATCACAGAAGCCTGTTTTATGGGTGCAGCTTTCCTGCACTTTATTTCGAACATTCTACATGACTTACGTCTCATTTGAGCCGAGATGCCACGCGCCTCTTAAAATGCCACTCGAATTTTTCTGCCTATCACTCAGCGAAACGATCCTTACAGTCGTGCAGAAACAAAGTGATGTGCAAATGCTGCCATAATAACAAGAGCACTGGACAGCATGAGATGAGTTTCCATGTGTGCTGGAAACGCTGTGGTGCACTGTGGACAGGGGTTGACTCAGTGGAGCATTAGTGCGGACACCAGCTTGTGGATAACAGTGCGGTGTGACTGAAATGTTTCTGTGCTTTTACTTTTACTGCAGTCGTCTTCGCGATTTTAAAATCAATGGCGAATAACGTGAAACACAAAACCTCATCCTTCCTGTTGAACATTAGGCCAATGAGTTGTATCTAATATTCAGCAATAAGCGATGGTGGTGTTTAACGTTTAGCTTGAGAATTTTTTTTTTGAAATGCGCTTCCTTTTTTTGTTTTGTTTGTTTAAAGAGTGTTATTTCTCCAGCCCGTCCCTCTGAAACAAGGAGGCCCGAGGAGTCATCTGCTCATGGCCCCGAACCCGTAGATCCGAACTTGTGTTAACTGACCACAAGCCACAAGCTTGAATCTACAGGTCCGCGTCTGTGCAGCACCAACGACGACCACGAGAAGCCAAACACGAGCTGTGTCGCCGGCACCCGATAAGCTTGTTCACTGTTTGCCGATCGTTTCTCGTCCTCAAAGTCCAACTCATTTTCACAAATGTTCAAAATTTCTGTGCAGCTCCTCGCAACCTGTAAGCCTCTACGAATGATATCTTAAACAATTATGAACGTATCGGACCGGAAACAACCCTCCAGTCTTTGAAAGCTGATTTTGGGTTATTTAGCAGCCTGGTCTCATTGAAACGCCAATGGGTTTCTCAGTGTCTGATTTTTCAACGTCAATGATTTTCTTTTCTTTCTCAATTTCTCATCCCATTTTTGGCTTTTCACGATGCTTTCTGTGTTTTTTTTTTCTTATTTTTATTTTTTTTTTGAACCGGGAATGCCCCTCTCAGCCAAATCAACTGAGCTGTTCTCTGCCCTGTCAAACACTGAAACAGACTGACGAGCGGATTGACCCCCAAGATTCAAGCTAGTTTTTAATTGCTGAAAGTGTGCACTTCCTGCCCACTGCTTTTGCCCAGTGAACCCATGAATATACTATATTTTATCATCAAATTTATCGTTGCCTCATAAAACTAATTTTGATATGATGTTAACCATCGCAGCTTAAATCCATGTGTTGACATTCTTGCCTTTTTTTTAAGCATTTGCCACTACACTACGAAGCCTGACCTCCTTAAGGACATTTAGGACACTGGAAAATGTCCTTGGTGAAAGGGGCGTGCTTTTCCGTCGCCATCCAATGAGATCACGTTGCATCACTTCCGATCCGTCTTCCGATTTCTTTCCCAAAAGTGAGACCTCAAAAAGAGGTTGGGGAGGGGGGGAGATAAAATACATCTGGAGCCCAAATATTTCAAAGCTTTGTCAGCAGACAGGCCTATTCAGCGAGCAGCCAATTAGCCTCGGCTCGATCTCTCCTGTGCTAATGAGGCCGACGTCGGCCCCAAGTAGAGAAAGAACACAAATGACAGTTGGAATGCTTTTCTGATAAACACTTATTTCCCTTCGACATGTAAAAAATTGTGAGCTAAAATGAGTGTGAGCCCCCTTTTTTTTTTTTTTTTTTTTCTCCCAGAGAGCAAATTTGATTAACACTTAATGGGGCTCGGACCTCATTTTGTCTGTTTTGGCACCGGTGACGTAAAGAGTTTAGACAAGATTTAGTCAGACATGTTTATCCGCTTTGTGTATAGAGACTGTATCTAAGACACACAGCCCTCCCTGCCAAGGCGGCTCTTAAAATGTTTTAATCACTTCAGCATAAAAGCATGATAATGGGATGACGAGCAAGAGTGCATCCACCTGAAATATTAAATGCTTTCATATTTTACGACCATGAGTGGCTTCCTTTTTGGGTTCGAGTGTTTATACCCCTTGTGTTCCTAAACCCCCCTGAGCCCTGAAGCCCGGCGTCCAGTTCTGCTTGCTCCTAGGTTGAGGTAGTAGGTTGTATAGTTGAGAATTACACCCCCAGAGATAACTGTACAACCTCCTAGCTTTCCCTGAGGTACGCATGGCGCTCTGCACAGCTGGATCAATACAATGCAGTGTTACTGTACCAGTTCCGCTGGGAGATAAATAAAAGAACCACGCAGCCTGCTGGAGGGAGATACTGAGCGCTGGTCAATAACAATCCCAGCAGTTTGCTGATGAAAAAGTAGGAGGAAAAAGGTTCAATTAAATTGTTTTTTTGTTGTTGTTGTTTTTTTGGTGTTGCCAGAGCGGATGATTTCAGGGGTTGCCTTGGACCGATCCAGAATTTTAGGATTAGAGGAAAATCTAACCAGGGTTGCCTGTGTGAAAATATATTTAAGGCAGAATTCTTCAACTGTTCCATCAGGTGTTTGTTGAAATCCATCCATCCGTCTGGTTTCTATCCTACTCTCAGGAGCCTGTCCCAGCTATCTCAGGGAAAAGGCGGGGTTACAACCCAGACAAGTTGCCAGTTTATCGCAGGGCCACACGGAGACACAAACAGCCACTCACACCTATGGATAATTCAGAGAGTCTGGAGAACCCACAAGAATCAGTCCCGACAGCAAGAAGGTTGCGCCTCTTTCTGTCAGTCCTTGACAATTTCAGCAAAAATGACATGAATAGTAAGAAATTTAATTTTAAAATGTGATATGTGTTTTCACTACCAAATTTTTGTTCATTGTTTTGAAGTATTTTGGAAACTGGAACTGTTCTTTTGCTTTAGAGATCGTCTGACCCACTGACCATTTAGTCAACTCTAGAGTTTATGAATACTTCCTGCTGCTTCACTGTGAAGACAACGGACAAGTCATATCGGTTTTTCGGGGTGGTTTCTTGCTCTTTTTTTTTCTTGCTTTTTTTTAATTCCGCCCAATCTGGTAGTAGTGGATTTGATACCTGCGGTTGGTCTGTGTGTCACAAGTACGTAGACATAAAAAAATATAATCTTTCTACAGCTGATAGGACCCACATGTGAGAAGAGGTGAAGACGCGTGTTGTCTCGGAGAGGCAAAATTTAGCCTTTTATTTTCTCGATGTCTCCCCTATAAAAAGTGACGCTTTTTTACGGACGTTCCGCTAGGCCAGTGTTGTCTCTGCGGTGTCGGGTCAAAAAAGACATCAAGATAGAAAATACCGGAAAAGTTAGTGATTAACAGACGAGCCACAGACAGCAGTAAAAACAGCTGTCATTGCAAACAATTAATGTCACAATATTTGCAAATCCACAGACGCAAACGGCTTACAAGCCACTGCTGAAGTGTGAAATATTGTGACACATAAGGAGGACGGGGAATGAACAATTAAAGCGATAACATTTTTTTTTTCTTCTTAGATTTTGCACGACAATATTGTTGTCGGAGTCGCTGATAAAATCTATTGTTTGCCGAAGTTAGAATCAGGTCAAGTTAAACTTTTAGTCAGCTTCACCCCCCTGGTAAAACACTTAAATGCACAAGTTCCTCCATTTATTAGAGAACATTTGCTTAATTGAGTTCTGGACTTCTGTTGTCAGCCTGCTGTCTATTAGTAAGGACGGACCGTCTGCTGTATTTATGCATCACACAGAGGCTTATACCACAGCCTGTCCCCTGCCCTTGTTGAGATATACAGTATGTGTAGTGTGTGTGTGTGTGTGTGTGTGCGTGCATGTGTGTGTGTTCAGCTGGAGCAAAAGACTGCCCCCTGTTGGCTGTCACTTAAAAGTACAGCTTTGGCAGCCTTGACAAATATTGAAAAATAGAAGACATTTGACTTCTTGGAATACATTGCTGTTGCACAGGATTATATGTTTGCTCGTGTTGATTTTTTTTTTTTTTTTTTTCCATGATTGGCTGAGGGAAAAAAGAAGCACTGCCCAGCTGCACGGGCTTTTAGCAGTCCCCTCTTTCCTCTCGTCCTTTGTTTGGAATGAAGATATATGATGACATATTATGAATCAAATCACGTTCATTGCCGGTTTCCTTCCTGTTTCTTCCCTTTTGTCGTCTGAGGCGTGGAATTCAGATTGTCTGGAGTAGCAGCTGCTATATATAATACAGACCAGGTATCTTATTTTGAGAAACAGATGATGAGCAATAATTCATTTTTTGCTGATGTTGTTTGGGCCTTGTTTTAAATTTACGTACGTCTGTCATTTCACTTTCTTTTTATTTTTTACAAGCACTGTGAAGATACATTGCAATACAAAAACCTGGCTCAAACTATTTTTTTTTTCTCATACCATAATCCACCCTCCACTTTCTTTCCTCGCCTCAGTTGCCATAGCAATGACCCTGTGACCTCTGCCTGCACATTCCCTCCCCTCCATCAGTCAGATGTGACAACTGTCAATCAGTCACTCTGGCTGACATCACCACCTCTGCTTTAGCAAGTGTGTCCTGCATGTCACCCTGCTGGGCTTGGGCGCGTGCACACACACACACACACACATGGATACTATATGCCGCTGTCCCCACCTCTGGAGCTGTGCAGGCCCGGTGGTGTGTGCGTGCTCGCTGCCCCGCTGATGTTTGCTTGGATGCGTGCGCCAGCGTGACAGATCTGGGTCTCTCTTGATGTACGACTTGGCTCGCCGGGGCTGATTCCCAGCCATCGCCAGCCCATAACGAACCCTCGACGGCAGCGAGAGGGAGCTTCGATAAATCGATGGGCAAAGTGTCATTCACCTGGATGCAGTTTTGCAACAAGGCGAGATTGTGATTTTTTTTTTTTTTTTTTTTACGAACCTAAAAAGATAAACTGTCTACTGCGCGTTGTTGTGAGGAAAGCCGGCGTAATTTTTTTTTTTTTTTTTTGCCACCTATCCATGGCTGCGCTGCGTGTGTGTGTCTCTCTCTGCACGTGTGTGTGTGTGCAGGCGTGCGCAAGCCTTTGTCTGCCTGCCGCGGGCTCTCACCGTCAATGCGTGCTAATATTAGCGCCTCGCCGAAGACCGGCTCGATCTGGACACAAAGCAGGTGATAAATGAGGATAGCTGTGTTCTGTGTGTGTGTGTGTGTGTGTGTGTGTGTGTGTGCGTGCATGCGTGCGCGTCACTGAGCGCGGCAATGGAGCGATTTCAGATCCGGTAATGTAAGTGTTTCTGCGCGGAGCGGGTGATGCAGATCCAGATGCAGAATTTTTTTTTCCTTTTTTTCCTTTGTACCCGCCTGCAGCTGTATAGAGCTGTATAGGGGGTAAAAAAAAAAAAAAAAAAAAAAGGCACAATGCACCATCTGCCAGACAGCAGTCAAAAAGGATTGGAGATTAGCCGGGTGTGCAGACGCAGTCGTTCGATCAGTCAGGAAGGGAGGGAGAGAGCAGAAGAAAAGCAAGAGGGCAGTGTGGTCTCAGGGATTTTTTTTTCCTCCCCCCCACCTTTTTTTTCTCTCCCCCCGCCGCTCACTTCCAGTATCTGCAGGCCCCGTCGCTGATTCCGGCCTACAGTCAGTTGGATGTCGTTCTCTCCTTCTCTGCTACATCTGTCCCTCCCCCCATCATCTCTCCTCTTTCTCCCCTTCCTTCCTCCCTCTCTCTTTCTCTCCATACCAAAGCCTGGGGGAGATTAAATGTAGCCTCTATAAGCCAAAGCACATCATGTAGCAATGTTTCTACGGTCCTCTCTCTCCCTCTCTCTCTCTCACTCTCTCTCTCTTGCTTTTGCTCCTTTTTTTCCCCTCTCCTGAAAGGACAGTATGCATGATGTCGGAAACACAGAACGTGATTTTTTTTTTTTTTTGTTTTGTTTTTTTTTTTCCATAGAAAACCAAAAAAAAAAAAAAAAAATGCAGAGTCTGGCAGTGTGGACCCTTTTTTTTTTTTTTTTCTCTTGCATGCACGCAGAGGAGAACAGAGGATTTTATTTGATGGCTTTTGGAGGAGTGGACAGCGACGCAAAAGGTGGAAAAACACAAGGAAAAGGACTACTTTCGCATACCCCACCCCCTTCCCTCCAGCAACCCCCCCCCCCCACACACACACACACACCTCCTACCCCACCCACCCCACCCAACCCCAAACTCCTGTCTCTCTTGTCTGATACGGAGGAGAAGTGGGCCTCTAGCTGTAAGCGATTACAGCTGTGAGGCAAATTAATGGATGATATTCTTTCCCACTTTTGAGAAAACAAAAAAAAAAGTTTTTCCTCCTGCCGATCAACACGGGAAACAAAAAGATGAATAAATAAAAAAAAGAGGCGAGGTGACAGAGTATTAATATCAAGGAAAAGGGGGGTGAGTTGCTTTTTTTTTTTCCTTCTTACAGTCCCCCCTCCCCACCTCCACCTTTCTGTCTGCGTTTGATTGAAAGAGAGGGAAAACAATGCAAATGGAAAGAGTAAGCGGAGCGAGTGGAGGGAACAGCGGGTGGATCGGTTTCGTCCTTTAACTTGGATTTGTGTGCAGTGCGCGAGGGTGAGAGAGAGAGAGAGGGAGAGAGAGAGAGAGAGAGAGAGAGAGAGAGAGAGGGAGTAGGAGAGACGGTGCATGTGTGTCAAACTGTGTGTGTGTGTGTGTGTGTCTGTGTGTGTGTGCGTGTGGACGCATTTCCCCGTCACTCGACAACCTGCTTTTTTTGGGACCTGCAGATCTGGATTAACGCACACACACGCACACGCACACACACACACACACGAAAAGTAAGTGAAGGCTTCTGGCTAAATGTTCTCTGCGTGTGTCATGCTGCTTGCATGCTTGCATGCGTGTGTGCACACGTGCGCGTGTGGCGTGTGCGAGCGCATGTGTGTGAGCGCAGCCCCTCCGCCCCCCCCCCCCCTCCCTTCCCTTCACCCCCACCCGCCCCCCTCCCTCTCCCTCTCCCCTCCCTCCCTCCCTCCTCCCGCCCTCTCTGCTCTGTGAGGCAGCATACTGGTATGCTTCACTGGCACTGTGGCTACTAGCGCTGATTCCGTGCCTCTCGGTTCGCCTGCTCTTCCATTTTGCGTCTCCTTTCCTTCTTCCTCTTCTTCTTCTTCTTTTTAATCGTCTTCGCCTGCCCGTCCTCCTCCTCGGCTCTTTTCACCTGCTCTCCTCTCTTGCCCCTCCCCCCCTCCCCCACCCCCCATCTCTCCCCTCCGGCGCGCGTGCCATCTCGCCGCTCCGCCTCGGCTTGCGGGAGCTCCCTTCGACGGTTCCTTTTCTCAGAAGAGGTTCAGCCGTCTGGCCGTCTCTCGCTCTCGCATCCCCTCGCACTGTTCGCCCTGCTCCGCGTGAGCGCGCGAGCCCGCTCCTCGCACGTCTGCGCGCGTGCGTGCGTGCGTCTGTGTGTGTGTGTGTACGGTGGAAAGCGGGGACAGCGAGGGGGATAGAGGGAGAGAGACTGTGCACATGGCTCATTCCAGCTCAGCCCTGCCGTCGATCCTCGCGCCACTCTTTCCCACCTCCATCCCGTCGTCCGCCTCCCATTTATTTCGGGGCAGCTGGGCCCGGACGGACGTACCTTTTCTAGCTCTCTTTTTGCTTCAAAAAAAGAGCGAAAAAATCAAAGCCAAAACCCGTTCTCCTGCAGAAATATCTCGGATCTCGTCGGCGTGCCGTAAGTCAAAATATCAGCTTTCTCATTTCTGCCCTTGTCTCTGTTTTTTTTTTCCCTCCTTCCGAGCAGGGAACATGCTACAGGGACTACAAGCGAGGTGTCACGCTGGATCCGAAGGGGAGGGTGAGTCGATGGCAACGAATACTCTTTTCTCTCAAATTCCCCTCTCAGCTCTCCCATCTGTCTCCTGAGCTCAGGACCACCGAGGTAGCATGAAGGAGCCATAGAGCTTTGTTATCTGGCCCATCTTTATTTATTCTGTGAGGCCCGACCAGGGTCGGGTGATGCTGTTACCTCAGCTTACGCTGAATTATTATGGCCCGTGATCAGAGACAGGCGTTAAAAAAAAAAAATAGAAAATCTGTATGGTATCACACGGTTTGTCTGATGCTGCTTTGCGCCATCCTCGCCTTTTTGGTTTTTCGACGCTCTGGTCAACGCGTTCGCGTCGCGCATTTGTCTTTCGCGTCTGAAGCGGGGATCAGTAATCACCATCTGAATGCGATCACCCCCAGCCCCCCCCACCCCTCCACCCCCCGCCAGACAGTACGAGACCCTCGGCGGTTGTACTGTACGGCAGCAGCAGGCTCCGTACCTGATGGCAGGAGGCATTTTTCAAAGTGCTGTATTGTTCAGCTGAGGTGGGGGAGGGGGAGAAAGACGGAGATGCGGGGGGTGGAGGGGGCGGGGGGGCTGGTGGTGGTGGTGTGGGGGGGTCGGTGGGGGGCGGGGGGGTGGCCAATGTTGTGTCTGGCGGCTGCGGGCTTGCACTTGTTGTACATCCTCAAAATGCGGGAAAGACGGCAAAAATCGTCCTCTCCGGGAAGAGAAGAGTCAATTGTGGAAGTTTTGCGTTGGGTGTGGACCTTGAATGGCAATGGCTTCATCTGCATGCACGGGTTGCTGCTCCGAGTCCTCGTTTGACTCGCACGCACGTTTTTGGAAAGCGGTCCGGTTTTGCGTGGAGCTGCCGCAATTCCTCTGGCGTTTGAATTGAAGCGGATCCTCCTGCGTGTGTGGGAACTGTTGAGGAGTTCGCGGGGAGATGGATGCATCTCTCTCTGTCCCTGAGACCCTAACTTGTGATGTTATATCTTCATGTACACGGGTTAGGCTCTCGGGAGCTGAGAGGGACGCACGTCCGCCGACGGTCTTGTGCACGCTCCGTCTTCGCGACTCGTGTGAGAATCGGAGTGCATTTTTGTCCCAACGTTCACCTCGTCGCGACCACGCCGTCAGGCAACGTTGCAGGTCCACCTCTTGAAAATGCGGCTTCTGGCTTTGTCGAGCCCACGCGATCGTGCTGAGTGCTTGTACCCCGGGCAAAATACGTCGGCGCGCGTGCCGTTTAAGGGTCATGTGACAAAGTCGAAGCAGGACAAGCTGAAACGTTTGCATGAGGCAGCAGCGGTCCAAATTTGAGGCCTGATCGTACCATGACTGGGCCAGTGATTTAGGATGAATACAAATTACTTTATTTTTAACATTTTCCAACGTGACTCATGGCAAGTGAGCTTTTGAAACAGCATTTTTGCCCATGTATTAATATACTAATGAACTCGATTTGGTGTCACTGGAGTACATTGAATGTGGTTTTCCAGCGTATACTCCATGGATGGCGCTGCTTGGATGACCAACAAGGATCAATGTTTTCTTAAAAAAAAAAAAAAATGAGCTTTGGACTCAATCATCTTTGGACTCTATTTTAGCAGCCCTGTGTCATTGCCACGGCCAACTTCACGTAGACTGGCAACGGATGCTTGTTCACACTGTTTGCCACCAGTTGATTCAACCCTCAAGGCGTTCCTGCAGGTAGTCGTGCGCCGCTAACCATCGCGCTAGCAGCTAATGTCTGCTGAAGCTGCTTTAGAACCAGTGGCCTCCTCACACTCAAGTAGATACTGTTTTTGTTTGGTTGTCTTTAAGCTGTCCTGCAGACCTGGCTGTCCGCACACGCGTGTGCGTCTGTGTGTGTATGTGTGTACCTTCATGACTTGAGAGGAGCACAGCGTAATGTTCAGAGCGTGACCATGACAGCTCTGTACATCATGTGCTTGACCTCAGCAAACCCTCGGCGACGTGGAAGCTAACTCATTCCCTAATGTTAACACTAGTAGCAGCATAAACACGCTAGCAACCTGTGTGTGGAGAGCTTATCGTCAGCACTTCCACTAGATGCCAGCAGGCACCGTGGCCACATGCCATGAATCATGCGGGAAGTAGCTCCCACAATAGGTTGGCTGGCTGATGAGTGTGGCGGCGGCACTCATTGTCCAAGGTAGTGAAGGCTACTCCGCTTGCTGGCCACTAGCAACCATCCAGGAGGCCTTGCGTTGCGAGCTAACGATGGATGAGGACGTCTATGTCGGGACTTTTGGTACGATATGGGGGATCTGTTTGCCCGGCCACTTTCTTCTGAATCTTCCTGTGTAATAGTCGTCACTGTGGGGATTTTCTCATGTGTCGCTGCTGTTTGGCAATTTGCCTCACTGTTAATTTGTTGGCGCCAATGATAACATGGTTAAAATGTGATTTTTTATGAGGTGGCGTGTGAATACCGCTGGAAAAAAAATGCGATTGGCAAAGACGGCCCTTCATTGAACCCCGTGCATTGGTATAATTTCATGGGAAATTGAAATTGAGTATTGAACAATTGAATCGGATGTTGTTATTGTACGCAAAGCTTGCATGAAAATATCCCTCTTCCCAAATTGAGACGGATGTCAGGGAATAGCGTGGCCCCGGTGCTCAGTCGATCTCGATCAGTGATGTATCATTTTGGACATCGTCGGCGTGACGCCAGTGCTTTTGTTCTTGACCTTGAAAGGTATCTTTGGCACCCCCCCGCCTCATTGCCATCTGTGAGCCTGTCAGGGCTCCTGCTGCAGTCTGTCTGAACTGTATCAACCAGCACGGACACATCCAAGGATGTGCTCGTTATCTTTTGCATGGATCACCAATGAAACCGATATGGGAAACATGTTGAAGATGTGTTGCCGGGTTCTTAATCTTCTGTTTTTAGCGCTACCTCTTATTCAACGCCAAGCGTCTCCTTTTACCGCCATTGCTCTGCCCTTAAGGCTCTCTTTCGTCGTTTTAGGGGCCAAGCAACAAGCAGCGAAAAAACCTGAAGCATTTGATGCCTGCATGCGTTAAACAGCTAAAGGGGAACTGCAGGCATCACTCTCCATTGTTCGACTGCACCACACGCTGTCTGTACAACGTGTCCCCACGGCTGAGGCAGCCAGACATGGAGGATACAGACAGAGCGACTGGTGGGCATAATACCCGCCTAGATTAGCTGCTCCATCACCCACCGTTGATTTTTTTTTCGTTTCTTTTTTTTACGAGGTCGGTGTCTTTACTCCAAGATGTGGACGAGGCCAGGGACAAAAATGAAAAATGTTCACCTTCTGACTGTCTTTCAATGGGTCAGTCGAGAAAATATGTAAACACACCTAGCCTAGCTGTGGCCATCAAGTAACTGCACTGGTCTTGTATTAAGCTTCATTTTCCAGCAATGCATTGAATGCCGCTTCTGCGTCCTGTAATATCGTCCGTTCAACGTTGATCTGGCGATTCCTGAAAAAGCAGTCGGGTAGCGATCCCCCTTTTCTTTGTTCAGTCGAAACTTTAATTAATGTGGACTGAGCGAGAGGATTTGCGCACCAACTGTGTGATTTGGGTGTCGCAGCTCAGGTGCGTAAATGCGGGGCACGCCAGTGAGCGTTTGCTGCATGCTGCAGCGTTTACGCCCAAAGTGTCAGAAGAAAAGCTCTCAGCAAACGTTTGCGATTCGCTCAAAATTATAGCTAAGTTGCTAATCGGCGAGATCGATCGAGGAACATTCAGATAAAGCGCCGAGGGAGGCGATAGACGGCCGGCGATAAGCCCTACTAGACATCCCTTTGTGGCGGCAGAGTGGTTTTTCACTCCCAGTTTACAGTCACCCCTTCTTCCGCAGGGTTTTTTTTTTCTTTTTTTTGCCACTCCTTTCCACACACATCCTCGTCTCAGCTGCAGGCGGGAGAAGCACACTCATCAATAATCAGAACTGGTCAGCCTGCATATGCGTGCATGTATGTGTGTGTGCGCACGCGCGTGTGGGTGTGCGTGTGTTTCCTCCAGTGTCTGTCAGCATGTCTGTGATGTCTGTTAGACTGTCTGTGTTTTTTAGCACTGCGGAGGAGTTCGCCACCCCGTGCTTCCAGTCTGCTGCTGAAACAAGATGGCGTCGCAGCTCCACGTGGCCTCGTGCCTACTAACTGTGGCATCGGAGATCATTTTTCGGGAGACACACACGCACACACACACACACACACACACACACACACACACACACCTGGGACGTATTTATTCACCACAGCGCTGAGATTCCTGGGGCGTTTTCTCTGTTCTGTATCTTGGCCCTCTCGCCTTAGAGAGATTTCAGATCTGACGGGGTGGATCCGGCACTTTCATTGTTTTTGCTCTTCTTTTTTTTTTTTTTTTCTTTTTTCATTTTCGCCCAGTCTTTGTATCACCTGCCAAACTGCGCACTGTTTTGTCTGCAATTGTCTGTTCTTTTTTGGACTTGGTCAGCACCGTTCTTTCTGCATCTGCGAGCGAGTGCGTGTCCTCCGTTAATGGCAGTTTTAAAGAAGCTCAGGGATTGGGTATGGTCGCACCACACTGGCAGATTAACCCGGCTGCACACTAACCTTGTACCGGGAAAAAAAAAAAAAAAAATCAGCAGTAACATGCACAAAAGCATCTTTGAAGCTGTTTCCTTTTTTTTTTTTTTTGACCAAACAGAAAACTGATGACGTGAGGTGATCCATGTTCTTGTCGTCCTGCTTGAGGTCAAGATGGATTTAGAGACACGCTGGAAATCCCCCCCCCCCACCTCCCCGACTACTAACATTTAACTCTTTGTTGCCACGTCAACTAAACGGTTTCCTTCCTTTTAAAGACGCAGAGTCCACGTTTCTTGTAAAATCTGCCCAAACAGCGTCGATTCCAGGAAGTTGTGCACATGCGCCCAGACAGTCCTCATCTGCATACTGTTGATTTTAGGGTTGCCAGTTGGTTTCCCTTCAATCAAGCTGGCATATTATTAGTCGGATTGGATCATTGAATCTTGGTGGGGGAATCTGGATCAGGACAAATCCAACAAATCAAGAAAATGGGAGATTGGGACTGTTTCTCTTAAAGCAAGACGTAAAGACATTTCTTCAGTCTTGTGTATGTTGTCTTTCCTGACAAGTAATCTGGCTGCGTCTGTCTAATAAATTCACATGCGTCTCTGTACCTGCATGGACGAACTTAATAATTAAATGTGTGCATGTGTTAGCTTAAGAACATTCATTTTGACACATTTATGGAAAGACCCTAATACATGTTTAAAAGCAAAAATGTGAACATTTCTTTACATCTCCTGGGGATCCACTTTCATTTGATCCATTTGATTTGATTTTAATTTAATAATCATGTTTTATGGAAAGCCAATGGAACAATGACCATGCCATATATATATATATTTTTTTTTATCTCTGTTAACATTGCATTCTTAATGTGTAAATGCTGCTATGCTTAATATTTCACTTTGAAAAGTGGACCGAAGAAACTTGATAAACTTACTGATAATAATTATATTTAAGTAATTATGTGTGTGAAACATTACCTTGGTATTTGTCTTTGTTATCAGACTTTAAATTTTCTAATTCATAAATGATGAGTTTTACGTGTTGTTCTAAATGAAACACTTCTCATGCCATATGCTGTTCCTTTGCACAATAATGGCATATTTGCATCATTGGTGAAAAACTGAGCAAATGTGTTGATGTTTTATGTTTGTGTTCTT
Organism: Thamnaconus septentrionalis; assembly: GCA_009823395.1. Lineage (NCBI taxonomy): Eukaryota > Metazoa > Chordata > Actinopteri > Tetraodontiformes > Monacanthidae > Thamnaconus > Thamnaconus septentrionalis. The sequence continues at coordinate 20,592,847 of CM020510.1, read as the reverse complement.
CCTTGCCTATTTGTTTGTATTTTTAATTAATGCTTTTGTTACAATCAGGACAAAATACGTTTTACCACAAGGAAATAAAAATATATTTTTGCCATATTCTTTTTTCTCTCTCTGTCATAAAAATAGCAACTACTCCAAAGCAGGACACTGATGGCAGTGTTCCTCTCAGAGTCGACTGGATCTGAAATAGAGACGTCTCGACGTTGTGTCTAAATAAAGCCCCTATGCTGTCATTTCACATGATTGTCAATTCTTTCAACTGTCACACACACTAACAGATCCTCTGAATGAGACGTTGGGTTTTTCTATATGGGCCCGTCACCTGGCATGTCTTCATATTTGATCTTTGGAGCTATTTTTATACCTTTTGGAAGCAATTCAGCAAGATTAGTTGTTTGACGCCATTTTTGTTCCCGCAGAGCTTTCAAGAGTTTTCACGAGCATCCGAGTGACTTCAGACCTCAGAAGTCAGTCTGCTTGCATAAATGAGTCTTTATGATCATAAATTGGACAGATGCTTTTGGACATGGCTGCTTTCGTGATTACAACGCTGCCACATCTGTGAATGAAGTCTGTTGAGCTGATTAGAGCTTCAGAAGTCAATGTTCTTTTTTTTCTTTTTTTCAAGTTCTGTGTCACCGTTCATTCTTTTAAGTATGTCTGCAGCTTCTATGAAAAGAGGCGAGGAACTGCGAACGTGCATTCTGCTGCTGCTGCTGCGCCATACTTTGCAAAATTGTTTTTGTGTTTCTTTCTTTTACAGCCTTTTCAAGCACAGTGGCGGGTGTGGAGAATGACCCATGGAGAAACCCCTAAATGCTCAAAGACACGCCAGCGAATTTGCGTGTTGCTGTGTTATGTGATTCAATTATGCAACTAAGTGACACACAGAGAAGCATACGGACATGTCCAGTGCTGAAATAATAATATAAGTGCAGGGAATAGTGATTCTTATGGTTTCAATTATTATTAACAACACATTTTTAATTCTTTTTATGATGTATGACATCTAAAGAACTAACAGTATTTTCCTCAAAAAAAGAAAGAAAAGAATAGTTCGAGCAGTTAGTAATGTGAACTACACGCTGTGTAACTGTCTACATTCTCAAAATACATGTCTTGTCCTATTGTAAATCTTTGCAAAGCTAATCTTTGTCATTTACAACTCTTACCTAAAGATTTTTTCTATCATTATTAAATGTAATTCCAACATTTGCTGGTTCACGCTTCATTCCTGCTAGTGTGCCAACATGTGATGAAATAATGGTTCAAATGTATTACGACTTCATATTACATGTCTTTATTTTAGATGAACCTCTCTGGGATATATTTCTTATTATTTTGGACTGTTTCACATTTAACGTGCAAATAAAAGTACATTTATTCTGAGTGGGATTTAGATTTAAAGAATATTATAATGGCACTAATTTTGTGTCACACTAACCTGAATGTTAGGACGTGTGTTTTCTCAGGCTGCAGTGAACCAATCATTCCAGGAGATATTTGGCAAAGATCTGTTGTAACTTTTTGTGCTAGTGGCTGCCTCACCTCATAATGTCTCTTCCCTGTTTGTGACTTTCTATATTTCTAGAAATTGTTTCCAACACAAATCTCGCTGGCATTGTCAAAGCCAGCGTTTCGGTTTGACCAGATCTATAAATACTGAGAGCCACAGACACAAGAAGGTTTTTTTTAATTATTTTAAGCTGTAACTGTAGCTCCACAGCGTGCAACTTTCCCTTTTAGAAATCCAAAATAGACTTAAGCTTCATTTAATAAAAAAAAAACATTGTCTGAAATATAGGCTATAAATAGTAAAGGGAGGTCAATGTCATTTTTAAATCCCATTTTAAAATGTCACTTTTCCCGAAAGGTTCTTTATAAACTTTACATTTTCAAAAGCAAATGTGGTTTCTGACTCTACATAGTTTTTGCTTTAGACGTTTTCAACAAACACATTTGACTACTTGTAGGCTCAAGATAATTTCATCGCAGAAATTGCTATATTTACATTCTATATTGTAGTTTATAATACATACATCTTTCCAGTGCAGTAGTCAAATACTGTGCTCCTGTACAAATCACAAAAAACAAAAAACAGATTGTGGAAAGAGAGAAGAATGGGAATTTGTTTGAGCAGGAAGATGAGCTCCTATTGTTGTTTCTGTAATGTTTCACATCGACTTTTGTTTGTTGACACTTAAATAAATCGTAACAAACAGCATCACATCAATGAGCAATGCTTTCCATTCTATACGTCGTCCAGCATATTCAGCTAAAATCTGAGTTTTGGCCATAATGAGAAATATCCCTTGTGCTGGCAGTGAGGGGTTACTACTGACTCCACTGAGGGCTTGCAGCATGAGGGAGCGATGCCTTCACTAACAAAAGACTTTGAAAATAGTGAAAGGTACGGAAGAAACCAGGAAGCACAAAATAAGTAGACATAAGCACGTACCTGAAGTGGCAGACTCCATATGTTTACAATGTGAATCACGTGTTTTAGGCTGGTTTTCCCTTCCGGTGATTGACACATCTTCATCAGCAGCTGTAGCGAGCTGTCCTCTGGTTCTTCATTGAGATTTCTGAATGTAGAAAACAAACAGAACAGTCAAAATATTTTCCTTTGGTTTTATGTCTCGCTGTGGACATTTTTTTTGAAGGATGTTTGTGAGCACGTTCCATTTTTGTCAAGTCAAAATGACAAGGCTCAATTTTAGTCATGGTGGGGGGTTAGGGGGGCGACAAATGAAACAGAGGAAGCTCATTGCAAGCGTTTGGATTAGCGAGAAATGCCATGTTCACGCGCAGATTTTCATATATGAAGCTGTCAGAGCCGCAACAATGAGCTTTCAGCTGAAAACAAAGATGCCAGGAGGGAGAGCGAGTGCCAGCACAACAACAGCACAAAGCCGTCCTCTTTCTCATCTGACGGGATTTCTTTTTTTATTTTTTGCTTTTTTTGGTCACATATTCACTGTCTCTCGCTCTGTCTGTCTCCCCATTTCTCACTCTGCCTGTAAATCCACGCTGTGATTTGGCTCTCTCTCACACACACACACACACACACACACACACACTGGAGCTCTGCACAGCCTTAAGTAGGCCAAAAGCCATCTGAGGACAGCACTCAGAGAGAGCGGGAGAGGCAGAGAGGGGTGGGGACGGTCGGGTGAGGCAGAGAGATGGAGCACCGATGGAGCCGATAAAGGATGCGAAGAAGAAAAAGGTGGTTTCAACCTCCTTTTCACCTTTAACATCTTCTTTCAACATTTGATTTCTGCCCGTGGCGTTTCCCAGCTGTCGCCCCTTCCACGTCAAGCGTCACAGCGATGCTCCTTTCTGTTGACCGGCCACAGCCAAAATGTGTTTCATCGTGTGTGTGTGTGTGTGTGTGTGTGTGTGTGTGTGTTGGTGTATACATACTGTTTATGTGTCCTTAACCTATCCTTTACCTTTAAGGATAAAAACAACATATATATATATATATTATTTATTTATTTATTTTATTTTTTTTCAGACAAAGACCTCTTAAGAATAAAGGGATGTGATGAGTTATAGAATCTCCAGGGACGGTTGTTGTCCAGAATTTAACCTGTGAGTATGAAAGAAATCTTCAGGATCTCATAAAAAATAAAAAAAAATAAAAAAGAATCTGGCTATGTTAGGGAAAATATTAGATCTGAAGTCTGCATGACATTGGTGATGTTCTGAAGGGGACATTAGGTGCAGGTTTTTAAAACTTAACTTTCTTCGATAGGTAAATGATACAGTGACTTTAGCTGGCTCGGCACACACATTGTAGAGACGCAGATTTTAAAGCCACAATTTATTTTATTTTTTTTGGGGGGGGGCTTTTCTTTCAGGTCCCAGTTGCAGTCTTTTCAATTTTAAAGGGCAACTTGAAATATGAATTTCTTTTTAAAGGCTTTATTCAAAAACATTTTAGAAACTTTTTTTTTTCTTCCTCAGGGTTACTTTATTTCAAGTGTGTCTTGTCCTGTTTAGATGGGGAATTATGTTGTTATGTAGTTATGATGCTTTTCTGCATTAAATCAACTCATGCCTTTTACTTCACGGTCTTCTGGCGTGAAATGTTAATATAAGTGGCTACAATTATTTCATACAAATGCTCATTTCGTGGATCACTAATCAAATTGTGTTAAATAAAGATGCTTCAAGAAATTTGTGTTGCTTTCAACAACTTATCAAGCAAATTATCACCCTTTACAAGAATGAATGAATGAATGAATGAAATGAATAAAAACATGATCTTCTTTTATACGCTTACGACTAATAACACACATTTTTCTTGTTTACCAAGGCCAAACATGCATTGTATAGAATTGATTTATTTCCAAAGGTGCTATGATTGTTTTTTTCTTTCTTCAAATTGTTCCAATTGTTACCTTTCCAACTGTTTTGCAGTGCCATGAACTTTAAAATGATAAGATGATTATTATTGTCTGTGTCATGTAAATTGGCCTCATTTTAAATTATTATTACTTGCATCAGAGTTGTTTTGACTTTTGTCATTATCTGTTATATTATATCCATATGTGAAACTATTTTTAAGTCAAATCCAGGTTTATGACCCTATTATTGTAAAAGATTTATCTTAATAATATCTGTAAATATTACCAAAATATTTTAGGTTTTACTGGACCACATAATTGTTGTTAAAATACAATAAGAAAATAGAAATATTAGTCTGAATATAATTGGAAAAAAAATATGTTCCTACTTTATTTGTTTCGCTTGTATCAGTCAAATGAATCTTCTTCTGAAAGTTCTTTGGTCTCAGTTTCCTATCCACAACAGTGATGAGTGATTAATGTATTAATAACAAAAATAACTTTTGGGTTCAAATTTTGTTATTGTTATTGTTATTGTTAAGTAGAGCAGACCTACTTAAGGATTATGGATAGTCAAAACAGCAAAAGACTTGTTTCATTGTAACATGAATGTCAATGTTGGCATTTGATGTTGAAAGTGTTGGGAAGTAACTTAGTGATTGAAAATCTGAGGCATCAGAAAATTATCATGACAGCAGCAGATTTAAATGGATAGTGTGATAATAGGTTTATTTCCACTATTTAAATCATTTTGAATATTATTTTAAAAACTTAGAAAATAAATAAAAATAAAAACTGACAATTTGACTGAAAAAAAAACTAACCTGAACACAGTTTTTGTCTTTTTCTCTTAGAAAAATGAATTGTGAGTTAGTTTTCCAACATTTGACAAGTAAACAGCACAAAAAACCTCTGTATATTAAAACACAATTCATTAAAGGCCCAATGTTTAACATTAACAGGTGTCTATCTGCATGAAACACAATGGAAAAATGATAGTTACATAAAAATATAAAAAATATATATTAGCTGATGTGTTGTCTGTCATGCTGCTAGAAATAATCATTCATTACTAATTATCAATAATTTCACTTGCACTAATAGAAATCCGCTTGTTGTGACACCACCCGACTCGAGTTTTGTGATTTTACCCTGACATCACAGTTTAAATAAGACAGACGTGACTTCAAGTGGGACTTCAGAGAACGCAGCGGCCTTTCCAAAATGGAATTAGCTAATGAGAGAGACATGCTTGCAGGTTGACACAAAGTGTCGTGCCTTCTGCAGGGAGGGCAATTCCAACAACCAGTCTGAAAGCAAATCTATCATTTGGTAGCATAATACATGAAAATAGAAATTCTGTCACACATCTATTTTGCTTTCTTACAGCTAGATGGCAAATTTTAAGCAATAGTTATTTGATTGGCACATATAAATTGGTCATTTAGCTTCTGTTTCATTCATTCATTTATACATTTATTTAAGATAATCAAGTAAAAAGCTCTTCCCCTGCCCTACCTTACGAGCAAGTTTGCAAGACTAAAATGCCTCAGTGAATATGTCAAATGACCTCAGTATTTATATTTGAACCTTTTTTTTTTTTATCAAATCTATGAAGCAAAAACTATTGTGACATTGTTAAATGTGATTTATGTATTACAAAAACAAAAAGACACATATTATGCTTGAATATATTAATTTCAAATATCTTTGTGCACATATAATTATGTGCACAAAGTATAAATGAAGAACAAAATTCAATCAGAAGCCCATATGAGCAAGTCAGTAGGTAATGACGCAACAACTTGAGTTGAGTTGATTGAGGTATATATTTTATTAATGTATGTTTATGTATGTATGTTTATGTATTTTACATTTAATGAAAACAAATAAATATTTGCCAGGTTGAAATATGGAGAATTTAGTTTTAAAGTGATTAACTTTAGTACCAATCACACTAATCATTTTATAGTTTTTAAAATAAGAGAATACTATTTTTAAAAAATCATCAATCGGTTAATCCTCATGTGATGTTAGCTAAACCACAGAGGTCAGTCTCATTTTTACTGTATTATATAGAACATTGATTATTTGTTGGTCCAAAACTTGGGAAAGGGACATTTTATCAGTTTTTTCGTGAGAGAGAATCCTTCCTTCACAAGTGTTGACAGCAGTAGATGTAAATGTTGGAGCTGCTTCAAGAGACAAAGTCTGACATTGCTGTGCATATTTTCAACTCTGAACACAGAGCAAGTAAATGTTATAGAATTGTAATTTTTGCATCACTGATTTGATATATGGCTCCTTGAGGTTCCATTTTGTCTCCAGTGTAGAAAAGTTTATCATTAATTGCCGGAAGTTTGCAGAGATCTGCTTCGCAATAGGCACTAGAGAAACAACGTCAGCTACATAAAAGAAAGTAATACATAAGTTGGACAGGCAAGCGCTTTACCTCTCTTGTACCTCTATGGAAATTGCCTCCAAGTGAGATGAAGTTATAGATCTGGCATAAGCAAAAGTAACATTATTGGACACGATTGTGAAATAACTATGTTTCCACTGCGAGACTGTACAATAAAAATGTGTTTTCTTCATTTACTATAAAATTCCTTCAAGCACAATGGTATGAAAGACATGAAGAAATTGCTAGTTGCTGTTGTTGTTTTTCATTGAAAAAAAATATATGTAAATGTATTTTCTTACCATTGATCTTCAAGATTAGAGACGTCATTGGTCCAGTCACCTTGTAACAATGGTCCAAGACTCTCCAGATTCAGGTGGAAGCTTCCAATAAATCCCAGGTGGGCAAGCAGTCTGAATAAAAGAAAAATAATGAAATAAATAACCATTGTAAACATTACTTTAGTTAAGACTTGGAAATGGCAGTGCTTTTTCAGACCCTGTCAACATTTAGCCCCTTTCGCACATAAGTAAAACATGATTTATAAAATATAATGTTGGACACAGCTACATAAAAACATAAACAACTAGGCCAACGAAGCTATACTGTTATATATTTATTTGCTGCTGTTGTCACGTCAGTTACGTTTGAATTTATACCTTACTCCAAAGCAGCAGAGTTCGGGATACATCGAGTAGAAAGGATACATGGTGGTGCCCTCCGACCATGTATTAACGTGGTGAATGGCGGTCTCGTACAAGTCCTTAGCAGCGGAGTACTCACGAACAATCGCAACTGGCGTCAGTAGTTTGACGTCATGTGTACGGTGATAAAAGTTCATACCAGTAACCTTAAGCTAGCACCTCAAACACATTCCACAGTGCTGTTAGCAAAAACAGCTAACGGGCCGGTGACACAGCTAAAATACACGTTTTTTTTTTTTTTATTGTTTGTTTGTTTTGTTTGTTTGCTTTGTGTTGTGTGCTTTGTTTTATCGTAGATAAACGTGTCTAGCTCCTGTAAGATTCAGGAAGGCATGCACGCTCCAGTTTTTTTCAACCAATCGGAGTTTTGCTAAGATAGGGAAGGCTAGTAGAGTAGTTTTCTCTACTGAAACTGAAACTAAATGTCCCGAAGTCCGTAGAATCTCCGTTTAGGAACTTCTGCTGGTGCATTTCAGTGTAACATCAGCCATGAGCTCAATGCCAACATTTGAAAAAGTTTTGAATGTAACTTACCCAAAGCTAACCAGTTGAATGGAGGAACTGAAAGAGCTGCCATGCCTTATCTTTGCCCAAAGGTGCCAGACCCAAAAGTTCGTGTTGTTGGGGTGTCCACCACTTTTACCATCCAATTCACAATTATGGCACCTGACGGGCAAGAAATTGGATTTCTTTTTGTATGGGAATATATGCAATTTCTAAGACTAAAAATGTATGTATGTATGTTTTTGTGGGTAAAAGTGATAAAACAATAACAAAAAGTAAAAAAAATAAATAACTAAATAACTAAAAAAAAAATACATGTCGACATGTTTTTCATACAGCTTTACCTTTTATTATTATTTTTATTTATTTATTTATTCATTCATTAATTTTTGTCATTTATTTATTAAATTCTAAATTTGACTTGCTAGATGTTAACTCATTAAGTGCCTGGCTTTGCTGTATTGCTGACTCATGTGTGAAAGCATAGTTTTGCATATAATAAGTTATATTTTAGCATTCGTCTATCATCTATTTTCTTCACCTGCACTCTGGGCTGCAGGAGTCTTATCCCAGTTGTCTTGGGGCAAAGGCTGTAGTAGTCAGCAGTTTATCGCAGTACCACAAATTGACAAACAGCTTTTTCAGTACTTTAATTCAAGCTGAATTCGAGCTAAAGTATTTTGCACATCTCAAACTTGGGCATTTTCATGAGTCATATTAATATCCAGATCCCTGCTCTGTCCCTCAGCAGCATCACCTCGAGGAACCCCACAGGCTTAGCCCCTCATCGTCATTTGATCTAATCTGGACAAGATGTATAAACACCTTTGATACTTTGTGGGCCAATATTTTCATGTGAAATGTAAAATACTTTTGAACTTTCCAACCACAGCAGTATCCATCCAGGGCATTCCATAATCTATTCATCCATTTGAGGTACTGTACTTTGCAGCTCCGATGCTTCATGCGTGACACAAGGTTTGCTTACAAATCAGTGGCACCTCAGGATCTCAAGCGCCTTCCCCTGTAACACCTGAAGTGTTCAATCGGTCAGGAATTCTCAGTCTCTCAGTGATTAGAGTGGCTCTAACATGCGCTCATTGTATTGCACAATAAGTGGCATCTTCTGAAAAGAATTTACACGTATGTGTCACTTACAATTTTTTTCCCCGACTTCATCATTGTGATGTTTTTCCGTCTTTTTCCATCTTGTGCAGCAGGGACAGTTTAGATGCCTCAAACTCTTTTACTTTTCTGCTCAGTGAAGAGTCAGGGCTCCTGTCAACACTGTTGACATCATGCAGGTAGTTGGTTGGTTGCTTGGTGCTGCACAACTGCAACATCTACATCTATTTTGTCCTGAAGGGATGCTGCACGTAGACACCAAAACTGCCGTCACACTGCTGCAGCTTGCAGTTTGCGTGGTCTCAGTTTCTTTGGTCATGTGTCTTCTGGTCGGTAGTGGACGGAGCGACAGCCAGAGGCGTGTTCTGTCTTTTCAGCTTCAGTTCAGAGGATGCATCAGTCCTTCAAAAGTTCTTATTGCGCTGGTTTGTAAATCTTTATCTCTTAATAACTCCACAGTTTTTCCTCAGGGCAACTTGACAAGGCGAAGATTCTACGTCTCAGCCACTGTCCCCGCTGGTTTCATGCGCCACACTGTCAGACTCCTCCAACAGTATGTCCATTGTGCCGACAGAGTTGTTGTCAGTACTTAACATCAGCGCATCTGATGGCTTTTGCCATGGTCCCAGTGAGACGTGAAATAGACGTGAATGTGAAATTCAGGTGAAATAATTCCAATGAAATAAAGCCAGATTATTATCTTTGTGCTTGGGTAGGAGTAACTGCTCACACTTCATCTTTACTCTCCTGGGAGTTTGGTCCATTCCTTTTCCTACACTTTTATGATGATCATCCCGAAATCACTTGGGCTGTTATGTATGCGTCTGAATCTCTGGCACAAATCTCGTAATTCGTTCACGCCTGTAAAAGAGATTTCTCAGACATTAGATAAACTCCCATGCCCTAGGGCTCCACCGGGTGACCTGATGATCTGTTTCGCGGCCAGATTGCAGCTGATGCGAATGGCTGTCAGTCAAGATACCAGACAATCCTCGACCCATCTACGAGGGAAGGGCTTCGAAAACAAAAAGCGTTTTCAAAGGCCACGTCTCCTTGCCTGTTTGGACTTTGCAAGGGAGCACCAAAATTGGGACATTCAAAAGTGGACGAAAGTTTTATTCTCTGATGAGAAAAAAATTAACCTTGATGGCCCCCTGATGGCTTCCAACAATACTGGCAGGACAAGGAGATGTTACCTGAGATGTTCTCTACGCGGCGGCACAGTGGAGGGGGCACCATCATGACCTGGGGTGCTTTTTCCTTCAATGGAACAATGGAGCTTCAGGTTGTGCAGGGGCATGAAACAGCAGCTGGCTATGTGGAGATGTTGCAGCGGGCATCCCTCATGACCGAAAGCCCTCGTCTGTGTGGTGATGACTGGGTTTTTCAACAGGACAATGCTGCAGTTCACAATGCCCGCCTGACAAAGGACTTCTTCCAGGAGAATAACGTGACCATCCTGCACGTTCCCCTGATCTAAATCCAATTGAGAACATTTGGGGATGGATGGCAAGGGAAGTTTACAAAAATGAACATCAGTCCCAGACAGTGGATGGCATTCGTGAAGCCATCTTCCCCACTTGGCACGATGCATAACAAAACAAATTTTTGAAGTGATCAACAATAATGGTGGAGTTACTCATGACTGAGTGTTTTTTTTTAACCCTTTAATTTCTGTTTTGAGGGGGTTTTAGGGTTGTTGTTTTTTTGTGCTATGGTATTAAACTTTTGATCAGCTGATGAACAGCCTATTTCAGTGAAAGTGTTGTTTTCAATAAATTGCCTACTCAAAATTTTTGGTCTCTTGCTCCCATTTTTTCTTTTTCCATTTTGAAGCTCCATTTGGAACCTTCTTTAGATCCAGTTGTGCAAAATGCTAATTCTTGCAATTCATATATATATATATATATATGTATATATATATATATATATATATATATATATATATATATATATATATATATATATATATATATATATATATATATATATATATACATATATATATATACACACACACACACACATGATCTTTGTCCCACTGTGTTTTTTTCATCCTCCTCTTCTTTCTGAGCATCCTTTCGATGTCTCCCCCCTTTCCCAGACAAGTAAACCTGCTTAGCAAGCTTTAGAGAGCAAATCTATCTGACACATCAAGGTGCACCAGTAATAGGGCTTACCAGGACAGGACCTGACATGCTAATCTTGGTCGGAAAACTTTTGCAGAAGTTCTTAGCATCAGCATTAATAACTTACGACTTGCCTTTTTTGTGATCCTTCCTTTTATTCACATGGTCGTCATGATTTCAGTTTCTTAAAATTCCACGAAACACATAATTTTGTTACATTGAGGCAACAAAATAGCCTAAGTACAGATCATGATTGGACACAAGTCAATAGAATTTTAGGCCCATAGAATGTTTAATTTTACAATTTCTTTTCATTTTATTAAAACATCATTCTTCACCCTGGGAATAACAAAAACAGAGCTTTCACAGTTGTAATCACTGCTCACCCAAATTAAATAGCAAACCTATTTTGAGAACTTATGACCTCTGAATAATATACGATAAAACTCATTCTCACCTTGTCAAAGAGAAATGGGAGACTAAACTTGGAATTCAGGTAGATACTGCTCAAAAATATGCATGTTAAAAGCATCCGCAGGTTCTATAACACCCCTGAACAAACTGATGTTTCAACGGATACACATCTCCACAATGCAAGTGAGACTTATTGATGAATGAGCGTTTTTACACTTTATTTGATTGTTTTGTGCTTCCTGTTGGAGTACTTATGCAAAATGATCGAAATTTAATTCTTCTGTTAATAAATGGAATTATTTAAAACCTTCACCCAAAGGTGTTGGCCCAATTAGTGACGAACCCCCTTCTGTTTGACCATGTGCAGGCTCCCAGGCATCCTCTCGCCGCCGGGGGTCCAAATGTTCCAACTCTCCTCTCGTACTTGTGGACAAGCCAAAAGTTCGTATAGTTTTCATTTCCGGGGATGTAAAATTACAACACCAACAGCAGCAGAGGGTCTGAAGGATTAAATACATTTCAGACATATCTAGCCGTCATGATGCTGTAATGATGCCCACTCCCTGCTGTCGTTGCTGCCAGAAGAAACCCACTGACCTCGAGGTAGTGCATGTTTATGAAGTCCCCGACCCTCCGCTGCTGAGCCGGGCTCTACAGCGGGGCCTCCTGGAGGTGTTCTATTCGGACCACTCACGGACGGCTTCCAGACACTTTGAGGAGGGGCGGGAAGCGATAGAAAGACACACAGAACCGGAGAGGAAAGAGGAAAACAAGCAAGAGATATTTCCGTCTCAACCCAAATACCACCCACCTCTTGCAGATCTCATTTCTTGCCCTCTGGCCCCTGCCACATTTTCTTCCTTTCTTTCTTTCCGCCACTGTACGCGGCGTCACTCTGCCCTATTTATTTTTATTTCATTCGCATCAGCTGAACATACACGCACCATCTCTCTGTGCGTGCGCTTATGTATTTTCATCACGCGGAAGTATGCGCACGGCCGGGCTAAACCCCCGCTAAAGCTGCTGGGGGTTATGTTTCCCGTGCGCTCCACAAGGGCAGAGGGACTATCCATTTCAAACAGCAACAGTCTGCTAGTGTGCCGCTTTGGTGGGGGGTGAGGGGTAGGAGGGGGAGACTGTGTACCTGTGCACTCCTTTTCACATGATGGAAACGTTTCCTCCGTCGATGCGACCACTGGGATTCTCTCTGGCGCAGGTCCTGACTCATGGATACGGAGAAGTCTCCCTGTGTCGCCTTTCATTGGCCGCTCGGGTTCAAGAGGGCACGGCGACCAGCTGATTCCTCAACCAATCGCGTGGGAGGAATCAGATCGAACGCGAGGCCTGACCTCTCGGCCCATCCTCCGTCTTTTCTCTCCCTCCCGCCCCTCCCTGACTCACTCAAGTCATATCCCTTCATAACAGGCTGACGTTGCCATGGAGACCAGAAATCAGATGCCCCCCCCCTCTCTGCAGGCAAATGACAGCAAAATCTGAACCTGAATCCTTCCGTCAGACCCCCACCACCACCGACCCACCCCACCTTGATCGGCTTTCTCCTCCTCCTCCTCCTCTCTCCGCGCTCCTTCCCTCGCCGCGTCTCTCACCCTCCTCCTGCTCCCCCTCCCCCATTTTACTTTTTAATCTCTTGCTCTTCCTCTCTTCCCTCCATCTCACCCTCGCGCTGCACCACCTCAGCCCCCACGCCGCTGCTCCTCAAAGCCTAATCTCCGCTCGCTGAGCCGCCGAGTGCCACGCACGCAGAACTGCGGGGGGTCACGTCGACTTTATGCTTGTGTCTGCGTGTTTCCCCCGCCGCCGTCATATTTGAGCAATGGGACCGGGTTGAAATACAAGTGATTACATGACGAATGCAGAGATGGAGAGGGCGGTGGTGGTGGTGGGGACGGTGGGGGCGGATCCACAAACCCCATCCTCCGAGCCTGCAGCTGCCGACGGCATTGTCGCGCAGGCGCTCCTTCCTCCTTCCAGATCACCACGACGTTCAGGTCATTTTTTCAAGTTTTCAGGAGGAACTTTCAGTGTTCTCTTTCCAGTACCACATTATGTATCATCAAAGCTGGGATTAAAAGGTTTTCTCTTTTTTTTTTTTTCGTCTTCTCCTTCGTCGCCTTTTTTTTTTCATAGAGAAGCAGCTTTGGCTGCAGGAAGATTTAAGCTTATTAGCTTAAAGAGCAGGGGAAGGGAGTTCTCAACTGATGTATGGCAGACTTCAAAGACGGTTTAATCAGTCGGTACACATGGACCCGTACAGGCTATTTATACTGCTGAGCCATGTTTGCTTCAGACAACTTGAACTGGCCAGGGCCACTGTAGCTCAAAATGCTGAGACGACTCTTCCTGCGTGAGAGCAAGTACTGACCCCCCCCATCTACCCGGCATATCCCCCATCACCCCCCATGAGATTTATCACGAATGTGAATTGTACATGTTTGATGTTCCGCGTCGGTTTGTATAAATGATCTTCGGTTGCATAATTGCCGGTGATATATTTGGCAGCCAAGTAGGAAGTTCAAAGCCGGGGCAAACAGCAAAGCTGTTGATGGTGCTTTTTTTTTTTTTTTTTTTCATGCATTCCACGCATCCCGCGTTCCACTTTTGAGCGGGCTGCGGTCGCATGAGATCTGCACGCCTGAACGCAAGTTCTGCTCAGTCGCAACCACCTGAGTGAGGCGCGCACTCCTTTCTGCACGAGCGCCGCCGAGAGCAGATGCCGGCATGAGTGATAGCCATCATTATGGATTAGAAATGCACTTACAGTCAATCCTTGTTAATACACAGCCCTGATTTATCTGTGCTTAGCAGGAGACCTTTCATTATCACTTTTCATGCTAGATTATGGAGTTTTAGTTTGGATTAGCCTGGAGATTTACGTTCAGAGTTGACTCTGGGGTTCTTCTGCCTTGCCAAACTATGTGGATACAGTTGAGTCATCTTAATAGAAAAACACAGATGACAAAGAAAAAAAACTGCATGCAAAAAAACTTCTATGCCTTCTATACATATACTTTTTTTTAACAGATGAAGATGCACCTTGGCAGCAGACAGCAAACAGAAACCCAATATCATTGAAAGTTCACTGAAGAGGCATTTAAAGCAATAAAGGCATGTAGCTAGAGTTGTCGATGAAGAAATATGATTAATTGATTGATTAAATATCTGTGAAGGGGAGCAACATTTGTTACAGCTACCACTATGTTATATTCATATTCATATTTATATAATTAGGGACTAAGCCCAAGTGACAGACCAGCTTTGGAACAAAGCAGGTCATTGCCAGGGCAAAGACCTCAATTGAAATTGTATTGTTTCTTTCCACTTATTATAGTTGCACCACTGGTTTCTGCCCTGAACATGCTCAAAAACCAGAGCTGTGACCTCCAACAAACCAGAAGTTTGAAGAAAAGATCAACAATTTTTTAAAACAGCAAAAGTCCAAAACCGTAGGCGACAGTGGATTGAACATTTAGTACCAGACAAAGTAGTGATTAAAAGTGGATCAAATGACTTGCAAGATCTTCACACCTTTCATTTTATGTCCCAGCGCAACATTAACGACCCTAGTTTTGCCGAGGAAGGAGTAATGTACTTTTATGACACTTAAACCAGAAGTGCGCTATTTGCATAATAAGCTTTGAGAAAAATGTCATTATCATCACCCAGTACACATTTGAGACAATAGACATGCTCCAAATGTCATGAAATTTGACACACAAATGGATACAGGTCTGACCTTGAAATTATGAAAAAACGAATTGTATAGGTCCAGCAGCGCCACCTACATAAATAAAAACAGCTGGCCTGCATAAATCGATTACCATATGATATTTAAATCGCTCTCACTCTTCATCGAGGTCAAACTTCAATATATGGCAAAAGACACTTCGATGAACAAAATTCTCTTTTGGATCGTTTCGACTGTTTTCAATTTACTGTTTTCATTTCAAGATTTTGCATTGTACCACTCTGTCTCATGCCAAACTATCATTTGACGGTCTTTTTAGTGAATTCTGGGCTGTTTGAGGAATACTACATACCATACTTTGATGATTTTGCATTCTACGACACCATCTCATGGTATGAGATGATATGGATGGTCATTTTGGTGAGTGTTGAACTGATTCAATTATTGAAGATTGAAGGAAAAAATATATTAAGAAAAATTAAAAGAACCTTAAGTGTAGCATGGCACTTTTTTCAGCAAGTCTCTGTCCTTCACAGTAATCTCTGTTAGTTCATTGAAATTTGAGTGTTTTTGAGTGGTGAGCTACTAAAAGTGGATGTGGCAAATATACTCACTATGCATTCCTGACTCAAAATAAATAATTTTGTCATCTAAAGTTTTCATAGTTTGCAATCAAAACATATCTTACATTTTGTCACATTTATATTATGGTGTCGTCTCTGGTGGAGATAAAAAGAAAACCCACAAGCTATTGGTGGAGAATTAAACTAGCACCTTCAAGCACCACAGTCAGGCTTCCTCCAGCCTGAGACAATATTGAGATTTCACCCTTCTCTCTCACTTTTACTTTAAAAAGACCATGAATTTCTCATGGCGGAGACGAGGTTTTGAACACAGGCCTCTAACACCAGCGTCAGCAGTCTAACCCACTGAGCTAACCTGCGCAGATTCCAGAGGACTGTGGAGGGATATCAGTACATAAAAAAAACAGGAACTGCCAATTGCAATTCGCCTCTGGACTCTTGAATAAACTGCAGCTGCAGGGAGAAATAAACAGCCGTTCACTTTGTACAAGTGTAACACAAGAGGAGGAGCTGAAGTGGATTTTTGTCCATTTTTAACTAAAACAATTTCTACTCGGTCTTTCAAAGTTTAATTCAAAAAGAGTTTGAAAAGAAGGAAGGACTTACCCATTTGTTTTGTTTGGTTTACACACACACACACACACACGTGCCTCTGGTCTCACCAAGTTTGGCAAGCAGGTCAGAGCTGGTGAAACTGTTCTTAAAAGGAAAAGAAAATGCCAAAATTACGCTCCATTGCGCCCCCTATAGACACCCCAAAACACTTAACTTGCCCTGGTGGCCACTAGGAAGGCCGTAGAGGCATTGGACAAAAAACGATGTTTGTCTCATCTAAGCCTATAATTCACCATGATAATAGGAAGTGCACAATTTGTATAATTTGCTAACACATATGATTAATGACACTTCTTTCTAATATGCTTCAAAACTCATTAAATGTGACCCACAGGTCCACACTGGTGAAACAAATCACAAACATGAGGAATGAACCAACCAGTCTCTGCAGTGTAACCAACAAAAAACAAAAGCAGCCACCCAGTGTGCAAGCGTGCGTGTGCACAGGCATGTATACACTATTCCCTGCTCTGAGAATGAATCCGAGAATTGACCCCCATCTTTGCCTGCACAACCTCAACAAAATATATATACAACAAAACACAACAAAAATGCATAAAATGCTTTATGCTCTGTTGCTCACAAACACACAACATTATTTTATATTCTGTTCACATGCAGATGTTTTATTTGTGTCAAAGAAAATGGAGGTCATGTCATTTATACACACAAACTTAAAGGCAGTTGTATGAGGTAGTCACATGATCAAGTTTCATTGTTTCACAAACCTTTTCTTAATGTGACAAATTACAAAATCTAAACTGAATTACTGAATTTCTTGCCATGCATATTTGATAACAAATAAGCTGATCAGAACGAAAAAGGGAGAAACAGTAATTTAGACAAAGGTTTTTATGGGTTATTGTAAGGAGGTTTGAGGTCAGAGATGAACAACCCTTTATTTCATGATAATGATGTCATATATTTCAGTAAATGAGATCCAATTCAACATCCTCCACAGTTAAACAGCTTTAAGGGGCATCAGAGTCTAGTTGTTCACATTATAATTAGAAACTGTCAGAATGCCAAAAACAAACAAACAAACAAACACTGTTCATCAATGCAGCTTTTACACTGGATCATGGTGGCAAAGGCAGAGATGGGCTGCAACACTCACAATTTACAGGAAAAAGTGTCAAATCTTTAAATGGGATGGAGAAACCTGTCAAAGGTGGCTCCACAGTTATCTTGGCCAACTGCTACTCAGCTGTTCCCACAGATCCCCCAGACAATCAAATCTGGAAGGCCTCCTTCTTTAGCTGTGTGCAACCTCTTTTACCTCAGATGTCCACCAGTCAACACTCTTGAAGTGAGCTTCTTACTACTTTTGCTTTTAACATAGTCCACCATGACATCGCAGGTCCCGAGGTCAGTGACCTTCAGCAAATGCCTCCACCACTGGGAGATCAGCTTTAGCAGGTGGGGGAGGTGGGAGGGTGTTTACGGAACTCTTCATGATTGGACATTGTTATTCTTAATTTTAACCTCATTGTTACTCTGCTAATTGCTATACTGCATATTGCATGATGGAATATTGCAATTCACCCCTCTCCCCTCTTGTTTTGGTAAAAAATAAATATATTTCAGAGTGTTCGGATGGATGACGTTGGGCATCAGTTGCACTCAGCAAATCCATGAATAAGCGTGTTCATTTCCCCTCTGTTGTCGTGTGATAACAAAAGAAATGGGCCAATGATATACAAATGGTGTTTCATAAGTCAATGTTTTTTTTGTTTTTGTTTTTTTTTAATTATGGGCAAAGCACAAAGCTTATAATCAGACCACAGCTTTTCGTCTTCTTTCTGCTGGGCTTGAATCCTCACCTGCACAAAAGAATATTTTTTTTATTGTTATCATTACAACCTTTGATATTCAGATTCCAGACTTTTATTGTCATTATACACTTCCCTGTACACCAAAACTAAGAAGGCAAGGCCACAAAGGTGCAGTCAAGGGAATCAGTATTAAATATTTTTAAAAAAAATACGCTGATCTATTCAAGGCGCAATGATCGTGGATTTTTCCTGTATTACTCGGCTGTACAGACATTGGATTCGGCTGTAAACAGGCTGTGTAGCTGCTGCGTGGCTTTAATATTACGTGGCCGAAAGAAAACATGAGTAACAAGCAGCTATTTCCAATGCATACAACTACTGTTCAGTCAGTAGGTGACAGATGTTAGCAAAAAAGATCCAGGCCCTTGTGGCCACTGCGGTCACCCAAGCTAATGTGTTAACCCCATGATGGACGTGAACCCTTGGTGGTATTAGTAAAACATTCACAACAAGTGCACTGACAAAAATAACATACATTTGAATATTTTGTACATTACTGACTGAAAAAAAATGGAAAGAGTAAAAATGAAGATTCAAACCACTGACAAAATTAAATGAACCATGGGTATTTTTTCCCCAGTAGGATAGTCCACTTTGTTTGGAATGCTGTAAAGGCTCTCTGGGCTTCATGCAAGCCCTCGCTCATCCACTTGAAAGCAGACTCTCGTTTGGCCTCCAAGTGAACTTTGGCGCTTGTTTGTTTGTGTTGTGGCAGCAAAAACATACACATTTCGAAATAAAGGCAGGATGCCGAGCAGGTCGCAGTGCACCCATGTAAAGAAATCCATGAAAATACTATGCGCTGTCTTGCTGTCCCTGTCTGAACAAACTAAAGATGCACTAGAGCTTCCTGGATTACTTTGTGCTCATTGTCAGTACCCTCTGGTAAAGCACATTTCTCTTGAGAACGGCGAGCAAAAGCAAAGACGGCATCAATTGCAGCAAAGCTCTTCAGCTTTGCTGCATTTGTGTTTCCGCTCAGGTGGGGTAAGTCGGCAAGAAAGTTGAAGGAACTTCTGTTCGGTGTCAACTGAACTTTTTTTTGTTTCTGATTTTCTTTTTTAAGTTATCCAGCCATGGCCTTCAGGACAGGAGAATAGCATTGCATTGGGTTTTCAAGAGAAGAGACAGGACAAAAGCCATAGCCTCACATTCAATTCTACTGTTTACCAGTCAGTATGATAAGCGACAACATTTGGTAGAGGTGTGCATGTTAACTCCTCTCATCCAAAGCCAGTCATAATAAATCTAAACCACTTACACATTTTAACTGCCGGATGCAGGTCCATACATAGTAGTGGTCCCCTTACAAGAAACGTGACATGGTATTGATTCATGGTAACAGCAGACAACCCTGGTAATTTTGGGTTATACCCAACATTACCATTCATTTGGAGCTTGTTTAATGCTAGTTGCACGTGTTTTCTGAAGTTGTGGCGTGTTTGCCTGCCATAGTGGCGGTTGCTTTTGGCTATTTATAACATTGGTAGGGCAGCTGTTGGTATAGATGAATGAGAAAGCAGAGGCTGTGTGAAGTGATGCTCTACTACATTTGAAATAACACCAAATTAAAGTATATCTGACCATGATAAAAATGACATATTGTCGCTCTAAGTAATCAAAAGTGTGTGATAATGAATTTGGGGATTTTATTTTCTTTTTGCCTGTAGAGAACTTCCCAGACAGGACTGGAAACTGATTAGTCTACCCAAGCGTCTTAGTGAAACTAAAGAAGCCAAAGTCAGTGACTAAGTATGACACTGATCTCCAGTCACCTCCAGCTGGGGAACTCCAACAACATTGTTTCCTCATTAAACTTCATACAACTCTTTACCTGATTGAATATCCACTTTCTAATAAACATATTTTCCACGTCTGCAGTTCCTCAGAATCAAGCGGAAGGATTCAACAGACAGAGGTGTGCAGTCAGGCGCCATATGGTCTCCCATCAGGTGTCAAGCCAGATTTAGTTCCTTATCACACCTGTCACCCTGCCGCTGTTGCGAGGTATTATGCAAGTCTATATTACACCTTTTTCAGAAATATTATTTTCATCCCTGGCTCTCGTGAAAATGGCCAGTTCACTTAAGGTAGAAGGGTTGAGTTAGTGCAACTGGACTTGTTCTTACTACGTACTTACTTACTTACTTACCACTAAGAACAAGTCCAGTTGTCCTAACTCAACCCTTCTAATTTAAGATGACCTGGATGACTGAGAACCTTCACAGACATGTCAGTTCACTTAACTAATCAAAAAACTTTTGATCTCAAGGACGCAACAATTTTAGCCCTCTGTTTACAGTTTACAACCTTCATTTTGTTTGAGCTTCCTGCTAAACTGATGCTTTCTTGTGATTGGAAGGACCCAAAACAAGGGTGCTGCAGGTTGATTTCGGGGGTTGGAACACATGCCTGACTTGAGGTTCTGTCACTAAACTGCAAGAGGGAACTTCGAAGTACTGGTGCCATTTGCGACAACACAAATGGCTCAATTGCTCATTGAGGAACCATTAGTGTTATTTACTAAATGGTTTGCTCTTTTTGAAAAAATGGTCATGTTGTGAAGAAGGCAGAGGATGGTCAAAAATATCCCGAAGGGCCCTTCACTTGTGCTTCTTTAGACATTGATATAGATCAGCATAGCAGCACTTTGTGGTCCTCATTAAAATCAATTAGCAGATTCATTTGTCCGTAAAAGTCCAACAAAGCTGGTGCTCCATCATCAACACACTCTTAGCTGATCGCAGACTGCAGTCGCTTTATATTAGCGCTTGCCATCCGGCAAGTTCAAACAAGTCCTTTCAGCAGCTTCAGCTGGCTATGATGTCCTCTGCAGGAAGCCACAATATGCCAACTACTAACTAACACAAACTCGTGTAACGGGTACTGTGGGGTAGGTCTCACTAAACTGATTGATTGAGTTACCAAATTTGATCCCTCCAAAGCAACAGCTTTGAACAAATTCGGCAGTGTTGCGTTTAGACTGAGCGCTTGTCACAGTTATTGTAACTCCACAATAATTGCAATATCGCTGCAGTGCTCATAAAATTGAGATGCCTTGTAAATCTTGAACATAAATGAACTCATCCAAGTTGCGTGATGGAGGCGCAGTTATTATTTTTTCCCTCCCCGCTGGATGATGGCATTTTATGTCGACAGTCTAGGCAGGCTACCAGTCTCACGCAGGGCTTTAAATGAATATAATGTTGATGCTGCCTTTGAGCTGGTTAAATTATGCAAATACGGGAAAGCAAGTTGTTGGCGATCAGCTTCCACGTTGTTACTGCCAACTGTTCCACTGAATCATGGAGGAAATGATGGCAGCAAAGGTATAGTTGCAGAATGATGGTAATGTCAGAGCTGTGTGTGCGTGTGTGTGTGTGCGCGTGTGTGTGTGTGTGCCTTTTACAAGCTTCTGAATTGCACCTGGACTCTCACCCTAAGCACACTATTTGTGCCATTTCGGCTCGGAAACAGAGGTACAGTATTCAAAGACTTGGAAACAATTTTCCCTCACAGTGCAGTGATTCAGGGGACGGCACATAATGGTTGTACAATATCTCTTCACCATCACAAAAGGTGTGTGTGTGCGTGTTTGCGCACGCGCGTGCTCATGTGTGTGTGATGCTGTGTGTGGCACAGGCCTTCTTTGATCTTGCCCTCTCCCTTGTCCATTTCAAAAGAATCCCCCTAAGAGGGAGTTGGGGGTGGGGGGGGGTGCCGGGCGCGCTAGAGAGGAAGGAAAAAAGGTTGGGAAGAAATGAGGGAGAAGAAGAAGAAGAAGAAGAAGGGGAGAGGAGGGGGTAGGACGGAGGGGAGGGTGAGGACCAGTGAAGTGTGAAGAGTGTGCAACCTTCTCCCACTGTCTTTCATTGCTCGCTCGCTCTAAGAAAGCCATTATGCCCCACAGAAAGTAGGAGAGCTCGCCGGCTTCCCCTCTCCTCAGTTTCTTAGTATCGGCAGCCGGTTCCCACAGGCCGAACAATACATTAGCCAGTGGAGCAGCACCGTCTGGAGGGAGGATTTGGGTGGAACTGAAACTATACGGCCATACAGCAAGCTTCTTATGGCTGCAGGGAACATAGGAGCTCTATAGTGCAGATGGTGGCGCGGCCGTTATGGCTCTCACAGGGCTGATGCAAAGTCGTTGCAGTTAGAGTTAACGATGCGCCTTCTGAAGTTCCCGGATATACAAGTATTGTTGAATATTACAACAATATTTTTCGTGTACGCGGGCCAAAGATGATAATCACCTTTGTGTGCAACAGTGAAGTGAAAAAAACCAACATTTTTTAATGTTAAATTCCTGGACTAAATGGGCAATTTGCAGGAGATGGGACGACTGAAAAAAAACAAAACAAATGCAACCAAGTCATACATTTGTCACCCATTTCTTTTCCATATAGTTACTGTGCTGTAGACCAGTGGAGATAAACTCCAAACTGCTACCAAATTCACTCGAGAGGATTCATTCTGTGCAGACCTTGGTGATCGAGAGCACCAAAATCAAATAACCCCGGCTCTCCCAGCGCTTGGACTTGAACTCGGGTATTAACAACGTGAACTCGAACTTGGCCATTGAGACCCTTGATCGTTGAAGCCAGACTACCCCCCTTTTGTTGACTCAGGAAAACATTTTGTGCTGTGGCAGAGGGGCGAGAGCGCGTCCATCTGAGACTCGGGCTCCCGTGCACACTGTGGCAAACACTTGCAATTACAGAGGGAAAACTGCAGTCAAACAAAAGTGCTGTGTGGAAGTGGAAGAACATGGACATTTATTATTATTACTATGTATACATCCAAATATTCACAACTGTGCAAAAAGAAGAAATAAGAACAAAATATCTGAATCTTTCAGATATGCAGTGGTGGGAAAAGGCTTGCGGACGCCCAATGCATTGGTGCTACATTGCGTCAACCATCACCCTGGAGTCTCCAAGTGCACTTTCTTTCCAGTACAGCCACCCACCGACCCACACGCTCCCCTTCTGCACATGCACCGTTTCAGCCGAGTCAATGCTGGATGTTTCGGCAAGATAGCGACCCTGGGCACTCAGCCAGGGCAAGTGTAAGAATTTCTTTTTCTTGTTAACAGTAAACAAAAAAGAATAATTTGCATCTGCTTGTGTTTCAGGATTTCAGCAAACCACGAGCCATTAGCCTCTATAACTCTTGCCCACTGTGTTACAGATAATATGGGCTTCTTTTTTCTTAAGGATTCATAGGCAAATATTGCTCTAATGTTTTTTTAAAAAAAACTTGCTTATCCTTGCCTCTGACAGCTGACTACCTTTTGTTCTTATTTTGTGTTCGATTTTAATTCACTCAAGACTCCTTCTAGTGATTGTTCTGTAGTTTGTTTGTTGTTTTTAGTGCTGCATCTATCTATCTATCTATCTATATCTATCTATCTATCTATCTATCTATCTATCTATCACACACACACACATCTAAGATTCTGTCAAATTTTCAGGTCGTCTGGCAAAACGTATTTCCCGCCACTGGTCCGAATCCCAATCGGCGTCGGTGCCGACACACCTTTGATTATTAGCCCCCGCAAAAGCTCTGCGAATAATTTAGGACCAGCTGGTGGCGTCGGGGGCTCCGAGGGGGTGGGGGTGGGGGGCACAATGCACTGGTAGAGCAGCCATATGATCCACGCGTCACACACTGTAAACTCTTTGTGGAGAAATTCTATTTCTCCCTCCCCGCCCCTCCCAGCCCCCCACCCACCCAACGTCTTTCACACACTGGCTCTCGACAAGCAGATCAGAGACGCGCCGGGGTCAGCGGGTAATATGCCAGGGGCTGATACATAGAAAGGAACAGTGCAGGAGGAAATTACAGATGCTATCAGCCAAGTTCAAGAACATGTTTTTTTCCCTCCCAACCTTCCCCAATCTCCCCTTTTCCGCGCATTCTTCCCCCTTCTCCCTCCTTTTCTGTGGGATGCTGCACAAACGGCAGCCAATAAGGTAACGCCGCTCTCCATTCAAGGCAGTTCGCCCCCCAACACACACACACCCGCACACATACACACACATACTCTGTCCACCGGCCCCCACCAGCCCCCCCACCTGCCCACCAATTTAAATGAGCTCCCCCACTGCTCTGATTTGAGCTTTCCAGCCAAGACACCCACCAAGGCACCGTGAAGGAAAAACTTAACCGCTTTAAAAGTAACTTGAACCTCCCCTCGGCTCTGAAAATTAAGGAGAATGAAGGAGGGTAAAAAAATAAATAAATAAATAAAAAAAAAAAAACAGGATGAAACAAGCCAGATGAACTTTCTGTTGGGAACAAGCATCTTAATGAACGTAAAATATTCTGGGTTTCACCCCCGTGGAGCCCTGTCGCAGGTGAGGCTAAAATGGGCAGTCATTCAAAAGTTTAAAAATTAAAAAGAAAATTGACAAAAATTGATATATAGAATGAAAAAAAACAACACTTATTTTCAATAATATACAGGAAATATATACAAAACATGCACAGACAACAGGGCAGACCCTGTTACAATACAGATTCAATGAACAATGGTCAAAGTTTGAACCGACTGATTTCTAAAGTCTCAAACCTGCAACTGTGGGTCCATGTGTGGGAAATCATTCACATAAAACTGGCTCCCAAGGATTAGACCCATCCATCTTCACAGGTACATTTGATCCTTGCGCACACACACTCAAACACACTCAAACACACTCAGCTTCAGTTCTCTCTCTCTGTTTCGTGTGTGTGTGTGGCTGGCTGGCTGGCTGGCTGGCTGGCGGGAGGTGGTGGTGGTGGTGGTGGTGGGGTGCTCCCGTGAGTCCCGCAGCTGCATTTTGTGCTTCCTTCGCTGGTTTTCAAGGGGCTAATAAAACCTCCATTATGTCCTCGAGGGGTCGGGGCTGCATTCAGGTTGTCGTGCAGATGCTGAGATGAAACGGGTCCGCCACGGCGTGAATGAGCGGCTCTCTGTGAGGAACCGCACGCTCGTCGCCAGTTTCATTGGCAACGAGTGGACGTGCTGGCTCGCCTAGCGATTAAAAATCAGCACGAAATTGTGAATAATTAGTGTTTCTGGTGAGATTGTATTACAGACAAAAAAAAAAATGAAATATGAAAAAGTCAGCATTGTTTTTTTTTCAGAAGCTAATTATTGGGGATCTTAAAGGGCTCTGCCGTCTGTTCATCATCATCGGCGAGGCATGACAGGTTTTCCTTTAAAGATTAAATTGAAAGAGTTTTTCCCTCATTTGACTAATGGCCATATTACGCACGGTGACACTATAATTATTCATAGCAGAAAATGCAGCATGCAGTAATGTAGCCGTTCTAGAAGTACCCATAGTGGGTCTGTAGTTCCGACAGAAATACTGCCACTTTAATTACGTAGAGAAAATGATCACTCATAAATGCAGGTATTGTCGAAAGACGTTTCCGCTGTGACTTGTCAAAATTAAATGGAGCGTTTCAACACAAACAAAGGGCAAATAATTATCGGCTTAAACCATCATAGCCATACATCTCGTGTGTGAGGGCCTATAGACAAAACCGACTTTGTGTATGTCGCCATCTCGTGGCGCCGCCATTACTGGTGTGTTAACACTCAGGACACGTGTCAGTGACAGCCAGCGCAAGTAGCATCATGGCTAGTTGGGTGGATGATGTTACACAGTGGCCTCTGGTTACAGATGAAGGTAGCTTGTCAGCGAGCTCAGATATTACTTGTGGAAAGAGGTTGCAAGTAGAGAAAAAAAGGACAAAATTCACGTCAGGATAATATTAGCTATTATTTAGTAGGTAGCTAGCTTAACTTTCGCTAGCAATTGCTAGAGAGCGTTTGCTAAAGTAAACTTTAGCTGACGAGTAAGCCAAAACAGAAATTCAAGAATTTTTTAATGTGTTGAATGTCTAAATGACGTCCTTACTGTAAGCTAATGATAACTTCTATGGTGGAACACTTATTAATATAGCTTACTAATATGAGCACCACGTAATGCAATGTTTTGCTGTAGCTTTGTAGCATGTGAATGAAAGCTTCATTCATTCATTTATTCATTCGTTCATTCATCCACTGTATGGCAGCAAGCAGGTGCTTTCTTTCGAGCAGAAGAGGTTTATGTATTTTGCATGTCTTCTTCTTCCACAGTTTAATTTTAACAATACGATTAGTACAGTTGAATATGGCACAAGTATTACCATTTGACATTAGAGGAAACTGAGAGAGAGGTAAATCCGTAGGCACAGAACACTCAGGGAGGTAGAGGTGCAACACTTAAGTGATGGCTGCTTGTTTACTTATGGTCACTTCCGGTCAGTGTCACCAGATTCATCAATACAAAAGTTCATGAAGATGGTGACCTAACCTTAACAACACACAATTGCCTATAGTCCATCATCTGCCATTCTGATGGCAGATGATGGACATTTCTGTCAGGAGAAGATTATGAGCAGCAGAGACAGCATTAAAGTTCAAAGTGATAAAATACATTTTGAACAGAAGACAAATTATGGCTCTTAGTGGCCCATCTTGAGGTAATTAATTGTGGGATGCAGTCTCCTGCAAAAAGGAACTTCCAATCTGAAGGTGACTTGCCCCAGAGCCAAGACACTTGCTGCAGTGATGAGTGGAGCAGACCCGGGTGACAGAGAGACTCTTCATCAAGGATATGGATGAAGATGACCAGGTGTCGGTGTGACCGAAGATAACCTGTCATCTTCACGGGGGGAGGCTCGAGTTGACGTACGAGCCACATTCGACAAATTCAAGAGGGAGAGTGTGTTAAACCATGACAGCTACACCGGATTGGACAAGAGGAAGGTGAGTGGCTGGTTGCAAAGGTAGCAAAAGTATTTGCATTCTGTGCTTTAGTAAATGTACATGACAGAAAAGTTGTGACACAATAATCTGGACTAAACTGACCAGAGCTGTTCATTAGCATAATTTTTAAAAGCTTTGGTATTCTCAATACTGGATAGTTTTGTTTTGTTTTTTTGTCAACTGCATCAAACCAAACTGTAATCAGTGACTTTTATAATCAGTGAGCCATTATTGGATGTTTACACCTTTAATAACAACAAAACTTTCATTTGTTTTCTTACTGAAAACGTACTGAACAGTGACTCAGAAACTGAGGCACAGCATAGTTCAATTAGTTCTCCTTCAAGCAACAACAATATAAGGAAGAATAAGTGAGTTACTTTGAACAGAATTAGTATCTTTTCAGCTCCAAGGACTGGAGCTGAAAAGATACATTAGTAACATGAGATACTAATGTTTTTTCAATGTAAAAAGTAGAAAGTACAGATATTTTTGTCCAAATGTATTGAGTAAAAATAAAAACTTGTGAGAAAATGAAATACTCAAGTAAAGTACAGATTCTCTGAAGTACAGTAACAAAGTGTTCACACTTTGTTACTTCTCACCTCTGGTTGGTTGTGTGAGACAATGTTCCTGAATGAATTTTACTCAGCTCCACTAATATAAAAACTGAACGAGTTGCCAAATTAATTACCAATAGCATTTTTTTCCAAAAACTATCTATACATATATAATTATGTAAAATATATATACGTATGTATATGTATATATATATATATATATATATATGTGTGTGTGTGTGTGTGTGTGTGTGTGAATGCCACATTCTCCTCTCTGATCCCTCAGCCTGCATTTGTTGACATGAGTCTGAACGCCGCCCACATGCGAGCCGGTCCCTGCTGCAGACGACTGCGGCCGGCTCCCATGTGACGCGCTGCAGGCGTCTTCGCTTGGTTGCAGATGCTGTTTGTTTTTCCTGCAGATAGGTACGAGGGCTTGTTAAACGCTCAGATGAAGCGCACCGACCGCCTGATACCATCGCCTTGCGTGTGTCAGCACGTATGTGTGTGTGTGGACGCGCACGACACTGTCATGCTATGCTACAAGCAGAGCAATTACACTACAACCTGCCCATAAAAAGGCCTCATAATACACGCTATTTATATCCAACTGTGTGGAACTACATAAACAATCTTGGCTGTAGGTGTTGTGTAGCCGTTTTTTATCTGCCCTGTCCGAGTTAATGTGGCTTTTCAACCCACCCACAAAGAGATAAGTACAGTAACAGGGCACTTATCAGCCACTGGGGACATTAAGGAAGCCCGCAGGGATGTCATCATAACACACAAGTCCAACACACTCTGCAGACGTTTTAAGGCAGCCTTCTGGAACAGAAACAGAAACATTTTTCAGAAAGACTTTTTCCCCTTCAGTGACATTTGGACAGATGACATGCTAGAAGCGACTTATAAAGGTAAGTATATACTGAAGAAAATGCATACTATTTGAAGAAAATGAAATGTGTGTGTGGGTGAGAGAGAGAGAGAGAGAGAGAAGAGAGCGTTTGGGTGTGGGCTTTGTGCATTTCACAAGTCGTGGGAAAGTGCGCAATATTCAAGTGACAGAGAATTTCAGAGGTAAACAAAAAAATGTGATTGCATTTTTATTTTTTTATTTTTTTTTATCTTGGATCCTAGTGGCGACAAACATAAGTCCAATGTTTTAACTTTATTGCAAAAAAAAATCTCCCCCCTGCCACCTTACTTTCCCATGAACTGCCACCTTATCGCCGTGGGGGAGTTTGATTGCCTGAATGATCCTAGGAGCTATGTTGTCTGCGGCTTTATGCCCCTGGTAGGGTCTCCCAAGGCAAACAGGTCCTGGGTAACAGTACAGACTAAAAGTAGTTCAAAAACGCCTATGACAGACAGTACAGCAAGGATCGTGACGCCGCCTGGTATGGCGCAGCCGGGGCCCCACCCTGGAGCCAGACCCACGGTTGGGGCTCGCTTGCGAGTGCCTGGTGGCTGGGTCTTTGCCCACGGGACCTGGCCAGGCCCACCCAGAAGGAGCGACATGGGTCCAAGCTCTTCTGGGCTCACCAAACCGCCATCTCACTGGGGGAGGAGCTGGAGCTTGTGCAGGAGGTTGAGAGATACCGGCTAGATATAGTCGGGCTCACCTCCACGCACAGCATGGGCTGTGGAACCCAGCTCCTTGAGAAAGGCTGGACTGTCCATTTTTCTGGCATTGCCCACAGTGAGTGTGGACTTGCTTATTGCCCCACAGCTCAGCCGCCACGTGTTGGAGTTCATCCCAGTGAACGAGAGGGTCGCATCCCTGCGCCTTCAGGTTGGGAACAGGTCTCACTGTGATTTCTGCCTATGGCCCGAATAGCAGTGCAGAGTACCCAGCCTTCTTGGAGTCTCTGGGCTGGGTGCTGGACGGTGCTCGGACTGGGGACTCCGTTGTTCTGCTGGGGGACTTCAACTGTCAACTGATCACTACCTGCTGGTGATTTGGATCCGCTGGCAGGGGAGGAGACCTGAGAGACTCGGCAGGGCCAAGCACATCGTGAGGGTCTGTTGGGAACGTCTAGTTAAGTTCTGTGTCAGTGCGGTCTTCAACTCCACCTTCGGGAGACCTTCTCCCAGTCCTGGGGGAGGTTGGAGACATTGAGTCCGAATTGACCTTTGTCACCGGTTCTGTTCATTATTTTAACGGACAGAATTTCTAGGCGCAACCAGGGGTTGTAGGGAGTCCAGTTCGGGAACCACTTGATTGCGTCTCTGCTTTTTGCAGATGATGTGGTCATGTTGGCTTCATCGAGCCAGGACCTCTAATGTGCACTGGGGCGGTTAGTAGCCGCGTGTGAAGGGGCTGGGATGAAAATTAGCACCTCCAAATCCGAGGCCATGGCTCTCGACCGGATAAAGGTGGCTTGCCCCCTCCAGGTTGGTGGAGAGATCCTGAGTTAAAGTATCTTAGTAGCTCTGTAGACGAGGTGGCCGAGTGGTTAAGGCGATGGACTGCTAATCCATTGTGCTCTGCACGCGTGGGTTCAAATCCCATCCTCGTCGAAATGTTTTGCAAATTTCCCCACCGTGGGATCAATAAAGATCTTCTTCTTCTTCTTCTTCTTCTTCTTCGGTGCAGCGTCTGCAGTGATGCGGTCGCTGTACTGATCTGTCGTGGTGAAGAAGGACCTAAGCTGAAAGGCGAAGCTTTCGATTAACCGGTCGATCTACGTTCCTACCCTCACCTATGGTCATGAGCTTTGTGTAATGACCGAAAGAACAAGATCGCGGGTCCAAGAGGCCGAAATGAGTTTCCTCCGTAGGGTGGCTGGGCTCACCCTCAGGGACAGGGTGAGGTGCTCATTCACCCGGGAGGAGCTTGGAGTAGAGCCCACTGCTCCTCCACATCGAGAGGAGCCAGTTGAGGTGGCTCGGGCATCTGTTTCGAATACCTCCTAGACGCCTCCCGGGAGAGACGCCTCCCTGGACAGTGTTTCGGGCATGTCCCACCAGGAGGGGAGACCCCGAGGAAGACCCAGGACACGCTGGAGGGACTACATTTCTCGGCTGGCCTGGGAACGCCTCGGGGTCCTTCCGGATGAGCTGGATGAGGTGACTAGGACCAGGGAAATCTGGACATCTCTGCTGGGACTGTTGCCCCTGCGACCTGACCCCGGATAAAGTGATAGAAGATGGATGGATGGATGGATGCAAAGAAAATAGAAAAGTTTCAGTTTCTTCCCAATAACATTGCTCCTTTCGCCTTAATAAATAAATAAATAAATAAATAAATGAAGCAACTGTGGTGTTGACAGGTAGAACAAACCCCTGACTGGGTGTGTTGCAAGATGTACCTTCAAGACCCCTTTGTGACATCACAAAAGATAGATTTGAACTATGCTTCCTGGGCACACGAGATGCCAAGTGAAGCAATCAATGGAGGTAAAGGGATCGAGTGAATCATTTTGCATTTTCTTCAAAATGCCTAAATGAGTTACGGCTTGTTATACCAACACAGGCATCTTTTAACAATGCAGCTGAATTAGTTTATAAGCAAACCGCTCAGTGTTGATTTAAACAATGGCAAAAATGATTCAATACCATGGTGGATGGTTTCTTTGAAAATGAGTGTAGTTACAGTTCCGACACTGTGACCTTTGCAACAAGATCCGGAGGGAATGTGGCATTTCCATTTAAGAGTGTCTACGAACAGCATTTTACAAGAAAACAATTAATTCCAACACCGTAAATGTGCTCTCTTCACACTTTTAAAGGCCACTGTTCAGAACTTAGTGATGGGCAGTAACATATTTTTCAAAATTGATACAATAATCAATATTTTCGGGGTTGATCAATTTCAATACACTTTTTGGTTTTAAAAAAATAATAATAAATAATAAATAAAAAGTTAAAAATCATAAGACACACATGCCTGTTAATATTTTATTTTTACAAAACATGAAAAACTGTTAAAGGAAATGTAAAGACAAAAAATATATATATATAAATCACTGCCGACTGCCAAGCATGTGCACTGCGCAACCGCAGTGGTCTTTGGTGCATTACAGTAGTCGGAAGTACGTCGCTGCGCCTGTGGTCAAATATATATATATATATACTGATATTTTCTTAAAATTATCGATACAAAATTTTACTCTGATTAGCAATCGATACATCAATAAACAATATCGATATGCACATCACTTTCACTACTGCAGCCCCACCACCACCTTCAGGAGATAGAAGGAAAAACATCAGCTGCAATTTTTTTCTTTTTAGAACAGGACTGACTCCAAGGACAAATTCAACACTAAATCTGAATGGGAAAAAAAATACTGTTCCTTTTTTCAGAATCAGTGTCTCATCTGCCAAACCAGCACAAACCCTCCACCCCAAGCAACACATTCATCACATACACAAACACAAACTTTATCTTTCCTTTTTTTTTCCTTTTAAAAGTATCTTATTGGCTCTCAGCTTTTCTTTCCTGGTTTTAATTGGCGGTAGTTTTCTACCAGTGCAGGCGGCCAGTAATAGCCGCACATTTCCTGTTCTCCCATTGATCCGAGAGCAAACCCGTCATCAAGACCAGCCAAACTGGTGTGCAGCCTCAGCCTCTTTAGTTGCTGGGTGGAATTCACATTTAATCACCGGTCTTGTGCCGAGGCTGAGCGCTTCTGCCTAGCAACAGGCTCTCGCGCCAAAGGGGGAAAAAAACCCTACCTGTGGCTTCTGCCAGTTTTGCGCACGTGGGTCAATCGAGACAGCAGTATCATGCAAGTAAAGCAGCTTTTATCAAGTTGTTTTGAATGGGTTGTAGCCTCATGTGTGTATATTTTTTGTGGAGCATATTTGAGTGCTATGGAATAAAATTGGGTTGTGACTTCATTATAAGGAAACAGATGTGGGTCCTGAGACTCCACCAGTTGAGGATCACTGGTGTAATGTAATCACAAATTGAAGGGGCACCTGTCCTTCTTTTGCCCGTCGAACAAACACTTGACGCTGTCATTTTTTTGTGATGCTGGGAAAATCCAGAGGTGACTTTCTGACCGTCTCACATGCAGGCATGTGGGATGCGGTTTGTAGATCGTGCCGTCGAGTTTTTCTTCAAAAAGCATAACCACTTTGTCAAACTATTACAGTAAACTCTAAAAAAGTGAGTTTTCAACAGGATGGAAACGATTACAAGCCTAAAAAGGGCAACATTTGAAAGAGAACGCAACCTCAGTAAATGGAGAGACGCTAAAACCTTCTACCCGTTGGTACAAGCCACACGGCTCAGTGAAACCAATATGATGTCTGCTTATGATTAAATAAATTAGACTTGATTGATCACACAACAGGGAGATTGTTTGTTGCAGCGGTACAAGAAACAAACAAAGAAACAAAAGCCAACAATGTCTCATATAGATACATACATAATTTAACCTAAACCAGAATTTCTCAACTGGTGGGTCAGGACCCAAAAGTGGGTTAGTTTTTTGGACTGTGGGAGGAAGCTGGAGAACCCGGCTGTGAGGCGGAAGCACTAAACACTGTGCCACGGTGTCACCCACACACAACTCTATTAAATCATTTCTGTAATTTGTCATTTTTTATTTTTGTGGAATCATTTTGGGTCGTGACTTCATGACAAGGGAAAAAAAGTGGGTCCTGATACTCCACCAGTTGAGAACCACTGAGCTAAACAACCTTTAATATACATTATACATACCAAAAACCTAAACCTAGCCTAATCTATACAACACCTAAATTTCCTATAAGACTTTAGGCTCTCATAAGTACTACGCTGATGATGCACAGCAGCTCAACTTGCATCGTCTTGAGTGTCTGCTCGCACCTGCCCACAGGCTGCAGCTCCCCTCTCCGTGACCCCGTTCTTTTTCTTCCATTCATAAAAACCCTCACTCTAGTTTCAACTCTTTTTTTCCCCCTCCCCTCCAACAACTTCTTTCCTTTATCCTTTCTTCGCTCTCACCTTCCCCGCGTCTCCGGGCTCTCTCCACGCTGAGCTGAGCTGAGCTGAGCTGAGCTGGCGCTCTCGTCCTTTTCATGGGGGTTCGCCGATATTATTCCTAAGTGAGGCGGCCTTACACGGTGCAGATTAGTGAGCCTGGGCTGGACTTTTACAGTTGCCAGGGAAAAGCAAATCGGTGTGAAGCACCGGAAGGACCATTGAGTCGGGCGCCGCCGCACACAGCGATACTGTCGTCTTTTAACGTCACCACAGCGGCACATTGTCAACCGAAAGAAACAAAAATGGATGAATGGATAAAATCAATAAACCCCAAACTGTATACTGTGTGTGTGTGCGTGTGTGTGTGTGTGAATTTTTTCTTCATCCCAGGTGTTTTCAGATTTCACGTTGAGACTGGTAACTGGATTATTAATGATTTAGCTAGCTTGAGCAAAGAAAAATGTGAAATTATCACACAGAACTTGATTGAAATATTTCTAACTATTCTCTCACTCAGTCGTGTCAAGTTTTCAACAGCAGTCACGGTGATTTGGTGTGCGCCACATAATCAGAGCACTGCTTTTTGCATTCGTTGTTTTAAACTACACGTAAACGCCTTAATCTGGCTCCAAAATTGGGGTTCTCAAAATCGTAGACAGAGATTATTCGATTTCACTCGAATTTCTCCTGCCATGCACAGGGAAAAGGAAAGAGGTGAATGAGTTCTGCGCATGGTCAAATCAAGTCTGCTTTGACCCAGGAAGTAAAACGAGTAGAATGGTGCTGTCCTGCCGACCGCCAGGGCGTCTTCGAGAACTAGCAGCACGCTAGAGAGACGAGAGACCGACGAGAAAACGCGGAAGAGTCAAAATGAGGGGACAGCGCCACCTAACGTCGTGGAGGCGGACGTACTTTACTCAATCATCTGATTATCTCTCCTGCACTTAAATTTAGGGACAAATATCCAATCTGATCCTTAATTGAAGAATGGCAATTAAGGATCATGAACGAGTTGCATGACAAACACAGTTTATTCATAAAGAAGCTACAACACTTTGATTTATGACTTCATTATTTCAACATAATATGAGAATATAGTCTGGATTTACCCTGTTGATAGATGAAAATTAGTCATACCAAAACAAACTTGATCATTCTAACTAATATGGTGTTTAAATGTGCAAATTGGAGGGGGGATCTAATTCTCCTTTATTGTATCCACTCAGCTGAGTTGCACGACTTGTGCGCTCTGGTTGGTGCAGGCGTACTTACGAGCCGATTGGCTAAACGGGTTCAATTCATAACCTCCACTTTTGAAAACTCCATGGAAACAGCTCTCCAGTGAAACAACAGCTTGTGTGGGGAGAATCACACAGAAGACTGGCACACGCATAGCATGTTTTGTTATGTCGTCGGCTGAAACGTGGTTTTTTTTTTGCGCGTGCGTCTTATTATCTTTTTTTTTTTGCCTGCTCAGACGACTGGTGGTGTTAATTGAATGTCCCCGACGCGACGAGCAGACGCGAAAGCCCACAGCTGGTCTCGGATGTCTCGAAAAAGTGAGCGGAATAGCGTCGGATGACAAAAGCGCACGCGGGGACACACGCACACAATCATGGGGGAGAGCTTAGCGCCGTGAATCTGGCCAGTTGTGCCAGCCGACGGTACTTTAGCGATGATTATGTTATCTATTTAGACAGATCTCTGGGGGGAAATATTTGAAGCCATAAAACTGCCAGTTCTCCCCCCCTTTGTGTTTATGTCTTTGTGTGTGTGTGTGTGTGAGTGTGTGTGTGTGTGTGTGTCTGGGTGAGTTGGGTGACATTGCTGAGTGCAATGACCCGATGGCATCCGAAGGCTATTAGCATGGGGAGAATACATTCCGGAACTGGCCGCCCAATACAAACACTGGGCTCGCCATAATGAGGCGTGACTAGACCGCTCGGTTGCCATGGAGCCCTCCCTCTCTCTCTCTCTCTCTCTCCCACTCTCTCGCTCTTTTATCTCTCTCTCTCCTTCCACTTATTTCTCACTTTTAAACACTCACTGGCATGAGTCTCATTTGCAGGGCTGAATTAATAAGGGTGCCTCGGTTTTGTGAATCGCAAAGAAAAGTGCGGTCAGTTTTAAATCGTTTCCTGTTCTCCTCCTCGTTTGAGGCCGTCAGATTGATCATGGCCGTCAAGTTATTTTTAATGGATTTTTGTTCGATGCTTTTCTTTTCTCTATGGTGACTTTAAGACAAAGTCTTTAGATTGTTTCGCTGGCAAAGAACTCACTGTAGTTGACCTCCAATTCACGTCAGGTTCAACAAATCCATGAAGCAAAATTTTAAAAAGTTAAGAAATTAGAAGTTGTATGATGAATGAGCTAGATAGGTGAATTTAGTCACAAAGTAGAGCCACTTGTTGCCACGGCATCCGCTGCTAATGCTTAACCCCGCCTCCAGAAAAGCAAGTTGTTTTTTTGTTTTTTTTCAATAAAGAGTGTAAAAAAAAAAAAAGGATTCCATCACCTTAAAAAAGACTTAAAAGTTAACCTGGTGAAACTGGCTTCCAGCTTCAGCACCAGTACTGGCTTCTGTGCCAATTTCAAAGCCGCTGCTTCCTGAACAGGTGAGACAGGAAGTCTCAGCAGCTGTTTCCTCCACAGCTTTGACCCCCGACGTCCCCGTCAAACAAACTCAGGTTTCCCCCGCCTCGACTTTCACCTGTTCCGATCCGAACAGCCCAGGTCAGCCCGGGCTACGCTGGCAAGGGATTTAGTCCATCAGGTACATTCCATCCTCTTGGCCGATCTTGTGTTTGTTTCCAAGGAACGCTCTCTTTCCCAGGTCTCTCTTGGCCTCACAGCCAAGGCTCTTGGCCGAGGTCCATGCTGCACAAAGGGCCCGGGCATTCCAGCTGTCTGCCTTTAATCCGGTGTGTCAGCTCGCGTTAATGTTGCAGCGTGAAATCTGAGGGCGCAAAGCGGCGTGGAATATCTACAAGGAAAAAAAACAAAAAAAAACGCCCTAAGAATTCCTCTGGAAAAGGTCGGCTGGCCGGCCGGCCGGCCGGCAGCGGGCCGCTGGTGGAGGAGTTAATGGGTGGTGGAGATAGCAGGTTGAGGTCGATTGTGAGTGTGCGTCCATGCGTGGGCCCGTCCGTAGGGTCTTTAAGCCGGCCAGGCAGGTGGTAGGAAGGTAACAGAGACACCTCGCACCCAGAAGAGGATGCTTGGCTCCTATGAAAAGGAAAAGCGCGCCCGCGGGCCTAATGTGAGACGAAATCAGCATTTCCGCTCCTCCTCGGGACCCTCGCAGCTCGCCCGGGCAACACAATGGAGGAATGACACGCTTCTGTGGACGGTTAATTATCTTAGACACACACGTGCACTCTGACACCCACTTCGGTACACGTGCACGGGCCGCAGACGAGAAACGCTCGACGCGTACACCGCCACGCACACGCACGCACGCACACACACACACAAGTACAGGGAGAATCGTTGAAGGACGTGCGCGCCCGTACACGCGCAAACAGACACCCACACAAATACCCACCATCGCTCCACACCCTGTCTCTCCTGCTTCACTCACTTCCCCCCAAATCCGGCTCTATTCACCACAACTCATTGTCTGCGATATTTGCTGCAAAGCAGCCATTCAAGCACAGCAGAACCGTCCATTATTTGCAAAGAGTAACTCACACTTCAGTGTGTGTGTGTGTGTGTGTGTGTGTGCATGCATGTGTGTGCAAGAATCCATACAGAGTGAGAAGGTAATTTTCTCTATTCGTTCCAGTTATTAAGTCATATGTAATATTTTCTTAATTTTGTAATTTCATCCGAGGCGGGATGATAGTAATTTGCAGCGTTGAAAAATGGAAAGACGGTGAATGTCATACGAGTTTCCTTCAGGTGATCTTCTGCCTCCCACATCAGCAACGCCACCCAGGACGCCCCTGATGCTCTGCCAGCCTGCGCTCATCTCTGCCACAACAAGCTTTACACAGAAGTAGTTGGACCTTTCAAGTCATGCCAGCGCAGCTTAAATGTCATTATTGATACATTTGCTCTTTATATTTTGGTGGCATTGATCTTTTCAAGGCTAGAATATTCTGCGAAATCCGCATAATCCGCATTTTAATATTGCTAGTGTCACATTTTCATGAAGGTTGGATCTGGTATTGTTGGAAAGCTTGTTTATTCCCATTTCTAACCATGTTCCATGTGTGAAGATCGGGCAGTTGCTGGATGAACAGTAAAATATACCCAAATTCTTTTACATCAAAACCAGTTTGAGATATTCCTCTATTGGCACTGATGCTTTTATTTTGTGTTGTTTGAAATACTGGATTATTTAACTCTCTCAGCACCAAGGACACAAGACAAAGACATATTGGTAAATGTATCTTTTAAGCAGATTAAGGAGCCAGAACAGCCTGGAAACTGGAACGGCCAGGAATGGCACCCCATTTTCCACCAGGACCTGCCACAGGTCGCACAGGAGGCTCTCTGTGACAGCCCCGGCTCTGGGAGGCAGAGCAGTGTCATCAAGGAGGACAGAGCAACGCCCCAGACTGTGGATGTAATGGAAGAGCAACTAGCCGCAGAAGCTTGACGCACTGTTCCCACTGGCTGTTGCCCTGTCAATGCAACAGCCAGCGAAGCCGTAATCAGCGGGTGTTGTCAATCAAGTTAATCAAGCTAATTAACCCTCCAGCTAATCACAGATTAACGTCAATACCAACAAATACCAACAAATGAATAAAGTGCTTCTCAAGAGGAGGGAAATTAACTACATTGATTCTGGGACCTCAACAATTTCTCTCAACAAATTCATGGTACATCATCAGCATAAAGAAACGCTGTGCAATCAGATTTCTTTTCTTGATGCACTTTTCCGGTAATACAATCAATTATGTTTGTAAAATGTTACAAGGATCTTCCAACTAATTTTGGAAGATCCAACAAATTAATGTATCTTTGCTTGAAAAGTTCAAATA
Organism: Thamnaconus septentrionalis; assembly: GCA_009823395.1. Lineage (NCBI taxonomy): Eukaryota > Metazoa > Chordata > Actinopteri > Tetraodontiformes > Monacanthidae > Thamnaconus > Thamnaconus septentrionalis. The sequence continues at coordinate 20,554,207 of CM020510.1, read as the reverse complement.
TTAATTAAAACTGATTTTAATTATCTGGGGTTTTTTTTTAATCATCATTTCATTTATTTTTACCTGCCTTCATTTTGTTTATTGTTCAGATTTCAAACCAGAAGTGTCTGGTGCAGATGTCTTCCACCACACCACCACAAAATGCCCTCGCAACTCACAGTTTCTACCTGGAGACACGAACAACCAATAGTCGTCCGGCTAAAACTGAACACCACACAGGCTTCCTCGCTGTCTGCCTTTCCCTGCACTTCCTACGTGATCAGGACGAGAGTGGAGAGTGTGGTGTTCCCTCAGACAAGTGGCCACGGAAAAAAAGGTGAATAGTCCCTTCATCAGTGCTTCAGTGCTTTGTCGGGCAGGGCGGACTGATTTTATCCTGAGTCTGTACCTAACAGGGGGCATTCCCCATTTAATATTCAATTATGGGTTTGCTCTTTCTTGGAGCAGATACACCACTAGCACTAGTTATCAATACAAAGGACAGTGCAGAACCATTTTAGCGAGTTGGCTTGAGTGGTGGAGCTACGGAGCACAGACTGTGGAAGAACTATTTTTTCAGTGATACTTGCATATTTCTAAGCCTTGGGTGCATCTTTGCAAAGAGAGTCGCTTAGTTGGAAATGCTCGTTACCCCCCCCCCCAACTTTGCACTTGGCACTATGCCATTTATTTTAGTTATTGCATGCTTCTATATTTCATGTACATTACTCAAGTTGACTGGAGCCCTGTTACTAAAAGAATTTCCCTCAGGATAAATAAAGTATTTCTGATTCTGATTCTGATTCTGAATCTGCACTTCCATCCCAAAGGTCCACCTGTGTGTCTCTCCCTGACTGTGTTGTTAGGTCTGAAACATTATGATCAAGAAGATAGTGCGGAAAACTGTTTGGGTTGTGGGCCAAACAGCCAAATCTTTTGGCCCTCAAGTCCAGAACTATCTCAGCACACCTCTGCACACTTTAACCGATAACAGAATCACCAGTGAGAACAAAAATAGTGTTTGCAAAAAAGATTGAACTCAGCCACTCACCCCGCCGTTCATTAGCGTCAGCGAAAGCTATTTCAAAATAAAGATATTCAGCACTGCACTATCAGCGCCTTGTTGTTTACAGCCCTCAACTGTTTGGGTCTGCAGAGTTTCTATGAGCGAAGGAAAACGCTGACACGAGCGAGAGGACATTTGGACAGTGGTCACTGTGAACAGACTCGCAGGTGTGGCAGTTGGCCTGTCTGACAGAGCTCAGGCTAATTAGACGCTTTATTTGCAGATGTAGAGTGAGCGGTCGGCTTCCTGATGACGCTGCAGGTCGCAAAGGCCGAGCAATTTTCTTTCCTTTTCTTCCCCGTGAGACTCATCCCAACGTTCTCACAGACAGAGAACACACACCCGCAGTCTTTCATGTCACGCATCTCGAGCCTGTTATCAGCCCGCTCCTTCTGTACGTACGGTGCAAGGCCGTAAGTGCAGGTGTCTGGTTGTGGGAGCTGCCCCCTTCTGACCGGTCTGACGGGTTCGGCGGTCGCACCTGAGCTGAGTCGGACGCCGCGCGAGGGTTTTCGTTACACAACGCACAAACGCTGCGTTTGAAATACGACCGCGCCCTCGTTCCAGGACTCTGAATCGGCCGCTGACTTTTCAGAAAGCGCTCAGTGGCTCAGTGTTCAGACCTGCTGCTGATTGGAGGAAGAACTAAACCAGAGGTTTTGGTGGGTGAACTTAATGTCATCAAGGTTTGTCAACCTGAACTACATGGTACTAAGTCTAAATAAAATATCCAGTGATTTTTTTTTTGTTGGCATTAATGCTATTAGTAAATTATTGCAAAGCAAAAGCTAAATACATTTTTTTTAATTCTCTTTTTTGAACTGTAAAAATAGTATGGTTCTTTTGATTTAATGGTGCGTCCTTCTCATGTAAATGTAGAGTTGATGCGCTTAGCTTGCATTAAGTGCAAAATGTTTGACAGTTGACTTACCCTCTGCCATCAACTGATCTTATCAAACAATGTCCTGAGACAAACTGTGTCCCATAAACAAATTCATTTGAGTGCATAAATCCATGGTCTTCACGTAGGATGAGAAATACTATCGCTTGTCCCCAGTGCGAAACATCTGGCTCCTCAAGCATCATCATGATGAAATAAGAGTGTGTTCATAAGTGGAGTAATAGGATTGATGTAAAATACTGGGACTGAGAGAAAATGCATTTTAACTCGTGGGAAATAATTGCACCTCAATCGAAACCGGTGATACTTCTGACCAAATGCTTTTCAACTGTTTTAGTTAAAACAGAAAATGTCAGGCGGGGACCCTGCACACGACACTGAGAGTGCTGCATATCCACCAGTCTTGTGTAATAGTGGAGGAACACAACATAAATATGCAAACAAGAGTGCCCTTATGTCAGCGTGAATGATGGAGTGGAAATGCCTTTCGGAATAATTATTGGGCTAATTCAGCCCCATAACACGCAAGTGCCAGAGTCTCGAAGGAATCCGTTACCAAGACAGCAGAAGGACTCCACTTGCCTTCAGGGATTTTGTTCAAAGTCAGTCTTTTTTTTTCTATTCTAACTGCGTTATCATTTGCTTTCTCAGCCATAATATATATATATATATATATATACTGCGGCTGGCCCATGTCTGCCTTATGCCATCAAGACTGATCTGATCACCAACAGGATAAAGATATTATCTTAAATGCACGTCAATATAGAAAATACACCACCACAATAAACATCATAAGTTCTTTGTCCTTTGTCTGCCTTTTGTTATGCAGTGAATTTTAGAGTGCAACCCGACTGGGTGCCTTTCAAATTCTTTCCAGCCTACACCTTTTTTTCCCCCCCGTCTTGCCCTGGAGGTTGACAATGTGGTCTCGGGAGCCTACAGATGCCCAAGTCTGTTCTTAGTTCCCTCTCATATCTTGGCCTCTCATCTTTACCCACGATGGCTGCTCTAATGCGACTTAACCTGCTCTAAACAACAACAAAAAAAAAGGAAAAAAAGAAGAGGCAGAGGGAATGGGGGGTGAGGGTGGGGGGGGCGGGCAGACAGGTCAAAGCTGGGAGTGGGGAGAAACTGAACACAGTGTCTGTTGTGTGTATGAAGGGAGAACTTGGCGCAAACACAAGCCGGCCTGTAAGAGTATCCTGTGCTGCTCCCTGCTCCATGCCTGCCTCCTCAATACTGTCTTTGTCCTCCCAGGGTGCACAGTGACACTGAGAATCAACGCGGAGCAACACCTGGTCCCTCCAACGCTCCGTGTCCCCTCTACGCAGGAGGAGGGACGGGACAAAACAGCAGGAGAAAAACTAGACACCTTTGTGTGCATTGATTTTGTTAACAAGCGCCCCCATGTGGCTCCAAGTTTGCAGATTCGTTACCCAACATTCCAAGGAAAAACCTTTGTCAGGACGGGTTTCCACCTTTTATGCATCCGGCTAGTTTGCCGTATGGCCAAATGCTCGCAATGATATTTTGAGTACGCCGTGAGGTTGCGTGTAGAGCCTCAACATTTCACAGAACAAGTGTGACCACAAGAATCGGTCATGAAGTTTGACGTCAAGTTTTTCAGTCCTCACTGATTTTTGCGAAAGTTCAATTCCATCTGCAAAACCAGTGTCACGCATTACTTTCTGACCTACTGCTTTGATAAAATTGTTAGCAGAATGTACGAATACCCACAATACGGTGGGCCCGCCCTTCTGTCATTGTCACATCTGACTTCCATTCTACAAAGTTGCAAAAGCAGCCTCTTTTATTTGAAGTGACCAAGATGACCCTTTCTGTCAAGGTCTACAATCACAGTTTTCTTTATGATATATATGAAGGTCATGATCAAAATGCATTACGTTTTTTGAATATTGCACAGTACATTCGTGTTAGGATTTTGTAGATATTGTAAGTTAGTCTGAAATCTTCTTATAATATGCTAAAGTGCAAAGTTGTTAGGCCAATGGGGAAAAATCAAATCTACAACAGGAATAAATGGCTTGTTTGTCCTATTTATGGATATTTTGTGGAGGCAAAAACAAACCGGAATCAACAGTCTCTGAATCAAAAAGTCTGATCTTAACCACTTGTTGATTTTATAGGTATGTTTGAGGGGAGGCTATGAGTTTTTGCGTGCTGGCCAAACCCTCAGTTCACCCAGTCTTCAAGCAAATTGAAGCCAGACTTTCAAATAGCGTGACGAAAGCCTTCGTATAAAAACGCTGACTTCATAGCTTTTGTGTTGAAATCATTCCATGAATGCCACGCCAGACCAGTGTCTTCAAGACCAACATCTATGTCCAGGCTACCCTGCTTCAGTTAGCCTAACACCCGCGGTCACGTGGTGACGGCAAGTTTGCTTTTATCGGGTCATCGGCACAATAGGGCCACATGAAAGAGTTGATGTTGTTCACATGAGCAAATAAGAACAAGTCGTCAGCAGCTGGAGCTCCGAGCAGAGAGTTTGCCTCACCAAAAGAGAGATGATAAATTACCATCTTCTTCTCCTTTAGGCTTGTCTCCATCTAACCCTCGTCTCTGCATCCTCTTCCCTCGCACCAAGTAACTTCACCACATCCATCAATCTCAGTCTTTGCTTTTCCTCACGACCTCACAACTGCCCGTTCCTACCTCGGCATCCTTCATCCCATAGAGTCACTCTACTGCCTCTGTACATCTTTGTCTGGCCTCTCTTGGTTTTATCTCCAACAACACCCAACATGCGCTGTGGTGACTATCAAACCAAAATAATAATAAAAAAAGAAAGAAAAAAAGAGTCACCTGCAGAATGGGTTTCAGGGAGTTTTAACTCCCACTCTCACATGTCCATTTCCAGTCATCAAAAGAAGGCTCGCCTTTGATCCGTTTCGTTTATTGAAGTTGTTGAATATTGTAGATAACAGATAACAGCTTTAATTGTATCAATGGGGATGAGATGTGGAGGTGGAATCAATTACAAAATTTCAAAAAAGAAAAACTTAAAAAATCGTACTTTCATGTTTCTGTCACAGCAAAAACTATAATGTTTTACTAATATACTAATATTATACAGAATCCTATATCACTTCCTCATTGTGACGGTACATAATAAATCTGTCTATTTTGCCGCTTTGATGTTGATAATTGAGGGGTGTCCAGCCTGGACACCTTGTTATTAGTTTTTCCAATGTCACAAACAGAATTTTTTTTTTTTTTTTTTTTTTTTTGATGTTTTCACTTCCCGCCATTAGATTATTCAGAGGCACCTCTCCCTGACTTGTTATTCCTTGGCAGCCATTTTGTGTCAGCTTCCAGCTTAGAAACACAAGAGTCGGTGGAGAAGAGCGGACCTTGCCATCCTTACAGCGACAGAGACGGTGGAGGGAGGTAGGGAACGGAGAGCAGCGGCAGCGGCAGTGAGACTGAACCACAGACAGAGAGAATTGGACTGCAAAGAAGTGGAGAGCCAGTGGCAGGCCGCGGTTTTCTTTTAGCAACCTGATCTGAGCGGGGAGCTGAGCAGAGCGAGATAAAAGGAGAAAGGAGCATTGTCCAAGCCCAGCTACAGGAAAAGGACGATTATAGCAGAGCCTGGTATCGAGTGCGCAGGCCAGCGGTCCTAGCCAATCGCACTGTGGGTACATCGGGCCAGACGGCGGATTGACTCGGGCTGCACTCACCCCAGCACACCGCGCCACTCTCGCTCCACCTCTCGGAATGACTTCCTCAAACCCCCTTCGTATTTAACCCCTGTCTCCCTGTCATCTTCGGCAGTTTCGTCCTGTTGCACTCCTCCTCCGTGCGGCAGCGTATCTCTCCGAGTGCAAAATGAGAAGTAGCTTTGAAATTATCCCACCCAAAGAAATAAATGACTGCTCTGTTTGTCATTTGGTTTTAGAGCTGCACTAATAAGCGCTTTAATACAGATGGTGGGAGAACAAATGCTGTCTAATGAGACGGGTGACACAATTGGGGAGTTATGAACAACCCGCCCCCCCCCCTATCAAAGAGCTCCAAGGTGTGCTGCTTGGCAACTTTTAACTGGAATTGCTAGCATGATAAAAGCAATTTGAAATAGTTCTCAGGTTTTCTTTGGTTTTAATTAGTGGTTGTGTCTGAAAATAGACAAGAAAAAAGTTGGAAAAGACTAATTACTAGAGAATGTGAAGGTTGTCAGAGATCTCAGGTTTTACGTTGTTTAAACACAAATTCGAATTAACTTTAAACTTCATTGTAAAAATAATAAATAAATAAAAAATATGTTTGCTGGAAGTTTTTTCAGCTAACTTCTGGAGCCTCGTCTGCTACCCTTGATGCGCTTGCTACAGTCTTGGCAATAGCCTCTTCAAAATGCACATACATGACAAGTTGGTTTGAAAGCACGATTTGATTTTGAGCTGCTAAAATTCAACATTGATTGTAAAAAAAAAAAAATGCTAGTTAGAAAAATATGCAATTCAAAACAGACAGAGACAGGGAGTCAAAAAGAAACAATGAAAAGGTACATGCAGCAGTGGGTACTAGCTGGAGTCAAGGCCTAAATAAGGATTTAGGTTGTGGTGTTTAATGGCCAGGCACTATGCGCGAATTGCACGCCATGACTAGACTTCTTCAATTGATACATTATGAAGGAAAGCACTCGACTGAAATCTATCAGTAGCTGTTAGGATGTTACTTGGGTAATAGAACCACTTTTATAAACAACAATAATGATAATGGTAAAATATGATGAATTGATGAATTGATAATGCTGAAGAATAATCTTATTCCTCTGCCGCATTGTCGGGTCACACGGGCAACAGTCAACAGTCACCTCCTCCGGCTCATCCGGAAGGACCCCAAGGCGTTCCCAGGCCAGCCGAGAGACATGGCCCCTGAAGCTCCTGGGTCTTCCTCCAGGTCTCCTCCAGGTGGGACATACCCAGAACTCCTCTCCAGGGAGGCGTCCAGGAGGCGACCGAAGCAGATGCCCAAACTACCTCAGCTGAGCCCCCTCGATGTGGAGGAGCAGCGACTCCACTCCAAGCTCTTCTCGGGTGACCGAGTTCCTCACCCTGCTGAAAACTGACGTTAAATGATAATAGCTAATGCAGTGTTCCAAGAATTCAGCCCTGTGGTGCTCCAGGGTATTTTTTACTCATAATAGTCATAGTAGTAATAATCATAGAACAACCTGCATCCCGCTGGATCCCTGCTTGTCTGTGTAAGGTGGCCGACTTAAGTCATATGGTATCTAAGCCTGCCGCGGCAAATTAACTGTGGGGTGCTCGCAGACACACAGAGTGCCTATTCAACTGTCAGTGGGAAAAGCCAACAGAAGGCTTCCGCCCTAGTCCTTTCATCTCTATCCTATAAGCCTTAAAACTAATCACATCTACTCAGGCATGACGTGTCAGTGAAGACCCTTCCGAAAAAGCCTTCCAAAGTGTGAGAACAAAAAGAACGTAAGTCAAGGCAGAGAAAGCTGCATGTGATAACCGAGGTAAAAGGTCAATACATTTTTATGACAACAGTGTTTGTTTCTTAGCCGTTGCACCTGTTGCAAGTAGCTTAAAGGACGAGTGAAAGTGATGTTAGCACTTCCCAGCATTTTGACATGCTAAAAAAAATTATTGCTTTTCTTTGTTTCATAAATTGAACCCATCCGTTTAAGTCATAAAGCAGTCATGTCGGTTTTGGTTGGTAAACCAACATTGTTTTACATAATTCTAGAAGAAAAACATTGTAATGACATTTATTTAGAATGGTTATTGTCATAGTTTAGTTTTTTGTTGCTCTCTCTGTTTCTGACTTTTGTTCCAAATTTGGAATAAGTTTTGTAGATCACATTTCACGCTATGATAATTGATGCTGCACTTAAAAATCTGGCAGCCTTTTCATTCTGAAAAGGATATTCATTTGTGATTCGAATGTCACATCATTCCACTTTGGAAGTGGGCAAAGCACATCCACGTTTCACATGTTTGTCTGTATGTGTTTGTTGGAGCTACACATTCTTGCCAAAGAGGTTCCCAAAATTCCCAAATTTGCCTCTAAGCTAAGGTAAATGTATTCCTTAATGAGTTAACTGTCTTCTCCTGCCAGTGATAAAGAACTGGGTAAACTGTGTTCTGGTAGCTTCCTTTCTCTCTGGATGTGCGAGTGTGTGCGCGCGTCTGCCTGTCCAACCGTGTTGCGTTCCAGTAATGACATCGGAAGCTGGCAGAGCTTCGTGTCTCCCAGGCTGCATTTGCAGGGGCTAGACTGGCTCCCCAGACTTGGCTGCCGGGGGGAGTGAACTGAGCCACTGCATCAGCAAACAGGAGAGCAGGAGAGTGGATGAAATGGTGACGGTGAGACGGTGGAAGAGATAAGGGAGAGACGACAGTGGTGATGATGATGATGATGATGAAGGCGGCATGCTATTAGGGCAAAATAAGTGTGAAACCCAGGATTCCCCCCTTTTTGTAGAATTTCAGGGGGAGCAAATTGGGGGACAAATTGTGCTCTAAAAGGGGGCAGAATTTGGTAGGATGAGGGATGAGAGGGTCTGGGGAAAGGGTGAGAAAGTGGATGGCAAGTGAATGGAGGCGGAGGAGTGATTGAGCAACTGAATAGAAGCCCAGAGAATATGGGGAATGAGGGGGAGCAAAGGTTTGGCTGACATTCAGGCATGTGAGGGTTGGGGGAGTGACAGGGGAGCATTGGTAATGAACGGAAGACAGAGGGGCAGGAGACAGTTTGGGTGAGAGCGACGGGGGTTGGACCGGCAGTAGTTCTGGCTGGTGTGACTCGGGGACGATGGGTATCTGGCTTGGTGTGCAGCTAAACAGTCTGTTATGTTTTCATTAACCGCAGGAGATTGAAACTGAGGCGGGCACAGCGGGCACAGAGAGGGTCTAAAATTAAATTGACAAGGATTCATCACCAGGGAGAACTTCCCTCATTACACAGACAAGAGACGCGGCAACAACTCACACGCAGGGATTCATTGTTCCGAGCAGCAGTGCCAGGTCACACCGCCTGTCTGAAACAACCGCAACATGCCACGGCCAATATAAAAAAAACTATACAAATTCCAGAGGAGAACACTGAGTGAAATGAGGTTTGGCACCAACAAAGAAAATGTAGTTGGAACAAAAAAAAAGTAAATGGCGCGAGATGGGCTCGCATCGTACACTGATTGATTCAAATTATCGCCGATGCTAACCAGGCTCTAAATTACCAGGTTCAAATGGACATTTACAATTTTTTTTTTACCCAAAACCATTTCCATTTTTAAGAGAAAAAAAAACATTGTTTTCTTTCATCAGTGCAAAATTACAGCTAAGTGACTTGCCCACGCTTCTGTTTAGACAGTGGAAGCCTCTAAATCATTGGAGCAAGGCGTTCTCCCGCCAGGTAATCTGACGAGCCAAGTGACTGAAAACACAACACCAGTGGTTCCGCCACTGCAGTGCGCAAGGCTTGTTGCTGCTTCAACGCAAATGTTAGCCACTTAACAAAAAAGGAAGGAGGCCGTGCTGTAGTGTTTGGAAATGGAAGGCCCGCTCGAATCATTGCATAGAGTTATTGAACTAGTGAAACCTCTGTTTATCACATTCAGAGTAGGAAGGGGTTGGGGGGTTATTGCCATATTACCATTGTGGACAGCTCAAGGCTTCACACTTGTCACACATCACCATCCTGGTGCGAAGTGCGGGGCAAATTCATCTATTGCCATAATGTCATTGTGGCAGCATTGTGCAGTGGCTGCTGTTTTGAGGTCTTGGGTGCCAGAGGCGTGAGCTGTTCAGTGAACAACTGGAAGTGAAGAGTACAGTTTTCAAATGCACAATTCAAACTCACACACTCAAAAATGATCATGTGGCTCAAGTTGTGACCTGCACATTCACCACGCTAATATGGCGATGTAATCTCAATAATGTAACATTACAAGACAGACTTGTTTTCAAGGGAAATGCATAGTTGGAACTACAATCGAGACATACCTGCCAGTCGAAGCGCAGCTACTGTGGTCATCAAAACATTGTGACTGTGAAGAAAGTAGTTCCCATAAATTGCTTCATGTGTGATATGTTGCACACAACTACTACTACTATTACTGCTAATACTACTATTACTACGGTGTGAATGCACCTTCTCATTTTCTTTTATTAAAATAATAATAATTATTATTATTATTATTATTATTATATTATTATTATTATTATTATTATTATTATTATTATTATTATTATTATTATGAATAATAATAAATCTCTCAACAGTATTCTATGTTTAACTGTGATACCATCCAATTTTGATATGGGCCTGGTTTGGAGCATCCAGTCACTACAGTCAGTCTGCCAGTCACTGCCGTCTAAATCTGGTGACGTCGCAACTTGAGGTCCGAGCTGATATCCATGGTCTTCAAAAATCTTAAACCTCTTATTAAGGAGTCAATATTGAGGTGCACGCAGGCAGTCTGGAGGTCTCACATTTTTAACAGAGTCACGGTTCTACCGTCACGCGGCGGCTCAGTTGGTAGAGCGGGCCGCGAAATTGAACATCGAAGGGTTGGCGGTTCAAATCCCGGCTCCAACTGTCCACATGTTTGAAGTGTCCTTGGGCAAGACACCCAACCCTCAATTGCAGCCTTTGGGGCTGGCAGCGCCTTGCACGGCAGCAGCCACTCATTGGTGTATGAGTGTGTCAGTGAATGGGTGAATGAGAGGTCGTTGTAATGCACTTTGAGGTACTGTGAAGGTGCTGGAAACGCTGCATAAATGCAGTCCTTTTACCTGCGTGGCCACCGTGGATCTCATTTAACACCGCTGTTCATACCCTTGAAAATGTCTCTCCTGCTCTAAATAAGCCAGCCTTACTCTTTTGATACTTGATTTCTTTTTTTGATGCGATATTGGGAGTTTTCTTCTAAGTGCGGCGCTCGCCGCAGACGCTCAGAAAGCAACAAATGGAGTGTGTCAGCCACTTCCGTGTTTCTGTGAACAGAATCAGGTACGCAGAATCAGGAAATTGTATGCTGATGGGACAACTGTACCACTGACTGCAAACCCAAGGAAACACTTTTCAAAGGCAAAGAAATTAGGATTCCATTATAATCCTAAAGGAAGAAATGAAGACAATAAACAAGCAGTTATAAGGCGAAAAGCCATGCAGACAGATTATTATGCTTACCAAATGGCGCCGGAGAAAACGAAATGTTCGAAGGGCAATAGTACAACCATCGTTTTGGTTATGGAAATGATTTTTTTGGTTCACACCGTAACCAAAAGAGCTGCTGGTAAAACTCCTTGGACCAAATAGCGACAATGTGAACAGTGCAAAAACAATTTGCACTTCTACCCAATGTGAAAGCGCTCGACTTGATTCCGTAATAAACTGGCGACGTTCGGCTCCATCACTCCTGCGACTGGAGAAAACGTCCAAATGGACGTCTTGACTCTCAAGCAGCGAGCAACATCCTTGTTGGTTCCTTTAGGACCACGTTCACCTGCGTGGTCTTTAAATTGTTGCATGTGAAGACAAAAAAAAAAAAAAAAAAAAAAGCAGCTTTGGGCAAATATACCGTCTGAACAGTGACAGGAAGCGAGGCTTACCCGTCCCCGCAGACCAGTTTAGATCAAAACCAAAACAAAGTGACGAAAGGTGAGAGGAGAGTGACGTGCCGCCGATGTACCGCACCGTGATCTCAGGCTTGAAAACGAAGATGAAGGTTTTGTTACATTTCAGACATCCCACGAGGCCCCTTCATTAGCTGCGGCGCCATCACTGGGATGCAACATTGCATCAACCATGTCGCAGTAGCATAGCATATTCTGCTTTTGTTTTGATCTCGGGTACAGCCAAAGAGCGACAGTTTCCATGCAGAATAATTATCAAGAATACGTTATGCAAAGGTAAATGCATGTAACATTTGGCCCAGTGTCATCTGTTGCTCATCATTAGTCTTCTGTAAGCACACGCTAATTGTGTACGTCATTGTAGACAACCTTGTGTCTGATATGATGATATGATATTGAAGTGTTTAGGCTTTAGCGCAAATCATTTGGACTGGATAAGAGGCAGCGTCTCGAGTGCCGGCAAACCCTCATGTGAAGAGTGGCACTTCAAATTGAATTCATCGCTACAACTCGCTGGTGTTCTAATCATGTGTCCACATCTTTGAATCGCAGAGACGCATGATTGGCAGCTCCGTGCAAACCTCAGCGACTGAAACATTTAAACGGCCTCAACTTCATGCAGGGGTCTCTGATGTGGAGGCCAAACGTAAGGAAAAATAAAAGAAATTTGAGACCACAAGGAGCAACCTTTCTCACTTCAGCACCAGATTTGAAAGTCCTTTTTTCTAATTATTAACAAGTCTGGCTCAAAACTACGCTATGCAAATATATGAGTTATTAGACTTTACTCACTTCCATCAATTTTTAAGTATTTTGTCGAACTCTTGTATAAAAACCAATCAAAGTTATTTACTGAATAGGTGTCATGACATCATGACCCAGGATGATATTCAGAACAAAATCTCTCTTGAGATTTTAATTCATTATAGAAAGGGGCATGGCTAAAGGTAATACCTTTATGAAGGCATTATATTCTAAATAGCTTCATAACCAACTGCCGCTCACTGCAAATTTAAAATATGTGTTGATGTTCTCTCTTTCATCTTATAAAAAAAATTATCCAGTTGTGTGACGAGAACCAGCCGAAAGGATGGCACAAAAACCTACGTGATGGATTGGCCAGATCTACACTGTCCTGGCTTGGCTGAATTAAGTATTTCAGGACTAATACTGCAACCAAGAGAGGCCATTAAGATGTTTTCGGCTTTTGGAGCGTCGCTGTGCTGAAAAGAAAACAATGGAAGCCGTGCATCTGATCCGCTGTGGCAGTCTTATTTCAATATTTCACCAACAAGCAAAACCTGTGGCCCTGTGTGCGAGAGCTAAAAGCTCTCCCTCCTAAATCTTTTTACTTTTGATTTCTTTTTCTTACTTAAACTGGTCCGGCCAATTCCCCCCTGCGAAACGCTGTCGCATCTGTCCGTAATCCTGGTGTTGGCTTATTCGAGGACGGCTGCCAACGTCTTTCTCCTGCAAACTAGCGGGGCTGACTGGCATCATTAATGACACACTTGTCACAACAACAAAAAAAAATGAATAAAACAATTGAATTGACTGCCACTTACGCTGAAAGTGCACGTACTTTAATTGGTTGTTTGAAGCGAGATCTGTTGCTGCGTTTGAAGTTTGGGAGGCTGCGTGTGTGTGTGTGTGTGTGCGTGCGCGTGTGTGGAAGAGAGGCGATCGGGGGTTTTCAAAGTCCATTGAAATTCACCTATCTTCGCACAGTGTCCTTTACAGCGTGATGCTAATGCGCTAATGTGCTTTATGCTAGTCCCACCTCGAGCGCTTTTCTAACCTGCTCTTCCGCGGCACAGCGCGAAATGATTCACGCGCCCCGACACGGACGCCGCCTCCCCGCGAAGCCCCTCAGCTAAATCATGCCACTTCCTCTGAACCTTCCGATTGTTTAGCTCCCGTCGGCGACGTCCATCCCACACGGGCGCTTATCAATCACCGCGCCAACCTCACACTGCCGCCATTGTCCCCCCCTCCTCCCCCTTCGCTTCCCACACCCCCCCACCCCGCCGGAGTCAAGGAGCAGCACACTGACAGCCTCTGTTTTTTGCGCTCTTTCTCTGGGGGCCTTCTGCAGAACGTATAGCCTCCCCTTTGTCCGAACCCACCCGTATTGACGGAATCTGAAAGTAAGCAGATTTGCAACGGATATTAACAGTAGGGCTCGCAGAACAATGGTGCCGAGAAACGCGGCGCAGCGTTGAGAACAAATGTGTCCTTTATGTCCGGCGGGGGCCTTGTTCCGAGTGTGTAGAGGAGGAAAGGATGGGGGGGGGAAGGAGGAAGGGAATTTTTTGGGCTTGTCATGCGCGCGCGCACGCACACACGCACACATGCAAACAAAAAAAAAAACAGTAATTTCAGTCCAGACACCACCATGAGCTGATATTGACAGGCAGACTCTCAGAAGGCCTAGCGTGCTGACAGAGATAAAAAAGGACATCACACTCTCACTCTCACTCTCTCTCTCACACACACACACACACACACACACACAGGCACGCACGCACATCAAACGCGCTGTACTCCTCCAAACGAGCAGCTGGGGGAGTCTGCGCTGTACATCTATATCCTGCGTCTCCGGTCTTTCCCCTCGCTGCCAATTTGAGTTTTTCTTCCCCCCCCCCCCGGATGGCTCCATCCCTCCGTCCCGTTGACAGCGCCACGGGGGGGCGTTGCTGGTGGGAAACTGCGGGGAATCTCTTCAGACCAAACACGCTGGCTCCTGCTCCAGCAACACCTCAGTGGGGTCGGGGGAAAGTCACGCTGATGTGTCTTTTCATCTTCCGTCCCTGGCGTGTGGCGGAGAGAACGTGCATAATAAAAATAATAATAATAATAATAATAGATAAATGACAGAACAACTAGGCAACAACTATTCTTATCGTTGTTGTTTTTTTACAAAAAAAAAAAAAAAGATTGTGAGAGTATTCTGGGAGGGGAGGAGGGAGGTCTTAGAAACTGGTAAAAACAGAATTTTACACACATCATTGGACAACAATAGATCCTTTTCCTTTTCTTTTTTTATATATATTTATCTCACATTAATGTGCTAACTACTCCTTTTATTAATTCATTAATTAATTTGTTTGTTTTAGGTTCGTTTGGCTTCATTTTGAGGGATGATTCCAATTAAAATGAAATCTGGCTGCTTAATCTTGTTGTTACTTCCAAGTTTTTAAACTGCATGATATTAAAATCTATCATAGTGTGTTATTAGGTTGGCGTGTTCAAGAAAACATCTGTGCAGCTCAAACAATTAGAAGATTGAAATTGCTATCCAATATAATAAGTTTAAATACTACTCAACTGAAATGTTTATGCAATAATAACATATCATCGGCTCTATAAAAAAAAATGCACGCAGCAGTTGAAAAACAGTTTTAGAACTAGACTGCATTTTTGCACTTAAAAAACAAAATATCAACAAAAATCATGAAAATAAACTGATAACTTCTCTCAGGTGACAATGTTATCTCACTTTTCTTCCAATTAGGTTCATTCAGATTTTAGCTGAGCATCAAATCAAAGCGTGATAACGCACATCGAGTGTTATCTCTCCCGCAAAGCTACTTTGCTCTTTTATTTTTTTTGTTTTTTTACATTTTAAGGAAAAGAATTTCACTATAGGGTGAAAAAAAATAATAATATACCGTAGGTGCTTAAACATCTATCCTATTAAAAAAAAAGAAGAAGAACATGCTTACACAAACACAATTTAAACACTGGAATTTGCAGACTTACAGGCAGGTGATTGCTGTAATCACACATTGCAGACGTGTTATTTGAACAGGTAGTTGTCGACTTGAATACTGAGGATGTGGAATTCTGGATCACTTTACTAAGGGGTCCTCATCACTGAGGGAAAAAAAAAAAAAGTGCTACATGCAGTGCGTTTAACAGGGTCGGGGGTACAGCGAGTTGTCTGCACACGTACAATGGGCAAATTACAGGATGTAAATACAAATAAGAGTCTTTCAAGAGGCTGAAGCGCCTACATCATCCGGAAAGACCCGGGTGCACTTATGGCCTGAGACTGAACGCAAGTGTGTAATCTCACGCTGATGCCAAAACATCTGCAAAACAATAATAGAGGACGTCGCACTGCAAGTTCCTCGCGCTGCTTTCAGCGACGCTGCTAAGCACCAAAAACTTGTTAAGGTTTACGCTGCGAAAGCGTCGAAGTGGGCGACTTTTAAATGCCCGGGGACTTTATTTCAGTGAAGGACCTCTGCAGTTTGTATCTGCCCGTGGACAGAAGTAGAATAAATATGCATGTTGATTACACAACAGCGGCCGGCGCAGCGTCGCTATTTTCTGCCTCGGCTGTGTGCAGACGCTATCTGTAAACATTCAAGAGGTTCCTCTTCAGAGTTCCCCCTCCGCTCCGACTTAATGCCGGCAACAAGCTCTATTTATCGTTTGGAAAAGCTCGCAATCCGGCGATAAGTTTCTCACTCCATTGCCAAAACAATGTCCTCCTGACACTGCGAGCGCGTCCGACCAACTTCCTGGACCGCACAGATGCTGCGGCAGCTTTTTTTGCAAACGAGTGAAACTCTGCCCTGAAAATATGAAACGGTCTGGAACTTCTTTTTATCGTCGTTATTATTGGCCCCCTGCCCCGCAGCCTCGCCTCTCTCGTTCGAACACAGCGAGATGTTCTGCAGAGTCTTCCGATCGATGCGTGCGAAGCCGAATAGTCACTGCGGGAACGCTTTAAAATGACATCGGGAAAAAAAAAAAGGCAACAAAGAGGAAGAGCTGGAATCTTCTCTTTGCAAGGAGAGATCCTGAAAGAACTGAAGTCAAGACAGGAAATGGTCCCGGGTGAAGTCAGGCGCTTATCTCACTCTGTTTCACTGTATTATTGTATTACCAATGTATCGTAATGACGACTCAGCGTGGGATGTATGTCTGATAAGCCATGTTTAGGTCTCAGCAGCTTCCCAGCAGCCTCATGTGTTGCACACCTGCTGCTCGTTTTCGCTTAGGTCACGACTGAGAAAACAAGCAACCAAAAGACAGAAGACATACCAAGACTCTCGCATTGGTGAACTGACATTTCCGACTTCCCTTTTCAGCAAGCGGCGGTTAGCGGGTGGCCATAACGCTGCCGGTGAGCCCCTGTTGCTAGGAGGGATCCAGCTCCGATCCCCGCCATTGGTCAGAAAGAGGAAGATTTTCACCCAATGGGTAGAGAGCGCGGCGGCAGGACGGCGACGCGATTGCCATCCAGATACAATTATTGCGGTGCCACTGGCTGCAAGGCTGAAGTGGATTGAAAACACCTATCGGAAAGGTCAATGACAAAGACGGCCATATTGTCAGTGGATGCCAGCTGGGGAAGAGGGAGCGGCAGGGGAGTGGGAGTTAAGCTGCGCGCGCGCACACACACACACACACGCTGATGCACGCTTGTTAATTATCTCAAAGCATAACAATAATTACCCGTCAACCTGTTTCCTCTTATTAACTCCCCACCTCTCACTGCTGTCGCACCCTAACCTTGAGAAGCATGTGCACCTTTGAACTGGATTGTATCTTCCACAGCGTCATAATGTTCTCTAAAAAACAACAACAACAACAAAAAATCATGATCTATAGTGAATGTGTCGGTTATTGTCCTCTCACGTTGTCTAACACTTCCAACCGGCCCACTGAGGGAAACCGTCATGCCGATGTGTCCCTCGGTCAGAATGAGTTTGAAAGCCGGA
Source organism: Thamnaconus septentrionalis (assembly GCA_009823395.1). Classification (NCBI taxonomy): domain Eukaryota; kingdom Metazoa; phylum Chordata; class Actinopteri; order Tetraodontiformes; family Monacanthidae; genus Thamnaconus; species Thamnaconus septentrionalis. Next base: position 20,536,894 of record CM020510.1, on the reverse strand, counting down.
CCTAAAGATGTTGGCAACCAAGGTGTTTAATTTAGACCTCTAGGCCTCAATCTCACATTTGCCAAATGGGCTCCTGCCATAACACAAATGAAACTCTTGTGAGTTTTCTCTTCCTTGCTGTTAATATTCCTGATCAGGTTCCTCGGATGGAATATTTCCTGTGCGTGTTTATTTTACCTCCGTCTGGTGAAGAGCCCGGAAAATTGTGGTTGGCCAGTGCTTTTGTTCACCGACCATTCAAAGAAAACCAGTTCCATTTTTCACTTCTGGTCGAGCGGGGTGGTAACAGCTCAAGGCGTCTGACTGGTGTGAAATTTGACAAACATCACCACCCCATGGTGAGGCAGAGCACCGCTATGTTTATCTAACGTCTTCACAGAGAGTCCAATGTAAAACATTAAGTTCTAGTTTGTACAAAAGGGGGCTGTTTTGGTTTTTTGTTTTTTTCTGCAACAGAAAATAAGCCTAACTAAATGAACTCCCCAGTCCGAGCATCTACGCTAATTTCATTAGCAGTAGCTAGGCTTGCGCTGACTTCCTGTGCCTCTCTTTCGCCGTCTTTCAACTGTGAAATTGAATAAAATATTTATCCGTCTTATTCTGTATTTATTTATTTATTTTTTTAAGAGGTAGCTGCCTCCTGCCTGACAGTGAAAAAGAAAGCTAGTACATTATGGAACACAAATAGCGGTCACCTGCTGAGTTCAGTGAGCGGCGGGGACAAGTTTTAGCACTCCACGCCACGGGAAGACATTCAGACCATCAGGCACAACAGCTCACATTAATTCCATTCAAGATTTAAATGTCCAAAACACATCTCAGACGTGATCTTTGTTACTGTTTTGTTTTTCTCTCCACCAATGAGAGACCACACACAGCCAAGGTCAGCTTAAAATTGGAAGACCAAGGAAATTTCACTTGAAAACGTCTTTTCTCCTGCCAAGTTCATAAGTTTATTTTCACAGTTTTCTTTTCTTGCAGTTTGTTTGTTTTTTTTTTGGTTGTTGGCGGGGTTGTTGGTATTCATTACTAAAATGTCCATGAAAATGGTAAAATATGTATTTGCATCTGTCTTTGTCAACCCATAATTCTGTGCCTTGGAAGTTACATTATTTTTGGAAATGGTACTTCATCACACATAAAATTTAAAAGAAAAAAAAGAAAAAAAGAAAATCTAAATTTTAGGAGAATAAATTTAGAATCAAATTTAGTCTTGAAATCTTATACAATTCAGTCAAATTTATAGGCCAGTTGAGAGTTGAATAATCCACATCAAATCTGTTTCAAATAATAACCACTTCAAACAAAAGAACTGTAAAAGCATCAGTATTGACCGCGCTGTTGGCTAAAAACTTCTTTGATCAGAGAACAGAATCTTTTTATTTTCATTTTTGTCATTGTGCCCATAATTTGCCATTCTCAGCTGCAACCTGACAACTTTTAGGATAGATCAAAAACACATGATTGCAATTGAAAGTACAACCACTGTGTAGGCTGTTGCTGCAAAGCTTTGAGGCAACCTGAATTAAGGACACACGGCAGTATCAATACTGTAGAATCCCCTTTAAATACTGACTCTTCAGTTCTCACTATTCAATCTCAGCTCTGGATAGTCATTTGAGATCTGCTACAATTAGTTGTTTTGTTATTTACATGGACATGGTTAATCTAAATGATGCAACATGAGACAAATTCAAAGGGCGTGAATGCCAAATCTGAATCTTTACCATGGCCTTTGTTGAGTGCATCTCACTAATATTTCCCTGTTGTCGTTGCAGTGATGCCACTGGCATTGTTGACTACTCTAAAGCCCAACATGCCTCTGAAAGCATCACAGTTGGTCAGGTGCCTCGGGCTGTGCTGAAACTCCCCCTGTCTGCTTGGAGAATCTCTCCTCTGACCTTGTCACACCCACAGACAGCATCATGCAGCGGCTCCTCGGGGATCCGCGACTGCCTTTATGGCCTTCCGAAAGATTTAGAGGACTTCAAAAGTTTGATGGGTACTGCAGCATGGATTTACCCTCGGTGAGGAGGCGTGTAACCGCCGATATTTTCAGATTAGAGTCTGCCTCCTTTTTGTTTTGTTTGTTGAGTTTTGTTTTTGCAAAATCTTTGTTTGAGGACACAAACTCAGACAAAAGGCAAAGCACTGCATCACAATGAACCTATTTGTTCAAGATGTTTCGCGAGTGACTTTTCCCCCCTTCAGATGATTGCAAGTGCGTTCCGCATCTCCAAGGTTATCAGGGCTGAGATTTAAGCCGTGCAAGAGGCTCATGTTTGTGTATGAGTATGATGTTGCTGGAGTGCAAAAAGGGAGTAGGTAAAGGACACTGTGCTGGTTTTGTCGGTTTAACTTAACCTTCAGCACAAGTTTTGTGCTGAAGGTTCTCAGTCGTCCAGGCCATCGTAATACTTGAAGAGTAAGTTGAGGGGAAAAGCAGCCCAGTTGCCTCAACTTAATTTTCAAGTAAGACAAGTTTTCTCAGTCAACCAATACCGCTTTCACTGAAACCAAGTTACTATCAGGACCAACCACCATGACCATTCTACCACTTGCATGAATTGTAGAACTCAATTGGAGGGTATGTGAGGTCACAGTTGGTGAAGAAAAGGGATGGAAAAGTGTAGGGATGAACTCGATGCATCTTATTGGTGTTTTGGTGTAATAACAATGACACATAATGGCACCAGGGCCGGCTAAGTATGTATAGCATGCTCTTCCTAATCAATCCAGAAACCTCTCGCTCTGTTTAATTGCTATTATTGGGTGAAGTAGCAGTGGCACAAGAAATGGTCAAAAAGAACCTTCTGTAGCTCTCCGGAAAACAACACATTTTTAGCCTTGTGTTTGCAGTCTCCAGCCAGAATGCTGACAGTCAGCTTCTGGCTTGAACTGATGCTGTAACAGCGACCTCTGTGATGTCACAGCTCTTACATGCCCTCCTAGCCAGCAGATTTCATGGAAGTATGCAGGGAGTAGTAATTTCACTTCACTTCGTTTTCACGTGAGATTGCACGAGAAGCGACGACAACCAAACGCAAACGTATGGGTGAGGCAGTGTGTTGTTTTGGTTCACATTGTTTACCTCACTGATTGAAGAGGAGTCCAGTCTTCTGGTAATGCTGCAGATTATATATATATATACATTTCGAATGTGTTTATTTGGAGTTCATGAATGCATTTCTCGAATAACAAAGTCGTACAACGAAATCGAAATTGCAACAAAACCTAATTTAGAGCACAGAAAGGCACACAATTGAATGCAGTGCACGCAGTCACGTAGTGTCATGTTTTTTGCAGAGTAAACGTCGCAATGCAAATTTCCCTCCGGTGTTTTCACACGAGGAGATGAAGACTAGACATTTTCCAAGCATTTGCTCTTGCCAAAAATGCCACCTTTTTACATCTGTGACCATTTTCACACGAGAGGGAAATTTCAAATGCATGCAAATGACCTGCTTTCTTTTTTTTTTTTTTTGAGCTAAGTGAAAACGGCATTTGACACAGACAAAGGTATGTTTCAAAAAAAAAAAAAAAAAAAAAGCAAAGACCGCCCGGTTTTGTCTCTTGCTGTACACTAGAAGCCACCGTTTACTGCCAACTACCGTCTCCACCACATAATTGCATAATTGACAGTAATCACAACGCGACGCGTGCGTACACCAGCACCTATTCACGGTATGTTTTTGACAGCAAAACATATTTAAAATGAATTCAACAGTTTTAAGAAAGAAGACAAATCAGTCTGCAGAACAGTGGGACAAGATGAAAGTGCAGGGGACGCAGTGTTCCACATGTATCCTGTTTCCGCACGCCACAAATAGAAAGTGAATTAAACACGGAGGAGGACTGGGTGAGCCAGAGTTCAAGGTGGGCGCAGGCCCACTAAGGTTCCACCCACAGCTTCACGGCAGGGAAACAGGTCATACAAATGTGCATATTTTCAACCTTCTACCATCAGCCTCCATCTGGTCCGTGTTGGTAATTACGGAGGCTGCAAATGCATAGCTAACAAGCACGCCAGCTAAGTTACATTATGCAGAAACATTTCTAGGGAGGTCCCTTTTTTTTTTTTTTTTTTTTCGGAATATGGAACAGAGAGCTATGGAGTCTATTGCAGTGGAGGCCCAACAGCTGCCAACTTAAAGTTCAGTTGGGTGTCAAACAGCAGAAAGGACCCACAAGAAGATTCAGAGGTCAGACGTTCAGGGACAAAAAAAAAAAAAAAGTGAACTGGCTCAAGCAAAAGGTCCAAAAATCAAAAACCAATATTACAGCCCTGACAGGGGGAAGCATGAACTCATGAGACTAGAGACTAAATCTTTGGATTTTTTTTGCAGGGTGCTGGAATATTAACAATCAGGGGAACGAGAGAGAAACGACGTATCTGTTTAAACAGATGGGAATGAGTGAACCAACAGGCCTGTTTGACAGGCGTCATAGTGGGAGGGCAGGGGGGCGTGGTGAGCATTTTGGAGGGAAAAACTGGCAGGTATTGACTTGGGGGAATGTAAAGAGAGTTGTGGGAGCAGCAGCAGGAGGAGTTGGTTAGGAGGGGCCAACCAGAGCAGGAAGTTCCAGAGTCCATGACAGTTTAGAGTGAGACAATTTTCCCAAAACTCTCTTTGTCAGAATTTTTTATTAATAATAATAATAATAATAATAATAATAATAATAATAATAATAAACTTGATTTATATAGCATGTTCATACAGAAAAGATGCAACCCACAGTGCTTAACAAAAAAAATGATAATAATAATAATAATAATCATAATAGTAACGATAAGAATAAATAAAAGCTCCACTGCCGCTCCCCCAACCCCATATGGACCCACCCCTCCACACCAACGCACGCAGACAAGCGCCCACCCCCCATATTCACACAGACGTTGGTAAAATAGCTTGGCACTGAAGAAACGGGTGATTTTGATTCTGGAAAGGATGCGCCTTCCCTCTACTTTGTGCTGTGGTGCTAAACCAAAATCCACGCCACTTTAATGTCCAGAAGCAAGGAGGTAGCACTCACAAATCTGGAGGACACATCTCTCATAGCACCAATTTATGACGCGGCCAAATAAAATGGTGCACTAAGAAACGTGTTCTCAAGATTTGTGTGCGTTACCTCTTTGCTTATGGACATGGACAAAGAAACTTTTAGAATTTGCCAACGTCAATGTATTTTTCCATAGGTGTTGGAGACAATAGCAGACTAAATTTTTCATACAAGTATATACTGTATACTCAGTTACTTTGTTTAAGGTAATCCAGTTATAATTAAGACTTTTAAATTGTGAGATACCAGATTACTGTGGCATGTATCTGTATGTATGTGGTATGTGTCTTTATACCAGCTACACACAGCTGCTGACTACCTGCACAGGTGCTGCCTCAACCGAAACAACAACTAGCGAGTCTGTACTGTGTAAACGCAGTGGTACTTATTGTCGAACTCGACACCCGCTGGCTGCGCTCTGTCCTTCGGTGTAACAAGGTGTGTGGCATCACTTTGAGATTCCGACGTTAAAATCGTGTTAAATAAAGGATCAAATGCAGCCCGCTGACGAAGTGACCTACGCCTACTTCAACATGACCTTTTTCTTCGCTTTGAGTGAATCCCCTCTCCAGATCACAGGAGGAGCTCTTAAAGCCTGCATTTATGATGTTAAATATATGCATTTGAAGTAGCAGGCTGAGCTTGAATGCTCTCTTAATGTAACAGATATAGAAGTATTATATTCTACAAGGATCAAGAATACATATTATTGGAACCAGTGAAACAGTCTGACTAGCTAGCGTGATTCATTTGGCTGTTTAACAGTTAGTATTCAGCTAAAAGTGCTTCAGTGCTATTACGACTAAAGGGAAAATAACCAGGACCATGACCATAACCATGACAATCTGTTGTTTTGTTTTCAAATTTGGAAATCGAGAATATATTTCACATTTTATAAATCAAATGAATGTTTGAGGTCAGTGATCTGGTACTGTTAAAACTGCTCCCTGCAGACAAAAATGAAATAATCAATATGCATTATTGTTATTTTTGTTATTTTTAAAAAACATTTTTTTTAAAACACAAACAAATCATGAAATCAAATCAAAACCCCAGTGGGCTAATTTTTAAAACACAGACGCAAACGGCAAAAAGACAATCACAATCACGAGTCACTAGTGCTTTAATTTGTCTCGAAGCTACACCTTTCCAGAGTGATTCCATAAGCCCCCGAATCACACTTTTATGCTACAGTGTTTTGCAACAGGTATGCTAATATCAGTCAACATGGGGGAACACGTGTCCAGGCTGAGCTGCGGTTTAAACCAGTGTAATCCCCCTTTGCTCTGAAGCTAATTGTCTTCCAGCGGAGCATGATGGTGGTGAAGCCAGGCTACGGGAACTTTGAGGCTTCGAGGGGCCTCTGCTCATGTTCCCTCCTCCCTCTTCTTCTTCTTATCATTATTATTATGATCATTATATGGTTTTGAGCAATCTTTATTTTTGTGAATAAATAAATGAATAAGCACCTTTAGTCCTTTTATCCCAGCAAAAAACTGAAATAAAAGTGTGGTTGTTACAAAAAAAAAAATCTTTGTCATCCGTGCCTTGCCTGATATCATGCAGTTATAAGAGGGCCAGCCCGCCATTTTTCTCTCCTCCTGTCACTCCTTCGATAGCTGCGAGTGTGTGACTTGATGAATTGTACCTTCCTTGTCACCCAAGCCCATTTAGCTTAGCCTAGCTTACTGCTATTGCTACATGCTCACGTCTCCCAGGGAGAGTGTGACTTGTCTGGCTTGGTGAAATTTGTCTCTTGTCACTAAAGCCTACTTAGCTTAGCTTAGCTTACTGCTACATGTGCACATCTCCTGATTTTAGGACTTTTCAGGTAGCTTCTGAAAGGTCAGGGAGCTGAGATCAAGCTATGCCATGCATTGCAAATAGCTTAAAGTGACAGTGCTACCATTAACAATATATAATTGCATTATTTAATATTTTCTATGTCTTTTAAATTTTATCTGATTCATAAATCACTGACGTGGACACAGCAGCAATAGTCCCAGACACCAGAGTTGGCCGACAGCCCCAGTGTGTTGACAGTTTGGCCTTGGTAACTGCTGCCCTCTGGTGGCCATCTGCGACAGAAACCCCCAATTTACACCAAAAGCGTCTGTGGCGCGTCTGGCGAGGACAAGATCGTGCGACAACCCGGGTAGTTTCACGTGTATTTAAAGAAAACAACAGTGAAAAAAATCTCTTTTCCCCATCCTGCGTCTCAAGCATCGCTGTGTGTAAGAAACAAACAAACAAACAAACAAACAAACAAACAAACAAACAATAATAAAAAATAAATATAATAAACCGAACTGGTGGCATCATACAAAATGCATGTATTTAAAGTATACCTGTATTTTATTCATCATAATTACAGATTTTAAAGTGAAATCTTCTTTATAATTTGACAGCCGAACTGATACGTCACGTTGACGCTTCACAGTAAAATACAGCACATATAAAAATAAAATTCCTCACATTGTATATTATGATGAAAATCAACCGGATGAACCACCGGGTTTTCCGACAATTGACTTCCTGCCTGAACCATTTTATACCTGCTGCCCTCGACGCGGTCGCTAAGCGTGACGCGTGAAGAAAAATAAATAAATAAACCACAGCGGCGCGGTTTCACGCTTCTGGGACGCATCTGAAACGCGCCCGCGCCACGCCTGGTGTAAACGCGCACTGACTTTACTGGCTGCGGTCTGCGTCAGTGGAACTACTGTCACTTTTCTTAATTCTATCACATTTTAATATCAGACTCTTTTCATTGTTTATTTTTTTGTTTGTTTTTGTTTGTTGACCTTCACTTCCTGTCCAATGTAGAAATTGACTGTTCAGTGTAAACCTTTACATTTTGTGTCAGTCAGTGACTGCTAATGGCGGCTGGGTTAAGATGTGCATCATGCAGTTGACTATTTTTAAACTTCTCACAATCACATAAATGCTGAAATTCACACTTATAAATATATATCATGCAAATAATAAATAAGTTAAAAAGTGGCTTTTGGGCTTTTTATTATTATTACTATTATTATCATTCATTCATTCATCTTCTATACCCGCTTATTCCTATTCAGGGTCACGGGGGTCTGCTGGAGCCTATCCCAGCTGTCTTAGGGCGAAGGCAGGGTACACCCTGGACAAGTCGCCAGTACTATTATTATTATTATTATTATTATTATTATTATTATTATTATTATTATCATTAGTATTATTATTATTATTATTACAAAATGCTGATTCCAAAATAAAACTACAGAAAACAGCATAGTTAGCCATCTGTATACAACCTTGTGCCTTCATCAGCATGTTTTTAGCTTCCTGCTGGACTTGCACTTTGTTTTCTGACAAGCCACCGTGTCAGGAACGGACCTTTGCCTGGCTGGCACTGGCAGGGGTCGTTGTCTCCAAACTGGGAGATGTATCAGTAGCCTTTATCACCTAACAAGCAGCTGCTTTCCAGAACTGTGGTACTGCTCGGGCTTTCTGAAAAGCGGAGCAAGCGAGAGAAGGAACAGATGGACTCTCTCGCGGGTTTACCAAAAATATATACAAGGTAAAAGTGTTTACATGTCACGTGTCTTGGTATTGCTAATGCTACTTTGTTTGGTCAGGGATTTCCACTGTCCGCCACCGGAGGGCCGATGTGAAATGGCCGTGGAATGGCTTTTGTCACTGTGGATTTGAAGGTTTTGAGAGACCAGCTCTCAACTCAACGTGCGATGGCCATAAATCAAACATGTCCGTTTGTTCTTACTGTCCTGCACAGACAAAAAGACACACCGTCAATGCCTCCTCCTCTACATCGTGGAGTGCATTAGCTCATTTATCAGCAGCAGGAATAACAATTAAAAAAAAAAACAAATCCTTCTGCTGTTATGACAAAAAATGCTGTAACATCACAGCCACAAAAACCCACCACTCCACTGTTTGAAGCAATATGCTTAATGACTCACTTTTCTTGTGCTAGGTTGAAAAGTGCTAGGTAGAAATCTATTGTCATTGTACAAAATACAACGAAATTCAGCGTGCGTGTTGCAACTGTCAAAGGACGAACTTCATGAAGACGTGGAGCTTTGATTTGATCGCCAGTGCTCAGCAGCACTCCTTGAGATTCCAGAGCACAAGCAATTTAGCAAAGACCTGTAGGTGACAGGTATAAAAGAGTGCAAAGTACCAAAGAATATATGAAATCATCGGTGTGTTCACTGTGCTCTGTAGTGTCCCAGTAGAAGGGACCACAGAGAGCACCAACCTGCCTTTTGTCATTTAAGAAGTAGAAGTTTCTTTCCATGCAAAGACAAAGGCCTACGACAAAGCCAACAATTCCACGTTCTCTGGAGACACCTAAATAGTTCTTACAATAATCTCAGCCCAGTCATCACTGAGTGCATTTGCTTGCACTCTAGATAATTAGATCACTGCCTAATGGTTTTAAATGCATCTTACTCCAAGTAGAAACTGATGAAATCTGAACAGTCAGGCCTTCACAGCTTGTCTTTGCTTATATATATGATATATATTTATACACACACACAAACATATGTATATGTACATGTACTTGGAAATGAAAGAATGTCATTAATAAAGTGTGATGGATTAAGGAAAAACCTGTCATGGGGTTTTAGCCAACATTGGGGCTCTTCAACCAGCTGTTCTCTTTGGCCAGTAATTATGACAGTCTGAACAAATATAATGGTAATTATATTACATTTCTGGTTTTAAGTTATGACAATATTATATTTCAACTATTGTCATTTTTGCCTTGTTGAACATCAACAAATGATGAAGCAGCAAGAACTCAAATGATCGTCTTTCAGATATGTATGGACAAAAACTTTAAAATTTACAATTAAAATTTTGAGAAATTTTCAGGAGAGATGGGGCATCCATCCAATCAGTACACAAGAAGACTTTAAGATGATAACGCTGGGAATAAACTAACCTCCATCTGACCGAACCATTTCCTCACAAAGAGACATGTTTCAAAAGCAATCAAAACTTTGAAAGCCAACGTGCAGGGCCTTGTGCGTGACGCCAAGTTATAAGACCTTTATGAACCTTTTTGTCTTTGAAACGACAAGAACTTGGAGACAACTTTGAAACAATTCCCCCTCGCAACTTTGATTCTTTGCACAAAACTGTGATCAACGTCACTTTCTCTGGTTGAGTTCGCACGCCGTCTCCGTGTCTGTCAGGGTTCCTTCCCCCCACCATCGCCCGACGCGAACATTTGGCAAACCGTCAGCTCTAAATTGGCCGCGTGTGAAAATGTGTTTGTCTGTACGCGTCCCTGTGAGGCGAACGCTGGCGGGAAGCAGATGGATCAACGTCCCACAGGAATAAAACTGAAACACGGCTTTGTCTTTGAGCAACTTTATTTCAGTTTAGGTGGCTTCTTCTTTATTTCTTTTTTTTCTTTTTTTTTAAAACACTTTGCACTGATTCCCCCCAAAACGATCTTTTATTTTTAAATTATTATCATTAATATCCTTGCGACCTTAAAGATCGTAGAGCGAGCAAGAGATCAACATCGTTCGACGCGGCGAAGTCAGACGTGGTTGAGAGTCTGCGCTCTGGCGGCGATTTGAAGCAAAACTATTTGACACGAGTCGACATTAAGACAAGTGGGGGGGTGTGGGGGAGCAAACAGTCACACAAAAAAAAATAACAGCAAAACAATAATTACACTTTGTACACCTGTAAAACCCGACTAAAAATAGAAGGTGGCCGGCTTTCAGCAGCTGGCGCAGAAGAGAGCAGTGATCTGACAAAAATCAATCCAATGCCCGAAACAGTAATCTCAGCTTTAGCCTCCTCAGCCAATGAGCTGCATTATATGTGTGTGTGAGTGTGTGTGTGTGTGTTTTCATGCGTGCGCACTTGTGTCCTACTATACAAACAGTAAACTACATCGAAACCCAATGTGTTTTCGTAAGGCATTATGTGGCAACACTGAACAGAAAAGAAGACAGGAGCTCCGCAGGGGGAGAACAGCGCGAAAGGAATTTGCATTAAGGCCAAGAAAATAAAATCGAAAAAACTCGAACAGTTTGAGGCGCTCAAGCTGAAGTCTTGAGGAAACCTGAATGGTTCAGTGCAGACACTGTTAAATCACCAGGGGGGGGGGAGGAGAAAATGTGTTTGGGCTCGAGGATGTTTTAGGGGTTGGGTTTTTTTGTTTTGTTTTTTTCAGTTTCTTTTTCTGCAGTGGGACTCTGAACGGGGCTCAGGTGATGATTACAGCCAGCGAAAGGTGTCTCGGCTCCTCCGCAGAAACAACAGGACAGCAGCAAGGATAAGGGGGCCGGATGAAGGGCCGGCGTGCGGCAGCGGGATGAGCTGAGACGGGACCTCAGCAAAGCACGGAGAGAAAAAAATACATTCAAGAAAACATCTTTACAAACTGAAGACGGCGAATGAGAGCAGAGCGCCATCAGCTCCTGCGGCTCTGAAGGCCAAGAGCCCAGACCGGGAAAAATGTTGTCACACATGGCCAGAAAAAAAATAAGATGGCCTCAGTTCGTCCTTGGAAATTTGGTTTAAAACAGAGAAAAAAAATCTCTGAATTATTGATGGGAGATTTTTATTTGTTTGAACGCCTTGTGTATTTTCGCCTATTGGCTACGCGCAAGAATCCCAACAAGCCGCGTTGTTTTGCAGTTTCCGTGCAAACGTCAGTCCAATTCGTCTGGTCTGACTTCTTCTTTCTTTGCTTTTGCGGAATAACTGCGAACTGTTTCTGGCACAGCCGGTGGCTGCCTGAGCCAAACTCACTGACAATCCAAAAAAAAATTAAAAAAAAATCCCTAAAAGTTGCAGTGGGATCTGCTTGAATATGAATTGACTTACAAATTTATTTGTGAAATATTTCTTGGCCTTTATGTCTGAAGAAAAAACCCAAAGAGTGAATGGGATCAGTTGAAGTTGACGTTAAGATTGTTAAATTCCAACAGTGTTGGATTATTTGGATGGTAGACAATTACTTAAAAAAAAAACCAACAAACTACTGGATGGGCTGGAACACGCCCTGCCTGTCTGAGCCGAGGCGCTGATGGTGCTGCTGCGCTGGTGTCCACGCCAACAAAGTTCCCTGAGAACCCACTTCCTCCACCACTACAGCTACGGGGAGAGGGGGATGAGCAAAGAACAAGAAAAAACTGACCTAAACAATTAAAAAAAAAAAAAAAAAAAACTGAACAAAGGGACGCGGTTCCGCATGATAAGAGGAGGGGACGTGTTATTAAAAGCCAAAAATATTTACAAACGACAATTGGGTGCCACCGCTGAGAGGATCCAGGATCCCAAAAAAAACCAAAAACAAATGAAAAAATTTTTGCGATGCGTTTGCAAACGGCCGACAGTTTCCGCCTTCCACCACCGGGGGGGGGGGGGCTGTGACGTAACATACAATATGCAATAGTAGACGCGCTGGCTGCGGCTGCTCGGATATTTTCTCTCTGTACACGTGACAGCGTTTGGCCCTCTGGAGTCGTTGGCATTGAAGGTTCGAGTCTCTGGATGCCTGTTTTGGCTTGAAGCAATGACCCCCCCCCCCCCCCCCCCGCACCCCCCCAACCCCAATGGATAATGAGTTTGCATCGACAGGGTCAAAAAGGGCCCCTCCCCCCTCCCCCCGCCAACAAATCTAACCCCCCCTCTCCCCCCTCCACCCAACCCAACAACCCACTGGCGCGCACGACAAACTCAAATCCTTCACAGTTTTCTTCAGTGTCCAACCCATTTTTTTTTTTTTCTCACAGTCCTTTCATTCCACTGCCCCCCCCCCCCCCCCCACCATATATATATTTAACATTATAAAAAATAAGTTATTGCGCATCCAAAACAAAGTGCATTTATGTATTTGAAAAATATCTCTTTCTCTTTTTTTTTTCCTTCACGTTTCCTTCTCATCAGCCCCCTGCCCACCCCACATCCCAACACTCCGTACCGCCGTCGTACCGCAGCGCTGATGGGAGGGGTTTCGACGGCGAAGGGGCGGGAGGGGCGGGGCGAAGAGAGAAGGCAGGGGGAAGGAGGGGGAAAAAAACCAATCAAAACAAACCAAACAAACAAAGGAGGGTCGATGGGCGGGACTTCCTGCTACGCAATGACCATGGGAACGTCGTCTGAGAAGCCGCTGATCATCGGGGCGTCTTCGTCGTCGTCGCCTTGAGGGGAAAAATGGGAAGAAAGAGATTTTAACGTCATGATATTTAATCTGTTTAATCTTTTCATCGACAGCTTTCAGCCGACGCTTTGAGAAAGCGCCGCTAGCTCAGAGGCAGCGCTCACGTTGAACACCGATGTTTATTAGAGGCGGGAAGTAATGAAGTACAAGTACTTCGTTACCGTGCTGAAGTAGATTTTTCAGGTATCTGTACTTCACTGGAGTATTTATGAGGGATGTTTACAATGAATCGATTACCGATGACTTGTCAATTAAGAATTGAATCGATTAAATTAAATTAGTCGCAATTAATTTTGACCATTTTGTACACCGGGTAGTTGATATCAAAACAGCGTTGTGGCAGGAAAGAGCAATTCACATGTAGATGCTGTGATGGTCATAATACACCTAGAACTAGTTACTTTTAAACAACTTGATAAAAAAAAAAAAAAGTTGAAATGTGACCCATTAGAAGTCAACTTAAAGTCAGAGGATAAATGTCTAGGGTGTTTTTACTGTTCTCTAATGTAAGAAGGGGTCACATTGGACCCACAACATTATCTAAGGGTTAAATAACGTCTTCCTTACACATTTTCCATTGTGAAATTTAGCTTCTCAGGAAAAATTGCAGCTCATTAATTAATCGTTAATCGATCAATGAGGTCAATCAACTAACCATTAATGAATTCATCCATAATTTGCATCCCGGGTTATTTTACTGACAACTTTTTACTTTCATTCCCTCCATTTGTACACAAATATCTGGACTTTCTACTTCTACCATCACTTTTGTTTAAAAAGTGTTTAAAAGATACAAATTCCATGCAAAGTAATTCAATTTGTTGAGTTACTGAACTGAACCAACTGAGCTCCGCTCCCGTAAAACCCCGCATCCCTTCACGCCACCAGGGGGCGAACTGGACTAGTTAATTGCATTTTTGCCAATAACCTCCCTGCACTCATGTACAAACTCAAGCATCAAAATCATTGCATATCAATAAACTCAGATAAATCTCATCTGTTTATGTCCAACCTATGTGAATACCTATGGCAACAATATATGTTATGCATTTCTCATTATTTCATACCTGCACTTTATAGCAACGGTTCAATTATTCATTTGCACTCTGCACTGTGTTGCTCTGTACTGGTGACAATAACAGTAAAGTTTAATCTAATCTAATCTGATTTATGATCTATTTTAATTATTTTTTATTTATAGTTGTTGTTAGAAAACCACACAAACTCTGACCGACGTCTCCACGGTGGTGAAATTCTAAAAGCAAATTGCCCCGAGCTCCTCTCACCCAGCTCGTCCCCGGAGGAGAAGATGGCCGAGCCCAGGCGGGAGTTGTAGTGGGAGTTGGCGAAGGCGGTGAAGTTGTTCTGCAGCCGGCGGTGTCGCAGGTAGAGCACCACCAGGCCGCCGCACACCCCCAGCAGCAGCAGGAAGAGGACGGGCACCACCACCGCCGCCATGTCCCCGGAGCGGCCCTCGCCCTGGGAGGCGTCGCTGGACCCTGCGGGGGGGGGGGGAGATCTCAACGTCACTTCTGCCTGTGAGAGCCGGCAGCAGGGAGGGGGCGCCACCGAGGAGCCAAGGTGTTTTCAGATGACTGGGATTTTTAGGGTGGATGTTGTGGAGTTCAGAAGAAAGGCGGGAGCTGTGAGAAGGATTAGTGTCTACATTGGTGTCCGTATTACTCTGCAATTTAAATCAGGGCTTCCTATTGGCTGGTATAAACGAGACTTCCTATTGGTCGTAGCAAATTAAGGCTTCCTAATGGTCATGTTTAAATCAAGGATTCTATTGGTGTGCATAAATCGATGCTTCTTATTGGCTCGGCCCCAAACCCCATCTAACACTATTCTATTCCCTATCTACTATTCACCTCACTCTAACTTACTCACCTGAGGACACTGCATTCAGTTGCAATCGAGTATATTTACTGCTTAAATACACATTGTTTTCTATCACAGGTTCTCCTGCACTGAGGGCTACAGGGGGTTGCCAGAGCCTATCTCAGCTGCCTTTGGGTGAGGGCGGGGCTACACCTTGGACAAGTCGCCAGTTTATTGGTTCTTATCAATTCACACTCGCACCTGTCGACTATTTGAAGTTGGAAATTCGCCTCACGTGCAGGTTTCCGCACTGTGGGAGGAAGTCAGAAGGAACCAGCGCCAACGCAGGGAGAACATGCAAACTCCACGCAGAAAGGCCACCGGGTCAGAACCTGTGACCTTCTTGCTGTGGGTCGACAGTGCTGACCACTGCACCGACATGTTGCCCTTGTTCAATTATATCCATCTTCAGTATAACAGAAACAGTGACATGAGAGCAGCGATGGGCAGTAGCGCGCTACAAGTGTGGACACTACTAGCGTTTTTTTCAGCTAACATTTAACTACTGTTTGTATTAGATTATTGTTTTACTGCCGTTTCCACACAAACATTTAGTGCATGGCACGGCTAGTAAATGTTGAAAGAAGGAAGACACAAAAAGCCAGACAGGGCTCATTTGAATTGTTCCAGTTTGTTTTATAGTAACCAATCAAACTGAGTTTTTTTTGCCTGCGGATTTGTTTGGTGGAAAGTCGTTCTTGATCACGAAGTTGATACAAACGTCGACGTAGCGAGCTGCTTTTGCCACGTAGCAAGCTACTTTTGCCACGTAGCTAGCTACTTTTGCCACGTAGCTAGCCGCTTTTGCCACGTAGCGAGCTGCTTTTGCCACGTAGCTAGCTACTTTTGCCACGTAGCTAGCCGCTTTTGCCACGTAGCTTGTAGTGTAGCTTGCTACATTTCTCTGGGGGTAGCTCCTGCTGTAGCTAAGCTATGTTTCATCGAGAGTAACTTGCTAGCTTAACTTACGACATTTTCCAAGTAGCTTGCCCAGCACTGCATGGGAGTTATGAGTCCCCTTGTTATAACCATGGTTTAAAACTTTATCGCTATCTTGATTAACAACCAAAAATCTGCCAGTTGTGTTGTATTTGGATGTTAGCTGGACGAAGCGCTTGCTTGGTCTGATGTACGTAGGCCGACGCACCAGCCAGCGTGCGAGACTGGGAGCCACAGGCACGGCAGTGTTTGTGGTGCAAACACTCAGTGGTCAGTGTAAAGTCCTGATGAAAGCTTTACAAACGTGCGTGCGAACCTGCTGTCAGCTGGTTGTAGAGCAGCAGCGCCGGTTGCCCACACAGCTGGCCGCTGAGCAGGCAGCGGGCCTGCACCGAGAAGGTGTAGTTGTGGCCCAGCAGCAGGCTGCTGATGCGGAAGTACGTCTCGGTGGTGTTCCCCAGGCAGGTCGTCTGGTTGGTCACGCTGTCGTACACGTGCACCTCGTAGCCCTGGGGACGGCGAGGGGAGGGACGTCAGCGGACCGACAGCATATTCAGGGAGGAGCTAACCGAGCCGATGATTTCCATGTTGGGTCTCGCTCACCCGGCTCTCGTTGTAGCCCTTCTCTCTGACCGCCAGGCTCTTCCAGAAGAGGAAGACGTGGTCTTTCTCCGTCAGGATCTTCAGCGCCTCGGGAGCGGCCAGAGGAACTGCAGGGAGAGGGAGAGGAGAGTTCCGACATCAATGGCTTGACGACGGGTGCGGCGAGGGAAGTTCGGAGAAAAATAACAACAATAGTAATAATTATAACAACAACGGGCGGCGATGCGGTGGCTGCCTCATGGCCCCGAGCACCTGCAAGCGAAGGCGACCAACTCATTGCACCATCGATAGAAAAAGCCTTCATCCATTTGAAAAGTAACTCTTTCTATTGTTCATCGCCGTGCGTCCTCCCCGTCGGGCTTTTTCCCCTCCAGAGATTCTGACTGGCAGGCCATAAACAGCCCAACAACCCAAAAGAAAACACACCAATAAATATAATTTTAAAAAAAAACGAGCCGCCTCTCCCACCCTTGCCCACAGTATAGCCTCAAGTCACAATCTGACTACCAGGCAACAGAAACTCTCTCTTCTCAGGCCGCCGTGTTATTATGACGTCCCGTCAGCCGTGTCTAACGGGCGCTACAGCTGGTTGTTAAGATTACAGGAGCCCCGTGCACATCGCACATCTGGAGCTGTGAGTTGCAACCCAGTGTTGTTGCCCCAGGCCAAGTCTTTGCTCCCGCAGGCGTACGCGCTGGTTTATGCTGAGGAATAAAACCTAAACTGGTAAAACACAGTTGTGTCTTCCTTCATTACTGCTTTTAAAAATAACCACCAGCAGCTTCATGAGGCCACTCAAATCCACTTGTGGCTGTTCTTCATGTGAGTTTTCTGCAGGAAGTGATGGGAATTGATGCTTTTGACACAAAAGCTCAGTCCACTCGCATCACCCGGTCTTTAAAAGCTCCCGTGAGGGCACAACTGCTGGATCACTGCATGATTTCTATTTTTCTATGCGTTACTGGACCAACGTTGTGATACTGTGTTGTGTTTTTTTGGAGTATCTACGAGTTTTTACGGTTCGCTCCGTCTTTGCGCTGCATCTTGGCCGGTTCACCACTGTAAATTGAGCCACCTTGTGCGGCAGGTAGATCCGGCTTCATTTGGACTAAGCTAGATTAATAAAGGTTGAATGACGCAGAAAAAGTGCCATTCATGGTGACTTGAGCAAACGTGCGCTGACCGCAGGTCTGAGGACTGCACATTCACAACAAACATCCACTGCAGCAGCTCAGTCTTTTGTAATTGCAAAGCTGGATGTTTGGTTTGAGCTCAGATTAAATGCGGTGAACTTGGTTGGGAACCTAAAGCCACCATCAAGTTAACGAAAACATTTTGGAATTGTTCCAAACTGCTGATTCGTCCAGATGAGGAGTGTAGTTACATTATTCTTGGAGCCATTTGTCTATTTTTTTCCGTATGTATATTGTGAACGTCCTATGTTTGGTGAATATTGTTTGTTTTGAGTGCAATTACATTATTTTCCCACAAGATGGTGTGTTTTTCTTTCTTTCTTGAGGTGTTGGCTATTTGAGGAGGGCAGCTGCCGATCAGCGGCAGACGCGCATTTGGGGAATTTTGTGGGTCAAGAGGAACCGTGTTGAATTATGTTGGGGTTTTTTTTCCCGACAGCGTCAGTGGTGCCAGTGTACCTGTGCTGAGGGTGAAACTGGCCTCCTTGCTCATGTTGCGCAGGCGGACGGAGACACTGTAGCGTCCTCCCGGCTCCAGGCCCTTCAGCTGGTACTCCACCGTGTTGCTCTGATCGCTCACCTTGTAGTCTCGCTCCGTCTTGCGCACCACGTCTCGCACGTGGATGGCGTACGTCTGAAGGGAAAAGCAGCAAGAGTCAAGCTCAGCGGATCATGACTTGACCGACGATCGGTTCCAGCCTGTACGCGTTTCCGAAAAAATCAATAAAAGCTCTTTGTGGCTGTTACATTATAATCTGAATGCTGATGGTGCCAAGCAAGCTGGTCTCTGGTATTTAAAAACTTCTGAGAGCATTCAGTGAGCAGCATGTTGTGTGGAGGTCAGAGGTCAGACTGGTCAGAGAGCCACAGAGAGGCAGCGGTAACCACCGGTTAGCCAATCTGATCTCCTTCCGATCTTAAAGCAGTGGTTGTGTCTTCGCCGGCCGCTCTATTAGCTACCCGGCGCTAGCGAAGCGATGTTGTCTACTAGTCCTACCAGAGGCGCATTGGGGGAGTCGTAGGGCGGCTGCCACTTCAGCATGGCCTGCGTCTTCTCGGCACGCACGCAGTGAAGGTTCCTGGGGGGCAGCCGTTCGTTGGGGATCATCTTCACCACGCTGAGGTCCGAGGGGGGGCCCAAGTAGGGGGAGATGGCTCGCACCTGGACAAGAAGAAAAAAAAAAAAAAGCTGTGACGCAGCGGCGACTATTTGCACTACGTTAATGGCCCCCGGGGACTGTTTTGGTTGTCAAGCGACTGGCAATGAGGTCGCTCTCGGAAAAGCTGAGGAAGGTCGCCGCAGGAACTGACCAGGAAGAGGTACTGTTCATCGCTCTCCACGGAGACCATCAGGCTGAGAGAGGAGGCGGTGACTTGGTGAGGGCTGCGGAACAGGTCGAGGAAGGAGGTGGCGTAGAAGACGCCGTACACCTGCACACACAAACACAAGCACACGCACACACACGGAAAGTGAGCTGCATTAGTTGATTTTTTATTTTTTTTTTTTTTTGTTAAATTGTATCTCTTCAGTGAGGTTCTGTCCTCTGGGTTTTCTTTCAGGAACAAAGCAGGGACAACATTACGTTAACTTAGCTTTGTTAATAACGCATTCACTCAAACTCAAACGGCATGCATTTTTTTAACACGCGATTAACAGCTGATCACACCGGCTGCGGAAGTTACATATAGAGCAGGGTAAAAAATTTGCAATGAATTTGCGATTCATTGCGAGTTAACTCAGGACACTACGCGATGAATGGTGATTACAATTTTTAATCAACTAACAGCCCTTTTATGTATATATATATATACACATACACACACACACACACACATACATATATATATATATATATATATATATATATATATATATATATGTATATTAGGTGTGTATATATACAGTATATACCTGTATAATATATATACATATATATATACTCACAAACATACACACACATATATATATATATATATATACATTTATATGTACAAATATGTGTATGTGTATATTAAATAAAAACCAGGAGGCCATTGTAAGAATGTCATTGTTTCAGATTTGAGTCTTTTCATCGAGTGCCTGCTAGTCAGTCCAACTTTTATAACTAAATCTCTGTCTGTTTTTTTTTTACCCCCAGCAAAAGCAAATACTCATCTGAACTGATCGATGAACCGAACCGACAGGAATTGAGCTTTTTTTATTATTTATGTCTTGTATTTTGACCGCCGCTCAGGCGTTTGCTTTCCACTCCCACGTCCGCTGAGCTGCCGTACCTGAGCGGGGGCTCCCTGGATGGTCCAGCTGCAGTCCACGGCAGTCTGGTTGAGAGCCTTGGTCTTGAGGACGGGCCTCTCCGGTTGGTCGCCGACAGTCTGGTGGTGGGACAGGGCGGTGGGACTGTCTCCGATACTGGTGTGAGCCCAGACAGCCACCTCGTACACGGTCCCCGCTGTCAGGTTTGTAGCTGCAGCGCAAAGCAAATGTCTAAAGGTTTATTCATAGCTTACTATAGAGTAATGCACAGTGGCTAACAAATGTATTAGACCATCGCCCAATGTAGGGTTTTAGGGAATATCTGCCCTAAATTAACAGCAGTGGTAATTATCAGGAGAAAGGGAATGTTTCTGATGGTTTGATACACCAGTGCGGACAATAAGCTCTTTACCGGAAATGATATTCTTTACAATTAAATGTGATTATTTTGGCTTTTTTTTTTTTTTAAACAACTGTCCTATAAAACACAATGAATAGTGAAGCACATTAGTATTTGCTGATTAAGATGCCAAATAGTTAGTTATTGAATTTGAACAGTAAAATGAGTTTTAGTGGTTGAATATCAGGCTTCCTGACTTGACAAAAAAAATTAAAATGTGGGTATTAAGTATCAAACTTGAATGCAATCAATTTTTTTGATCTACTGAAAATCAAAACAAAAACAAATAATTGTAATTTTAAACACATTTTTTTAAATTTCTAAGATTTCTAAAAAGTTTTGTTTTCTGTTTCCTAGTTTTTAATACAGGTGATCTAACAAATCTACATATGTTTATGTATATAGTTTTTCAATTCCTGAACTAAAACCTAAATATCAAATTACGGTATGCTGGCTACATCCGCCTGGATAAAAATAAAAACCGAAAGTCATCAGCACCTTTGAGTATCTTCTCTCTGACTGTGTAGTTCTGGCTCTCCTTGACGTGGGTGTCGAACTGCCAGGAGAAAATCACCACGTACTGTTTCACCTTCAGGAGACACAAGATTCAAGAGTCAAGACTGGTTATTTGCACATGATGAAGTTTGCGAGAGAAGCGACGGTCAGGTTTCTTTATACAGGTACAAGGTGAGCGAGCGGAGGGAGTCGCACAGAGGCTCCTACCTCATAGCGGGAGTTGAAGCTGAATGAAAGGCCGATGGAGTTGGTGGTCACGGTGTCGGCGATCACGGAGGGAGGAGGCAAAGCTGCAGCAAAGGAAGAGTTGGTCAGAGCTGAACAGTGTAGTCTCCTTATACGTCCACAATAATTCAAAACCTTCGAGCTCTCATAGTGGCTGGAACTTTCTTTGATTACAAGAATTCCTGCAGGTCAAAAAAAGTTGCGTGAATAATTTGATGATTGGCACTCATACGTTTGCGTTTACACTTGCAGTTATGTTGCAGTTGGGGTTTGAGATGTGCTTTGGCTTTTCTAGATTTTGCACATTTGTGGTCTTCAGAAATTGTGCCACGTGTGGTTTTCCTGTTGTGCAGCTGGCAGCAGCAAGGGGTAAAAAAAAAAAATTGCTAAAAAAAATAATAAAAACGCAACGTTCGATTAATTTATTTAAAACATGAGAACGTTAAAAAAAAAAATACCAACCAGGATGTGTCAGGGGGTTTCAAACTAAAACACAGCTCTGACTTGGAACTGGATGTGCATCGTGACACGGAGTGACCGCAATGAATTCATCGGTAAACATCACCTGACTTTTGCCAGAGAGCATTAGTGAGATTGTTAAATGGATATTGCATTACAGATTGCAATAATCTATTGTGCAACTACATCGAAGAGATGCCGATGAAGATGAAGATGAAGATGACCTGGGCAGCTGGAACCAGGCGCAAAGTGGCGTTCAAAAGCCACCTAAGGCTGTGAGGCACTGTGCGAGGGAAGGAAGGACAACTCACCTTTCTTAGGAGTGATAGACTTGACCTCAGTCCAGTTGCCAATGCCTCGACTCGTTACTGCAGCCACCTGGGGAACAGCGTCAGAGCAGGACACACATTCACAATGGAAAAAGCATTTGGGGAGACCCTCCACTAGATCTTACATGAGTCTTTATTGTGTTGACCAATCTCACATCAAGCCTAATTTTTTGGACTGAAAGGCTTTATTAGGAATTTGTCTGATTAAATATCAGCCATTGGTTAGCTTGAATCCATACGCTACCCTGCAGGACCTTCTCCCTGATGCAGGGGATCAGTCTGATATGTATTTTTCCCCCACCCCTGTATCAGCATCACTCACTGTAGTTACATGGATGTAAGCCCGCTGCATATGGCATGCATATTTTTGATAACTTTACAAAAATATATTGACGGGTAGGCAATCTCAACCTTGGATTCTGACTGACAATGACAATATGCAGCAGGGAAGAAAGAGTTACGCTTTAAATAGCATATAAAAAAAATCAAGTTTGGAATGTAGAAAGCCTTAAAATGACAACATGTTTAAATTTGTGGCAAAAAAAAAGTTAAACATTCTCTTGTGTTGCTCAGAAGCAGAGAGATAAACCGTCTCTCAAACGCTGCATTAGTTCCACTGTTCCAATGTTTTCTGTACGAAAGAGGATTAGGCCCACAAGAAGAGAAAAAAAAATATTATTGTATTATAGTATTATAATATTGAAAGTTTTCATTAAGAGTTTTAAGTTGAAATTTTGTGAATAAAGACAACATTTTGTGAATAAAGTCAACGTAAAAAGACGAAATTTCATAAATAAAGTGGAAATTTCGTGAATAAAGTCGACGCAAATAAAGTGGAAATTTCGTGAATAAAGTCGACGCAAATAAAGTGGACATTTCGAGATAAATGATAAATCACTTTACGGTATTTGCGCACCTTCGTCACTTGACTTCTTCTGTGGAACAACTTGTGAAATTGTCCTTCAAAATTGGATTTATTAACAAGACAATCCTTGCTCTTCTAGCACACAAACACAGTGCGGTAATAAGTATTAGGACATTGAAACGACTGTGTCGAACTTTACGTCTGTTCAGAAGAAAAAAAAAAGACAAACTTGGAGGAGGTTGCTGCCTTCATGCAGAACCAGATAGCTGGAAACGGGCAAATACAAGGATATCGCTGGTTGCTGCACAGCGAGGTTGTGCTGTATTGCAACATACAATAAGACAACTGATCAAGTTAATTGACCCTGAAGGTGTAGAGCACAGACGAGTCCGGAGTCTGAGGTACAGGCATTACCGAAGCCAAGGACCCAATGCGCTCTGGCACATGGATGGCTACGACAAACTAAAGCCACACGGCATTGCCATCAGTGGCTGCATTGACGGTTTTAGCCATTATAATTTAGATTTTATTCATGAAATTTCATATTTATTAAGTCAACTTTAATTTCGAAATTTCAACTTTATTCTCGAAATGAAAACTTGGAAAAAAAAAATCTATCTTAATTTTTTTTCCCTCTTGTGGGCCTAATCCTCTCTTTCTGCCTGTATTAGATGCAGCTAATTAAACAGCGATTGGATTCTGTGTGAGCACGCAAACACCAAACCCTGTATGTGATTTGATCCAATGACGGCAGTAGTGAGTCTCTTACCCTGAACCTGTAGAGTGTGTCGGGCTGGAGCTCCGTGACCTCTGTGCTGGTCGTTGCACATCTCTGCGACGTCCAGTCTGCACCTAGCTGGTCGCTGTACTCCACCTGGCACACACACACACGTTAATGAGACACAGCAAGAAAGAACTGACGTCAGGAAAAGTAAGATCCACAAGCTTGACGTCCTCACACTATGAGAACGAACAGCCTGGTGCAACACATTCATTAGTGTGTTTCGTTAAGATGTCAAAGCAAGCTTTGTGTTCCTCCACCATAAATGTTGTTATTTACGTCTGACCGGGCGTCACTGAAAAAACGCCATCTAGTTGAATTAATAGTGGTGCTATTAGTGCAACACAACACGAAACGTTGAAAGCGCGCGGTGATGCAAAGTGCTTCCGTTGTGGTGAGACGCACGGGGAGGTTTGACGCTGCTCGGGAGGCAGAACTGAATGAACTCACTATGTACTCTCTGATGAGGCCGTGGCCTTTGTCTGGAGGGCTCCAGGAAACCTCCACCTTCCCATCCTCGCCATGATCGCACGACAGCTGCAGGTTCCTGGGTGGGTCGGGCACTGCAGGACACACAGAGACACACTTTAGCAATCCTGTTTAAAAAAAACAACAACGTGCTACTCACATTAATCTGTTTGAAGGGAAAACGAAGCCTGTTAAATCTTTTATCATTTTTCAGAAGTACAGAAAAGGAGATTGACCTTGCAATGCTCCCCATCCTCTTGATTAAATTATTGGTCTGGCTATTCTTTAAACCTTTTCATGTCTGAATGCATCCTTGTGCTCGATTCTATTCACAGCAGTGCTCGATAGAACACGGACAATGAATGTGAGGATGTAAAGGATCAGGGACAAAATCTCGATTTAACCTCACTGCAATAAACTGCTCATCATTTCTGTTTTTGTTTTGATGCGTTTGCGGTGAGCATCATAAAGTTGGTCGAACAAAAATACCACTATATGTGTGTGTACTGTTCATATGATAAACACTGGTTTGCATCAACTTTTAATAAATTCCTGTTTAATTTACCAGAGTGGTGATCTCTGGCTAAAACAGCACGGTAGCATCAGAAAAGACTAGAAGGACAAGTGTGGAAGGTCGAATGAAGGTCTTCCAAAATACTCACATCCCTCTGGGGTCCTCACTGTGATCACCTCATTGGTTTTGTGCAACTTGCTGAGGCACTGGGTGAGAATTTTGACCTGGTAGGTGGTGTCTGGTTTCAGCACGGTCAGCTTGTAGGAGGTCTTGTTGCTGTGAGTGTCCATGATCGTCCACTGTTGGGTGTCCACAAGCCTTGCAAACCAACACAACAAAAGGATTTTTTTTTTTTCAGTTTTTTTTTTTTTCTGAATTAAAATGTTCATTTTTAGGTTAATGCTCACCTGTAATATATAAGGAAGGAGCACGAGTCCTGTGGGAGGTTCTTAGGGCGGGACCAGGTCAGTGTGATCGCTCCAAAAAAGTCTGGAGTCCACTGGAGGTTTTGGACCTTAAAGGCCAAGGTGTCCGCTGGAAGACAAAAAAAATTCCGCTCGGGTGGGTGGAATCAATGGCACATCTTGAAGTAAACACCGACGGCCAGCAGATGGCAGCATTGGACTGCAGACGTTTTGCTGGAGATCTGACGCTTGCCAGGAAAGGCACCTCGAGACTAGCAACACATCTGTTTCTAATTCTACCACCCCTTGAAGCACTGGGTGAGACACAGAGAGGACCTACAGGTGCAGTTGTCCTCGTCGCTGTGGTCCGAGCAGTCCAGGAAACCGTCGCACCTCTCGCTGTCCAGCACGCAGGCCTCGCTGTCGGCGCACCGGGTCCCGTTGACGCAGTACAGAGGCCCTCGAGTGGCTGAGCAGAGGAGTGA
Organism: Thamnaconus septentrionalis; assembly: GCA_009823395.1. NCBI lineage: Eukaryota > Metazoa > Chordata > Actinopteri > Tetraodontiformes > Monacanthidae > Thamnaconus > Thamnaconus septentrionalis. Next base: position 20,511,323 of record CM020510.1, on the reverse strand, counting down.
CCGTTAGCAGGCTCCTCTATGACTTGAGACCTGAGACATATTCATTTCTAAAAAGCAAGACATTCTGCTCAAAAGTGACAAATAGTGCATAATATGAGACCATTCAGTCATAGTTTTTTACGTCAACATTTTGCTTTGCGTCAAAGAAAAATCATTTAAATTTAACACAAATTGCTCATTTTTCCATCACATCCAATTCTTATTCTAGTTTCATTTGAACATACAGTCTTAAAGCTTGAAGTTAAGGATGCCTGAGCCGACCCATGGCTAAGCTGCTGGAGCCCTCACTTGTCAGGGTTCTCTTCTCCCATGATGCAATGGGCTGCTCTCGTTCCCTCTATCTGGAGAAGACTTTCTGTCCTTTGTTGCTACCTCTGTTGCTAATTCTTTATTCTCTCTGCTGGAGTTTTTGCTGCTGCAGCAACTTTACACATCATCCCATCTGGAGTCTGGAGGCCCCGAATCAGTGATTGCTAAAATTTAATAGTATTGGCAATTATTTAACCCTTTAAGCGCCATGATTTTTTCAAGAAAATATTCAATTTTGATATCAAGATTTCAAATGGCTGTGACTTGAAATTGGTTAGAGATAAAGCCATACTGTAATTGAGAAAAATCTTCAGTCAACCCAAACTTTTTGTTTGTTTGTTTTTGTATTATGTCAGATGTCTGTATGTCAGATCCCTGTCTCCACAATACCCACAGGCTCATCAAAATGTTTTATCCACTTTTGATAATTTTCCACATATCTCAAACAGACCCGGCCCGTCACTGTAATTTACAGGGTGACCACGAACATCCCTGCTGCCTCCACCGGCACTGGCTGGGCGTTTCCTCCCACAGCTTTTACCACGTTGATCACTGACTCACTGCGCCCTCCGTCACCATTAGCGGTGTTTTGAGGACTCCTGCTTCCCCCACCATGTCCCCTCATCCTCATTCGTCGATTACTCCCACTACACCCCGGCCACGCTGAGGCGAAGCATGCGCTGCTTGGTGACTGTCGTGGCGCATCGACTCGCTGCCGCTGCGTAACTAAAGACGCACCGGCAGACTCACTCTCACGGGATGACTGAACATCATCGTCAGAGTGCGAATATTCCTCTTCGTTATCTGAGTCGGACATTACTTGACGAAGTACTTCGTCAACGAACAAACCTCTCTGCAATGTATTCTCGGCAAAATTCGCTGTCTTTCTCTCTCTGCTCCCACTACAACCACTTCCTCGTCTCCTCAATTGAGGCTTTCTCTCTCTTTGTACTCCGAAATCTGAGTATAAACACCCCCACAAATGAGGCTCAGATTGAAGCCACAGGTGTCTGCCATCTCCTGGTGTAAAGTGGAAACTACTTTTAGCACCATATTTGCCGCTATGGCCTGTTTAATTCAGCAATGACGCTTGTCGCAATTTTGCAACCATGGCCTAAAGGGTTAAAACTGCTATTGTAACTACTGGTCCTTGCTATTGTTCTACAGTGCAACTGCTTGATGTGACGCTGACCTCTGGTCCTTAATTTCAGAGCCAGTGCCCGCTTCAAGGTTACAATGTTTTTAAAAAGCAGTTTTTCCCTTTATAAATAAAGCTACAACGCTGGATTAAACTCTCCAGCGCTTTGTGTCTGCGTGCGGAAGTTGGTGAAAACTCACGGCACTGGGCTTCATCCGAGCCGTCCTGGCAGTGGATCTGGCCGTCACAGCGCTGCCAGTCCGGGATGCAGCGGGGGGGCCGGCGGCACATGAACTGACCCCGGTTGCAGCGGCCTGGGACGGGCGGAGGGGCGGGGGCCCGGGTGGGCACTGGAGTCAGCGTCACTGTGCTGTTGGCCACTGTGAGAGACTGCCTGTTTCAGCCATTTCTTTCGAGTTTTCAGTAAAGAAAAAAAACATAGCGAGAGCGTCAGTTACCCGTCGGACATCCCAGTTCGTCGCTGCCGTCGGGACAGTCGGCGTAGCCGTCGCACACCCAGGTGTTGATGATGCAGGCCCCGGAGCCGCAGTGGAAGCGGTTTGGTGCACAGGTAGAGGGACCAGGGGCCACCGTGTGAGGAGTGACCCCACCTAAAAACATCAGGATTCAGCTTTGGTAAATAGACTGCATTGACTGTTTCAGTGCTTCATACGACATGGCATTCAAACAGCGATGACTGCGGCAACCATGCAAGGCACTAGGGGTGGGGGAAAAAATTGATTCTTAGATTAATCGCGATTATGACATTGCCAATTAAGAATCGATTCGCAAATTTAAATAATCAATTTTTTTTTTCCGATGATGCCGGAACTCATGTGCGACTGCACTGCAGCGTCATACCGGACCGCGTAAGGTGACGCACACTAGACACACGAGCACGCAGATCCAAACCAACTCATGAGACGAGACACCGACACACACGGCATTAAAGATGACTGAAAAACTAATTCGACCGTTTCCGTGGGGATTTAAAGCCAGCATGTGGCAGCATGCTGCCGACCAAACTCGACAAAAGTCACACTGGTTTGTAAGCTGCGTCACGCTACAAACAAATATTGTGGGAGCACGACGAACGTGAGGATCCATATCACGCCGGCGCCCGCAGTTGGAGGAAAAGACAGAAAACCCTCCAGTTGCTCCAAACCAGACAACCATCCCCAACACCAGAACAAAGCTGCCAATACAGTCGCAAAGGGCGATATATATGAATCGTGATAAATTGCGACTCTCGATTAATCGCGATTAATTGCATCGTAGCCCTCTGAATTGGACTCGAACCAAATCGTCAGGTACCTAGCGATTCCCGCCCCTACGAGGCACCACCTGCAGAAGCCAGGGATCGAATAGGCAACCTTCTGATAAATGAACGCCCCCTCACTAACTGAGATCCAGTAGAGGGATCACGTGCGCAAATTACTGATATGATATGAAGACAAAAGAAACAAGAAAAAACAAAACACTACCATTAAATTGTTAAGGATCTGCTTTTTGAGAGAAGCTGCATGTGGATATTTTTACAGGTCCAAAATTTAACCCGTTTTTTTTTTTTTTTTTTTATTTTCAACCTGGACTCTACTGGTGCAGCTCTGTAACAAAAGGTCTCCAAAAAGTTACTAGATCTCAAGAAAACAGCACAATCAGTCCTGTGTTAACAGACAAAAAGACAAAAAAAACTTTAGCCTTGTGTTAACACTCATGCTTTATAGGAACCTTCCATATGGTAGGTCCCACAAAGCATATGTAGGTGGAACAAACATGAGGTATCAGTTCCCCTGATGACATCACACATTTCCAGGAGTGAGAACTGAGCGCAGGCTTTCTGGAAAAAGGAGCAAGCGAAAGAAGCAAAGACTTTTCCATTTCTGTGGGGGTTCATCGACAGGCCAGAGAAAATGTTGCCGTGCAGGTTTCTATATAGTTGACAGCGACATTATCAGTGCTCCTGTTCCTTCAGCAGCAGAGACTCAGGCCCACCTGTGCACTGCGCTTCGTCGCTCCAGTCGCCACAGTCGTTCTCCCCGTCGCACTTCCACCACGTCGGGATGCAGCGTCCGTTCTTGCACTCGTACTGGAAATACCTGGAGCAGCCCGGCACCTCGGTGGGAGCGGCTGCGGGAAGCACAGTCGGCAGCTTTCTCAAACGTCTCTCACACCCCCCAGCCGAGTCGCAGTCACAGTCATCTGTCGCTCGTTCAACGTTTGTTCCCCCTTGGGGGAGGAAGATTCTCCTCACCGCAGTTGGCCTCGTCCGAGTAGTCCCCGCAGTCATCCATGCCGTCGCACTTCCACTCCAGGCTCACGCACACTCCGTTGGCACACTGGAAGGTGTAGGCGTCGCACACTTTGCTGAATTCGGACGGCGTGGCTGTGGGAGGTGAAAAAAAAAAAACAGATACAAAACACACAGAGAGTTCCGAGTGTCAAGGAGCAGGTTCAATAGCTGAGCTTCAGGATTCCCCACTTATAGTCACATTAAATGAGGTTTTTTCAAATGGATGTCATTTAGCTCAGTGGTTCTAAACTGGTGGAGTCTCAGAACCCATTTTTTTTTTGCTTATAATGAAGTTGTGACCGAAATGTATTCCACAAAAATAAAAGCACTGGCCCACTTTCTGTCAAGTCGAGTAAATAAATTATTGAAATTACTGAATTCAATTGTGTGTCTTGCCAAATAAATGCCAAACATTTTCTCAAGAAATATATATATATAATTTAAAATTGCTTTAAAAAAACAACAACAAAAAAACCAAAACAAAAGGAACTGCTCGTGAAGCCGCGAACCAATCAAAACAGCTCCATAACCCACTTTTGGGTCACGACCCACCAGCTGAGAAACGCTGGTTTAAAGTGTCAAACATACAAGGAACAGGTTCAATAGTTGAGTTTTAATATGATTTTTTTTTCTCAAATGGCAGCATGTCCTTTCGTGTTTCTCACCACATCCTGCGTACTCGGCGTCCTCGTCCGATCCGTCCTCACAGTGTTTGATGCCGTCACACACCAGAGACTGGAACAGACACTGGGCTCTGTTCTTGCATACAAACTCCATGTAGCGAGTGCACAGAGGGTCTGGCAGTGGAAGAAACAAAGGGGACGGCATGTCACGTTTACTGTTTGGTAGAAGTTGGTGCCTCGTACAGCCAAACGTCCTGTGTGGTTCAGCAGGGTCCTATTATTTTTCTCCACTGATCCGCCCATTAAGTGGGACTTCAAATTCACTTGTAAGACAAACCTTACAAAAATACAAAATGTGATGTTTTTCCTGACATAATTTTAACAATGGCACCGTTTTTGTTTAATGAACATGTTAACAAAAAAGTTTTTCCTTACACATTACAAACAACACGAAAACCAACCTCTGAAAACCGTCCAAATGCCAAAAAACATGTAGAGAACATTCTCCTTAGAAAACTGGCCGGAATGGGCCCCTGTGATCCCTTTAGTTGATAGGATTTAAAAACTGAAGGTGACGATTAAGGTCATTCAGACGATTGTCCTGATTTCAGATACAAAAAAAAAAAAAAAAAAAAATCTTTTAACTCCTTTTTTGTTTGCGCGAATGGCCAATCGCGGTATTTTACTTTGAAAATTAACTGGATTCTCTCGCGTTTCTTTGAGTGACTGCCTGTCTAGCTTAATGCAGATCGCTCACGCACAAAATAGACCTGCTGTTATGCGTTAACGAGTTAACTTTGACAGCCCTAATAATCATATAACATTAAACAGTATGTTTGATTCTGCATTTGATGAATGCAATGAATCCCTCAACATCAACAACAACAACAACAACAAAAAACAAAAATCAAACAGCAATCACTCACCACAGTTGTGCTCATCAGCGCCATCCGGGCACTCCTGGATGCCGTTGCAGTGTGCGGTGGCCGGGAGGCAGGTGTGGTTGGAGCAGAGGAAGCCGTTGCAGTGGTTTCCCTCTGGAACAACAGGACAGCTCCATAAAGCAGCGGCAGACAGAGGGAAGGCGGGGAGAACAGAGCCTCGGGGCGCCCGTGGCAGAACTTCCCACCGGCCGGCCGGCCGGCCGGCCTGCGAACTCACCGCAGTTCTTGGGGTCTTCGTCGGAGTCGTCCTGGCAGTCGTCGTCACCGTCGCACACCCAGCGCTTCGGTATGCAGTGACCCGTTTGGCACTGGAAGCTGTTGGCCTCGCACGTGTGTTGGCCCACTGAGGAGGAAACAGGGATGCGAAGGCTTGTGAGATCTGGGAGCATAGTGCAATTTGGGTTTTTTTTTATCTTTAAAAGCAGAAATATAAAGTGATGGTTCACTGGTTGATGATGTAAAGTCATGCATTGTGTTTATTATGTTTATTATATTGCACACTATCGCACCATTACTATTGCACTAATTTATTGATGGTATTATTATTATTATTGCTATTACTCTAGTTATTAATTAGTATTATACAGTATATTAGAATGGCATAGTCCTATTTTGGATTCCATTGTTTGCAACTAATCATATTATTTTATATCATATTATACTGCATAACACTGTACTTGCCACTATTGTATCTTTTTTTTTAACTTTGAATTTTTGTAAACTTATATTTAACTTGCCACTTGCCATCTTTTAAACCCTTTTATTTTCCACTTTCTCTATTCCTCGTAATTCACAATCACGTCAGGCTCTGCCACACCAACACTTCACTGCCATATAACGTGACGCGTGACAAATAAAAATCTATGAATCTGTGCGTACATGACGATGACTGCAGCAGGTTTCTACGTATTGGGTGTTACATCCTGCAACACAACTCATTTTGCATGAGGTCACCTGTGCAGTTGGCTTCGTCGGACCAGTCTCTGCAGTCGTTGTCGCCGTCGCAGCGCCAACTTTCCCTGATGCAGACGCCACGAGCGCAGGTGAACTCTCCTGGGCCGCACTGGTGAGACTCTGAACAAACAAACAATCGAAACAATTTGCACATGCACAGCAGAATTACTCAATTTTCCTCTTCCATCTGTCTTTCTCTTTGTAAAGAACTGGAGTCCATTTGTTACTGTAAATGGCGGCTGATAAACAAGAGCTGCTATCTGAAAAATGCACTTCTCTGGAGAAAAAAAAAATTTTTTTTGCAGAATGCAATTTGTGAAAGGCCCCCAATACATAATACACTGTTTTTGGACAATATTACTGTATTGTGTTTTGACAATACTACCGATAGGATAGGATATCTTACCACAATGCTCCTCGTCGCTGTTGTCTCCGCAGTCGTCCTCGTGGTCACACTTGAAGGCCAGCGGGATGCACGACCCCGAGGCCACGCAGCGGAACTGGTTGGTCGGGTCGCAGGTGGTCGTGGCTGCAGGTGGAGAGGTGCATACGGCTTCACTCTCAAATGAAAGCGTTTTTTGTTTTTTTTTGTCTTCCCCTTTCAGGAGCAGCATCTGCAGAAGCGCCGCGGGCGACTACTTACGGCACTCCTGCTCGTCGCTCATGTCCCCGCAGTCGTTGTCCCTGTCGCACTTCCAGATGCTGCTGATGCAGCGGCCGTTGGCGCAGCGGTACTGGTTGGGCAAACAGCTGTGCACTGATTGGAGGAAAACGGAAGGTACCCACTTATTGTAAAAATCAGTGTGAATCATGTATCAAAATATATTTACACATATGTAGTATTCATTTCATAGCTGCACTTTCTAGCAATAACTATATACATATGTATATATATGCACAGTATATATACATAAATATATATATTAGTACTATACATTTGCTACATAACTACATTCCGTTGCTCGGTACTTGTGACAGGTGCAATGACCACAAAGTTGAATCTAATCTAATCTACTGAATACTGATAATGCAGAGAAAAGATCATACCGACAATTGTCTACGCTGTTTGTGTGCGAGTGTGTGTGTGTTTGTTTGTCGCCCGTTCCTCACCAGTCTTGACGCAGGTGCTGTTCCGGAGCTGGTAGCCGCTGGGACACTGGCACTGCAGGTCTCCGTTGGGCAGGGTTGTGGTCGGGGCGCCGTCCGGGCAGACGCAGGTGTGCCTCTGGTCGGGCTGAGGCAGACACAGCAAGCTGCAGGGCTGGTCGGCACAGGAGTTACGGCCTGGTGGACGTGCAGAATAAAATATTTGTTTCGCCTGGTGTGACAAAATTAGCTTTTTGGGTTTATCCGTCTTCCCCGTTTCTTACCTCTGTTCTTCCCCTTGTAGAAGATCTTGAGGTCCATGACTCCGGTCAGTCTGCCGACAATCAGCTCATTGCTCTGGGATCCGGACTTTGGAGCTTTGAAGATTCCCATTCTGGACCAGTCATCCCAGTACAGGTCATTCTGCGAAGAGGATTTAAGGCTTCAAAAAATATATCCGACGTGTAGTGATGGCCAAGCCTCAGGTCACTGTTGGGTTGTCTGTCTGTTGTTTTCGTATTGCAGATGTCCAGCACGGGAGTTGGGCCTTCACTGCTGAAAACACCACAGCGCAGTGTCCCCAGTGGTATAACAATTGACCTCACCAGCTCCCTTTATTTGTCTTGGTTCTGAACCGTCCACATGCATCACAATGAAGTAATCCTAAAGGTCCAGTGTGTAAAATATGGTTTGATTTATGATTTTTATAAAGGTGAAAGCTAAATATATTGCACATTAATAAAAGTGTATACTCACATTACAATAAAAGTCATTTGGTTTTCCTATCCCTAGAAAGGCTTTTATTTTCATACAAGAATATACAAAGATCGAGGGTCTTCCTCCCAGTTAGCTGCCATCTTGCACCACCATATTTCTAAGGAAGCCTGGTGTGGACAATCCAGCTGCCTGACAGCATGCTTTATATTTAGGGTGACTGCTCACATCCTCAAATAAACCAACAAAGAAGAAGGTGGACGAAGTATCGAGGTTTATCCGCACAGACCACCATAGTTCACTGGCAAGCTCAGGAGAGGGCAGGGGAGTGGGTGAGCACTGCAGTCTAAAATGTAACCACTTGATGTCGCTGTTTCTTCTCAAACTCTCCAAATATTACACAATTTTCTTTAAGTAATTTAATGCCATCTCTTTCTAGAAAAAACAAAAATCTTTTCCTCCTTTACCTTGAAGACGGCGATGGCGTACGGGTGGGGCAGCCCCTCCATGAGGACGCTCCTACGGCCCCCGCTGAAGTCGGCCCGCTCGATGCGATCGCTGTAGGCTTCGGTCCAGTAGAGCCACTTGTCGTCGGCGGTGATCCCGTTGGGCCAGCGGACGCCTTCGGACACGATGCGGGACACGTTGGTTCCGTCCATGTAGCTCCGGTAGATACCAGCCGCTTGGTCGCCCCAGTCGGTCCAGAACATCAGGCTGTGGGACGCAGGCATGAATCGGGTAGCAGACGTTATATTTAATTGGAAGAAAATTTGATATTTGAAATAGTTTCATTTCCTATTGAATGTGGAGACATTTACATCAGGCCTTTGATTATGGGGCACAGTTGCTCAAAAGAGAAAAGCAGACGCACTTTCAAACAAACAAAAAATCAAATTGTAGGATTGTAGAATTTAAAATATAGTTCCAACATGGCAGATTTGATTGTGACATTACAGTGTACAGTGAGGACAGCGAGAAAGACGGAAGTTCATTTTTTGAACAAATAGAAAAGTGAAAAAGACACAGTCATTGCCTGCTGACGCCACTGCAAATAAAAACAGAAGTGTGTTTGCAGAACTAGAACCAAAAACAGCAAGTGAGTGAGTGAGTGAGTGAGTGAGTGAGTGAGTGAAAATTACTGTGATAAATGCTGTTGTCAGGTTTAAGGAAGGCAACATTATTTGCAAGATTCCAGTAAAACACATGACCCACGCTAATCAGTTTTATTATTGTTTATATAATAGACTGAGTCTGGCGACTTCTAAACCATCAAGTATAAATAGCTCTGATAGCCTTTTCTGTAAATGTATAAACTTACAGCAGTCATTGACATTCAGATTACCAAGTAAAACAGAAGGTGGTACTGCTGATACCAGTTCAGCTACTTCATTTGGGTTTTTTTTTACAATGACTTTATTTCAAATTCTACCTGCACAATGATGCTAAAGCCCTCTGTTGGTGAATCTCTCCTGTTCTCATCTCAAGAAGGCAACTCATATTGTCAACATTATGAGAATCAACACTGAAAAAAGGCCACATTCTGGTATATTAAGCATTGATATTTAACTCACCCCTCTCCGGGAAGCAGAACCAGAGCTCTGGGATGTTCCAGGACGGACGAGTTGAGGAGAGTGTGTCGTAGGTCACCGTCAGGGTTTGATACCTTCGGAGAAAACAGCAGTGAGGTCTGTGCCGATGTTTAGCTCCACACTGTTAATTACCTTCACAAAGCTCTCAGATAATTAGATGACTCATCATGAAATGATACAGCGTAGCCAGAATTCCAGCAATGTCATTTCAAAATTAAAGAGCTAGAAACATAAAAACACAGTCGGCTGTAGCATGAATGGAAACATGTTTAGTTATCGGTGCATAATATTTATTTATTATATTTCACCCTTTTTGACTAAAAGCACAGTGGAGGTTTGATATTCATGATTTAATTAAGTCTGATTCACCTCCGTTGCACTTGATCTTTTCATGTGTTTGCTACAAATTAAAGCACCAGAAGATTTCTTTGTACCTCTATCTTCTGCGCGCCGGCATCCACCCAGTACAGCAGTCGACTGATGGGGTCAAAGGTCAGAGCTTCCACATTTTGCAGGTCCTTCTTCACCACCACTTCCTGGCCCGAGCTGCCGTTCAGACACAGCCGCTGCACAAGAGAGTAAAATATTGATATGTTGATATGAAATATTGAAAACAACGGAAAATATTTCAACTCCAGGCTACACGGCAAATTAACACCACTGCTACTTTACCCTGTGAAAACCAGGCATACACAGGGTTGGCGTGAATGGAATTCCTCTCATACCTGTATGTTGTCCAGTGAGATGTCAGCCCAGTAGAGGCAGTTCCTGTCGTAGTCAAAGTCCAGGGCTACAGCCTCCCGGAGGCCCATCAGAGGGAGAGCCTGGTCCGTGCCGGTTGCCAGGTCGTAGCGGTGAATGGAGTTTCTCACAGCGTACAGGATGAACTCATTACTCTCTGAAACGGCCAAGGAGACAACTCTGTCACACAAATACTGTCTGAACACGAGCCCGGTGATCTGTTTAACAAGGCATTTTTTGAGAAATGGTTTATAAATCATCATAAAAATGTTATTTTCTAAAGTTTTTGTGATATAAATCTTTATCACAGCCCTAGAGAAGGAACATTTCCAGGTCATTTGTTTACAAATGAATCACAAATGTGCACAATAAGAAGTTACACAAATCAATCCTGCCCTTTCCTCATGCTGATTATCCCATTGTAGCCTAATTAAGGTGTAGCTTTTTGTAACTTCAATAACATAAAAAAAAAAATTGCCAACCATTTCCAGATTTTAAAGTACCTGCGTCATTTACTCAAGACAAAAGAACATTTAAGAGCACTCCTCAGAAAATTAAGACTGGTATTTCTATAGTGAGCAAAGTGAGTGAGAATGCTATTAAGAAAATAACAAAATATTTCTATTTCAGTAAACAGTAACCCAAGCTTAGAATAATAACTGGGCTTTACCTCCCACAGGACACGGGAGCATCTCCCCATCCAGCCTGGACTCCACATCTCCACCGCTGCAACTGTCGCCGGGCACCTTCCTATAGCTGCAGCAGGAAACACACATGCACCTCTTCAGTTCAACACTAGGGGACGCTCTCACCATAAATTAAAAAAAAAAAAAAAAAACAGCAGCGCCGCTGCTCAAAGCGAGCTTGCAGAGAAATTCTCCGATAATTAAATCAGATGACGATGATAAGAGCAGATCCAGAACATTTTGAGAAAAACATCCAATAAGCTATTAAAATATGCAGTTTAACGATCAAAGAGTAAAAGTGAGCAATTTTTTTTTTCTCTTTCTATCTCCAACGATTAAATGAAAGTCACGAGAGGCTCATTATTTGACAAAATACCGAACAATTCTGTCAAAACGTCACTGAAACAACGCGAAGAAGCTAGCGTTAGCATGCTAACGGCCTCCAGGAAAGGTTGCTTGTTTGTGCTGTGACAGTGGCAGCCTACCCTTTGCTGCGCCGGTACGTGGTGCCCACAGGACAGGGCACTGGTGGAGCATACAGGTCGCCTGTGAACTCCGGGTCAGGAACACACACCTGCAGGGACAAGTCTTCACTCAGCTTGAAGCCGTAGTCGCTAAAGGGAGGAGTGGGACAAACGAGAGGGGACAAAAGAGAAGCCAGTTAGTTTATTAGGAACAGTTTTGCATTTTCAAACGCACACTTGAGGAGTTTTGAAATGGCAAAGAGGGGATCATTAAATTGTGCAGAGTAAGCTTAAAGTGATTCGCTGGTTTGGCACGGCTGAAATGTCTGAGTCATATTTCAGGAGGCCAGCAACCCTCTGACTGTGCTTTGAATCATAATACCGACAGGAATATGGAGAAAAATATGCTGACAGTCTGAGTTTTCATTTACGTTTTTCTTTGAGAGAGTTAAATATGTATTATACATTTTTTTTTAAAATTCTAGATTTTAAAATTCCTGTTGGGAAATGCCAGTAAAATAGAAAAAGTTGCACGATCAATATGCATCATTTTCAGTTGAAAACATATTAAGTTAGAAGATTATAGAGTTTATTAGAGTTTCTACAACTTTCACGGAATATCTCAAGCTAATATTGCCAAGGTAAACATTTCAATAAAGTTGGGGCAAAAACACATACATGTATGATATATTGCACTAATTTCTTTTCATACAGTCAGCCACAAGTGACAAGATCCCTTCTGCACGTGCACTGTTACATCCAGCTCAAAACTGGATGTGTAAGTAAGTTCGGAGTTTACTTAATCAGCCCATATACTAATGTTACAACATTAATAATCATCAAAGGAACTTTATTTTCTTTCGACTTGACTTTGCTTATGTAATATCTGCAAAGATTTCAGCAGCCTGTCGGGTCAAGATGAACTCAACCGAGCCAAGTTTCAAAAGAGGCGTTTTGATGTCGCTACTGTTGCAAGACCGTCTTACCACTCGTAGTCCTGCCGCGTGCAGGAGCAGTTGGAGACGGTGACTGGCCGGTCGAACTCCTCCCCGTTGAAGCAGGTGGCGTGAGGGGCGCGTCTCTTGAACGTGATCTCCCTGCCCAGCAGGCACTCGTTGCCGTGCTCGTCGGACGGAGACCAGCGCTTGTAGTCGGCCTCGGAGCAGGGCACCCCTGGAGAACGGGTCGGAGAGCAGCGTTAATTTACACTGGAACCTCCACCGTTGCTGCCTCTAATTTGCCCAGAGGGTTTCTCTGCAACGCTTTAGTGCATTTATGGTCTCTGTAGCTGCTGGCAGGTAACTTCTTTTGATTAAAGCATGAAGATGAATGCAGTTTTACTGAGTGCGGTCCAACAATGCTCGCGCTGCACCTGGCAAGGCGGCTGAAAAACTGGCTCCTTCGCCACTTCATCTTTTTGATCTCTCTCTCTTTTCTCATAGAGATTTCTGTTTTAAGTCGGTTTTTCAAGTGCTCACACGTCGTCGACACGTGAATATGAACACATTCTCACCAGGCTGCAACAGTTTTCAACAGATTTTTTTGGGGGGGTTCTGAAAAGTCAAGCATTACGTGCACCAGTGAACCACACATCCTGAGCAGTTTACACTCATCAATCACAACGGCAAATATAAAATTACACCATTTTTTTAAAAACAGTTTTTGTGTTGGACATATACACACATTAGTCAGATGACAGCATTTCCCACATCCCACAGCACTCCGAATCAAACAAATCACACCAACAACATTCTGGAAGACCAAAACCGTGTTACATCAAAAAGGGGAATTGTGCTCCCTGAAGTGAAGAAACATCAGATAGAGCACAGAGGCCCGGAAGACTCTGCTAACTGCTAACAGCTATGTAAACCCAGTATCAAAAGACAGGTGGCACGCTTGTTCAGACTTACCGAGGACGTCGGAGGTGTTGACCTGCAGGATGAGCCAGCTGTGTCTCTGGTCGGCGTAGGAGCCGAAGATGGTGAAGATGGTGCTCTTCTCGCCAGGCTCGGTCAGCAGCTGGTACACGTACACCTCCCGCTTGGAGAACTGAAAGTCGGTCCAGATCTCGCCCTCGTTGGTGCTGTACCTGAGCACGATGAGACAAGGCGGCCGTCTTGTTACTCGATCGTGCGGTTGCAACACTGCTTTTGAGCCCCCGTCTCATTAATCATCTGGCAAACTGTACGGATCTCCAGAAAACAGCCTGTTTTAAACCCTCTGTTTACAGCCTACTGCAAAAAATGCAGTTTAAAACTGGACCAGGGGAAAAAAAAAAAAAAGGTAGCTGGTGGGTGAGGTCGCTAACCTGGGAGACGTACATTTGCCCTTTGAGACATCACAAATTCAAAGACATCACTATTTTAGCACTTAATTTCTGAGGGGTTTTTTTGTTTTGTTTTTTTCCCCCACCAACAGTGATGTTCAGGGGTGTATCACACATTATGAGTGAAAGAGATTTCATTCCCTTTCCTTGTGCATATTGGATCATACGACACAGTGTAGCAGCGGTTCTCACTGTCGCCTCACAGCAAGAAGGTCACAAGTTCGATCCCGGGGCCTCTGGAGCTTTCATGTTGTCCCTGTGACTGTGTGGGGGTCTCTCCAGGTGCTCCTGCTTCCTCCCACAGTCCAAAAACACGCACGTGAGGCCGACTGGGACCTCGAAATTGTTGTGAATATTGTTGTGTGTCTTTCTATAGGGCCCTGAAATAACCCAGAGATTTGTCCCGGGTGTGACCCTGACCTCCCGAGACAGTCTGTCAAACCGGATGGAGACTCAGTGCCTCAGGCGGCAGTGACCCGCGGAGATGCTAGTAGGCGAGGTTAGCAACGAGTGACTTGAGCTAAAGAAGTCAATGTGATGGTTGTAGGCAAGGAAGGAAAGAAGAAGCTTCTGAAAGGAACCATCTTGCCATGGAACTAAAGTTGGCTTCACTGTCACCATATGAGCTGCACCAAGGGTTTTTTTCTCTCAGTAAAACCATGTTGCTGGGATGCAAATAAAGAGTCATTTTGTCAGTGTCCACCCTCAACTCTCTCTCTCTGGGGTCAACAAACCTTAGAAGCAAAAAACCAAAAAGCAAAAAAAAAACCATGTGTTTTTGCAACAACATGATCAACATGGTTGTGCGATGTTCGATGTTTTCCTACTTTTGCACAGCCCTTTATCATCACCAGTTCATTTCCTCTTTTTTTTATCGAGTGCCATTATCTCCAAGACAACACAATCTGTCCCGGCCGGCAGCAGAACCGCTAGAGCAGGAACTAGTTGGCGCTGACGCGGACTTACTTGAGATGCGTCGTGGCGCCTCCCTGTGCGATGGCCACCAGGATGCCGCCGTGGTCTCCCCAGGTGTAGAAGTGAGGGCCTGCCAGAGCCTGAGCAGCAGCAGAGTCTCGTCAGAATCAGTATCAACGACACAAACAAATGTGTGTGACTGGCATTTGAGTACAGGGGGCATTTTAATGTTTTTTTTTTTGGTCAATTACTCAAAGACAAAGATTGTCGAGGGACGGCAACTTGATCGAAACACGTCTTCATTTTGCTACCTCTCAATATGATTACATTTATTTTGATCAGCAACAAAAATACAACCTTCAGAACAAACAAACAAAAAAAGAAAACAAAGAAATCATGCGGCAGACCAAAAGGGTTAAGGCAGAAGCTAACCAGCTTTTAGATGCCTTAACCTATAATTACATTAGTCTAATTAAGTTTGTCCATCGTGCCTTACAACTGAAATAAACAACTCAATGAAAAATACAACAACTCATTATTACTTACACTTTAACACTACCCTCCAGTCCATACCTCTCGACTATAAGGTTTTGGAAATTATTTTTAAATTGAATAATATTTTTTCAGAGCGGTGTGCACTGTTGGTTGTTTCATATTCAAAGTGCCAGAAAGGATTATTTCTTGCCATGTATCGAATTTGCACTGTACTGTAATCTACTAATTGCATGAATTTCAGTGATTGAGATTTTAAAAACAGTGCATTGGCGTGATCATGATATCCTACATTATTAACTATTCTTATATTAAATTCCTTTGCACTTCATTGTTTATAAGAGAGTGCCTAGGAGTTTTCCTCTTTGTTTGTTTTTAATATTTAACTTTTATTCGGGCTCGAAATCTGCTGCAGTGATCTTGCGCAGGTGAGCCAAAAAAAAACTGCAGTTATCTAGTAAAGAAAATGTCACGGCGTGTCTTCAGTGAGGAATCCAGGTGCGCTGTAATCCGAGTCTTCATCTGTATTTTGATGGAACCTTTTGCTACGTGAAAGGATGGGAAGTCCCGTAAACCGTGCTTGCTAATGTACTGAATGAACGGCACACGAGCGAGAGTACGTCCTCACCAATCAATATTTCACCTTCTCTGCATCTTCCCAGGAAAAAAAGGCAGCGAGGGCGAACGCATGAGCAGGAAGTCAGAGATAATTTGCAGTGACGCGCTGAAATGTTTCTCGGACAGAGGAGCTGCTTGTGACTCAGCTTCACAGGCTGTGTGTGTGTGTGCGTGTGAGTCCGAGTATGTTTTTTTTTTTTTTTTCCCCTTGTTGTTCGTGCCAGACTGAGCACTGACCTCCTTCCAGCGGGCTCCGGCGCTGCTGGACACATACACATTGGGCTTGTTGGCCAAGTTTCTGCCGACAGATCCTGCAAGCAGAGGACACAAAGACACTTAACACATGCAGATTACAGGGGCTTCCCCCTGGATATTACAGGCACGGTGTTGGCAATTTTCTCGTTTTCTCCTCCCCGTATGGAAAAATGTTGGGAGGGCAGAAAAATATAGCATCCGAGAAACGTCTTTATGTACGTGACCTTTGAAAGCGCTGACTGCTAATTTTATCTTGTCATATGAGAAGGCGGATGGCCAGCGATGATCTCAGGAATTTGCAAAAGACCGCAATGGTGCAAAAAGCAGAGAAAGTAGAAGCGAAAGTTCCAGCGTTTTCTGGATCGGCCATTCGGGATTCAAACTGCAGATCAAAGGTTTGCGACTGAAACTTTGTAGTGACTGGCCAGAAAGAGGTAGGGAGGTTTAGGGCGAAGGTCATCAAAACGGGAACAGACTGAGAAATGTTAGCAGTGCATGGAACAGGACTGGAAGCTGTATCATCAGCACGTTGTTAGCCATCGCCCCGCCCCGGGAGAATAATTTCGCACTGAACGCATCCCGTGGAAGACATTTTTGCAGATGACCCGCTGGTGAGCAGAAGGAAAGTTTGGGCGACGACCAAAGTCGGCGATATCAGCCTGGAACAAGAGACGGCGTCCTCGGAGCCATGCCGCTTTGGCGGAACAGGAAAAAAAAAAGAAAAGGTTGAAATTTGGAAGCGGTAAACTCAGCAGCCTCCCGTTTTCGCTCGACTGTTTCCAAGAGGTGTTATTGTTGGCTTGACTGCGGCAAAGACAGCCAGATATGTCTCAGTTCTACTCGGTGAGAGAGAGAGAAAGAAGGGGGGAAAAAAAAAACTACCGCAGCTTATTTTAAATGACACAGCGCTCGGATACTCGTTGGCAGAGTGATGCGGGTCTTCATTTTGTGAAATGCAAGAGGAGGGGGAAAAAAAATCAGCGTGGCGAAGACACCAGAAATTCAGAAAAGATTGTAGATGTAGATGTATGAAAGGCAATTTACTCAGTACAAAGTCAGCCTTCAAAAACGTTAATATAATTTAGAAAAAAAACGGCAAAATGCAAATGCGTATAATGTCCATGTCCAATTACAGACTCAAAACTCAATTGTTTTGAGCCTAATCTCTCTGACGGCGTTGTTCCATTTTATTCTATTTATTCATTTTACTTATTTTAAGTTTTTTTTTAAAAGTTTATTTTACTGTATCTTTTTGTTTTTATTTGTTTTATCTTTGTAAAGTGCTCTTGAGTGTTTAGGAAGGCGCTTATAAATACATCATAATATTATTATTATTATTATTATTATTATTATTATTATTTATTATTATCTGAGCAAAGTACAAAAAAAGCCTTTTTCTTTTCACTTCAGCGCCATCTGAGACGCACACGAACCACATGTTCTACATGTTCTACGCGACAATTACCGTTCATCCCGTTCCATATTATCCCAGACATGAGACGCCAGCTGTTGACTGGACTGCGCAAAGAAAAAAAAAAAATGGCAGGGATACATTTTTATGTCCCCCGAGGCAGCAGAGCGTGGGCTTTATGACAAACCACCTGCCAAACTAATTGACTTTTCCATTAGTCGCGCCTCTGTGTTTATTGCTAATCAGCCGCTGTTTTCACGCCAACGCGCCTCAACCCAGATCGGATGAAACCAACACCCGATAACACGTAACAACAATAGGATCATCTTTTCCTCCCACCCTCTCTCATTCTTAAGTGCACGTGTTCCCCCCCGGTCCGGCTGATTAATACCAGCGGTGCCTCCGGGACATCGGCCCAGCTAATCAGATCTCATCTCGGGGCGAACGACTTCAAGAAGCGAAAGAAGCAAAACTGGAAGGAGGGAGAGCGACGCGGCCAGCTCGTGTCACAGTCCGGAGCGCCTCTGAGATGAATTACAGCCAGTCAGGGGGTAGCGCGGCCTAATGACGCTCATTAAATCTCATCACGCGAGAAGCCGCAGGACTCCGGGCGGTGCAACACATGTTTCCCCGAGTCCACTCCGCTGCCACTCTGCAGCTGTGAGACTGGGAAAGACGTCAAGTTTCCACATACATCTCCGCGAGCCGCCCACACACACACACACACACACACACACACACACACACACACAGGTCCTCCCTTTGGCCACAGTGGCCTGCTATGGGCGAACTGCTGCGCCTCTGCAGCACCTGTAACCACACCCAGCAGCAGCTGGCTGGAGTCCAAATGCTGTGTTTTCACTCGGCAAACCTGCAGAGCTAAGTAAACACACACACACACACACACACACACACACACAAGCATGAGCTAATTACTCTGGTCGCTGGAGCATCTTGATGGGCAGGGTTTTGTTTGGACTGATTCCTCAGGACCGCTCCGCAGCCGGGCAGGTTTTTTAAGTCGCTATAGGACTATGGGCAACTTTATGTGAGTGGTTGCATTTACAAATGGCTTTTCTGAATTTTCACCTTTTCACAAATTTGCTTCCGTGATGATGGCGGAAAAGGCCACAAGCCAAAATACACACACTAATGTTGAAACTGTGGTAGAAAAATCTACTCCGCCTCTGTATTTACAGTCAAGTTGGTGGCCACTTTATTGGGGGCACCTTGCTAGTACGAGGAGATAGATAGATTGATAGATAGTAAACTATGGTCTCCAAGCAGACCTCTGACCAACACTCAAAAGCATGCCACGTTTGAGGTCCCATTTTTTCACCCATTCTGATGCTCGCTGTGAACTTCAACCAGTCGTCCTCGCCGCATCCACACCACCCAAATGCCAAAAGTTGGTGCAAATCTGAATAGCCATTCTTTTTTGTTCATGAGAAATTGATCACTGTGCCTAATAAAGCGGCCGGTGAGCGGCCTCGTTTGACCAATTAAAGCCAATGTGACATGATTGCAAAGCAGCGATGCCACATGAATAATGATAGATAGCCTGTTTTCTGAGACGGACATCTCAAAAAAAAAAAAAAATTAGAATCTATAGAACACAATTAAACACTGGTCAAAATATAGTAAACACATAATGAAATGCGCTTTTGTAGTCGTTTTTATTGAATTCTTTTATAACAAAAAAAAAAAATGGCACAATAGTGGGGTGAGTGTTGTGAAATGCAGTGCATGAGCAGGCTGTGGTGTGCGTGAATAAACACGTCTGCTTGAGTGTGCGCGCGCGCGTGCGTGCATGTGTGTGCCAGTCTGTATTCCCAGAGCGTGTTTGACCTGTGGAATGCCCGCTGGGCGCAGCAGCAGTAATTAGCCCATCTGTTGGAGAGCGATAAGTGTGCGAGCGCTGCTGTCGGGTGCCAGTCCCCTCTCCTCTCTCGCTCTGCATGCGCATTATCTAATAATAATTTCATTTGAGGACCCAGTTGGCTGCGGAGGAAAGCAGCCGGCGCCGGACGCCACAACGGCGTCGTCGAATCGACGCGGCAGCTGTGGAGGAGAGAGGAGGCCAAACGCTGCAGCCGTACACTCCAGAAAAACAACTCGCGTCCTGCGTCACTGAGACAAAGCCGGTTTGTTTGCACCGAGTGCAAACCGGCCTCCTGTGGGCAGCGTGGTTCTGGATTTTGTCAGAAGCTCCGGGCATTGATGGCCTCGCTGAGGCACAATTCACTTCTGCCAACGATTTCTATTTCACAGCCTCAGAACGGTATAAAATATTTGTCTTATATTGTCTCAGATGCATCAGACAGATGCAAACAAATATTTTTTTTTTTTTTTTTTTTTTGTTCATTGTTAAAAAAAGAAAACGAGTGACAAGAGACATTATTCTGCTGTAACATCGAGTTGGGACCTGGACCAGTGTACATATCTGGAGGGAGCACATTGGTTGTAGGTGATTGGACTGAGAGAAATGACACTTGGAGATCTGAGAGTGAATCTTAGTGCAATATATCATGAACACATGGGGGTTAAGAAAACACTGCTTTTTTCCTCCAGCCTGTCGGTGAACGAAAACTCCCTCATCGAGTTCTTTTTCTTCCTCCACTTTTTCAGAGAACGTGAGCCGTTTGATGTCAACCACACTGGCTCCGCCCGCTGGCGCCACATTGTTTTTGTGGATGGCAACAACAGAGGCTCGGTTTGAGCAGGAAGCTAGCGCCAAGTGACAGTTTTACGAGGCCTTGAATTGTTTTTTTTGAATCATTATTCGCGTCGTTCAGGGCTCCCACTGGAATCTATCGAAAACATATCAGCATAAAATAAAAGGTGTGAAAACATCACGCCCCCCCCACCCGACTCCAGAACACAAAACAAGATGACTTTTGACACCTGCAAAACCGCACTCATGCTTCCTGAGTGGCGGGCGAGACAGGAAGCAATTTTTTTTTTTTCCACTTAGAACGAGAGAGCGAGATAAAGAGCCGCCCCACTTGCAAAAGCAAATTGCTTGTTACTTATCGGTTCAATCAAAGAAAGAGGAAGTCGGCGAAAAATAACACATGCTCGTGTGGCTCCAGCTCTGTCGCTGAGATCCTCCTCTGCCAGATGGCACCCAAAGTCTCTTCATCTGCCTCGGCTAAGGGACCAAACTACCGACGGGGGCGGGGGGGTTATGGTGAAAAAAAAGATTTTAAGACCCTGGGGATTTCCAATGGTTGGGGATTACACTGAGGTTCGGGGAGGGTTCAAAACGCAATTACAGACTAAATCTGTCATCCAAACCATCAGCGTTTAATTTCCTTAAAAAAAAAAAAAAAAAGAAAGAAAGAAAGAAAGAAAGAAAGAAAGGAAGGAAGGGGAGGAAAATAAAGATTTTGCTTTTCATCCTAACATGCGGTGGTGGATAAACAGACGGGAGAGTTTGGTGCTCATACACAGATCTAAAAATAAATAAATAATAATAATAATAATAATAATAATAATAATAATAATAATAATAATAAATAAATAAATAATATTCCCCAATCATGCCCAGTGGGATCCCACCTGTGGCCATGATGAGCCCCGGCGCCGAGTCCTTGGACAGGATGGGCATCCTCCTCAGCTGGATGTTGAACAGCTGGCTCCAGCGCTGGGCCAGGTGGAGGGAGCAACCTTTGCTGAGCTGCAGGGCAAACAGAGGGCAGAAGGAAGACGTCACGTGAGTGGCCGCTTTTGGTGCCGGCGACCCCGAATTGAGCTGGCAGCGGGTAGGCGTTTCTTTCAGCGCGAAGCAGCGCGAGACCAGTCCTCAGCTGGTGTGAGCGAATTTACACAAACACTTTTTCATTCTCATAAATGTTTAAATTACTGGAAGCGACAAGGAATTCTTCAAACAAATAAGGGCAGCCGCTGGAATGTCAAAGCGCATACTTTTATTTCTGTATCAGTGCAACCGTTTACTCAAAACCTCACTGTCGGATCGTGCCGTTTCACCCATTTACCATTCACTCTCTTGAAAAGCTCAACTGGATAGCCGTTGGTTGGAAAAAA
The DNA here is from genome assembly GCA_009823395.1 of Thamnaconus septentrionalis. Taxonomy (NCBI): domain Eukaryota; kingdom Metazoa; phylum Chordata; class Actinopteri; order Tetraodontiformes; family Monacanthidae; genus Thamnaconus; species Thamnaconus septentrionalis. The sequence goes on along the minus strand of CM020510.1, from coordinate 20,489,718 downwards.
ATGTAAAAAGTTCACAACAAGAAGAGAACAAAGTGGAAACGGTTCCCTCTGGAGTAATGAAAGGGTGCCCGCAAAGCCTCCACGCATTTCAAAAGGCATAATCGTCACAGTCGGGGTTTTAAGTTTTTGGGCTACAGAAATAGATTCACACTGAATTATTCATGGTGTAAATAACATCTGTTCAAACAATTTCAGGATCTTCTGACTTGTAGAGAATTTAATGACGCTGGAGCAGCCTGTTCGGATTTTTTTTTTTGTTCCGAATGAAGAAAGAAGAAGAAAAAAAAAACAACTACTTGTTGATGTTTAGACATTTAGATGCAACAGAACACTTTGAAAATGCCATGTTTCGCTTTGAGGGAGAATATGTTTTTATTTTGTATTTATTTTTGGGGAACTTTTGTGAACATTATAGGATAAATGTCTTTAGCCCCAACTTCTGACAGAGAAAAAAAAGAAGATTTCTCAGCAGCAAGATACTAACAGAGCAACACTTGCTGCCAGTAGTTTCACACTTTAGCCACAACTGCGACCCGCCAAGTGTTTCAATTCTTTCTCCTGCAAGGCGTCGGTCGGACTGTTTTGATCTTAGTCTGAGCGGCTGAACAATAACAACTGCGTAGGCAAGAAGGGTTTCTTTTTTCAGCATGTGCATAAGAAATTTGACGCTTGAAATCTTGAAATGAATCTCTATCATCGGATCATTTCAATAATCATCTCCAGATAGAGTAAAATTGTTCAGTTTGCAACTTTAACCAACAAGTTGAAATGATCCATATCAACTCTTCCTCGTCAATTACTGTTATTCCAGCAATCTTTAAAAAACCGAGAAGCATAAACCAGACCATGGCATGTTTGAGTTTATTGCTCTCGCTTGATATTAAACACTGAAGCGTAAAATTTAAAAACACTTAGTCCTGCGATGTGACGCAGAGATCGCTGCGTCCCAAATGGCCTCTAACAAATCATGGCAATTTCTCAAATTATAAGGTGCAATTATTGCTCCCTAATGCTGAAATTTAATTTAAAGAAAAAATAATTCAACTTTAAATAATAATTTAGACACCAAACATCTTCCAGACTTCCAGTCCCTTCAACAACTCATTTAGACCTCAATTTTTGCTTTTAAATTTCTTTGCCCCTGCAAACTCTGAGTGACTCCAGCAGCAGCAAAAAGCTAAAACAGCTTCAACCTGCAAACCAAAAGCTGCTCTTTCTCACATGTTAGAAGCAACTGTTAGCAAACAGACACGTGAGATTGATTTGCCAAACATAAAAGCCAGGACATCTTTAACCTCAGCCATGAGAATATTTTTTTTTTCTTTTTCGTACCGGACAGTTCACAGTTCCTCCCAAGCTGTCGGCAGCGGGCGGCTGCAGCAGCTCCCAAGTTCCTCCCTTGTCGAAAGTGATGACCGAGCGCATGTTGTCTTCGCTGACCGAGCCGTTGATGAGCGTGGCGATGAAGACTCCCCGCAGGCCCTCCACGCGGTGAAGGTCCGCGAAAGGCTCGTTGGCGAAGTACCTGGGACGGCGAGAGGGGGCGCCGTTAGAAAAGCGGACGCTCAAAATCAGCATCCGGCTCAAATTTGGACAAATAAAAAGTTTCAATGGAAAATGTTGCGTTCATTTTATTAGCACGACTTGTGTTCTAGCCTCCTTAGTGATAAAGGAAGTCAAACACGGTGAAGTGAAGGGCATCAACTCTCAGAATCTCCAGCTCTCGGGGGGGGGCCACAAGTAAACAGGAAGCTGGAACTTCATTACGTGTGTACACTGGAGCAGGGAAGCATGTGGAGAAGAGAACACTGGTAGGTGCAGGATGTTCAAAGCACAATAGCCCTCTGGCAAATTTCATTCTGTCAGGATTTAGTGCCAAATAATAAGAATCATTGTTTCGGGTCAAAACACCTGAGCCAAGCATCTAGTGGGAACAACACGGCACAGCGTCCTCCTGATGTGATTGGAGGGAAGACTGATGGTCGGGTGAGAGAGACAGCAACGAGATCTCATTATCAAGCTTTAGTCCCTGCTGGTCACCGAGCCTCTGAATTATCAGCATCATCGGCCATTTGGATGTCTTCTTGCCTGCTGCTTGAGTTGCCGGGGCAACAACTTAGCTGGAAGATGAACATCTAGTTTGTGCTTTAATTTGTTCGGCGTGCACGTGGCGGGTGCGGTTTCATGTGTTGGTACCGTTTGCTGGAGGGAATGTCTGCAGGGGGAATGTTGAGCACTCAATTTTTATCGAAATGCTCAAGTAAAATATGCATAAAACAGAGAGCAGATGATTGTACCATCATCAGGATCTTTTTTTTACGTGTAGCGTTCAATTTCTCTTTAACAGAAATAGCTAATCAGCCAATCACATGGCACTAAATTCTGGCACTCTGTGAAGTTCAAAGCGAGTGTCAGAATGGGGAAGAATTGGGACTTTGGTGACTTTGAACGCGGCCTGGTTCTTGGTGTTGGTCGGAGGACAGCTTGGAGACCATAGCAAGGTACTTCAATAACCACTGCTTACAACCAGTCTATACAGAACAGCATTTCCCCGCACACAACACCTACAACCTTGAAGCAGTGCACTCGTACACCCACCGGCCTCTGAGTACATCAGAGGGAGAAGAAAATGCACCTTAGATGTTTTGAAGGGACAATGAAGGACGCTGAGGTCGGAACGGGCAGGCACAGAGGAGATTTATGGATGTGGCGACAGAGGACATGAAGGCAGTCAGTGTGAGAGAAGAGGAGGCCAAGGTTAGATGGAGGCAGACAATTGGCTGTTATTGGAATAGGCCAATGTTGTGTTTGGTTGGCATTGCATGCATCACACTTAGAAATGCCTTTTCAAAAGCAAAGACCAGAAGGTACCTGATGAGTGTTTTGCTGCCGGAGCCCTCGGGACTGTAGTACAGAACGTTCTCCAGGGACAGAGAGAAGGACAGGCCCTGCGTGTCTGAGATGTACAGGTGCGTGACGTTGTTCAGGTGGTTCACGCACACGAACACTTGGTCCTCCGACGCGTCCGCAATGTAGTACTCCTGCAAGTAAAACACGTCAGTTTCCTCATTTAGTCCATCTCACATCTACTTTTGTAGATGTGAAACCTTTGTTCTCAGCTCTTTTTCTGGGGAAACGATGCCCCACCCTGGTTAATATGCCTCTGAAGGTTCTCAGTCGTCCCTGTCAGCTCAGTGTAAAGGTGTTAAGTGGAGGCAACTGGACTAGAGAATGGAATGGAGACTCCCAACCACCAAGTTCAGCCATCTTGTACAGTATCTACAGTATTTGCTACCCTCAATATAGCAAACCAGTACAATTGTCTCAACTTAACCCTTCTACCCAACCGGTTATATGGGATTTACCCTGACTGGACTATTTCTGGACTAGCTGATGGTGCGAGAGGTTTGTTCTTCTACCATTCCCCTTGTGTGTTTGCGCAAACCAACTTAGTGCAGACTTACTAGCACTTTGCTCACATTATTAAAAAAAAGTCTGCAGAAGCACAAAGTTCTTGACTTGTGACGAAGAACGTTGGGCAAAGACCAAACGCAGAAACAAAGTAAGAGCCAGTCCATCTAGAAACACGCAAATTGTCATTTTTGGTACTTGGTGTGCTGGTTGATATGCCAAAATGCTTAAAAACATATTTAAGAGCTGTACTAGTCACATTTTTCAAGTTTTTCAAGACTTCCACCAAGTCTTTTGGACTGTGGACATACATAAGAGGTGTTGGTCGTCCAGAGTAATTAAAAAAAAAAAGTTAGAAGTTGAGGAGACGAGGGAAGCTTGGGTTCACTGTGCCTGGCCACAGTAGGACTCCTGCCTAGAGCCAAAATAGCCTTAATCCCTCATGATAGCTCTCAATCCATGAATTATACACATACATCTCAAGGTCAGAAGTAATAGGATTATGAGCCTGCGCCAACAATTCATTCATACTGCTGCAGCCTGATGTTTGACAAAATGGCCCTCTGTATCGAAAAAAAAAAAAGTTCAAGAGGTCCCAACCCGCAACATGCCTTGACATCAACACTTGGTGATTGGACTCACTGTGATTGGATGGCGGGTCATAAAGCGGGCAGCTTTCATTGGCTGGCGGTTGTAGGACACCCAGAGCTGGACAGACGAGGACTCGTGGCTGCCGAACAGTTTCTGTGGAGACAGACAACGCAGTTTTAGTTTTCTATTGAATTCAAACCCGTCCAACAGTCCAGCAGATCTGTTGCCCGCTGGGATGTTTTCCCTCCAACTCGCCTCACGTGCTTCGTCCATCAAAGCAGAATTACTCCACCAACAGCTCTGAGTCACCCGAACCGATCGGTTTCCCAGCATCCTGTGACATTAATTTGAGCATCTTAATTTTTTTGTTTTTCCCTCTTTGTTTTCAGTGAATGTCCTTGTTTGTTCTTCACAAGAGGACGCCAACACGCTGTCACGCGAGACAGGAAGCTGGCCAGCACTGGTCTGAGAGCGCTGCGTGTGTAGATGAAAAAAAAAAAAGAGACTTTGGTCGTGTGGGAAACCCTGAGAGAGACAGAGTGTTTTTCTGTCTTAATCTCCCGGAAGTGCAGAGGACAGTGGCGAAGTCAGAAAACATTTAATATCCGGATTCAAACAGATGTGCAGCCGAGAGAGTCGAATAACAGAGGAAACTGAACTCTGATCAGCTGCAAATTACCAGGATATATATGATATAGACCAAACCAAGCTGGGATATTCTTATAACATAAACCTCGACATGGTTTACAGACAACTGTTGAGTTGACAGAGTTAGCTGAGTAAAGGCTTTCTTATGAAACTTGTTTGAAAATGCAGCCAGAAACAGGAAGTGCTTCCTTGCATGACTTTCCTTGTTCAAATGTAACCTATTAAAAATAGATCACATTGCTGTTTTTGGAACAAAACGGTATACATACACTTTGGTGGGCAAAAGTTTCTGGACACTTTTGTGATAGGATCAGGAATAACTCTCCAGTCTCCTGATGCAATGTCTTTCAGTACTGTCAGCACAGTTTGCACCTCGTCCTCATGCTTGTGTGTGTGAAGAATACAAACAGCAACCTGGCCTCACAATAGTACCAAAGAACCTCAGCTTTCCTTAATCGAGCATAAAGGCCATAACGTTTAAAATTGCAGAGCCACTTTTCACGCTGTTTCCAGTTAGTTATTCAACATTGCAGCCGTGTGTCTATCTAAGCTCACACTGTGATGAACATTTAATAACACCAGGGGAAGGGAGTATGTGGGTTGTGGCTGATGGTGTTTGGATTCTTCATGTAACATATCACAATTACATGTTTTTTTTCACCAAAGAAGGTGTACAAAAAAAAATAAAAAATCCTGAACTAACTAAAAAGAAAGATTTTCAAATAAAACACACATACATTGTAAATGTTGATGAGCTATATTTGAAAACTAAATCTGCAGTTGTTCCAGATTCCAATTTGTCTGACGAGGTCAAAATGCACTAGATTGATGGGACTCATTCAGCCCCAGGAAACCAGTCCGTCTCATTTTTCTGTGCAGGACCGTCAGAGACACACTACACTGTGGGGGGGGGGAAAAAAACAAAACTGTTGATTGTACTCCAGAAATGCTCCCCGCTCAGCTTGGCAAACGGATCCCTGTGTAATCTCACACTCAGCACTGTTAAATATGGTCTCGCCAGCTGAAGGCCCGAAGAATCCGAATCCACATTTCAGTCACATCCTGTAATTTGCTGGACGCGAGTGACAATGTCAGCGGTATCCGTCTCTTCTCCAATTCTACCTTATTATTAAAATAATGATTTTATGTGGAAGTATGCAACTGCATGTGCATGTGTGTGTGTGTGTGTGTGTGTGTGTGCGTGCATGCTTGTGTTCCTTGGAGGGATTTGTGTCCATCCTTGAGTGCCAGAGCATCCACAGCCTCCAGCAGAGCGTTTCAGCCTCTTGCTCTCAGTCTATTGATTTATCTGGTGCGCTGCCCACACTGGCTGCGTGGTGTGATGTGAAAGCAAAGTAACGACGGCAGCACAAAGACAAATAGACTCAAAGTAAAAAAAAAAAAAAAAAAAAAAAGAGAAAGAGATACACGGAGTAATAGAATGATAAACACAATTCTGGAGATCCTCGGGGGTCTGAGATACGGAGCAAGACACATGATAAATGTATCTGGAGTTTGGAATTAGGTTCATTCTCATGCTGCCACAACCTCCAAATGTAGGTTTCAAAGTATAGCTTGGGAGTCTGGGCGGGGGTTGATCACATGTTAGAATCACAGCTATCAAATATTTTTCCATTTTAACCGCAGTGCTCAACCTCTCGCCGCTGATCCTCTCACAATTTATTTAGCATTTCACACGTGGAGCAGGGACCCAGCTGCAGCTCGTCCAATCATTCAACCTTTAAAAAAAGAAGAAGAAGAAAAAGGAGAAAATTGGGCCGCACCAAGACCACCAGAAAGCAGCAGCTTGTCCAAAAAATAAGAAGAAAACCGCAGTGCACCTTCGCTCCAGATGGATCTTGACTAATAGATAGAATTGTTGCAATTAACATAAACCTCATCCTGCGAAAGTCGTTCACGGCGGCTGAAAGTTCGGAAAGTGGTGGAGCGAACCCCTGAGCCAACAGTCTGCGATGGGCGCTGAAGGGAGGTCTCGCTTTTTAAAATTTGCATGAGGTGATCTGATGCACTCACTGCTCACGGCGACTGTGACTCATCCTCGAAAAAACTCTTATCACAAGACATCAGCGACATTCCCGGAGAGGACTCGCGCGTTCAGTCTAACGCATGATTTTAATGCAATATTTAGAATATTTAAGTCGTGAGGTCATTTCATATTCTCAGAAACCTAAATAAAAACTTTCCATCTACATTAAAGATAGCTTCCAGAGACCATGAGCGTGAACAGGCTAGAATTAATGGATAACTGAGTCATCATTGAGTGTTGGCAATATGAATACAAGGAAGAGGTAGTAAACGCCCACAGTTTAATTTTGATTTTATAGCCACCAAATTTGTTGGCATCATTTTCATTTCATTTTAATAGCACTTTGGCCGCATTATTAAAAAAAAAAAAAAAAAAAGTCTGCAGAAGCACAAAGTTCTTGACTTGTGACGCGGAAAGTCGGGCAAAAACCAAACGGCTTGTGCCAGCGCAGTAACACAGAAAGAGCCAGTCCATCTAGAAACATGCAAATTGTCTTGGTGTTTTAGTTGATATGCCAAAGATGCTTAAAAACACATTAAAGAGCTGTAATAATCACGTTTCAAGTTTTTCATATAAAGGCCCCTTTAACAAAGGTGGTGATGCAACATATTGCCATATGTTTGAACCGAGAGCAAAACTTGTCTTGTGTCTTCAAAACTGGATGCTTTCAGTGTTTCAATTAAAAAAAAAAAAAAAAAAGGAAGTAAAATATGAACTTCTCAGGTGCCACTACATTCAAGGTGGAAGCCAAACTTCACGAGCAGTGAAGTGCCCACCGAGGCACATTTTCCTCCCACACCGACATATTTTGGCATTCAACTTGACTACTTTTTACGATTTAAAGCAACAAGAGAAGAGCTACTTCTCCCAAACACACGAGTGCACCATTAACATTTCCTTGGAGCACGGCAGGGTCAGAGACGAGAGCCTCACTCCCACGTGGTAAACAGCCACAAGGTGACTTTCCAAATTGACAGCCCCAGAGGAGAAGCACATGTTCACTGTTCAGATCTCTCGTTTTCCGCCCCTGAGGCCGACTTTTCACGAGGACAGAAGGCACGCGCGCGGACACCGAAACAAGCTGGAAATGTCACCTGCCAAAGTCACCGAGTCGCGGCGTCTGCTGCTCGTCTTCACCCTATAAAGCCTTAATGTGCTCCACCAATAAGGCAATGAGGTGCTTTCTGCGCTTTTATGCGAGCGGTGGTCTCCTGCATATTCATGACGGACTGGCTCGCGCACACCCCAAGGCGACGCTATTATTCAGATCAGGCTGGAGAGAAACGCGCATCCAGTACCGACTCCTCATGCTCGCCTGATTTGTGGAGAGATGGTGAGGAAGGTGTTTTTGTTCTCGCTGAAATGTAGAGCAGCGGCTCAAAGGCATTACTCCTGCACAAATCGGGAGCTTTGACTTACAGGAGGGTAAAAACGTTTGGTATTAAAGTATCTGTGTAGAGAGCACTCATCGAGCTGATATCCAGAGACCAACATGGATGTGGCTACTCAGTCTGCTTGGGGTTTGGGAAGAAAACCTCCTTCGTTCGAAGGACAACTGTGGACTTGAGGGCCTTTCAGTAAGCACTGACGTGCAACCAGTGAAACGCCGTCCTGTGTGCAACCCAAGAGTCAAATTTTAACTGAGCATTCTGCAGTTTTAGGTTCAATGATTGACAGTTATAACAACAGAGGCACCGTTTTCCATTAAAAGAGCAACGGCGTCTACCTACGTGATGCAAAATGCATTTCATCTAGGTTTAACACTACGTGTCCCCCGATAAATAAGAATTCTCCGTCCTTTTCTTACTTTTGCTTCCACTTTTCAGGGAATGTTTGTGTTGAAAGATACAAACACACAGTTCTAGAAATCACCCATCACAGGTTGTCAGCATCCCCAATCAGAGCTTTTTTTCCTTTTAGAGATTTATACAGCACTATGACAGATACATCAAAGTTAGATGATAAATAATGCCAGTCTGCCCCACTGGTCCATGGCAAGAAGAACAAGTACTTTTAACAGTGGATTGTTGGAAGAACAAGCAGGCTTTTCAGAAACAGCCAAATATAATGCTGCAATTGTTAGGAATGGGTCCTCCTCTCAACTCCTTGTTTTCCTCAATCTCGGTGCCAGACGGTGTGTGTGTGTGATCTAAATGAGGTCCTAATGTGGCCGACAAATAACCTCGGAGAGAAGAAACCAGCGCTTATCGACACCTTCGCAACAGCGACTGAGCCACTTATCTTCACCGGGTCTCCCCGTTCAGACCTGAGGCTGGGGCCTGATAAGCACTTTATTCTTTAGCATCCCTATTGTTAGCTAAAACTCTCCGTTTTACTTCCTTACTTAGCTTAAGCAGCCTGGAACTGCCAAAAGCACTTCTGATATTCCTTTATTCTAATCCTATTAGCACGAGCCAAGGCAGAAGCCAGAGGGCGGGAGCAAGCGACACTGGACTAGGAGCTAATGATCACTAATGCTAGCAATCGCTAACTCTGACGAGTAAATGGCTAATGGAGCTGATGCAGTGAATCAGTCTGCATCTGTGTCATTCCCCTCCATGCACAGCAGTTTTTTTTCTTTCTCTCTCTCTCTCTCCATCTATCTCCTCGGGGACCTGAGGCGCTCATCGTCTGTGCTGGTCTCATCAGTAACAGAGGTCAGATTCAGAGCCCAGACAAGAGGACGGGGTGTCACAGACAGGTCAATCACTAGAACAAGAGGCTGTCTAACACTGTAATCGTGTTCTGTCTCAATGCCCTCTTCCAAAACAAAGCCCGGCAGTTGTTGTTTTTTTTTTATTTAGTTTTATTTTATTTTAGATAATTGTATTTTAAATTTACGATAACTTGCCCACAGTCTTTTTTATTACCATTTCTTTCTAAGATCCCGGTATGAAGTAACCAGTCAATGTTTTTTTAAGCCAGTATTTTCATCAATTTGATAAAATCTGCAATCCTAAACTGGGAGTAAGAAATTCATTACAAGTCACCAGTTGCAAATTAGTGTAATGTGAAAAGAGACACTTGTAAACTCCACACAGAAAGACCCCAGATGGAAACCCTTCATTTTCTTACTGTGAGCTGACAGTTAGACAGTTAAAGTCCCCCCGATTGCCCAATCCTGGTCCATAAATGTAAAGGATAGGAACAGCTGCATCGCACTAAATACGACTGGGACACACAGGCCTTCTGTTAGGAGGGCGATCCTCCCCATTGCCCTCAATGCCATTCTGACTTTTCCATGTCAGCGAGCCCCAGTTGGATCAGTACTAGGTCATTTTCTAATTTGAGGAGGTTTTGTTCTCCGATCTGCAATATATTTTGGGATTTTATGCGATATGACACAATAAATCTGTGTCTTGAAAGTAAAAGGGAGTTTCTCAGAGAGGGAAATGCAGCGATGGTAATTGTAATGTCCGACATAAATCTGCCTGCAGTGTTAGCGGGGAGATGTACGACGCAGGCTGCATTCTCGCCAGCCGTATTTAATCCAAGTCTACTTTGTTAGCTGGGAAAGTCCAGTTCCTTCGGAGAGGTGGGAATGTACAATCGAAGGCTACGTTCAGACAGCACGCTTCATATTACACATTAAACATGACTGGATGGGACCCTGAAGTGACCAACGTGCACAAAAGAGGCAACACACTCTGCGTACGGAAGTAAATTTGGTGTGTGTTTGAGTGTGGCACTAATAAAATTTCTCTACTCCCGAAATCAGCACCATTAGAGTCACACAATTTAAAGAAAAGCGTTAAAATAAAAGAGGCCGATTTTTTTGCTGTGGCCTTTTGCGGTGCAATGGCTGCTTGGATGAACAGTGGTGAGATAGTGATAGGAGCTCCACTGACATGGCCACACATTCATTTCATTTCCTCATTGTGACCATAAAAATGTTGAACTATATCTGCGGCCGCCGTATAGACAGGAGTCACATTGCAAAATATCAGACGCACATCGGAATTAGGACCGCATATGAAAGTGGCCTAGGTCTAATAGAAATAAATGAAGAAATCCGAATTGTGCTGTTCAAAATGCCTTTTAAAACATCAGATAAAGGTCACATGTGGGAACGAATTTGTGGCGCATTTGCCTGCAGTCTGGTGGCCAAACTCTAGTGCGAATCAAGTAACTGCAAAATAGGTCTCGGACTGTTTCGCTAGAACCACATGCGGGACCTGGACTAACAACGCTGGGCATTGTGGGTAAACACAAGCAAGTTACCCTGCATGAACCAATAGAGCTGACTTCGAGAAAGGGGAAAAAATGTCATGACAAAATGATTTTGGGTTGTCATTTTAAGGAGGTGCGACACGGTGGCGCAGTGGTTAGCGCTGCCGCCTCACAGCAAGAAGGTCGTGGGTTCGATTCCGGGGCCCGGGCCTGGGACCTTTCTGTGTGGAGTTTGCATGTTCTCCCCGTGTCTGCGTGGGTTCTCTCCAGGTTCTCCAGCTTCCTCCCACAGTCCAAAAACATGCATGTGAGGTCAATTGAACACTCTAAATTGTCTGTAGGTGTGCATGTGAGTGTGAATGGTTGTTTGTCTCTATGTGGCCCTGCGATGAACTGGCGACTTGTCCAGGGTGTCACCCTGCCTTCGCCCTAAGACAGCTGGGATAGGCTCCAGCAGACCCCCGTGACCCTGAATTGGAATAAGCGGGTATAGAAGATGAATGAATGAATGAATTTTAAGGAGGTGATGATACTGCAGCTCAAGCACCACTCGATGACACTTGGAACAACGCATGTTACTCCTGCACCCATGACACATTTTCCATAGATTTGCCCAGGCCCGCTTTGAAGGTGGTCCCTCCTGCTCCCGGTCTGCGCGGCACACAAAAACCACACTAACCATCTGTGGCCGCTCAACACTCTTGAGGTCAAACATGGCCTCCTGTCAGACCGCGCTCCTAATTGGAAACGACGATTCCTCGTTAAGGGGTTTGGCCGCGTTAGCCGCTGGGATTCATCACGGCTGGCCCGGCGGCCCAGCGCGACGACCGAGCGGCTACCCGCGCGCACGGCAAAACGTTTAGAGAGCGAGCAGACGGATGGACTCTCGGAATCAAACATTTTCAATTTGGGTATTTAGAAGCGGCGCAGCGGGAACATCAATCTCCAGCACGAGAGCAGATGAATAGTATTTGAATTCCTGGCCATAAATCACAGTGAGCGGCGGGCGGCACCTCCCTCAGAGCCGTGGCAGTTTGTTTAATAATTAATTGAACTCCTTGCCTCCATTAGCGAACCTGAAGCGCGGCTAAGTGCATTAACTTCCAGTGGACCCGTCTGATACCAAGCAGACTGAATTCTCCGCAGCCCCGGCTTCATTATGGACCGTTTATGAGAGTGTGTGTGTGTTTGTGGCTACAGGCTGGCTGATAGGCGAGGAGGAGGAGGAGGAGGAGGAGGAGAGCGAATCTGTCCAGGCAGCCCTGTGAAACAAGCAAAGGGGACCAGATCCAAACTGTATTTTCCATCTGCTCCGCTGTCTGTTTGTCTGCTGCCTAACTGCGGCTTCCGCCGCGCAACCACTTGAGAGCACTGGAGACAAACATACAGCGTTTCACGCCAGCGCCTGCCAAATATTGATCTTGCGTCTGCTACACCAGGCGCATTATGCTGAGGCGGGAAAGCGGCTGTTGGCTGCGTAGCGGGAACTGCGCCTCGCCACTATGCGAGTGAGTGCAAGTGTAGCGACAGAAGTCACCGCGTACGATTTACAGCCTGCTAGCATTTAAATGACGTTCCTGTACTTTCGAGAGTGGGACCAGCTAGCTGGGAAATCAAACTTTGCTGAGTAGAATGAATAAAGCGTATGCACCATTTCAACTGACATAATCATGCCTTGAAATAAAGAGATACTTTGTTAGGTACACTGCTCAATTTAAAGGTCAAGAGTGTGAACATGTAGCCTGATTTACAATTTACAATTTTTTATTGGTAAAAGCTTAATATACTGGTTTGTGTGCACAGGCCACCGTAGTTCAGTGGCAGGCTCGGGAGTGGGAGGGTGAGTGAAAGAACGCTGCAATCTAAAACGTAACCACTTGAGGTCGCCATTTCATCTCAACATCTCCAAATATTACACACTTACCCTTCAGGCCTATTATGACCAATTTCCGGAGTTGATCAATTTATTTTGGTGGTCGGTCTACCTCCAACAATAAACAAGGTTTGTTTGGTCATAAACTACTAGTTTGAGCTGTACAGGTCTTACAAAACACTCAGCCTGAAGAGGCTGTTCTGGCTCTCTTATCCCCTCCCCCTACCTGCTCCATTTGTGGCTCCGCCTTGGAAAAGCCGGCTCCCTTGTGACTGGCCACGGCTACTAGCTCTCGTGCAGTGACACCTCGGCCATATTTTTTTTAAAGTCCGCAGCGGCGTTACTGTGATAATCAGGTCGACTCCTTAAAGCAGCTCTAGGTAACTTTTCGACCATAAAAGTATGATTCCAAACTAAAGCGTTAGATAAACGATTAATAGGATCAATGGTGCCGCCTCGGCAGCGAGAAGGGGGGATGTGCCGGCTGTAACTGCACTGCGTGACTTTCAAGCGCGACCCGACACGCTGGACGAACCACTTTACAGCAACGTTACATGTTTATTTAGAGGCGGTCTTACATACTGCCATTACAAATACATAAGATTGTAAAATGACGGAATGGAACCCAATAAGTGACCTCGATGAAAGACAAAGTAATAAAAGTGTTGAACGTTTGCGACAACGTTATTGTCGTAGCAAACTCGTAGCAAGCTCAAGTTACCTAGAGCTGCTTTAAGTACAAGTCGTGCAATGTGCAAACTCATTGCAGTGCAGTAACATGGAAAAAGCCAACTCATCTAGATTGTAATTTTTTGTCCACTTGTCATTTTTCGTACTTGATGCATTGACATGCCAGTAAAACAAATACACTGTTAAGAATCTGACAGAAAACGTCAGCTTTTCAGCTACTGTCTAAAACTATTGCCTAACCTTTTAGACAATAACTAGTTATGCAGTCACATAATAACTATATAACTGGCAGAAAAGCTAGTTCAAGTTCAAACTGAGCATCAGAATGGTGGAGAAATGGAAAGGAGGAAAGAAAGTGACATTGAATGTGAGCTGTCTACTAACTAATTATCGACTGGGATTTACCCACAAAAAGGTCTGAAGGCTTACATTACTGTGTGATACCTACATGTTTGGAGAGCATCTCCACTGTGTTTCACATGTTTGCTTTCTAAACAGGAGCAAATGACGTTCTCGCGAATACAGAACGGCGTCACACACAGGCTCCGATTGCCTGTCTGTAAGTGTGAATGTAACATGATCCGTGTTTGTCGAGCCCGGCCGCTCTCGTCTGCTCGCCGCCCGTCTCTGTCCCTCAATAACCCCCTGGAGGGGCAGCGAAGCCGATTTGTCACGGCAGCCAAGCCACGCATTCGCACAATCACGTCACAGAGAGTGGGCCTTAAACATTCCCGGCAAAAAGGGGCTGCTGGCGAAAATTAAAAAGGCAGATACATTTTTTAAAGCCTCGCTCCCCCTCAGTGTGAGTCATCAATAAAATAAACGGACCGATCCATTTAGCCCGGTTGCGTTACACAACTTAATTTATTCAGCATTCATCTGTGGCAGAGTTCCAAATCAGAGTGGACCAGACAGCGCCGGAAGACCTGGATGCATCTGTTAATATCTTGAGCGTTAAGCTGCTGAACGTCACCCGGCAACGTCCACGGAAGTTGCCGTAGGACGCTTCACGCTGTCTCACTGCGTCGCGAAAATTATTTGAAACGGGCATCCAAGGGTTGCGTTGTCTTGTGATAGTATTCTCACCACTCTCAGAGACGCCTTGTACACCGAGGAAAGTGGACCTCACTGGATATTTTCTGAAGAGATGATGGAGCCAGTGTGAAAACCCCAGTAGATAAAACTCAGACCAGCCTGTCGGACACCAACAGCCAGGCCACGTTCAAAGTCACTTCAAAGTCATTCTGATGTTTGCTTGAGTCTCCTGTTGGAATCATATATTTAGCTTAATGCATCATAGCATTGTGAGTTATTATATTAGCAAATATATTATGTGTTGGAATCATTAGTGTTAGTTAAAGGTATAAATGAAATGAATGGTACTTTATGTAGTACTTTGATAATTATTTGCCAATCATGAACGGTGACCCTGGGTGACCTGAGACATCTGAAGCAACTGGCTTTGCGACTGCCATAAAGTTTACAACCCATTCAGTCACAGGGTGGGGAACTCATGACCCATCGCAGGCGTTGGGATGGAACTTTTGACCTCAGGCTCGTCTTGCAGCAACTTGTTTCAACAGGTCACACCGGAAGAAGGGACGGATCATTTGGCTCCCTGCCAAATAAGGACTTGTTTCTTCTCATTATTAGCAATCAGAGACTTGGATCAAAGGCTGCCTCAACATCCAATGAGGCTGGGGTCTGGAGACCAGGCAGCCGGTTCGAGGACTGGGTCAAGGGACAGATAGCAGTCAGACTTCATGCCCTGACAAAACATTGTTGTTGTTCGGGTTTTGAACTCGGCCCGGAGCTCTGTATATTTGTATCCTGAATTGATTTGTTTACTAAGGACATATTTCAATCGGCATTCTTCTCCTTAAATTCTTCATTCAACGAACACGCGGATCGGCAGCACGACACGAGAAAATACTGCGATCCAGCACTCCTCATCTCATATATATCCAAATATGTTGACCTACTGCCACGTCATTTGGATGATTACCTGTTTGCCTTGACAAGATATTGAACATTG
This sequence comes from Thamnaconus septentrionalis, assembly GCA_009823395.1. Lineage (NCBI taxonomy): Eukaryota > Metazoa > Chordata > Actinopteri > Tetraodontiformes > Monacanthidae > Thamnaconus > Thamnaconus septentrionalis. Next base: position 20,474,253 of record CM020510.1, on the reverse strand, counting down.
TGCCAAATAAAGTGGCCAGGCAGTGGAACACTCTTTCAACCACAATCCAAAAGACAAACTTTGGCGACCGTCAACCGACGAGTTGGTTTCAGTTGCTATCAACAACACAGGAACATGACAACCAGAGGTCGAGAGGAGTCAAAGTCAGTCCAGCCGCGGAGCCATCCAACCAGATACATCACCTTATCAAGTTATATAGACATGTTCGGAGAAAAGCTGGCTCCACCCGCAGCGCCCTTACCCGCGTGGTGGTGGCAAACATGTACTTTTCCCGGAGCTGGAAGCTGTCCACCTGCTCCAGGATCACCCTGCGGTTGCGCTCGCTCTGGAAGAAGTCGGTGCTGCTGAGGATGGTGGAGGAACCCTGGGGTTCGCTTCGCTGGACCAGCACTGTCGTGGGCTGGTCGTAGGGCTCCACGCCCCTAGGAGGAAAGAAAGGAGATATAAAATTTAAAAAAAAATGCTTTGGGGATTTTGGTCTTCCTGAAACAGTGCACGTATATCTCTGCACACGCTGTTAGCACGGCCAGTCGAAGTTCCAGCTAAATCATAAAAAAAAAAACACTACTTTCAATCAGAGATTATATTTTTAGAAACTTCTTTTAAAGGGCGACATTAAAGTTTTAGGACTTCCTCTTCTGCTTGACGCATATTTTAAAGGAAATTCCTTTCCAGCCTCACTTTTATGGGTCTTCCTCTCACTTTTTCTGAGTAATAGTTATACTGAGATCACCTTGTTCATCCGCTATAAATAGCATTCACGCTTTTCAACCAAAGCTGTGGGATTTTAGGCGAAGGTTGGGGTCAGTTCCATAATGTGATTTGCATGAATCACGTTTCGACTGTGTTGTATTGTGTAGCAGTTTTTTTTGTCTCTCCATAGCAATATTTCAGTTGATAAAAGGCCTGGTGTGATCAATTCAAAACAGAGTTCTGCTTGAAGCAAAAATCAACGCCGTGTTTGCACTTTAATTGCAATAAAAAAAATATACACTTGAATAATCACAATCATTCTTTGACTCTGTCATTTTGTTCCCAGCTTTAAAAAGATCAGGGTTTGCTTCTTCCTTTTTTCAGTTTCATTTTGACGGTAAGCAGTAAAACATACTGCATCTGCCAATCTCTCATGGTTTGGGGAAACAACAGAGAAGCTATCTTTCCTGCTTTGCACCAAAAACCTAATCACACTGAACACATCTCCCAATAATGTGGACAATCTGTGGCAGCATCCCTGACTGCTGGATGTCAGGAGTGGTAGTGTGAAGTATTTTTGACAAGAGTCCATCAACCATACATCATGATGTATGATGATGTATCTCCAAATGCCTTTTCACACCAAATCCCGGCAGCGCTGCATAATAACCAACAGGGTCTCATGTAATTAATGTAACAGGACCGTCGTGTCACGTTGAGTCTCGCATTTTGCCACGTTCACGTAGGTGTCCGCATGCCAGTAGATTTGATTGGCAGGCACAATGTGACACAATTTAAAAACTGTTTTGCGAGCAGCTACAAATCTAACAATCAGTTTCCCCATGATCAATGATCAGTCAGGTATTATTCAGTATGACAGCACTCCCATTCGCTCATGTGAGACTGCTCCATTAACCTTCCAAGTTAAGCTAGTATTCAACACACAACTGTGTAAAAAAAGACAAAAAAAAAAAAAAAGCCTTAGTAAAATGCGAAAAGATGCTCCTGTTTCTGCAGCACTCCTTTTTTAAACAGCCAATATTAAAGAGGTTTGTGGTGGAGCTGTTTGTCTGTAGATGGTAAACTTCCACAGCAGTGAGCAACATCAGGAAGGAGGTAACACAATAGAGGAAGTCGGCACAGTTGTTGCTGAGCTTTGATGATAACGCGATCTGCATCTCCCCCGCAGTGACGCCAGCGAAAGCGCTCGATGGCTGCACACCTTGAGCTGGATCCATTTATGGTTCTCGCCAACCATCACCCGGGTTTTATTTCTGGCAGGCTGCAGTACTTCTAAACACACAATCAAACTATTAATGAAGCGTTTCGAACATTTCAAACACGGCTATAATTAGCTGACAGATGCAAAACTGCCTCTGCAGGAGCAGAGGTTGCGTAACCTCTGAAGCGAGCCGTGACTTCACTGTGCGTGAGAGTGCAGTTCTTAAAAAAGTGACATCTTAGCGGTTGACTCCCTCACCTCACACGTCCCCACGCACTCAGCCGGTCTCTCACAGTTGAGGCGTTAAACACCTCCAGTGACCGAGTTGTCGAAATGGACAACATTTTTTCTCCATATGCCTTCATTACAAATGCATTTATTGGCAGAGGGAGCAACATTTTTGCCTCAGGAGGCTGCTACAGCATTTTAAAAGAGTTGCACTTTTTAGCTTTGGCTCTTTACGCAGACCAAATATCCAGGTGCAACTTTTGCTACATCAAGAAAAAAGGATAAAATTTATTCACTTGACTTAAATGTCATGACAAAAATAGCAACTGTCAGTAAATCGCCAAACTATATGTAGCCACCAGGCTCTCTCTCACACACACACACTCGTTGAGAATGAATAGAGGAGGCTGACTGGGTCCTACGGTCTGCCTTCTGAATCAGTGTGTTTCCCCCCCCAGAGACTCAAGAGCCAAACAGAGAGTGCAGTGTTTCAGCCTCGCCGCCTTTCTTTCATGGGTCCCTGCTGAACTGGTGGACACTGTCTGGCCTGGGAGAGCGTTCAAGGCTATTCACAGTCTGGGCTTGTGCCTTTTTTTAAATTTTTTATTTTCATTTCTGCCCCTTCTGACCACTTCCTAAATGCCGCTTCTCCATTTAATGGCAGCTTCTCATTTGTTCTGCCAGCTCTGTTTGTTATCTGGTTATTACAGATTGCTAATAACAATAATAACAATGAGGCTTCCTGTAAATGATTTCTCTAAACTGCTGACAGTCGCGGCTCAAACCCCGCCCCCCCTTCCAAGGCGGCTGCGACTGTAAGATCAATGACAATAAACCTCCAACAGAGGTTTTGGTTGGGTAATTTCTAAAAAGCAATTAAAATCTGTTCGATCAATTTCGAGGCGCTGAACGAAATTGGATTGAATTTGACGTACGGCGCCGCCACAGGCTCACAAGTCAGCGTCTAGGATATTGCAAGAAGCTACTTTGACGTTAAAGAATCTTGACTGTACGCGGAAACAGCCTCATTTATAGCATTCGATGCAAATGAGGCTATTAGCTCTATTGTGATAAAATATCAAAATGGTAGAGCCTTCTTTTCCTCAACGCTGTTCCCTTCAGCCAATCCTCTGCCTCCGTCTAACCCTGGCCTCTGAACCCCCTTTTATCGCTAACCAGCTTACTACATCCATAAATCTCCTCTTTGCTCTTCCGCCCTGTCTGTAGACCTCCTGCTGGCCACTTCCAACCCTCAGCATCCTTCTACCGAAGTATATTCACCGTCCCTCCTCTGTACATGCCCAAGACCATCGCAGTCTCTCTGGCAACGTTCGAAAACATGCTAACGCGCTAACAAGCTCTGGCTGTCCCACTGAGGATCATTCCAGATCCTATCTGTCCTCGTCACTCAGAAAGAGAAGCTCAATATTTGGACTTCTGCTATTTTTCCATCTCTTTTTCTCAATAATCTCTTAAAAGCACCAGGGATCATTATGTAAGATTTAGCAGTACAGTATGTCACAGCGACACAGACAAACAATGCTGATTCCCATCATATTATAACAACATGTCATCAAACTAATCTGAATACATTTCATAAAAATAAACACCTCTCAGCTGTTTGGCTCTTCTATTCTATTCCAGTGCAACAAGTAATTCCGGTTTCCCACAAGACAGTAACTTCCTGGATTCATTTTATTACCAGATTATCTTCTTTTTTTCCCCCCGGGTCATTTGGTACAAACATGTCGAGGCACACTTTCTTTTTTTCACCATGACACTTTCCCCCACATTTGTATCCTCGTTGACCTTTCCGTCAGTGCATTCAGGCTCATCCAGTCTGTCTGAATTAAAGATCGTATCATTGTTTGTAATCCATATGGAAAATGGGATTGGAGTTCTTAGTGCGCACACAGAGGGTTTTACCCCTCAGCCCGTCTCCTAGCAGTCAGATCAGGGGATTAGGTGTGTGTGTGTGTGTGTGTGTCTGTGTGTGTTTGTGTGTGCGTGGGCACTGTTTTTGGTTTTTTTTCAACAACAGACAGACAGTCCTGCTCCAGGCTTTTTTGGCGTCGGACGCCTTAAGACCGATCTGCAGAACAACAGTAGCGCCTCGTGCTGAATCCAGAACAAACAGGATTAAGCCCAAAGTGGACGGAGCCACAGCAGTTTAGGATCAGCCCTTAATTGAGGTGCTTTTGTGCCGAAATAATTTGCAGTTTCATTCTGCTGGCAGTGACGTGTTCAGCTGACCTCACCGGGGCTCAGGCGGATGTGAGCCACCTCAGATGGCTGCAGTGAGTCACTTGGTGTTTTGAGAAAGGAAACAATTCAGACGCAATTAGTTAATGCACCTCTTTTGGCAGCTGAAAGCACATTCAGGACCAAAAAGCAGTAGGCACTTAAAAAAAAAATATATATATATCTGCCATTAAGTCTTTTTACTTTTGTGTGAGGACAGATTGTATTAAGATTTAGGAAATGTAATTTTAACAAAGTGTACTATTTAAAAAATATCGATGAAAGCTAGTGCTGAAATTTTACAGAAAGGAATTGAATGAGTGACTTCACTGTGTAATTATTAGTTTGATTTGTGTCTGGGAAGTCAGTCAAGCTTACTTTTTTCAAAAGTGACAAGTTTTCTTTATTATTAAACACTCCAACTGTCCAACATTTGGTACATTGGAATCTTTAAGCCTAAAAATTTTATATCTGTCGACCTTAATGAAACAGATGGTGATGCAGCTGTTTGTAATTTGAATTGTCCTTTCTACAGTTTCACAATTGTGTTAATGGTTGGGGGAGTCGCCATGAAACTGCAATACCAGGCGTGTCCACCAGGGAAATACTAGCGACTAAGTCTCACACTGCGGCCATGCTCAATCACTGTATTGTAGAGCAAATTAGGTCAGACGTATCATAGTAAAACCTGCAGCGTGAGTATTTTAAATGTCACAGCTAATTACACACAACGTGCGTCAGGTTTAGAATTGCCAAGAATGACAAATCCCCTCACCAAGGATCATTTCTATTAAATAAATGTCTGTGCTGCAACACCTGATTCCTTCTGGTGCTTCTTCGCTGCATGTCTTTTTTAGCAGAAAGAAAGCGTGAGATTTCAGGTTGGCCACAGAATTTTTTTACACAGTTTCTCACTACTTCCTTACGTTAGGCTCTGTAAAGAACCTTCAAAGTAAAATCATCAGTGAAATATGGCTAGCACATCTGCGAGGTGATCTAAGGTAATCTGGATCAACTTTGATGTCCGCAGCCAAGTTCTGATCGAGGTCTCTGGGAGCTGGATCGGGTTTTGTGCGAAACACGGTTTGTTTAATATCTAATATCAAGCAATTTCCAAGATTTGGTAACCTTGTTGACAGAGCTGTGTGGAGGAACACGTGCTTCTGTTTAACCCTTATTCTGGAAACTGTAATGAAAACACATTGTGTTTGTATTCTTATTCTTCTGAACTGAGCAGGAGGAGGTCGCAGCAAGATATTATTTTTGACTTGTTGGCTTGACTTGAAAATAGAAGATCCAGTCATCTTCATTGACGAACTCACCGAACAAGCCGTCTTGCTCCGTGTACCACACAACGCTAATGGAATCCTCCAGAGCAAAGCGCGCGCGCACACGCGCGCGCGCACATGAACCAACAAAGTGAAAGCAAACACGAACCACTTCAACTGTCACGTCTGCTCCTGTTCTTCTAATAATGAACCCGTTCACCCGTTTACTTTTCCCTCCCCAAAGATAAACACAGTCTCTTTCCACGGTAATTTGTTTAAACCATGCCTGTCTAAGATGTCGGGGTGGGGGGTGGGGGGAGATGAAGGGAAAGCGGCGGCATGGATTCCCCGGCACATCGACCTGAATGACATTGTGGTCAAAGAAAGCTGAATTTACAAGTAGCAGCAATCATAGAGCGGGAAATAAAAATAGGAAAGGAGTGAATAGTTTAGGTCACAAAATGCCCGTTTTGCGCCGCTGATGATGCATGAAAGCTCATAATGAATTGAACCTTTGGGATTAAGTGCAGTTCTTTAAACTGTCTCCAACGTGTAGTGACAGTAGGTCACTGCTGTGTTTACATTCCTGAGATTTATTTGAGCAAAGTTCGCTGCTGACGTGTCGAAGGTTGTACCCCTTCTTCCCCTCCGCCCCCACTCTGCTCGTGCCGAAGCATGGCTCGTCTTACCAAAAGTAGGTCTTCACGTGCTCCTGGATCAGCACCCATGACTCCCCAAAGTCGTCTGATTTCCACAGCTTCACCGGGGCGGGGGGAGACGGCGTGGGGAGAGGAGAAAAAGAGTGGGTGAATTCTAAAAAAAAAAATGTAGGTCAAGCGTATTCCCTTAATTTAGTGCACATGGTTGAAAACGCTCAGGAGCCGTTTGGGCTCCGTTGTACATGAGCTGAAGAAAGGGAACCAAAAAACAAAAGTGTTGTGTCAACTGGCAGAAGTACATTGGAAGAACCAGAAGTACCTGCTTTTTTCATGTTAACTGATTAAAATTGAATAGGAACAAAACCGCCTTGTCATTCAATGTCTAGACATGCTTTATATAGTTTTGCATCAATATAGAGCCCACTGCTATATAAGTGATGCAGTGAACAAGAACATTAGTCGCATAGGATCAAATCAAATCATTCAACCAGTCGTTTCTGAGGGAATTTTCCCCGCAGGTCCGGCCTCTACCTGTTTGTTTGGATGCGAGCCGTCGTAGCCGAGCACCAGGTTGGACCTCCTGCTGTGGAGCAGCAGGTCAGTCGGCTTGAAGGGCAGGGAGAAGCCCTGGACGCTCTTGCAGAAGTCAAAGGTGTTCCACAGGTAGTTGTTGGTGGAGTCCACGAAGAGATACTGAGAAACAAGAAGGAACCCGATTAGGGCGCAATGGAAAAAGGAAGTTTATCAAATGCCTTTTGGTGACATACATGCAAAAGAAAAGACAAACTGAGACAACAACAACAAAAATTGATTGACACCAATTTTGCGTCCAAGTGCTTCATTAGCACATGTTACCCACCAACACCAACACCACAAAGTCTGGCTCTGCCACTGTTCCCTCCCAACGCCCCCTTTTTTTTTGTTCCTCTTTCTAACTTTGGCCTCAGGATACGTCTAATGACCAATTAGTTCTGTGCAAGCAGAGCCCAGCGTGACTCCAACCGAGAAACTCGAACCTAGAATTTCAGCGATACGTAAGCGCAGTGCTGCCGACGAAAGGTCACAGCCCAATTACTGGTGCAGGGCGGTGCTTTCCTCTTTAACTCCCACCGGGAGACCAACCTGTTTGAGTGTTAAAGGGAGTTTCATACGGTGGAAAAAAATTATTGAATCATCGTTGAGATGCTGCTGCAAGTGTTTTACCTCTTTTAAACAGTTAGCTCATATAAACTGATTTAAGCTGTGAACTGGGGGACAAACAGAGCTGGGAGCAGAGCAGATAGTCTCTCCGCTCTTTAATTCTTCCATGTCTGTGAGTGATTCCTTCATGACCTTTGCCACGCCTTTTCCACCGTCCCAAAAACCGTTGACCAGCTCTGTACTCTCAATGTAATCCCAATCATATGAACATGTTTATTTGTTAGCATTTTTGATTTCACGGCTGAATAGTGAGAGTAAACACGCTGCTCGTTTGGACACAGAACGCGGTTGTTATCCCTGTGAGATGCTGGTGACCCCTCAACTAACCCCCCCACATACACACATGCGAATCCAGAGTTGGCTTTTGGTAGATAATGAAGGGATGTGACACTGCCACAAAGAAAGAACCACCAACAGCACGGGTTCCGGTGTGTAAAAATGGTTGTGTGCTTCCTTCCCATTTCTTCATTTCATCAAATTTTCTGTACATTTACATTGAGATATATGCATATTCTCCATCCAGTGGCCTACTGGGAGAGTGTCCACTGCCTCTGTGCTTGGCCTCAAGGGGTTGCACTCGGAAGGTTAGATCACCTGATGATTCCCAAATGTGACACCGTCTCAGGGGATAATGGGTCAAATGCCGAGGACAAATTTCACGTGCTAACCTTTAAAACACACGTACACACACACACAAACACGTGACTAGTTTAAAATGTCACTTCCGACTAGACAAAGCAAGCAGGGGAAGACAACCAACTGGAAGCGTTTCAGGGCTGCTCGCTGCGGACTTATTGTACAAGTGGCAGGCGGCTGGTGTCGACGTCAGTTCGTGCTAGTTTCGACAGTCATGTAAAAAGCATGTCAGCAATGCGCGTCCTTAATGGGCCGCAGCGGCTATCACAACAACGCAGCCTGAAAGCACTCAGGCCGGTCAGCCTGCAATGCAGCAGAGCCCCTCCTCACCACTCAAGGGCCGGGCACGAGGAGGAGGAAGACCAATAAAACTCAGTCTGTTGATTGCATTTGATATTCTGACACTTTTACAGCACTAGTCAATACAGCCGCAGTCTCGCTAAAACGCTATTAATCAAGTTATTTTGGGATTTTTTTTTTCTTTTTTTACTGTTAAGGATCAGAAGGAAAAGAAAAAGGGACACGCTCAGGATACTTTTCACCCACTTTTTGTTCCTCTATGATGTTAATCCTTTCTCCATCGTATATATTTCCCATCATATTCAAACTACTTGTTAACGTTGCCCAATAACACCCGATGACGTCAAAGATTTTCCCGCCGGTCCTTTGGCTGCCTTCTTCTCTTAACGTTTCAGAAAATCCTCGAGAAAACCTCAACAGGCTTTGCTGCACGTACGCTTAGCATTTACCAGTCAGATGTATTTCTGGACAGGTTTCTCATGTCGACCTAGACGACAGACAGGAAGCAGACTAAAAAAACAAGTTCAGGTATTCCATCTGAACAGTGTATTTTTCAATGGGGGGCAGGGAGGTGGAAGGCAGCAAAAAAATAAAATAAAATATATACTTCTTTTAGGCAGGCTGAGTAGAAAATAAAAGCTCACGCTTGATTGACATTGCTAATCAAAGTGGAACTTTTCTTTCCGCCTGCATTCAGCCTGACTCTCTGCTCACTCGGTACTGTGGTTCCAGCTGCTTCCTGAACACCAGGGAGGACCCTCCTCTTTCCCTCTACCTTGCCTTTATTAGTCCGCCACCCGTGATTCATCTCTGTCATGTTCTCCCACTCAGCCTCGCTACGCTTCCATCTCTGTGGACCCGCCTGAGCCGCAGAAATGACCCCCAGTGACACTCTTCCAGCCCTGTGATTCCGCCCGCGTCAGCCGCAGCAGACAGGCAGTGAGCTTTCATGTTCACGGACGCGTTTCTCCCGCTGCTTGGGGCAGGCAATCACTCATTAAATTACGCACGAGAAGCGGAAACGCCACATTTTTCTTTTCATTGACTGAGCCAACCTGGCAGAAAACAGCTTTTAAATGTGCGTCTCAAACTTGTTGCTAGGGCTGTACAATACATCGTGAATTTATCGTTATCGCGATATCAACGGGTGCGATAGACATATCGTAAACACTGCGATAAGCAGTGTGTTCATCCGTGCGCTGCGCGTAAAGAAATTTGGGCAATTAGATTGAGCCTTACTGTGTTAGATGCCCGCCTCCAAGTAACTGATTTTCAGTTGAGGTCGCAAACCATGTGGTAGCGAGTGAGGGGGGCGTGGTCATGGCGGAAGCGACAGGGACATGCGAGGAAAATGTGGGGGGAGAGGATCTGCAGCGCGGTACAACAATGGTGTTATATCTGTACTGGTCTTCAATTTAACGGGTTTCCTCACCGAACAGCTGCAAATGTGCTTCGTCACCGTCAGCGGTTTCGTCAGAAATTCACAAACATACACAACATACATCATATTACTGGCGGTTTTACTGTCGAAGCCCACATCTACCACAGCGAATATACTCGTGAGCGGTGAGCACTACGTACTAGTGACCTAAAAAAAAAAAAAAAAAAAAAATTACGCACATTTTCGTCGAGCTAGACCTCATTTCACCCGAATAAAAAAAATCAGTAGCTGTCAACTGATGACTGCGAGCTACCGAGACTCACAGCTCGTAGCACGGCTTTCTTCGGGTATTAGTAAATAAAGGCAGCATCCAGGTAACATTTTGATTTGGGCTGCCTGAGACAACTGGTTTCCCTCGGTTATAATATTTTCTTAGCTTTCATTGAAATCGCCACTAACGTGTTGTTTATGTGTGTGACTGTGACGGCGGCGTAACGGCTGTTCGATAAGGAAACCGATTACTCAACCTGCCCCGCCCCCTCCCCTCCTCCCCACACCCAGACGACTTGTTGACATCGAAAATGCCAAACATTTGCAATGTGAGACACTGCAGGTGGATTTCAATTCTTCTGTTCACCTTTATTTAATATTGAAGTTATTTAAATTATTTTACTTGCTTCGTTTTTTCAACAATACAGGTAGTGTTTTTGAAACATGATAGTTTGATACATTTTTAAATTGAAATACCGTGTTTAAGGGAGACATTGTGTTGCTGTGCACCTAAGTTGGTACAGTGTCTGCCAGGTGCAGTTCTGTCAACAAAAACATCTTGTTGGAAAGGAAACATTGGATATAGCTTTTTTCAGTGTCTGCATAGGCCACTCATTGTCTGCAGTCTATGTTACCAGCAAATCCAAAGAAGAAAGACATGAACACTGTATAGTTAAGTATTTGTTCCGTTGTTGTATTGTTATATTCTTGTATTTATCACAAGTCATATCGCAACACACAACAGCATTGTCGCATGGCGCATGTTTTCCTAATGTCGTGCAGCCCTACTTGTTGCAGAACATTTCGGCAGAAGAGGCAGAAGGTGTTTTTTTTTTTTTTTTTAGGATACAAAAACACAAGGACAGCTTCCTCCTCACTCACACCAACTAACTCCATGACCTCTTTCACTACATCTATAAATCTCCCCTGTGTTCTTCCTCCAGACCTCCTGCCTGCCTGGCAGCTCCAGCCTCAGCATCCTTCATCATGTCTGGTATTCATGTTCTATTTTCTCAAAGCCTTTTTGTTTTCCACTTTATTTCAAATAAGGCAACTCCTCGGATTACTTCAACCCGGTTCACATATTTTACAAGGATTTCTAAACATCGCCTGTGTGTACGGGTGGAGTTGCATTGTCAAGTGATCATTTCATATTAGATTTGAAGTTTAAAAAAAAAAAGTTTTGCAAATTATTTGTTTTGGCTTTGTGACTGTGAATAAAAAGTCCAGGGATTTTTTTTTTTACAACGTCAAACAATTTATAAGGCATAGAACCAACATTATTGCGTGACACAAATGTGAGATGTGTTTGAAATAGGTGGCAGATGACTCCTCCAGGAACAAACAAGTCATGCTTTAAATTCTTTTTAATCCGTCCCTGACAGCCAATGATTACACACAACTCGACTATTGTTCTTCAGCGGAGATTAATCTCACTTCGCATCAGCACTTAGCTGATTTGTATACAGCAAAAAAACAACACTGGCCATATTGCCGGACCTGGGTTTGTTCCAGACATTTCACAGGACTCACCCTCCGGTTGTCTGCAGGGCTGTGGTAGAACTGAGAGATGACCTGCTTGTTGCCGTCCTTGGCCTTGGCCCCCAGGAGCTGAAACTTTTCGGAGACGAGCGTGAAAGTGGTCCCGTAGTCGTAGGAAATGTACACCTGGAAGCGGAGGGGGAGGAAACGACAGCTGGGTGTAAGCAAGTCGATATGGCTCTCAATTAAAGAGTTGCGCGGATTAAAGGTCGTCAAAGCCCTGCTGATGCTGGCAACCTGAGATCCGACCTCCGACCCACAAGGGCGCAGATCCACCAGTTTAGGTCAGTTTCTGTGTCGATTTATTTGAGGATTGATTGGACCGAATGCCAGGCATAGATACTTATTATTAATATTTACTGTACGTTAAACTTGTTAATGCACATCAAGAAGAAATTTACTGTACATTAGAAAAATGATGGAAACAATTTGAGGTGATTTTTCCAGTCTGAATTAGCATACAATACGTTTAATGGGAAAAGGGTGGTCGAATAAACTCTTCCATAGTGAACATTCAGCTTATGTGACCTATGCAACATTTTAACATGAAACATATTGTACAGCAAGCTACCAGTAAAGCACTTCAAGTGTACTGCGAGTCCGTCTGCTTGTCGTCTTCAGTTACCAAAAGGTGGAAGCAAGCTGCACAACTGAAGCACTTATTTGAATATATCAAAACTGGATTGAAACCAATAAGCAGCTGAGACGAGCTGAGCCCTAGCTAGCATGCGGTGGATGTGCAGCTTCCAGTGGAGGTCTACTTACAGAGCTGGTTTTAGGGCCCGACGATCCGGCGCTGTCTCGTGCCAACGCTACAATGACGTTGCTCTTCTCTCCGGCCCAGTGGACCACCATCTGGTTGTGGGAGTCGTTCAGGTTGGCCTGCAGGGCGACACAAGAGCTTGAGCACACCAGGGCTGCACTTCGGGTGAAAAAGGCAAGCAGGACACAGAATGTCTCTTCAGGCTCATCAAAAATGTACCTCCTCTTCAGAGAGAATTTCCCATTGCAGGGCACTCCACACACACACACACACACACACACACACACACACGTCGATAGACTTCTTTCAATCAACAATCACCGCCACTGCCAATGCAGCTGTCTGAAATTCAGTTATAAAAACAATTCATTCCATTCCATAAAATTGCAAATACTTGTTGCATGACAATTTCAGCTTCTCAGGTGGTAAAATGTTTCACCTGAGTTTGTACATTTTGCACATAAATAACATCACTGTTGCCTGGTAGCAGATTTTTTTTTGGCGATTTCCCACTATTGTACATCTGTAGGCGTCTTTAAATGTTTCCTGCTGCCACTGGACTGAATGAATATCTCTGTTTGCCGTTGTCAACCTGCTACCTGCAGCAACCCTTTGAGAAATAAAAAGGTGTATCTATGTCAACACAGCCGTGTGCTGTATGTAGGGCAGGGCTCTGTTTTGTCGGAGTGCGGGGTGAACCTGTGAAAGCTGACCGCACCTTCCTTGCCACGCTGAGGGCAGTAATCTGCCAAAACCCTTTTATTGAGATATTGAATGAATATTGAATGCACCGTATGCTCGGCGTCAACACGAAACCTGTGATGAATACAATCACTCGCTGCTATCAGATCTGGGTGCTGTTTTTTTCTACCGGCTCTGAGGAGAATAAGGCCTGCATCTGGCAGCAGCGCAATCATGGCAGGAAATCTCAAGCTAAAGGATCGGACATGCAGACACTGATGTTGTTTCTGTAACTTGTGACACACGGAAGATCTTGTTCCGACATCATTCACTGTCAGACTGAAGGAATGAAGGAAGCAAGTGAAGCTGAACTATCCGACCATAACTCGGCCTGAAAAGCTACACAATGACGAAGTGCACACTTCAGCATTCCTCGGTAGACTGACTGATTTGAATGATGTTGCAAAACGCACAAACAAATACTTGTTTTTTTGTACTGCATTTTTTAATGTCTCTTGTTTCTTCATTGTTTCAAATATACTGAACAGAAAGTGTGTGTATTTAAAAAGAAAACCATTTTGAGAAGGTTTGGACTGTTGGATTTACAGCTGCTGTCAACTCGTTCAGGGGAATTAAAAACCTTGTTTTAATGAAAATTAATTTGCATCAGTGAAGATTCAGAGGTTTCACAGACAAATGTACTAATAGTTCACTAATACAGATTCAAATGTTAGTAAATAAATGGCACAACATACTCTTACAATACACATACAGTATAGTTACATACTTTGTAGATGTGTATGTGTGTATCAGTGTGTATATGAACCTGTTGAATTTATGTGTCGACCATTTATGCATTTATATTAATCAGAACAAATAGATTTTGTGGAGCCTTTTTTTTTTTTTTTTTAAAGATTCCTTAAACACATTTGTTATTTCTTCCATTTGTATTTGCTCACTCTCACACACAAACATAAGGCCAAAGACCGTGTTGGCTCCTTGACCAGCCCAAGGCAGCAGAACTAGTCTCATCAGGGGAAGTCTGCTAAGTTGGCAGAGACACAAGGCACTAGTTTACGTCTGAAAGCAGAGATTAAGATAGAAGGCGTGCGCCTTCAATTTCAAAATAATGGCTCCCGAGCTTGAAATTTTTTTTTTTGCGTGTTTTCATTTCCTGTCCTGTAACCAACATTCACACTGACCAGTTCCAAAGCACAGCAAGAGGCAGGAGATATCTCATTTTTCAACCACACTCTATGTTTCTGAAACTGAAACGCAGGCAAAATTTGAGATTATTTAGAGAACATTTTGGTGCAAATAAGCCAGATAGGCCAGAGAATTTGAAACTTTTCAACTTTCAACTTTGAAAGAAGTCACATATTGTACCCGTTTCACACGAGAACAACAAAAAGGGTTTGACCTAAAATTTCATTCTTGGCTGACGGACACAAACACTAGAAAGTAAAACCTGCTCTGCTGCACCTTTGACTGAAATGTTCTGTTCAAGCTAATCTGCAGGCTCTGAGATGCTCTGATGTGTTCAGCAGTTTTCCTCATTGAGATGCACCAAATCAACACAAACTGGCAGGAAATGATGACTACCAATGAGAATCGGGTTCATGTTTCTGTGAGTGGGATACTAAAGCTCCTATTTTTGACCAATTTTCAATTTCCATGGTTAACGCCAAGGTGAGGAGAATTTCATTTGAACGCCAACACAGAGACAAGAAAACACATCGTGTAGGAGTCAGTTTCTGATTTTCACCACAGAACTTCCAAAGCAGAAAAAACTAGAACAGATTTGAAAAAGATGAACACAACACCTTGTTAGTTGCAGAAGTATGCACAATATTATTAATTTTGACATTATTTGTCATATTGTGTTTTTTGTTTTGTTTTTTTCAAAAAAAGTAGAACATCAAAGCACAGCTTTTCTTAAATTACAAAGTCAGGTCGATAAATATCTATAGGCTGACTGGCTGAGAGAGGAATTTTGCGAGACAGCTTTCCAAAACAAAAGTATGTATTGATTCCTACGCATTTTTTTAATTAGGTCCAGTCAAACAGGATACATTAAAGTGTTCGCGTAAGTGTACTGGGAATGGCATTGTAACCAACGCGAGTCAAACAATAATAAATTGCAAGTGGTTTCCCGAATTGTAATAAGTACATTAGCGGAACAAACAATAACTTGAGGTTCGTCTCAGTTTTCTATTTGCCGCCAATCTCTTCCAGACCTTCACAGACAGAGCTGTGTGTGGGACGGGTCTACGTCTGTGCCCGCAGGGCCAGTTTTCACAGCGCCGCTATGGCGGCAGCCCGTTGCTCATTTGCACTCGGATCCCTTACCTGTGCACTTCACTATGCTGCACTGCACACTAATGCATCGCCACATCACGTATTAAGGGTTTTTTTTTTACTTCAGTATTGCCTCAAACCCTTTATTGTCTGAATGTGATCTGTTTTTAACATACTGGTACTGTTTTCGACTTCCTTCCGTCTTTTCCTGGACTGTAAACTGCTGCTGCATAAACGCCTGAATCTCCCTTCGGGGACGAGTGAAGGTTTAATCGATCAATAAAATCAATGTGTGGAACAACGCAGAGACAAAAGGCTAAAACATACTCGACATAGGAATGAACAAAGGCTTTAAGAGTCGCTCCATACTGGAGGTCTGTTAGGGAGACGCACCTCGACCCTCCGTCTCTTTTCACCTGGCCGTTCGACAGCTGCCAGGTGCTGGGTCGCAGCGTGTCGCGTTTTCCCCGTAATGCAGTAGTGACCGGCTGCAGCACTACTCACTACCGCCCCCCCTCCCCATCCCCCACGCACCCTTCCTAAAAGGCACGCAGATCAATAGAAAGAAATAGACCATTTCATCTTCCCCGTTGTCGCGGCCTCGCCATCCCCGCCGCCTCTCCTGCCTGATCTTTTATTGATGCGTCTGGGGGGTGGGTGGGCCGGCGGCAGCCTACTGAGAGAGCACCGCCCTTCCTCCCCCCTCCTCCTCCCCCAGCCTCTGTCGTTTTTTTTTGTTTTTTTTCTTTTCTTCGCTTCAAAGGCTTTCCTTTTCACGCTGCGGTGTAACACAAGAAACGTCTTTTCCAGCCCTGTCAGTTGCGATCAGACGCGAGATGTGACCCAATTCTGACGTGCGGCGGCGGCGGCGGCAGCGGCAGCTTCTACTACCCGCGACACCGAGCGACGCGCGCTGCCAAAATGTTTGCAACAGGAGCTGGAGAGAAACAGAACACACTCTTTTGGCAGAGCGAGCGGCGGGCGAGCGAGCTAGCTAGCATGGCCAGGCCGTTTGTTCGGGCCGTTTGCTGGGACAGTTCATCCCGAGGTGAAACTTTGCACTACGCGCCGCCACATCGACGTGGGCTCTGTTGACATTCCCTAATCCACCTGAGGTTTTCTAATCCACGGAACCGTTCTGGAGTTTCATAGACAGAGAGGGAATCTCGCGCGGCTGCCAAACACGCTGGAAGCCCTCCGGTGGCTGCAAAAGGTAATCACACATCAGAAGAAAAACAACATATCACCATCACTGGAAAGAGCAGAATCTGCACTGTGGTTTTTCAGCCAATACATCGGCTTGCTCCAGCAAAGCCGCCAGCCAGAGGCCGCGTTCAAAAGTATTGGCCCGTTTGTTTACATGCAGCTGGAACTTGAGTGCGTGGTTATCGTGAATTGGTGGGATTAAAGTTTTTTGGACACCCCCACGCACTACAATCACTTCGGTCTCCAAAGGCAATTTCTTTTATTCCAGTCACCCACAGGAACCCGGATGCTCCCTTCTGCACGTACACGGTTCCGTCCAGATGGATGTTTCAGCAAGATAATGGCGCTTGTCACACATCCAGGGCGAGTACAAGAATTTAGTTTGGTTTTTGCTTTTCTTAGAAACAAAAAATTCATTGGTTTGTGTCTGGTGCAGCCACACCGATCAAAGCACAAAAGATAATTAAGATCAATGCCTTTTTTTCCCCACTTCTGTGGATCGAACACTGCCACAAAAGTTACACACATTAGAAACTGACCCGAGCAGCAAACGGTGAAATTTTAGCAACAACAGGGCCGGGTAGATGTTACCGCAGAAGAAAAAAGGCAGAGACGTGAATATCACCGCCCACTGAGGCCTCAAGAATGAACAAGGCAGGTCTGCATCGGCACATCACGTTGCAGCGAAGGTGGTGGGTGCTTCTGGAGAGTTGCCGTGCTTGATCGTAAAATAGCTCCTGGAGAGAATCGGCCATCGGTGAAATGCGACTGAAAAAAAAGATAATAATGACTCGCGTTATCACACTCGTTAAAGCCCCAGCGACAAACAGCAGAGGCCATCGTGCAAGCAGGACCAGGCTGGAAGTCACCACAAAGACACCAAGTTTGACCTTTGCCTCGCGTAACGTCCAACAAAGGGACGATTATGCACCACAGTCACGGAAACCGGCCACGCTGACAAACAACTCGCTCTTCTTTCACTCCGTCTTCCACACAGCGCTTCCCCCAGGAGCGTTTTGGGGGAACAAAAAAAAAAAAAAAAAAAAAAAGGTCTGGACTGTCGCTCAGGACGAGGTGCCTCTGCAGTAAATCTCTGCGTTTTAGGGCCTTGGTGGCGGCGCTGCAGACCGGCCGGCACGGCTGAATGAAGAGAATTATGATGGCTGGTGAGGTGAAAGACAATATGCCAGGTTGCAGTTTTTCATATAAAAAAAAAAAAAAAAAAAAGCTTCAGCAAGAGATTAAAAGTCGTTCACAAATGATTGCTGCTAGCAAAGGATATCAAAACCATGAAAGATCGCCGACTTCTTTTTCATTTTCAAATAGAATTGGAGGTGTGGACCGAGGTTTTCTGAGGGAAAACTGACATGACGCCACCTTCAAGAAGACTGCAGCAGACTTTTACAGGACACGTTAACATCAAGATCACGATCAACCAGATGTTTGCTCTCTCTTGAAAATCTGGACTTTATTATTCTTTATTAATAGTTAAAAATGGTCCACATTCAGCTTCACCTAATGGTAAAAAAGGCATGTAATAGTGGGAAGCTGTGGTGTTATGGGTCAAATTACACACAGCAGAGCTGTGTTTTGGACTAATATAGATACATGGTTGTGCAAGTGCACCTGCTCTATGCAAATACACTGGCAATGCTTATTATTAGCAAACAGGAAAAAAAGAGTTGTTTAGTTCTCATTTTTATTCCACTCTGAGCCATTTGAAATTGTACATATTGGGCCTGTTTTCAAACCAGCATTTAAGCAACCGTGAGAGCAGAAGTTCACTGACATGATGCAACCCGAAAAGATACCTGGTTGGTCTGGTTATGTGACTTCTGAGGAGAGCTGCTGTTTACCCAGGAGGAAAAACACACAGCTCAATTAAAATTCCACCACAGGAAGCAAAAGCGCCGATGCCTACAGCAGCTGGAGAGCGAAAACACAAAAGGGACACGGCACCCACACGCCAAAACCGAAAGCCGCCACTTCATGCTTGAAGAAGTAGGCTAATAACGCAACTGTCGGTCAGTCAGTCAGTCACAGTGAAGATTCCAACCTTCATGACAATGAAAATCGCCCCCGGTTCATTTGTTGAATATCCCTTGTGTCGGTCTAGAAATGTGAGGGCTGGATTACGAAGTGCTCGCTGGAGGGTCAGGACGAAGCAATTCAATCTTACCGCATCTGGGAGGACAAAATCACCAGTTTATTGCAGGGCCACATAGAGAGACCACCCATTTGCACTCACACCTCCAGCCAAGTTTAGAGTTCCCAATTGGCCTCACCGGCATGTTTCTGAACTCCAGGAGGGAGCCGGAGCACCCAGAGAGAACCCACGCACACAGGGAGAACATGCTAAACTCCCTTTGATGTGAGTTGACTGTGCTAACCACTGCACCACTATATGTGTCACCCTGTTTCACATCATCATCATTAGTTATAAATACGCTGATGATCTGAGGAAGAGCTGAAGGGTATTCACATCCGAGCATACGCCCCTCTCTTAATGTAGGACATCGGTTTAGGAAACGTGGGAGAGCCGTGCTAATACATAGACGGGAGAGAAACGTCCAAAAAATAAAAAATATTCTTATCACATCTCATCTTAAATAATGTAGACCTCAGGCTGTCAGGAATTTGAAATCTGCCCAGTGCCAACCTCTCCAAAACTGCAAACAACAAACTGCTCTGCAACGTGGCCGGTGGACCGTAGACGACTTTCGAAATGGCAGGAGGCTGTTCCTTATCTGCGCCCTTCTATCAATCTCCAAGACAGCTGCGTGGCCACTTGGGGAAAAGGAGGGGTGGGCGCTTGCTAGCGCTAGAGCCAAATCGAAGAGAGCCAACGAGGCCAGTGCGCGGCGCCACGGTTTTGTCAGTCCCTCTCACGCAACACATGCATAATGCATTCTGTCTCGCCAAAACGCCATCTTGTGCAAAAAATAAATAAATAAATAAATACTCGTCACACCTAACAGAACAGACAGGGGGCTCTGAAAATCCGGCCAGTGAATCGCTGAGTGCAAAAATAAGCTCCTTTCAGGACGGGTCACTCTACCACTTGGCCTTGAGAAGCAAATGCCTGGAAAAGTGAGTTTGCAGCCATCTGGGCGATTCCCCCACTGCACTCGTGAGGGGAGGCAGCCAGATTTATATCTGCACCATCACATCCTGCACAAATACCTGATTTAAGATGCATAACAAAGTATGGGGGTGGGGGATAAAAGCTGGACTGGCACACAGGGTTCAGCCCTCACTTGCTTGAGAAAGTTGAGAGAAAAATAATGAGATTATTAAAAGTTGTTGTGCTTGAAACCATCTTTGAACACTATGGGAGAGTAAACGCTTTGTTACGGGGAAAGGATTTGACAGAAGTGAGAGTGAGCCTGGGTGACAAGCACACAAACATATGAGTAATCAGGTAACTGTAAAAATCGTATTTAATAAGGTTAAATGCACTTCAGAAATGCGATCATTGAAAAACCCTGGTTAACATGTTTCAGTGCATTATGAGTTCTTTGAGTGATCTAGGACTCAAACTTCATTTTTTTTTTTTTTTTTATTTATGAGAAATGAGAAATAATTTTCCTCTTTAGTCCTTCATTTAACGTCATTTTCGAGACATCCGGTCGGTGACGCCCAGCTCTTGTGGTTAGCTAACGTGGGAGCAACTACAACTGCAAAATAATTTTATTTAGCATGAAATTAGTCTCCTCTCCCCTCCAGCAGTCAAACTTTGCCGACTAAATCTATAAGTGTCCCCTTATTTTGTAGGGCAGGAAGCAATGAGCTCAGAGAAAAACGTCTCTAGACAAATGAAACAATTTCCTGACATATAAAATATCTTGAATATCCAGAGGTGGAGAAGCACAGGCTCATGAGACCAAACCAGTTCTTTTGTGAATCAGGACTGATGAACTCAGTCTGCTGTCAGTCTCAGGCCTAACAGGTGGTGCAAGGTGCTTTCATGTTGCTCTCCAAAAGCAACCAGGAAGTTCCAGCAAGATTACTAACAGGAAAGCAACCGGATCTCCGTCTCGATGTCGATAAATTTAACGTCCCAAGTTCAACCAAGACCTAAAGCTTAAAGCTCATCCCCTCATTCCAAGGTGTGTGAACAAAGTCTGCAGGTTGCATTTGCAGAAACATAAACTCTTTCTCTCCCCCCGTCCGCCACTAAAAGCTAAACCGAAATTAGTTGCCAGAATAACTACAGGCTACAGTCACTCTAATTGGCATGTGTTGTCCCTGGGTGTTGATTTGTGTCACGTCCCGAGCAGGCCAGCCAGCCCACTCCTTTCACTGACAAGCCTTTACACGCAACCAAGAATTGGCCGCATTCCTTATTTATGGCTGAATCCAAAAAAAAACAAAAAAAACAACCTTCTGGCTCTGGTGGGCTGAAAGGCTTTCGGATGTCTGTCAGATGAGAGCTGTAGAAAACCTCAGTGATGTTTATTGACAAGTTGGGGTGAAAGCAGTCAGGTGGTGGGGGGTTAGTTTGACCAGTCTTTCATTATGTTAGTCATCCAGGCTGGACACGTGCAGCTCTTCCCAAAGATCCGCAGAGGATGAGTAAGAAATTCAGACAACTGGCAACGTCCAATGAACTCAACACCAGGCAAATTGGATCAAATCAACACTACACGTGAGTGCTTATTCACCATCAAGGATTGGCTGTCAAGCAACTCCCTAAAACTTAATGCAAATAAAACAGAAATTCTCAACATAGCTGCTAATAATATCACAAGCGCTTGCCCCAGAAAATCTCCTAGACCTTATACAGCCTTATAGAAGTAGTCTGTCCCCGAGGTCCTCTATCCAGGCTATCTTGGTGGTGCCACGAACCAGGCTCAAAACTAGGTAAGCTTTTGGGGTGGTGGCCCCAAGACTCTGGAGCATACTCCTCTCGGACTTAAGAGCCTCCACTTCCATGGGCAGATTTAAAGGGAGGCTAAAAACCCTCCTTTTTAGACAAGCGTTTGGTCCAGCGTTGACCAAATTGATGTATCTCTGTCTCGTCTGCGATAAGTATTCTGTATCGATTTGTCCTGTCTGCAAAATTTCCTTTTGCTCCGTGCTTTGGTGCTGTGAAGAGTGCCATACAAATAAAGTTTTACTTGCTTACTTCACTCCAGGTCAACCTGCTCGCCAAAGCTATTGCAAGAGAAACCTGAAAAGCACTTCATTCTCTGAGCGTGCATACATCTCCAGTCTGACTTATTTCCCATCATTACACTTGAAGGTTTGCTCAGTGTCTTGGAGGACGTCCACAGCTGGGCTCATTTTAAGCGTTCGCAGCTCTCCCAAGAAAAATATCTGTCAGCGAAGCAAAGTGGGATCATTTCGCATTTTGTCGGGCAGGTTCTCCTCTCATTTAAAAATCTGTCTGGAAACAATTGTCTCTTTAAGGCGAGTCGCGGCGAGAAAGCGGGAGTAACGAGTAACGGAGCGGGATCCAGTGTCAACGTCAGGAGAAACGCCGCTTGATTCCACTAGATTTGCAGAATCTAGAGCAGATAGGAAAACCGTTTTATTGCTATCTGCTGCATTCTTATCCTTGCTTCCTAACCCTGGAGCACTTTTGACATCCAAACATTTAGCTTACTCTCTCGGTTCTTGGCTCGGGGATTTCCATTATTCAACGGCGGGAAGAGCGGGAGTGCGTGTGTGTGTGTGTGTGTGTTGGGGGGAACGCCGTGGCCAGGAGAGCGCTGGCAGGCCTGGCCGGTTTCAAACAATGACATCATCTCTGCAGGACTGGCAGGCGACGGGACCTTGCCGGCGCGCTCACAAGGCCGTGTCCGCTTTTGCATGCATAAGTTAGCGGGCGCCATTAGCGACCGGCTGGTCGCGAGCACAGTGAAGCCACTGTCCTCGCAGTGTGACGGCGGACGCGGTTGGGTGGTTCCGTCCACATCCATGTTGTCTAGGTCCTGAGGTTTTCCGCAATCACCGTCAAGTGACACACAGAGGGGTAACACAGCAAGGATTTCGCGGCAGTGATTTATAGGTTGCAAGGGTCGACTATCAGTGCTACATCCTCGTCTCTGGGAGGACTTGAACTTTGATTTTGAACCCTCCTCGGGGAGTGTCTTTATTGTGAAGCATGGAGGCACTCGATGGTAAATGATAAACACTATATTCAAGCTCCCCTGGACTTGAACAAGGGAGCTGCTGCAGCAAAAGAGCTCTACTTGAAATGTCTTGACAGCAGCTGCACAAACTCAACCAGACAAAAAAAGAAAACACGCTAATGAAGACGTTTTCATGCTGGAGCTAAGTGCTGTTCCGACCGCGCGCGCCCGCGCTCACGCACAAACAAACACGCATACACACACACACAATCAGTGGGCATAACAGCCTCCAGCACTGAGTGACAAATTTTAAGGAGGCTTTAAGGATCAAAACCGGCAACACAAGCATTAAGAGTAAAAATATGTTCGCATAAAGTGTATGTCAGCAGAAGTGTGTCTGGTGTGCAGCATGCGGCATAGCAGAGACTGGGCCAGTAAGCACCATTTGCCATGCTTTTTCATTTACAATCTGTTTGACTTTATTTCTCTCTTTAATTTTTGATGAGGCCACTAAATCATTTTGGTTCCGATTTGGAGTTTCATTATTTGTTGCCGGACCTGCACATGCTTTTCCAGGCCAAGCTCAATGTGGAATGCATAGCATAGCAGACTTTCCATGAAGAGTGTGATCCTGGCAAGTGTTCAAACGTTTGAGACTGAATAAGCTCATCTAATGAAGCTACCCCAAGGTTAACACCCTACCAGTTTCATGTCCCGAAAAACTGTGATTTCCAATGGAAACGTGAATCACCTCAACACATCACATTTGGGTCAAGTCACTGTTAGGCATATAGCGAATGAGAGGTAACAGCTGCAGAACAATCAGTGCACGTGACTGTTCAGGTTTAGGGTGTCCTTCTCCTGTAGACTAGACACCGCTCATATGCATCTGCAGAGGTCACCGCAGAGATGTAATTGGAGCCTTGAATACACAATACACACTCGTGGGGATAATCTGCGGGCTAAACCTGCTCCAATTGCTCGTCGACTCAAATAGCTAATCAGCCGAGCATGAATTTAGTCCTGTAGGTGTGGAAAAGATGACTTCAGAGAAGAAAGGGAATTTCAGCGACGACGGGCTGGTCTCAGTATTTTACAAACTCCTCATCCCCTGGGACGTTCACACTGGCACAACCGCCTCGAGGGTTTACAGAGGACCTCCCAAAAAGACACCATTTATTTTTGCTGAGCACCAGCAGATTACAAATGCAAGCTAACAATTGAACAAATTGTTGAGAGCATGTGCAGACCAATGCAAGAGTCTGTTGTCAGTCTGCTTAAGGTCACTTGGTCAGAATGTTCTATTTGTTTGGCAGCCGATCTGTTTAATAAGCACACCGAGGTGGAGCGAAGCTCCTCTTCGGACTGGACATTTCCATCACCATCTGGTTCTTTGCCTTATTTAAGTGACGTTTCTTAATTTCATGACTGTTTGAGTCTTTACGCTTTAATTAAATGTAATCCTCTAAGTCCTCCCATTCCCACATTTTTTTCCTTGTCACTCTTTCAGCGTTTACAGCCGTTCAGCCATGTTGTGTAACCCATAAAGTGTTACGTTTTGTTGTGTAATGTCAGACCAAAATGTAATGGTAGGTACAGGGTGTGCCTACCTTTAAACGATACTAAAGATGTGCGAATGTGGGTCAGAAAATATCTCATTGGAACACAACCCTGGCACTGAGCCCGCTTCAGGTGCCCTCAGGTGCCTTCAGGTGCCTTCAGGTTTGCCTTTCAACTGCCAAGAAGAACTAGTGGGAACTAGGGCATGATGTGGTGACGCTAGTTGCAACGGAACAATAATTTTTTTTTTGTGCCCTATGAAAACAGCAATATCAGAGGTGTGCAATTGCTGTTGTTGGTTCTCAGACTTCAGTCAGCAACTTTGGATTGTGCAGCTGAAAGAGCAGGGGGAAAAAGGACACTTTACTGCAACAATTTAAAGTTTTACTTGGAGACTTGGTGCGAGCGACGGAGGTGCTGAGTTTTCTTGATGTGATGAATGCAAGCCAATCGGTGCCCGCGTACAGTATTACATTGTTGCTGCCCTTCAAATTTCTGTTCCTCAAACTGAAACTACGCAGTCACAGGTTTCACACACTCACAGTGAAACAAACATGCGAACGTAGGTTGTGTGCCGTGCGTGCGTGAAGGGGCTGACATCTTTAGCTTATAGCAACACTATAGCAGCGCTCAAGCAACTTGAAAGCTTATTTTTCCAATCCTCCGACAGCTCGGCTCAACTCATCCTGGCAGTTTCTCATACCGGAATCGAAACCCAAACGACGAGCACGTGACCGAGAGCCAACGTCAAACCAGATGCATGATTCAGCAGCCGACCTCAGACCGAGACACTATCTCCAATTACGGCGCGCAGCTTGAGCCCCTTAACAAGTCTGGCCCGGCTATTACAGGGACAACAAGCCGAGGGAAAACACACTCGACAAGCTAAGTATTTAATAACAGCACCACCACCACCACCACGCCACCACGTCCCTCGCAAGTGTCGAAACCTGATCCAGCTCACGTCTCTGGAGGCCATTTGTCCGCGTTTGTTGTGTTTGTGCTGCAGGGTGTCACCCGACAGGAGAGCGTCGGTCAGCATGAGACAGCAGCCTCATGACTAATGACGGACAGAAACATTTCCCTCTGCTCTGCTCACCTCATTTCACCCCCAACCCCCAACACCCATTTTATTCTGGGTTTTGTCACACACTGTATTTGTTCTCTTTGCTTACCACTGTCATCAGAGCAAAACATGTCACAGTTCACCATTTGAGTTATTTCTTCACTCCCCCAACGCCAAATTAAATCCAGTTTTTTTTGGCCAGCGCTACACTGACTTGGGAGTAAATCGTCAGATCTCAGTGTTTAATACAGTTTCAGACAATCTGGAGCCGGGGGAGGGAGCCCCCTGACAATGCGTGTTTACGGCAAATTGTGCCCCCTCGTTTTTCTTCAGTTCTCTTGACAGTCTCACCGCGACAAGTCTTTGTTTTCTTTCTCCACCCACGGCCGATCCTGACGAGATGTTTTTCCATCTGCACGCGACTACGTTGCATTTTGGCCGTCGCCGAGATGCTTCATTGCACATTTTCCATCACGGTGCCGCCAGACCGTGTCAGATGGCCTTATAATGTTGGTGGGCAAGGAAAGGGACACGGCAACACTTCAGGGTGGTAGCTGCAAACGCCCCTATATTTAAATGACGGCCATAAATACTCACTGACGAAAGCAGCGCCACCCAATTAGCAGTACTCGACTGTGATGACTGCTCAGTTAACAGTTCAGAATCCAGATGATTGGGATCAGGATTAATGTCATTCTGAAATGTAGGCCGACTCGATTACAGTACAGCAGTGCGAACTCCCCTGTATCAAACAAATTTCATTGCTCACGAGGTGCTTTTCAGTTGTGCTTTGTGACCAAGGGTGTGAGCAAACACCAGCAGGTGTGAAGGTGCAACAAACCCGTGAAGAAAAATATTTGCTTTCCCATGAGGACAGAATGGGGTTATAACCTGCAGCGAGAAACCAAGTGGCTGCGCTCTGTCATTTCGAACCTTCACATTTTCCTCCCCATTCTCAATGCTGCCAATTTCAAGCTGCGGAATTAAAAGTGTGCTGCTTACTGTGATAATCTTTGGATGAAGAAGTGGATTAGCTAAAAAACAAGAGCATTACATTTGTCACATGTGCATGCTGACAAACACTAGTCAGAACCGACGCTGTTGGGATCTGTTTTGTTTTGTTTTTTTTGTCGGTCTGTTTTTTGGTATAGCTCCAATTCTGGGGGCTTAGCTTTGAATGAAACCACCTCTCTGCGTATGCTACCGGGTAACTTTAAGAGGGGTCGCCGTAAACGAAAAACGAGCTGAAGAATTTGTACCCCTAATTGCTTATCCGAAAGGCTCTTCTGGCAACGGCGGTGAACGCGACACGGTTGTAACCGCCGAAACTGTGTTAGGAGAGCTGCGCTTTAAACGCTCTGGCTGCGTGCATCAGACCAGGTGAACGGGCTACTCCGACCGCCGGGTTCCCTTCGAATGTTGTTCCGAGGTTAAACGGGTCACATTGTTCACCCTTTATTGCAAAAATCCTATTATTCTAAACGGCTGCAACGGCGAACTCGCCTTCAGCATGCAGCGGGCGATGAACTGCCGACGCGACTTCTTCCACCTTATAAACAACAACACCTTGTGAGGTTTGTGTAACATCCTGCAAAGAAGACACCCTTGCTAGTTTAAGGGCAATCTGAGGTGATGCGCGGCGTTTTTTGGGGGGGCTTCCGAGCGGGACGGTTTCCTTCGCGAAGATGCGCTTCATTTACCTGTCCGTACACCTTCGGCATGGTCGAGTCGCCGCTGCTGCGGCGGATTCGATCGTGAGCTTCCACGCCGGGCTGCGAGCCGCTCTCGGCGGCACGGCGAGCGGCCAGAGGCAGCGCTGGAGCCGCGGCGGCGGCGGCGACGGCGGCGGTGGCGGCGCCTCCACCTCCATCTCCGGTGCCCTCGTTCGCTTCTATCGTGAAAAATCCACGGTTCTGCGGCAGCGTGTAGTCACGTTGTCCCGGGTGAAGGCGAAGGGTCGAAGAATCTGTCCGGGCGACCCAGAGGAGCAGTAAATACAACGACCACCGTGGAGAGGACTGCATCGCGCCTGGCCGCGGCATCGCCATGTTTGTGTATGTTTGGTGTGTGTATGTGTGTGTCTGTGTGTGTGTGTGTGGATGTGGATGTGTGTGAGTGTGTGTGTGTGATGAGGTAGAGAGAAAAAAAACCGAAGAGCTCCTTCTACTGGCAGCGATGACCCTGCTGCTGCGTTCGCTGGTCATGGGAATGTCGGGAAAGGCGACACTTCGCATGCGGCACACAGGCACGGCCAAGATGTTGGCGGAGCTTACAGTGGAGGGGGCACGACAGATACGCAATATTATAAATAAATAAATAAATAAATAAATAAATAAATAAATAAGGAAAGTGGATGTCAGGGCTTCATTTTTGTAAATGAACTCTTTTAAATCTCTAAGAATTTGGATGGATGCCACTTCACTTTTGACCAGAAATTGCGCTGTGTAATTCCTGAAGTCAATGACCTTTTAATTCTTGTACTTTTTGGAGAAATTGAACATACACAAGAAACCTTTTCGTGAGTGTGGTTTACTATATGAACTGGATTTGTTAATCTGCAAGGGGAAATAAGGAAGATGCCTATGTTTTTCAGTATCCAATGCAGAGGAAAATGATTTGGTGGCGCTTATTAGTCCTTATGCATTTTAAAGTGGGAAACGTCCATGTTACAGCACTCAATATGCTATACATAGATGACTTAATATGTGTGGGGAGGGAGTGTCAGAGTGCCCTGTGAGCACCACAAGACCAGCACTAGAAGACAGCTAGGAGAACCAGGAGACAGAGGACACGCCGACCCCCCAACAGCTGCAGCTTTGAACCCATTAGCAGGGGCTGGATGGTGTTGGAGGCCCTTGAGAAATTATAGATATATCTAAAAATTCGGGGAGGCGCATGCCATCAGTGCCGGCTGTCTTGCATTATAGGCCGCGTTGAGACAAAGCCAGGTTTCACTGTAAACAGAAAAATTATTTAGACTTTCTGCACAGTCTATACAGCCGTCTCTTCAACTGGCTGGTCGTCGGAGAGCTTGGTCTTTACTGTTTGTGGGAGAAGGTGAATAGTCTGTGTTATTTGTATTGACCGTCTTTCCCAGGCACTGAATTAATAAAAGTTTGATTCCTAAAGGAAAACAATGCGAATGGTACATTGATTGTAATTTGACTTGTACATTGTGATTCATTTCATCACTGTGTTTAAAAAGTTTACATGTTAGCATGGAGTATCTATCTATCTATCTATCTATCTATCTATCTATCTATCTATCTATCTATCTATCTGTCTGTCTGTCTGTCTGTCTGTCTGTGATTGCTTTGATGACAAATGAGTCATAAATAACTTGTGATAACTGAGGACATCTGACTTATTTTGACTTCGTTTTACACATAAAAACATCTGATGAAAATTCAGTCACTTCTTTATATTTCTTTTTTAAACCCATCAGTGCAAAGCTATGCCATGTATTGGATTTTAACTACTTGTTATTTCTTTCCTTTTAAAATCTGCATTATGTTTCCTTGATCCCTTGTTAACTCCTTTTGATTTATGATGCTGCTTTATAAATGTATAATTTGACGCTAGGAAATGAATCCACTGAGTTGCCACCAGGTAGCAGCATTGATCTGTGGTTAAGCCCACCTTAGCATCTTTATAGGACACCCACTTCACTGACTGTGTTTGTAATTTCCCTTTGTATGAGCTCTACTTGAAAAGGATTTGAGACACCAAATGTCCATGACAGTTGTGTAAGTCTTGTAAAGAGACATTTTCCATGCACCTTTATAATCTAATTCCCATCTGGAGAGTGAGCTGTCGCTGTAACAGCTAAAAAGCATATGACAAAACGGTTGTCTCCTTTCTTGAGAGCACTTGAAAGGAGTGCCTTTGAAAAACTGCATCAATACATTACGTCTACAATAGACGTTAGACGTAAACATATTTATTGTTCAGTAGAAACAGTTTAAAAAAAGAATGTTTTAAAAAGTTCTCTCAAACAAAATAATTCCCATGTAAACAAGATGCGCACGCGCGTCCGTGTGGTGACAATTTCTGAGGATTGATAACCTGAAACCACATATTGCTCCTTCAACAAAGAGCAAATAGTTGTTAAAGCTTTTCTACGAAAGCATTTACCTAAAATATTTTTTACAATCGTTTAAAAAATAAATACATGCGCGCGCGCACACACACACACACACACACACACACACACATGAATGTTAAATTCTAAATAAATAATTAGTAGCAAGATAACCTGTTTCCCATAGAGCTTTCATTTACGCGAAGCCCTGAACGCAGCGTTAATGAACGTTGATGTATCTTTTTTTATTTTTTAGTCATTTGTTTTGAAAACTGCACGCGCATCGCTAGCGCCTGAACATAATTAACGTCGAACTGTCAGTTTGAACGCATGCTAGCGAAGGCTTGGCTCACAGGTAATTGTCATTCACATATCAGTTGAACGAATACATGAACTATTCAACTCTTGGTGCGCCTTGAATTAACGCGTTGCTGTCGTCGTCAGAAAGAAAAAACAAAAGTGAAAACAAAAGAAAATTTGACCGAAAAGAACCCCGAAATCGGCATATTAGCACGCTGATTGATTAGCATTTAGCTTTGTGTGCCGTGGTAAGTCTTACGCTCTAATTGAAGACTGTGTGGAAATTATTTTCATGTATAGGCAGTTAACAATGAACCAAGTGCAGAAACATCACAGCCTCTGTTGCAGGTGCTGATAAGTGCTGATAACGTTCATTACTGCAATTGTAAACAAATGCTGACCTCACTTATTTGGTTTACAATTCCAAGATATATGGTAACATTATTATCGTATTGCTTTAATTGATCATTGAAAAATGAAGCTAGTTCCAGGGGGTTAATCTCGTTCTGCTTTCTGTGCGTCTCATTTTTGAAAAAATATGTGTGATGATGGAGAATTGTTGGAATATATTTCTGTGATGAGATTAAATTGTACTGCATAACTATGTTGCATAGCACCCAGTTATTAAAAACAACTGACAAAATATTCAACAGTGTGTGTCCACGGCTTTTAAAAGTGTTGGACTGTTCACAAGGACAAATGAATATTGAGATTGCGATTAGCTTGTGGGATACAGGCACCATGGAGGCAATCAACGTCATTTCAATATTTAGAATAGGTTATTTTGTAGGTTTTAGTAGTAGGTTATATTGCAAATGTCAACGTGATACACCTCACATTAGAAGATGATGAGTTTCAAATTTTAAACTATTGGCAGAAGAGCATGCTTTTTTTCTTCTTCTTTTTTCTTTTTTTGCCTCAGTGCATTGTTGCCTTTTTATGGTACAGACTTCCAGAGCTTTGTAACAAACACACAACCAGCCAATTTAACTGTGTAACATCTGAAATTCCAGGGAGATTTCACCACAGTTCAGGAAGCATATCTGAGAGCTGGATAAAGTGATCCCACCAGTATTAAACAAGAGGGCGGAAGACAACAACTCGACAAGCTGGTAAGAAAAGATGATTTGATTTGATACTGAAAAACTGAATTCAAGCTACAAAGCGAGGTGGTTGGGCAGGATGGTCTATATGGTCTATATATATATATATATGTATATATTTGTTTTGTTTTTAAGGACACAGAATGTCAGTAGTCTTTAATTCTGTAATTCTGTGAGTTATAATTTTTTTCCTCCTAGTTCTAGGAATAGTTCTGAAAATAATCAGTTGGCTTGATTTCCAACTTCCTGTATGATAGATTGCAACTTTGACAGACATGTACTTGAAGTGTAGTTTTAAATATGGCCTTTCTTCCATGTAAGAATGATGCAGACCACTAACAAGAGGCAATCACAGTGTTTGAACGTCACTAAAAAGATGCCTACAGATTTAACGTAACGAGCTGAGTGCAGCAGTCTTTCCCCTTTTTTCATTAGATGGAACGTAAATCAATAATTAAAGAGAATGCTCAGCCAAAAAAGAAAAGACCTCCGTCTCAACAGTCCACTTCGAACTCAGAGGACCGTTTTGAGGTTTCAGTGGCAGGTATGTATAGAAGCACAGGAAGTCAGGTTATGAGGCCTTATTTCCTGTGAGGCTGCTCTAATACATCTGTTCTTAGTGGCATCCCTACTGAAGTTTAACTCTATTTATAGGTGCCAGCAGGGAGGTCGACATGCTCCTGTCACAATATGCTAAAGTATTAAGGTACTTCAGTTTTGTAAACATTTTTTCAATACCATTGTTACTTTGACGCTCCATATCAAAATGTTTTTCTAGCTTTCTCTGTGAAATGAAGCATTACTCGAATGGTGTCTTGGCTACACAAAATTTAACATCAAGTTGGCCTGTCTAAAAATAAGCTTTTAACCTGTTAACCATAAAGACAGCCAATGTCTCTTGCTAACAAATAGTGTTATCATACTAAAATACCAAAATATGCTATTTTGGACATGGTTATGTCACATCTTGAAGCAAGAGGACCCAAACCAAAAGCAGAAATCATACAGCATTGCAGAAAAAAATAGTTTATTTCAAAATTAAAAACCTAGACTCGCTGCAAGTAATTTAAAAAAAATGAAGAATTACAACAAAATCTGGCATAAAAAAGAGACTCACAGAGACCATTTAACCCAGACAAATGAAGACAGGGACTATTTAAACATGAAGATAGAAACCAGTCTGGAGTGGGGTGAACAACAAGACACAGGTGAAAAATCATACACAATCACCAAAAGCAGGAAAACTCAACAACATAACACAAGGGAAGACAAAGACTATCAAAATAAAACAGGACGTTCAAACATATGGATTATTACACAAAATCAGTGTGGCGTTAGAGGCCTGGTGCACACAGTATCCACATTTTCTTTGAAATGTTTCCAAGGAAACCTTTCTCATGTCGGTCCTAATGGTTCATTGCAGTGAGAGGACCACTGCAGACACCATGTTGATGAAGGAACTGGAAGGTGTTTTGGCAGACGCAAGAGATCTAGAGTCCTATCTAAAAGAGAAGAAGCAGCATCTGAGGCAAACGTTAGATCTCATTTCTGAGAAACTGCAGAGCTAGGTCTGCTGCATTTTGGTAAAATGTGTTTGAGTTCATGTGATACTTTAGCGCAGAACTTAAGAATGCACAATGCTTTATGTAGTGTGAAGCTATGAAATGTTTATTGTTATCCTTCTATAGCTTGTTTATTATTTTTATTTTGTATTTTTTATTTAAAGTAATTAGCTTGGGTTATTACCTCAATTGTTGTACAAGCATTCTTTGGCATAAGTCTTCCTTAGGATCAGTAGCCTTCTATCTTAAGATAAGAGATAAACTGCTCACTTTATGATGGGTGTGGTTATCCTGCAGCGGCTGCCATTGTTATGTACTGACTAAATTATATGAGTAGAAAAATGAGAATGTCTCATTCTCATTTTTCTACTAATCAAGAAAATAAACACACCAAAACTGGACGTAAAAGTTATGAATATTTTTTATTGTGTTTTCAGAGTAGAAATATATACAGGAAGTTTTTAATAAAAACATTTGGTGCATTTTCAGCATGTGCATGCTTGTCCCAGGTCTGCTTATATCGCATCATTAAAACTCTTTCATACATGCTGCTTTTTACAATTGGACATGCCATGAGACCACGAGAGTCAGGCTTTATTTACAAACTCAATGAAATCAGTTTCACCAAAAGCCGCTGCAATCAGCTGATGGCTCATCTGATGTTCTTTTTTAGCTTGCTTATGTAATGATTGCTAATTTCTTGACCTATCTACTTCCCCCTCATCTTCTTTAAGAACCTTCACAACCCACCGCCAACGACTATTACTTACGAGCTTCTCCTGCTTACATAATGTGCAAAATTTCTCTTGTCACTGATAACCGTGTTGTAGTTGGTAGTGAAGCGCTGGTTGGGTTTCTTACTTGCCTTTCCACACATAAAAGAGCATGCAGGGAGATGAATGCTTGCTTTAGGTATTTGGCAGGTATTTAGGTATTTAGATAGTACTGCCATGAGCATACAAAGAACTAAAACATGACTTTTCTTATTTACTTTTGTTAGACTTTTACATAATAATGACTAAATGCTGGCATGTAAGACCAAACAGATCACCATGTTTGGTCTTAGTGACCAGACCCTCATTAACTCTCTATCCTTTCAAGAGTCAATGGTGCCATCACTCCTCATTACGTCCTTTACTTTCTGTAGCACTGAAGGTCCCGTGGAAACCATAGGGGATGTTAACAGGCACCACAGCCCTGCCAAGCTCCTCAAATGTTTTGGCATCCAAAACCAGGAGGAATGTACTCTTGTCCTGAAAAATTTGAAAACGTGTATTTGACAATGTTTAAAGCTTATTGCAGTCATTCCTCAAGATTTAATTAGATTACAGCTTAATTATTTGAAGTTCTGAACTTGACTAACCTTATTTGGGGTGATCACAACGGACAAGATGACCCCATCATCTTCCTCTTTGGCATTTGGGGAGGGCACAAACACTGGCTCTGATGGATAGAGTCCAGGTTCTTCCCACACCTGCAATGAAATTACACGAATACTCCCAAGTCATATACTGCCGTTCACACACAGAGTAGTTTTTTTTTTTTTGTTATTGCTATTTGTAATAGCAAATCAGTAATACTTTTTCTAAAACTTTTCATACTGCATTATACAGCCAGAAATATTAGAATGACATATATAGTAAACATAGGTCACCTTGATGCCTTTTCCATTGAGGTCAATCTTGATCAGTGTGTCTCCCACAAGATGTCTGAAGCCGCAGCCATAAAAGTAGCGGTAAGGGTGAGTGTTGCATTTGGCATAATTTATCTGAGGGAATTCCAGACCTCCATACTGGTGAAGGTCCTCCCCATGAAGGTCTTCATGGGTGCAGAAGACCTGCAAATGAATAATCAAAACATGAGCGTGATGAATTCGCCTTTAGGGTAAATCAAAACCTTAAAGAGGAAGTCTAATTTAATTCTTACTTCAAAACTTGTGTTCAACCAAATGTCGTAACAATTTCAACATCAGCATGTTTTTTGTATTGGTCACCTACCTTGTCTTTGGCAAATTTGACAGAACTGGCTGTACTGTTTGGTCGGTTGTTCAAGTTCTGGTTGTAGGGCGTGTCGTGGCCGATGTTGATCGGCAAAACAAAGCGGCGTGGGAAGATCCTGCACAAGGTGTTGTACACCTGATGGGATACGATAAGTCAGTTCCAAGTGCAGTCGCTTTTATTGAACTCTTGAAGGATAGTATTAATTCTCCAGCTTGATGGGACAAAAACATCAGTTGAACCCAGGGAAAATGTCACATTAACCCTGAAGAAGTGTCAGTGTGAATCTCAAAACTTGTTTCCCTCACCTCATCTAAAGCTTCTCCAGACTTTCGCAGATTCTGGATTTTGTAGTTAGTAATGGCCTGGCCATCATCAGAGGCACACATATCTAGAATCAGGAGGCCATCCTCCTCGTCGTGTTGATTTGGTGGAAGGTTGACAGTGGCTTGGCAATGTACTTGGTGGCACTGACCTTCAATGCAAGATTAAAGAAAACAATAATTAGTAACCCATCTTTATCCATTGAAATGATAAATTTCAAAATGATTCAGTTCATGGCTGAAGCCTCACTAATCCTGTCTTTTTGTTAATCAGGTGGAAGACAGTGTTGAGTTTAGGGAGCCACTCAAAGCCGTCAGAGATACTTTTCCCCTCAGCTTGCCTGTCACAATCTTAAACAGGTCCATCTTGATGGGTTGCTCAATGAACACGATGTAGTTCTCTGTCATGGCTACAACATCGGAGTGGTTGCATTAGCTTCTGCTTCAAATTCCATTGACAATATTTTAGTATTTCCTGGCTGTTCCATACTGCAAAACTATGACTGATTAAAAGAAATCGGTCTACGAGTGAAATATTTGCATAACTATCTACATAAAGTGGGTCATTATCAAGAAATTCTGAACACTACAAGTCATATCAACAGCAAACGCCTGCTCACCAAAGCTGTGGTAATAGGAGGGTTTGCTCTTGTCCCCAGAAGGAATAGAGCACAGCACTTTGCTTCCTTCTAGGGTGTCATCAGCTGTTTCCTTGGTCGGGGCACAACAATGATGTTGTAGTACGCCCCTGTCAGCACAAGCACAAAGTACGATTTGGCAAAAGGTTCTGAAATGCAACAGGTCTTTCTTTTATTGATCTGGTGTCTCCGGTACCTTTGGATGAGTATGATTGCTAATTTCTTGACCTATCTACTTCCCCTCATCTTCTTTAAGAACCTTCACAACCCACCGCCAACGACTATTACCCACGAGCTTCTCTGCTTACATAATGTGCAAAATTTCTCTTGTCACTGATAACCGTGTTGTAGTTGGTAGTGAAGCTTGGTTAGGTTTCTTACTTGCCTTTCCACACATAAAAGAGCATGCAGGAGATGAATGCTTGCTTTAGGTATTTGGCAGGTATTTAGGTATTTAGATAGTACTGCCATGAGCATACAAAGAACTAAAACATGACTTTTCTTATTTACTTTTGTTGACTTTTACATAATAATGACTAAATGCTGGCATGTAAGACCAAACAGATCACCATGTTTGGTCTTGGTGACCAGAACCCTCATTAACTCTCTATCCTTTCAAGAGTCAATGGTGCCATCACTCCTCATTACGTATTTTGCTTTCTGTACCACTGAAGGTCCTGTGGAAACCATAGGGGATGTTAACGGGCACCTAGCCCTGTAAGCTCCTCAAATGTTTTGGCATCCAAAACCAGGAGGAATGTACTCTTGTCCTGAAAAATTTGAAAACGTGTATTTGACAATGTTTAAAGCTTATTGCAGTCATTCCTCAAGATTTAATTAGATTACAGCTTAATTATTTGAAGTTCTGAACTTGACTAACCTTATTTGGGGTGATCACAACGGACAAGATGACCCCATCATCTTCCTCTTTGGCATTTGGGAGGGCACAAACACTGGCTCTGATGGATAGAGTCAGGTTCTTCCCACACCTGCAATGAAATTACCACGAATACTCCCAAGTCATATACTGCCGTTCACACACAGAGTAGTTTTTTTTTTTTTGTTATTGCTATTTCTAATAGCAAATCAATGTCTTTTTTCTAAAACATTTCATACTGCATTATACAGCCAGAAATATTAGAATGAGATATATAGTAAACATAGGTCACCTTGATGCCTTTTCCATTGAGGTCAATCTTGATCAGTGTGTCTCCCACAAGATGTCTGAAGCCGCAGCCATAAAAGTAGCGGTAAGGGTGAGTGTTGCATTTGGCATAATTTATCTGAGGGAATTCCAGCCCTCCATACTGGTGAAGGTCCTCCCCATGAAGGTCTTCATGGGTGCAGAAGACCTGCAAATGAATAATCAAAACATGAGTTGATGAATTCGCCTTTAGGGTAAATCAAAACCTTAAAGAGGAAGTCTAATTTAATTCTTACTTCAAAACTTGTGTTCAACCAAATGTCGTAACAATTTGAACATCAGCATGTTTTTTGTATTGGTCACCTACCTTGTCTTTGGCAAATTTGACAGAACTGGCTGTACTGTTTGGTCGGTTGTTCAAGTTCTGGTTGTAGGGCGTGTCGTGGCCGATGTTGATCGGCAAAACAAAGCGGCGTGGGAAGATCCTGCACAAGGTGTTGTACACCTGATGGGATACGATAAGTCAGTTCCAAGTGCAGTCGCTTTTTATTGAACTCTTGAAGGATAGTATTAATTCTCCAGCTTGATGGGACAAAAACATCAGTTGAACCCAGGGGAAAATGTCACACATTAACCCTGAAGAAGTGTCAGTGTGAATCTCAAAACTTGTTTCCCCTCACCTCATCTAAAGCTTCTCCAGACTTTCGCAGATTCTGGATTTTGTAGTTAGTAATGGCCTGGCCATCATCAGAGGCACACATATCTAGAATCAGGAGGCCGTCCTCCTCGTATGCGTTGATTTGGTGGAAGGTTGACAGTGGCTTGGCAATGTACTTGGTGGCACTGACCTTCAATGCAAGATTAAAGAAAACAATAATTAGTAACCCATCTTTATCCATTGAAATGATAAATTTCAAAATGATTCAGTTCATGGCTGAAGCCTTACCAATCCCGTCTTTTTGTTAATCAGGTGGAAGACAGTGTTGAGTTTAGGGAGCCACTCAAAGCCGTCAGAGATACTTTTCCCCCTCAGCTTGCCTGTCACAATCTTAAACAGGTCCATCTTGATGGGTTGCTCAATGAACACGATGTAGTTCTCTGTCATGGCTACAACATCGGAGTGGTTGCATTAGCTTCTGCTTCAAATTCCATTGACAATATTTTAGTATTTCCAGGCTGTTCCATACTGCAAAACTATGACTGATTAAAAGAAATCGGTCTACGAGTGAAATATTTGCATAACTATCTACATAAAGTGGGTCATTATCAAGAAATTCTGAACACTACAAGTCATATCAACAGCAAATGCCTGCTCACCAAAGCTGTGGTAATAGGAGGGTTTGCTCTTGTCCCCAGAAGGAATAGAGCACAGCACTTTGCTTCCTTCTAGGGTGTCATCAGCTGTTTCCTTGGTCGGGGGCACAACAATGATGTTGTAGTACGCTCCTGTCAGCACAAGCACAAAGTACGA
The DNA here is from genome assembly GCA_009823395.1 of Thamnaconus septentrionalis. NCBI lineage: Eukaryota > Metazoa > Chordata > Actinopteri > Tetraodontiformes > Monacanthidae > Thamnaconus > Thamnaconus septentrionalis. The sequence continues at coordinate 20,436,343 of CM020510.1, read as the reverse complement.
TTTGGCAAAAGGTTCTGAAATGCAACAGGTCTTTCTTTTATTGATCTGGTGTCTCTCCGGTACCTTTGGATGAGTAGGAATTCCCCATGTTGTACGTTGTTCCGTCTGGCTCAGTGTGAGGATGAGCAGTTGCACCATTTACGGCAATGAATTTGCTCCAGTCGACCTGTTAGGTTGCAAACAAAGAGTAGCTTGGTAAGGCAACCCACAGAACAGTGAATCATCAGAATAATAATCAAACAAATAATCAACAAATCAAAGTGCATCTGACTTGTAATGTTACACCTTACCCTTTTAGTTGACTCCAGAGTCTCTGGGTCCACCTTGTGCATTACCGATGTTTCTGTGCTCACATAATAATCTCCTTTGTAGGTCACAAAGCTCACGTTGGCATTGTCTGTGGGCTCTAGAGGTGCAGAGAGAACATAGTTACATATCTCTGTTAATGCCATGTATGCATGTGGAAGTGTTGACTACAAATCCTGATATACATGCCCCAATAACGGGACTTACTTGGCAATTCAAATCTCGACAGAAAGCGCTGAAAGAAGTTTTTGCACGGGTCCGGCATGGTGATGGTTCCAAACTCTGAAACTGCAATGCGGTTGTTCTCCTGGTTGGATTGGTAGCTGTCGCTGGCCAGGAAGCGGCTTTTGTAAATCACCTGACCCTTCGATATTTTGAACTGGTGCAAAAGAGCCATGCCATCGAACCAGTGGTTGAATCTTGTGGCAGTGGAAGGAGCAGAGGGAAGCAGTCAGCTGGGCAGTTGATTTATCAGCCCTTCAAAGATGCACTATACTCACCTTTGGTTTCCAATCTCAAACTTTCCTGGTCCATTTCTCAGGAAATTTCCACTGATCCATTCTGGAATTTTGCCGATGATGTGAGTGGTAATGGGCTCTGGAGTTTCATCCACCGAAGTCACAATCTTGTCAATGCAAGGCAGACCGTGCACATCTGTAAAGTAGTTAACCTTCTTTTCTTTTCTTCCCTTTGACTGGGATTTCTTAACCGCTGTTGAAAGAACAGGGTAACGTGGTTGGAATTCACATTTCACATAAACAAAGTAATTAATTTGGGAAATTATTACCAGCTGAGTGAAATTGCTTACCTCTGGCATTGTTCTGTTGATGTGTGATTGAATCCATGGCGATGGCTTTGTCTCCTGGTCAAGTGGCTGTTGATACTTGTCATCTGTTGCATCTGTTTCAATGAGGCTGGTCCTCAGTTTTATATGATCTTCATGGGTGCAGAGCCCTCCCCAGGCAGGAAGAAAAAGTGGTCACAGAGATGCTTGTGTAAGCACCAGGAAACAGAAGGACTTTGTCATCAAAAGATAATACAAACGGTAACTTATTCACAGAGATAATCGCTCGTTTCTTCATGCAAATTTACCATAGCAGTCCTTTTCCTCAAGTATGTGTTTATAGTCTGTAATTAAAGCGTTGCGCTTCCATGCTAAATATGCACACATGTTTGTGGTGATGGGCTATGCGGTTGGGTGGGGATGGGTAGGGACAATTTTGCACAGTCATGCTATTTCTTTTTAACTTTGTACATTTGCTATATTTAAAATTGAAGCATTTGGGAATTTATTTCTGGGCGCTGGGATTTTCCGTATGCGACATACCATTAACTGCCACGATATGAAAATCACTCATGACAAATATTCGAACTCTTGTAGCCTTAGGAAGGGTGCATAGAAAGGGGGGCTCGTTAAGCTGACAGTATGAGAATAGCATCAGTTTGTTGGAGCTGGCATTTTTATCCAGGTCAGATCCACTTGTATTTTATTTGGCGATATCCATAATTTAGCAGCCTTGAAGTTACATCCATAAAATGTTTTGTTTCTCATAAAATATTTAACTTGCTCACTTCTTCTTCTTCTTCTTTTGTTAAAAGACAAAGTGGGACACAGTGGGTTTGACTTCAGGCCTGGGACCTTTCTGTGTGCAGTTTGCATGTTCTCCCTGTGTCTGCGCGGGGTCTCTCCGGGTTCTCCGGCTTCCTATCCCAGTCTAAAAACATGCATGTGAGCTGAATTGGAAACTCTGAATTGTCCATAGCTGTGTATGTGAGTGCGTATGGTTGTTTGTGTCAATGTGGGTGAAATAATGAACTGGCGACTTGTCCAGGGTGTCACCCTGGCTTCGCCCTGTGACAGCTGGGAGAGGCTCCATTAGACTCCAGTGAGCCTGAGCACAGGAAGAAGTGGGTACGGAAAATGGATGGATGTATGAACATCATCAAGGTTTTCATCGTTTTTTGATGCATTACTAAGAAGCAATGCCAATGCCGGGAACATTGATTCAACTTACAGTTTGTTTTGGGGCCCTGCGATGAACTGGCGACTTGTCCAGGGTGTCACCCTGCCTTCGCCCTGAGACAGCTGGGATAGGCTCCAGCAGACCCCCGTGACCCTGAATTGGAATAAGCGGGTATAGGAGATGAATGGATGGATGGAGTTTGTTTAGGTAAAACAAAAGACAGCTTTCTGAGTCAGACTTTCTTTTGAGTCAGACTTTTTTTATATTCCTCCACAGGCAGTGCTTTTGCATTCATGTTGCCACTTTTACCCTTTAGCAAACGGGAGCATGCAATAAAATGACTTTGAAATGTGTGTCTCGATAATGTTTAACTTGCAGAGAAGAACGTAAAATGCATGATATTGTTTTCAGTGGAATGTAGCTGTCTGGCTTCTTGCTGACATTGTTTCTGTTTTGTCATTTATTTGGCCCAATTTCAGTGGTGTCTCAGTAAGAAATGCATACTAAGCAAATTGCGATGACACACAATGACAAAGATTAAGAAAAAAACAAGCAAAACAAGCAAAACAGCTTGTACCAAACATTTTTAGCACAGTTGACACCATTCATGAAGCATCAGGGGTCAGATCTCTTTATGCCTGAGGGTTTTGGAGTGTAATGGTAATTGACTAGGGAACAATCTACACTGGTGTCATTTTTAACTCTGTTTTTTTTTTTTAATTCAGACTGGAGCCTCCACAAAAGTCTCTGCAGCAGGAACTTCTACTGCACACATTATATAAAACAACACGGACATCACCAAAGTCACAGTTAGAGATTCTGTCAACATTTTTTCCAGTTAAAATTTGAAAAAAAAAGAAGAAATTCCCATTGAATTATACTGAAAAGCATTAATATTCACAGCCAAGAGCTGAATGCTCTGAAGACTTAACCTCTAACCCACAACGATTTGTGCATTTGTTCTTGAGAGTCTTTTAAATGAGAGGCAGACTTGAATTATCTTCATCTATATTGTTTACCTTTGTTTTATGTGTGTAATAAGACAAGGCTTGAGACTAAAGCATCCGCTATGATTGCACTCTGCAACTTGATAAGAGCTATTGAAACCAGCCATCTAAAATCTGTGAAGTGTTTGTGCACCACTCAAACTCCAAATGCACGTATGCACCGCAAAGGCATGACAAGATAAAGGCCGCGAACGGTGGCATCTTGGTTGCATTTCAGTTTTGCGTCTAAATTTCCAAAGTCCATCTTGAAAGGTTTCACGATCACTCGTAGTACAATGCTGCAAGGTAGGCTTTGTTTGGGTTCTGCTGTTTAATTTTTTTGCACGCCTAATATATCTTCGTCATCTTACCGTTCCTACTTGTAAAAATGTCCATTCCAGCTCGGTATGTAAGCGAAAACTTTTCAGAGTTCACTTTTTTTCTTACCACGGAATCACTGTGTGGTTCAGGAGTAATGAAGATGTACAGTATTTCTTGGCTACACTAGAATTTGATAAATGTCCGATAACGAAACTCCAGACACATTTCTTCTGCTGGCGGTATTTAACCATTGAGGTCGAGCGTCGGGGTAACATTGGTATTTCTATTTATTTATTTTTTTTCAGGAAGAAAAACCTGCATCTCGACTCCGCGTTTTCTGCTTGGCCTAGAACATGGTGCTCTGAAGTTGAATAGTTGGATTGTGCAACGGTTTAGACTGATTTTATGGAGTCAATTAGTTCTTCTTTTCTGCGAAACCCCAACCGTCAACAGATGTTTTTTTGTTGTCGTTTTCAAGCAAACTGAAAATGTCCTTTTTTGTCATTCCGCTTGTAGTATGCGTCGCATCGCGATTACTCGATTCAGCTCTCTTTTGTCAACACATGCAAATCGTGGCAAAAAAAAAAAGGAAGTTGGCGTGTTTACGGAAAGACCTTTTGGTCGCTGTGTTTGCAAGTACGAACTCAGTGACAACAATTAGAAATGTAGGCCTCGGGACAATTTAGAACCCTGTGTGCCACTTTAAAAGTATTGACTCCACAAAGAGCCACATAATGAGGACTGTTCCACTTCTGGATACCCCTGTTGGAAGGGTGCATAGAAAGGGGGGCTCATTAAGCTGACAGTATGGGAGAATAGCATCAGTTTGTTGGAGCTGGCATTTTTATCCAGGTCAGATCCACTTTGTATTTTATTTGGCGATATCCATAATTTCTTAGCAGCCTCCTGAAGTTACATCCATAAAATGTTTTTGTTTCTCATAAAATATTTAACTTGCTCACTTCTTCTTCTTCTTCTTTGTTAAAAGACAAAGTGGGACACAGTGGTTTGACTTCAGGCCTGGGACCTTTCTTAGGTGCAGCCTGCATATTTCTCCCTGTGTCTGGCGGGTCTCTCCGGGTTCTCCGGCTTCCTATCCCAGTCTAAAACATGCATGTGAGCTGAATTGGAAACTCTGAATTGTCCATAGCTGTGTATGTGAGTGCGTATGGTTGTTTGTGTCAATGTAAGTGAAATAATGAACTGGCGACTTGTCCAGGGTGTCACCCTGGCTTCGCCTGTGACAGCTGGAGAGGCTCCATTAGACTCCAGTGAGCCTGAGCACAGGAAGAAGTGGAGTGCAGGAAAATGGATGGATGTATAGAACATCATCAAGGTTTTCATCGTTTTTGATGCATTACTAAGAAGCAAATACCAATGCCGGGAACATTGATTCAACTTACAGTTTGTTTTGGGCCCCTGCGATGAACTGGCGACTTGTCCAGGGTGTCACCCTGCCTCGCCCTGAGACAGCTGGGATAGGCTCTAGTAGACCCCGTGACCCTGAATTGGAATAAGCGGAGTATAGGAGATGGATGGATGGATGGAGTTTATGTTTTAGGTAAAACAAAAGACAGCTTTCTGAGTCAGACTTTCTTTTTGAGTCAGACTTTTTTATATTCCTCCACAGGCAGTGCTTTTGCATTCATGTTGCCACTTTACCCTTTAGCAACCGGGAGCATGCAATAAAATGACTTTGAAATGTGTGTCCTAAATAATGTTTAACTTGCAGAGAAGAACGTAAAATGCATGATATTGTTTTCAATTGGAATGTAGCTGTCTGGCTTCTTGCTGACATTGTTTTGTTTTGTCATTTATTTGGCCCAATTTCAGTGGTGTCTCGGTAAGAAATGCATACTTGCCAAATTGCGATGGACACATAATGATAAAGATTAAGAAAAATAAGCAAAACAAGCAAACAGCTTGTACCAAACATTTTTTAGCACAGTTGACACCATTCATGAAGCATCAGGGGTCAGATCTCTTTATGCCTGAGGGTTTTGGAGTGTAATGGTAATTGACTAGGGAACAATCTACACTGGTGTCATTTTAACTCTGTTTTTTTTTTATTCAGACTGGAGCCTCCACAAGAGTCTCTGCAGCAGGAACTTCTACTGCACACATTATATAAAACAACACGGACATCACCAAAGTCACAGTTAGAGATTCTGTCAACATTTTTCCAGTTAAAACTTGAAAAAAAAGAAGAAGAAATTCTATTGAATTATACTGAAAAGCATTAATATTCACAGCCAAGAGCTGAATGCTCTGAAGACTTAACCTCTAACCCACAACGATTTTAACTGCATTTGTTCTTGAGAGTCTTTTAAATGAGAGGCAGACTTGAATTATCTTCATCTATATTGTTTACCTTTGTTTTATGTGTGTGTATAAGACAAGGCTTGAGACTAAAGTATCCGCTATGATTGCACTCTGCAACTTGATAAGAGCTATTGAAACCAGCCATCTAAAATCTGTGAAGTGTTTGTGCACCACTCAAACTCCAAATGCACGTATGCACCGCAAAGGCATGACAAGATAAAGGCCAAGCGAACGGTGGCATCTTGGTTGCATTTCAGTTTTAATGCCTAAATTTCAAAGTCCATCTTGAAAGGTTTCACGATCACTCGTAGTACAATGCTGCAAGGTAGGCTTTGTTTGGGTTCTGCTGTTTGAATTTTTTTGCACGCCCTAATATATCTTCGCCATCTTACTGCTCCTACTTGTAAAATGTCCATTCCAGCTCGGTATGTATGCCGAAAACTTTTCAGAGTTCACTTTTTTTTCTTACCACGGAATCACTGTAGTGGTTCAGGAGTAATGAAGATGTACAGTATTTCTTGGCTACACTAGAATTTTGATAAATGTCCGATAAATCGAAACTCCAGACACATTTCTTCTGCTGGCGGTATTTAACCATTGAGGTCGAGCGTCGGGTAACATTGGTATTTCTATTTATTTATTTTTTTCAGGAAGAAAAACCTGCATCTCGATTCCACGTTTTCTGCTTGGCCTGAACATGGTGCTCTGAAGTTGAATAGTTGGATTGTGCAACGTTTAGACTGATTTTATGGAGTCAATTAGTTGTTCTCTTTCTCATGGGAAACCCCAACCCGTCAACAGATGTTTTTGTTAGTCGTTTTCAAAAAACTGAAAATGTCCTTTTTTGTCATTCCGCCAGTATGCGTCGCATCATGATTACTCGATTCAGCTCTCTTTTGTCAACACATGCAAATCGTTGGCAAAAAAAAGGGAAGTTGGCGTGTTTACGAAAGACCTTTTTGGTCGCTATGCTTGCAAGTACGAACTCAGTGACAACAATTAGAAATGTAGGCCTCCGGGACAATTTAGAACCCTGTGTGCACTTTTTAAAAGTATTGACCACAAAGAGCCACATAATGAGGACTGGTTCCACTTCTGATACCCCTGTTCAAAAGTAATAAATTCAGTGCAGGTGGTGTAAGAGGTGGCCTCATCTCTGTGGCAAACCATTATCTGTCATTATCAAATACTTGTCTGTGTTTGTGAAAGGGGTGTAAACCATTAAGAAAACTATTATTTTTTAATAATAAATTGTTTCACCGTCTGTTGGAATGAAGCGACGAAAGCATCACCAAGCAACAACATTTTCCTCCTCGCTGCAAATAAATTCACTAACGGCTGCACGTTAGTGAAGCGGTCGGCAGGGTTCGCACGTTGCCTGACTGAACCTGCCTGTTGGTTCTCCCTTTGGGTTTCTGTCCAGGTACTCTGATTTCCTCCCACGGTTTTGAGTCAGACTTTTTTATATTCCTCCACAGGCAGTGCTTTTGCATTCATGTTGCCACTTTACCCTTTAGCAAACGGGAGCATGCAATAAAATGACTTTGAAATGTGTGTCTCGATAATGTTTAACTTGCAGAGAAGAACGTAAAATGCATGATATTGTTTTCAGTGGAATGTAGCTGTCTGGCTTCATTGCTGGACATTGTTTTGTTTTGTCATTTATTTGGCCCAATTTCAGTGGTGTCTCAGTAAGAAATGCATACTAAGCAAATTGCGATGACACACAATGACAAAGATTAAGAAAAAAACAAGCAAAACAAGCAAAACAGCTTGTACCAAACATTTTTAGCACAGTTGACACCATTCATGAAGCATCAGGGGTCAGATCTCTTTATGCCTGAGGGTTTTGGAGTGTAATGGTAATTGACTAGGGAACAATCTACACTGGTGTCATTTTTAACTCTGTTTTTTTTTTTTTTATTCAGACTGGAGCCTCCACAAGAGTCTCTGCAGCAGGAACTTCTACTGCACACATTATATAAAACAACACGGACATCACCAAAGTCACAGTTAGAGATTCTGTCAACATTTTTTCCAGTTAAAACTTGAAAAAAAAAGAAGAAATTCCCATTGAATTATACTGAAAAGCATTAATATTCACAGCCAAGAGCTGAATGCTCTGAAGACTTAACCTCTAACCCACAACGATTTGTGCATTTGTTCTTGAGAGTCTTTTAAATGAGAGGCAGACTTGAATTATCTTCATCTATATTGTTTACCTTTGTTTTATGTGTGTAATAAGACAAGGCTTGAGACTAAAGCATCCGCTATGATTGCACTCTGCAACTTGATAAGAGCTATTGAAACCAGCCATCTAAAATCTGTGAAGTGTTTGTGCACCACTCAAACTCCAAATGCACGTATGCACCGCAAAGGCATGACAAGATAAAGGCATGCGAACGGTGGCATCTTGGTTGCATTTCAGTTTTGCGTCTAAATTTCCAAAGTCCATCTTGAAAGGTTTCACGATCACTCGTAGTACAATGCTGCAAGGTAGGCTTTGTTTGGGTTCTGCTGTTGAATTTTTTTGCACGCCTAATATATCTTCGTCATCTTACCGTTCCTACTTGTAAAAATGTCCATTCCAGCTCGGTATGTAAGCGAAAACTTTTCAGAGTTCACTTTTTTTCTTACCACGGAATCACTGTGTGGTTCAGGAGTAATGAAGATGTACAGTATTTCTTGGCTACACTAGAATTTGATAAATGTCCGATAACGAAACTCCAGACACATTTCTTCTGCTGGCGGTATTTAACCATTGAGGTCGAGCGTCGGGGTAACATTGGTATTTCTATTTATTTATTTTTTTTCAGGAAGAAAAACCTGCATCTCGACTCCCGTTTTCTGCTTGGCCTAGAACATGGTGCTCTGAAGTTGAATAGTTGGATTGTGCAACGGTTTAGACTGATTTTATGGAGTCAATTAGTTGTTCTCTTTTCTGCGGAAACCCCAACCGTCAACAGATGTTTTTTTGTTGTCGTTTTCAAGCAAACTGAAAATGTCCTTTTTGTCATTCCGCCAGTATGCGTCGCATCGCGATTACTCGATTCAGCTCTCTTTTGTCAACACATGCAAATCGTGGCAAAAAAAAAAAAGGGAAGTTGGCGTGTTTACGGAAAGACCTTTTGGTCGCTGTGCTTGCAAGTACGAACTCAGTGACAACAATTAGAAATGTAGGCCTCGGGACAATTTAGAACCCTGTGTGCCACTTTAAGTATTGACCCACAAAGAGCCACATAATGAGGACTGTTCCACTTCTGGATACCCCTGTTCAAAGTAATAAATTCAGTGCAGGTGGTGTAAGAGGTGTGGCCTCATCTCTGTGGCAACCATTATCTGTCATTATCAAATACTTGCTGGTTGTGAAAGGGGTGTAACCCCATTACAAGAAACTGTTATTTTTTTTAATAATAAATTGTTTCACCGTCTGTGGAATGAAGCGACGAAAGCATCACCGCAACAACATTTTCCTCATCGCTGCAACAAATTCACTAACGGCTGCACGTTAGTGAAGCGGTCGGCAGGGTTCGCAACGTTGCCTGACTGAACCTGCCTGTTGGTTCTCCCTTTGGGTTCTGTCCAGGTACTCTGATTTCCTCCCACGGTCCAAACACCTGAACATCAGGAAAATTGCCAGCTAATGTTTTGTCTCGAGAGTGTGCCTGAATGATTCCATCCAGCCGTACGTGAAGTCTCATAATAGGCGAGGCTTATCTTGTGAAACACTGCGCTTGATTGGCAGGTTGACCCCATCACCTTTTCGTGACTTGCTTTATGGTTTTCCCTTTATCTGCCATGACTGCGGTCATGCAGAGTTTCTCTCTTTGCTGATGATAATTCTCTTTTTTTTTTTTGAGTAAACATGACCAACACCTAACTCAATATTGTATTCCAATACAAGGTCAGCGACTTTTATCTACAACTTCCAACGCAACACTGACAAGTAATGATATGTCATTGTGTAAGAACCTTTTAAGTGAAACAGTTCTGCTTTTGTCATGGTAATGGTAAACACTTTGCAGTTGTTTTACACTTGAAAAGCGCACTCTACCTCCCCACCTCCAGCCCGCATCGTCCTCCCCAGTGCTTAAGGGGAATGGCCTGTCTGTAAATACCACACTGTTCTTCAGCTGGTCTTTTAACTTTGCCTGCTGTTTCATGCTTTGCCAGAATGTTTCAGAGCAATTTTCCCACTGTTCAGCTGACTGATACAGCTTAAAAACCACACGGATGAGCTTCAGGGAGCCAGGCAAAACAAGCAGCCCTGTGGGACAAAAACAGGGGAAATTTTTAAATTTGCGAAACTGGACAAACATGTTTTTAATCCATCCTTTTTTTTAATACCTGCTTTCCTCTTTCGCTGTCATAGGGCGAAGGCAGGGTGACACCCTGGACAATTGGCCAGTTCATCGCAGGGCCACTTTAGAGACAAAAGACAGACAAACAACCACTCACTCCAACCAATCACTCACCACCCCTACGGACATTTTAGAGTTCCCAATTGACCTCACATGCATGTTTTTGGACTGTGGGAGGAAGCCGGAGAACCTGGAGAGAACCCACGCAGACCACTGGGAGAACATGCAAACTCCACACAGAAAGGCCCCAGACCTGGAATCGGACCCATGACCTTCTTGCTGTGCAGCGACAGTGCTAACTTCACCACCGTGTGGCCCGTGTTTGTAATGTAAAATGTCAAACAACAACAACAACAACAACGATAATAATAATAATAACAATGATAATAATAATGATAGTGATAATAATGCTGATAATAATAATAAATTAATATAAATGTAAAATAGGTTTATGTTTCAGCTTGATTGGCAGTAGATCCTCATACAGAATTGGTGATTAATTTATTCATTAGTAATTCGCCAGGATACTTTCTTCTTCTTCTTCTTCTTCTTCTTCTTCTTCTTCTTCTTCTTATTATTATTATTATTATTATTATTATTATTATTATTATTATTATTATTATTATTATTATTATTATGTGTGTGAATACAGCACGTAAGGCACAACCTGCTGACTGCAGAAGATAATTCCCAAGTGCCTGCTGTGCCTTGGGAGTTTTTTTCGCTGGCGCCATCTAGTGGCTGACTCGCACTTGTTTACCTTTGTTTTATGTGTGCCAATAAGACAAGGCTTGAGACTAAAGCATCCGCTATGATTGCACTCTGCAACTTGATAAAACTATTGAAACCAGCCATCTAAAATCTGTAGAGTGTTTGTGCACCACTCAAACTCAAATACTGCGTATGCACCCGCAAAGGCATGACAAGATAAAGGCCATGACGGTGGCATCTTGGTTGCATTCAGTTTTGCGTCCTAATTTTCCAAAGTCCATCTTGAAAGGTTTCCACGATCACTTTCGTTAGTACAATGCTGCAAAGGTAGGCTTTGTTTGGGTTCTGCTGTTGAATTTTTGTGCGCCTAATATATCGCCGTCATCTTACCGTTCCTACTTGTAAAAATGTCCATTCCAGCTCGGTATGTAGCTGAAAACTTTTCAGAGTTCACTTTTTCTTACCACGGAATCACTGTGGGTTCGAGGGTAATGAGATGTACAGTATTTCTTGGCTACACTAGAATTTGATAAATGTCCGATAGCGAAACTCAGACACATTTCTTCTGCTGGCGGTATTTAACCATTGAGGTCGGCGTCGGGTAACATTGGTATTTCTATTTATTTATTTTTTCAGGAAGAAAAACCTGCATCTCGACTCCCGTTTTCTGCTTGGCCTAGAACATGGTGCTCTGAAGTTGAATAGTTGGATTATTACAACAGTTTAGACTGATTTTATGGAGTCAATTAGTTGTTCTCTTTTCTCACGGAAACCCCAACCGTCAACAGAATGTTTTTTGTTTGTCGTTTTCAAGCAAACTGAAAATGTCCTTTTTTGTCATTCCGCCAGTATCGTCGCATCGCGATTACTCGATTCAGCTCTCTTTTGTCAACATATACAAATCGTGGCAAAAAAAAAAGGGGGATTGGCGTGTTTTGAAAAGACCTTTTTGGTCGCTGTGCTTGCAAGTACGAACTCAGTGACAACAATTAGAAATGTAGGCCTCAGGACAATTTAGAACCCTGTGTGCCACTTTAAAGTATTGACCCACAAAGAGCCACATAATGAGGACTGTTCCACTTCTGGATACCCCTGTTCAAAGTAATAAATTCAGTTGCAGGTGGTGTAAGAGGTGTGGCCTCATCTCTGTGGCAACCATTATCTGTCATTATCAAATACTTGCTGGTTGTGAAAGGGGTGTAACCCCATTACAAGAAACTGTTATTTTTTTTTAATAATAAATTGTTTCACCGTCTGTGGAATGAAGCGGCGAAAGCATCACATAACAACATTTTCCTCATCGCTGCAACAAATTCACTAGCGACTGCACGTTAGTGGCGGTCGACAACGAGTTACATAGCACGTTGCCTGACTGAACCTGCCTGTTGGTTCTCCTTTGGGTTCTGTCCAGGTACTCTGATTTCCTCCACGGTCCAAACACCTGAACATCAGGAAAATTGCCAGCTAATGTTTTGTCTCGAGAGTGTGCCTGAATGATTCCATCCAGCCATTACGTGAAGTCTCATAATAAGCGAGGCTTATCTTGTGAAACACTGCGCTTGATTGGCAGGTTGGCCCCATCACCTTTTCGTGACTTGCTTTATGGTTTCCTTTATCTGCCATGACTGCGGTCATGCAGAGTTTCTCTCTTTGCTGATGATAATTCTCTTTTTTTTTTGAGTAAACATGGCCAACACCTAACTCAATATTGTGTTCCAATACAAGGTCAGCGACTTTTATCTACAACTTCCAACGCAACATGACAAGTAATGATATGTCATTGTGTAAGAACCTTTTAAGTGAAACAGTTCTGCTTTTGTCATGGTAATGGTAAACACTTTGCAGTTGTTTTACACTTGAAAAAGCGCCTCTACCTCCCCACCTCCAGCCCGCATCGTCCTCCCCAGTGCTTAAGGGAATGGCCTGTCTGTAAATACCACACTGTTCTTCAGCTGGTCTTTTAACTTTGCCTGCTGTTTCATGCTTGGATACTTTCTTCTTCTTCTTCTTCTTCTTCTTCTTCTTCTTCTTCTTCTTTCTTATTATTATTATTATTATTATTATTATTATTATTATTATTATTATTATTATTATTATTATTATTATGTGTGTGTGAATACAGCACGTAAGGCACAACCTGCTGACTGCAGAAGATAATTCCCAAGTGCCTGCTGTGCCTTGGGGAGTTTCCCTTTTCGCTGGCGCCATCTAGTGGCTGACTCGCACCATTCAAATTTTTATTTGATTGTTTTTTTTTCTCTCTCTCTCCCTCTCTCTCTCTTCCGTCAATATTAAGAGAGGGAGGCGCGCGCTCGCTCTCTGTCTGGCGCGTAATAGAGATCGGACGTGCCCGCCGATGACTTCTGGCAGCTACTAGCCGGCGTCAGTGATTAATGAATTATTGTTCTCAACCCCTTCTTCGGAGGAAATCGAAACTTCTCTGACTCATTCGTTTCCCGTGTGACGTCGTCGTCGCGCAGGAGAAAGCGCGCACGAGAAAGGAGAAGCCCGCACCTCGGTTCTCTCTTTGGTGAGAGCACACAGGTAAGCTGTCAGACATCGGACCTGCCGGAGTTGCGCTCCCTCAAGTCGATGCTTAGATCAGAAGTAATGATTCATTCATGATTCTACGATTCGGACGTTTTTGCCCTAGCCCTCTCTTGTTTTTGTTTTAGTGTTTTCTTTGTTTGTTTGTTTATTTATTTATTTATTTTTAGCCTTTCACTCTTTTGAAAAGAATGGGCCACTCCTTAGGTGGAGTCCTCAAATGTAACTGTAAAATGTACCCCCCCTCCTCCCTCTTTTGTCTTAATGTCTTCATGATGGCTGACAGATTTGGCTTGGGACCAGACGGTGTTGAATCACACAAGTCGGTTCAGTACACTACCTGTTGATTGCTTTTTCTTTTTTTATTATTATCATATTTTGATGAGTCACATTCTGCCCAGACTGGAATGGCTAAGAAAAGGCTCATGCTGTTTGTGTCTATGTGCATGCGCTCGTATATCATGCCCACACCTTATCCTGTTGTATTGTATTGTTTCTCCAATCAGGTCCACGATGGCTACCCATGACGACGACACCCCTGTTAGGTTCCTCTGCGCAACTGACACAGCGATCTACTTTGGAGGTGAAACTTATTTTATTTTATTTTATTTTACCCCCACCCCCGTTAAGTTCATGCTGCCTTTGCTTACAATTATCTCGTCGGTTCTTTTAATATCAGATTTGAAGGTTTTCGTGAGACTGACGTGTTCTTCCACCTGCGTCAAGGTGTCACGGGACGTCGCTGTGTGTGTTCATTGAAGGGAGGCTGGGTCTCGCGCTCCGCTGTTCCCTTCCAGGATGCTGCTCCAGCTCTCGCCCACCTGGAGCAGCATCCTGGAGGGGGTGCGAACGGAAAACGGAGGGCACGACCGGAGGGCATGACCGGTCAAATCTGGCGGGTGGGTCACGGCTTTCATAGGCATCAGCTCATAAAGAAGACGAGGCACTCACCAGCATCGCCAGACACTCTGGCGAAGGTGGAAGAACACGCCGAAACACGTCAGGTTAACTGACAACCTTAACAAAGAGATGACTCAAACCACTTTCCCTACTGGGTCTTTGTTCTCACCGCATAGAGTCAACATTAGAATTTTTTAATTTTTTTTTTACAGTTTCCATCTTGGGCGACACAGTGGCGCAGTGGTTAGCGCTGCGGTCGTGGGTTCGATTCCGGGGCCCAGACCTGTGACCTTTCTGTGTGGAGTTTGCATGTTCTGCCCGTGTCTGCTAGGGTTCTCTCCGGCTTCCTCCCACAGTCCAAAAACATGCATGTGAAGTCAATTGAACACTCTAAATTGTCCGTAGGTGTGCATGTGAGTGTGAATGGTTGTTTGTCTCTATGTGGCCCTGCGATGAACTGGCGACTTGTCCAGGGTGTCACCCTGCCTTCGCCCTAAGACAGCTGGGATAGGCTCCAGCAGACCCCCGTGACCCTGAACAGGAATAAGCGGGTATAGAAGATGAATGAATGAATGAGTCGGAGGTGGTTAGGTTGACCTTCTGCAACCTTCATTCGGGATTTTTGAAAGAGTAGAAAAGATACTGACAAGACTCGCAGTGCGACCTCATTCCAAAGTGTTCGGTGCATCGGTATCTGAGGAAATCCAACTGAACTATCAGAATTTCATTTAAGTATCATTGAATTAAAAGTAGATTTGATTCATTAGCATCATTCTATACAGTATACGGCGTACATCATTTTTCACATAATCCTTCTGCTCTGTTTTTTTGTTTCTTTTATACCTTTTTTAAACAAACCCTGGATTCCTGGATTCCTGTCTTGTCCATGGTTTACTTTAAAGAAACTGTGACAGGTAAGTTATAGTCTGTGCAATTTGAAAAAAGGTGATAACATTTTGTAGAATGTACGTATTATTTTGTACAAAGTGTAGAAAAAATATTTATGAAAGTTATTATTATTATTATTATTAATAATAATAATAATAACAATAGTAATAATAAAATTAAAATAAAGAAAGCATAAAACAACGCAACCCAAGAGCAGTGAAGCATAAAAACATAACTTTAATGCAATGCATTCACCAACAACACCCTTTTAGTTGAATTGATTTGTGAACAAATGGAAATATTCTAAAGTTTTAACAATGAATATACTAGAAGAAAAACACAAAAGCATCAAAGATGCTAAAATCCATCCATCCATCTTCGAAACCTGCTTTCTCCTGCACTCAGGGTCACAGGGTTCTGCTGGAAGCAATCCCAGCTGTCTAAAGATGCTAAAACCTTGCTTGCAAATGCTTTCACTCACGAGTTACCGAATAAACCGACTAAAAGGTGTAGAGCGGTCCGATCCACAACTTGCTGTCAAATGTAGACATTTTTAGACTTGGAGTTGTCGCCTCCCCAGTCTCAACTCATACATGGATGAACATGTGTGTTGTCTCCATGCCTGAAGTCTTGTCCAGTCTAAGGTGTCCGTCTGGATGGTATATACACACAACGCCAGAGAAAAAGACACTAATTGGCTTAGGAATTTGTTTCCTTCAACAAACGAATAAAACCCATGTAGTTCATCGTTTGCATTGCCTTTGTGAATATTTCTACTATTTATCTTTTCATCAATTGCCATTTGCTCTTTGGTGACTGTTAAAAAAATACTTTTCTTTCAAACTCAGCATACAAGCTTAACTATGAAACATAGTATAACGATAATAAATATAATTTGGTGTTTTCATATAAACCTTTTTATAATAGTATATTGACACCTGTAGAACTCTTATTATGTTATTGGCCAGTTATATTTTTTACTGGATTTTAGCAGGTCATTGTGTCTCAAGACTTTTGCTAATAAACATTTGCTGGAGTATCATTCTGGCTTTTGTGTTTCCACACAAAGTTGATTGTTGATTATGTCACAACTGTGTAATATACAGGTTTCTGTTTTCAAATTACAGGTTTGGCTGAAGACAGGTTCATGAAAAGCGATCATTTGATGCAGAAGATTTTCAAAAGCCGCGACATGTTTCTGACTGTAAAAGACACACAATTGCAAACATCAGACAAGTGTGGTAAGATACTGTGACATACTCCAAACTCATTCCGCTTTCAATGCCTGACTATTAATAGTATGAAGGAAAGAAGACAGACAACATGAACATAGAACTGTAGCTACTGTTAATTTACATTGAGGTAGAAATTCTGAAATTCTGAAATAAATAAATAAATGTCTGTTCTAATTTCTTCACTTTCTGTTTAATTTTAGTAAAAAGTGAAAGAATCCTGATCTATTTCAAAAACAAAAATCCCCTCAATTTTGTATTAGCATTGATATTCTTGCAAGACAAGCAGACCAAGTTGACGGGCTAAGCAAGTTTCTCCTTTTGAGGAATTGATACCACCGAGTAGCGGCATATCTTCTTTACGATGCCCACACTCCAGCCTCTTATTTCACAAATGCCAGAAGAATTTAGGAAGTGTTTTCCGATATTTTAAACAATTTAACACGGAAGTAGCTGAGCACACACATTGAAAATGATGCATTGCACACATGAAGGAATGTGATATTTCATTTAAGATTGCACCAGTCATACTTTGCATTGGTTTTTGGGGTCACTTTATGAAGTCAACGTGGTTAGCGACGACAGCCGTGGAAGCTAACGGGGATCTGAATAAAGAATAATGTGTGTCGTTTAAGTAATGACAGACATGCCAGCAGAATGACAGAATTCCTCAGACAATGTTAGGGTTACATAGAGTTAGGCTAACCCTAGGCTAACCCTAACCACATGATAGAAGTGACTGTCGCGACCAGCAGTGACTCACGTGGAGGAAGAGGCAGACACCGCAACATCTCAGACCTCATGGCTGCTTCACAACGGCTCTCAAGTGATTTCTGTTCAGCATGACCCCTGTGCAAAAAATAGCACATGGTCACTAAATAATTTAAAGTAACTTTAATGCTAATAGGTGCACTATTCAGAGTCGAAGCGGCTTTGGCATTGATGAAAACGACAAGCACAAACACTTCCAGGCACACGCAGCCGATAGAAAACATTTTATTCGTGTCGTCTTCGAACGACGACGATCCCCAATCATCCTGTGACATGTCGACGCGTGTCTCTCGCCTCTCTTGTCTTTTGCCAGAAGACCCATTCTGCATCCAGCCTTACCGGTGCTCGGAGACAAACCAAACAGGAAAGGCGGTGATGCTCTACATCAATCAAGAAGACGGCAAGAAGAAAGTGGTGTTCTGCAAAGACGCGCGCGAGGTCTCTCTCGATAATTTGGTGAGCGCTGCCTCGCGTCCAGGCCGTTTTGTTCGCGCAGGGCCCAGTTTTAACCATCCGGAGCACGTGCGGTGCATTTGCATTCGGGGTGGGTCCAAAATCCACTCATGCTATTTTTAACAGGGGAATGGTTGATGTGCAGAATTAGCCTCAGTCTCCTCATGAACCGTGCGTGCGTTTTTGGCGCAACGCGATAAATCGCTGTGTAAATCTCCCATCCCATTGAACAGCCAGTTGTGGCTGGCGCGTTTGCCAGGTAGTTAGCAACAAACGCATCACTTCAGAAGAAACGCATCCGCTCGGATGCCAGTCAGACCTGTAAAACGGGCCTGACTGAGGTCGTCAACCTGGCGGCTCCGTTAGAAATAACAACGTTTTATTGCCACGACCGGGCAATAATTAAGACACCTTCACCCCTTGTTGACTGCGATGAGCTGATTGTTAATCAATACAAGAACTGGCGTGCGTATTTTAAATTGGTCGATGTAGACGATGATAATGTTTTACATTGTAATCCTTTTGTCATATTTTGCGCGTGTGTGTGTGTGTGTGTGTGTGTGTGTGTTTGTGTAACAAGCAGAGTGCCCAGGCGTTGTGTAGGCGCATATCACTGTCTTCCAGAGGTGGCAAAAGTATTCACATTTTGCACTTAAGTAAAAGTACAGCTAGTTGTGTAAGTACTTGGATAAAAGTCAAATCACTCATCTGACTCTTTTATTCAAGTGAAAGTAAGAAAGTGCAGGTTCTGAAATCTGAGAACTTCTCGGCCATTAACGAAACAATGCATTCTTTGATTTTGTGTGTGTGTGTGTTTACAGGAAATTCCACAAGATATTGACGAAAACGGACACAAGGCTATATTCTACCTGAACAAACTATCAAGTGCGAAGTGCATTTTTGAGTCATCCTTGTATCGCTCTCACTATCTGGGATTTAATCACAACAGCGGTGAAGATCATGACACGCTGGTCCTGCTCCACAAAGCCGAGGATGAAGTCGACGAGGTGTGCAACATTGATGTTGAGGACTTCTGAACTGCCGTGAACGGACTGCTTGACACGGAACAGTTGGATTCTCCAGAGAGCGTAATGTTTCTCCGTGTTGTATTTTTCAAAAAGAATAAAAGCAATCAAAAATATTCAAATAGGATTTATTGAATTGCAGATGTAATTTGTTTTATACTGTAAATTGGCAAAAGTGCATTTACAATAACCGCTTGAAAAACAAAACAAAACAACAAAACCCAGCGTATTGTGAAATATGAAAACTAACTTTCACCAAGTGAATAATGAACATGATGTTAGCACACTGGCAGCAGACAGTCAGCGCACCTCTGAGGTGTCAACAACACAGACAGCACAGGTTTTACGTCACCTTTATTTGAATTTTTTTTTTTTTTTTTTTTTTTAAACTTCACTAAATTTGAACCAGCAGTTAAAGCCGCATGCAGAAATCTTTGTGTGCGCCTAACAATCATATACGCCACGACAACGTTTTTCAAGATGCGTTTGCTCACGCCCTCCGGTTTCCTTTTTTTTTTTTTTTTCCTGTTCACCCATATTGAAAATAAATGTACACTCCACAAATGCACGGGTGCTTTTATTCATTGCAGTTCTTGATGAGAAAAATGACATGGTTACGCTTCAGAGCAACAGGTTAGATTTTAGAGTTGGATAAGTAAGAGAGGTTTTCCCTACTTCTGGACTTGAGTTGCCAGAGTGCAGGTTGCCAGGTAGGTAGGTAGGTAGGTAGGTAGGTAGGTAGGTAGGTAGGTAGATAAACGCTGGACGGCTTGAACTTTAAATTGACTCCTTCAGCTCTAGCGTTCCTTACCCTCGACTCGCCACAGCGCCGCAGATATTCAGCCTGCTCGGAGTGACCCTCCGCTCCTGTGATTTGTCGCTTGCACAAACGCAGACCACGGAAACCGCTGCCGCGGAGTGACGATGGAACGACACTGACAAAGAGGTAAAGTGTAAAACGGAAATCTGCCACTGAACCGCCGCTCAGAGAGGCTTCAAAAGTAAAAATGCAAACTGGATTGTCGGTCGATGACCATCCTTTTAAGACGTGCTTCAGGGCCTGCTTGGTGAACAATGTGCGCATCCTCAGTACGAGGCGGAAAAGCGGATAGGCCGTTTCTGTTGAACTGGTGACAGTAAAAAGGGAGAGCGGAAGAGACTGGGGTTGGGAAGAGGAAGAAAGATCCAGACAGATTTCATGATCTCACCGACACGTTTAACGGAAGCAGAAAACTGAAAAGCAAATTGATCGCTGTGTCCAAACTGAAAGACAGACGGCCTCAGTCGATGGGTGACACTTACACTTCGACATGCCAATCGATTACTTAAATAGCCTCAAAGTGTCTATGTATATGTATAATAATTTACATGGAATATCATGAATTTCTTTTCTTTTTTCTTTTTTTTTTTTACAGTCAGACAAGAGAAAATTCCCCAGACATCCGAGTGTTTATCACCACTTTCCCAGTCGGTCAGAGTTTATTTGCTCCAGAGGAGGGCGATGGCTTTGCAGATGCCCACGTCGTTGTAGTTGAAGTAGCACAGACCGGCAAAGGTCACGGTGGACAGGAGGAAGAGGCCCGTGTTGGCCATCTTGACCTTTGCGTCACCGTGAACGTAGTCTGTTAAAACCTGCCCGAGGCCCCTGCAAAGAAAAAAGAATAATAATGAAAAATATATATATATATATATATATGCCCCTCCTGTTATGTTGCGGCTTCAGGATGTATCTGCTCTATTCTGACCGGGGAGAGGAATTGGCCCCAAATGGATTTTTCTTGGCAATCAAACCGACCCTTCGTTTTCATTTTCATTTAATTCCCCTTTAAAATGTACGAGATACATTGCATGAAACAAGTAAGAGCTGCACCAGTTCAGCTCAGCGCGGCTAATAATTGCTTGCAGCTTGAACCCAGGGATCCGAGGTGACCCTCAGCGTACGTGCACGGGGGGCCATCAACACGCGTGTCAGAACTCATCAGGGCAGACATCGGGGCGGCTCAACGTTTTCGCAACGACGGCGTCCAATCGTGGGTTTATCATCTGTCCGTCTGTCTCAACCGCAACGACGTGGTTGCAAGAGTTTCTTTCATGGAGTTTTTGCGCTCGGTTCAGGCATTCCTGAGCGCCACAGAATCCCATTAAGAACAGACCATTGCCTGCCCCCCCCGGGCGACGGCGAACAACACGGGACCATTTAGCTGACCGATGTGAGGGTACACGGCTTAAATCTGCACCCGCGGCCTCCCCCATCCCTCATCCCTCTTGCTTGAATTACCGCTGCGCGCATGACTGATTTTGCGGCCCCTCCCCCGACTCCACGCCGAGGCTCAGTTTTCACACGACAGGTAGACATCGGCGCGACGCTGAGCCGCAGCCGCTTTCTCAGGCGCGGAGAGGGTCGACGCCAGCCGTGGCTCGACGTGAAGCGAAAGAGAGCCTTGCACGGCGGCTAGTTCAAAGACTTGCAGTCAGTGCGAGCAGAAATCAGATTTGACTGCAGTCAGGGTCGTTTTTGACTGTGACGAAGCAGAATACAAGCCAAAGAAGACAAGCTTAAAAAAAGAAGAAAAAAAACCCCACAGTGCCAGATTAGCGGTAAGTGATAATGAGGCAGGTGTTTGTTGGTACACTCCCAAACTGCTTCATACAGGGTTCAGTTCAACACGGTGGTGCTTTATGCATTATCACTTCAATGTTATTGCTTTGCCGTGTCTCCAACGTGCATGAATGTCTTGAGTCGTTGTCAAACTAGAGGTAAAAAAAAAAATCGTATTCATCCTCTTTGAAATGACGCGAGAGAAACGAAGCTCGTTCAATATTCTTCAAAGTTACCTCTCCAGTTTCCAAATGCTTTTGGGTTTTTGGCCGAAGGGAGAGGCAAAAACATAAAATAAAATAAACCCAACATTTGAAAGTAATCCACCAGTAATACCAGATTAGTCTTGATTCACAACGTACTACCTGAAATACGAGAAACACACAAGTGGAACAAGTAAGAAAAACAAAATCATGGCACTGGGTGCGTACTCCAACCACAAACCCAACGCGGAAAAAAACCCAGTTTCTGCCGTTCTGCTGTGGGCGACTGTAACAGTAAGTGAAACGTCATTGGAAAATTTGGGTCAGAAGTGCGAGAAAGCTTCAGGCCCCCACGTGAGATATCCGAGAGGTCATTTTAGCATTTTTATTTATTTATTTTTTAAAAACCGCGCGAAGTCGTCGCGCTCCTGGAAGCATGTCATTGGTTCATGTTGGCCGGTGTCTTACCAGTGTCCGTGCAGGGTGAGCGCAGCGGCCAAGGAGTAGTCGATGGCAGGACTGGGGTAGAAATAGGCTGCGGGTCCCATGGCCAGCAGCAGGATGCTGAGGACTCGTTCGGCCGTCCAGTGCAAGGAGGCGGCCTTGGAACCAGAACCCGCTGCGGAGCAAAGGACAAACCACATGGTCATCAAACACCATCGTTCCGGTCATTCTAGTCAATTATAGAAGGTAACAGTCCAAACAGTTGAACAAAACACATACCACATTCCACTTTCTCCACTGGTATTTTCTTATATTTGATCTTGTCTACAAAGTCTAATGACCCTAATGATCCAATGACTTGTTCAAAAACAAAAAAAAAAAAAAAAACAAACATCAAACTGTCATTTCAATCTGCTGAGCTTGCAGCGCACATCTGGCCGTGTGTACCGCAGTGATCTACACACTGACCCAATTGGGGTTAAACTGGGTGAAGCATGCAGGCGGTAAGCAAACCCAACATGAATCCGGTGTCAAAATACAGGCTGTGCACTCGCGTGCGAACTGCTAAATCTAGACCACAAAACACCAGCCCAACAACAGTGGCAAAGTGTCACGACATTAACTGGGACAAGGCAAGACAGCTGCACTTCGAATCAATCCTGCCTTTTCGTGCAGTCTGCAACACGGGACTGGCATTTGGTACATACATTCAGGTAGAAACATTTAGGGTGAAACTGTAAAATAGCAAAGTTGCTGTTGTAAAATGAGTGGCTCACTGCAAGACCTTGTTTACGGAGGCATGCGGTCACTCGCATTCATTGTGCTGTCTCAAGAAAGAATGCAAGACGCGTGCTTCCTGTATGCACCTGCTTTGTTGGTATTTGACTGTCTTTTAGCAACAGGGACAAGTAGATTCTTTAAGACCCGTATTCCAGAATCAAACATTTTTGGGAAGCTGTTGTTTTGATGTCTGGGTCTTACTGTTCCCGTTCTCTTTAGTTTGACTATATTTGGATACTGGAATGACCTCCGCGCGTCGTAGCATTTCAGTACTGACCGTAGAGAGCCTGTGATGCATGGATCCTTGCCGTCAGCATGTACGGCTGCTCCTGGCACTTGTGCGGTACAACCAGTGGCCTGGCCAGCAAAGTACTTTGGTAGAAGAGAGCTGAAGAGAAATGACACAAAGTTACGCAAAGGTGACCAAAGCTACGCTGGACGCCAAAACAATAGTGAATTTAGTCGGTTTGTTGTCAGCATGTTTCAATAAAATAATATAAGCCCAATTGTTCACTCCTAGAAATGACAAACTTCCCAATTATTTATTGAGCAAGACTATTTTGGCTGGGAAAGACTAGATTAGCTAATATTAACATTTTAAAGTAGGCACTGAAGTCAGACTTATTATTATTATTACTATTATATAACTACATTCTCTGCTACAGCACCGTCACCTCACATGACCCTTTATTGGTACACATTGCAATGTAGTTGCCCTCATGCATGCCGAATCCAAGCAAGGAATATGACATTTCAGACTGTGTTGCGTTGAAGCGCTAAAGTCACTGAAAATTCGACAACACGCGCGTAAATCAGGAAATCTAGGAACGTTTGAGTAGAGTCTGGCGTAAGGCTGTTCTTCCGCCTGTGACGTGTAAGTCCATTAGGTCACGGCTGGACAGCTTGATAAAACCACAGTTTAACAGAACGGATACACCCGTCATTCTTCACACAGTCCAAACGTACAGAACATAATGTCAACCACTTACGGCAACATTATACTGCTATCATTTCAAGCAGGTTCAGTAACAACAAATCACTTCGCGCAATTTTGCCCTAGTAGAAGTCATTGCTTTAGACTGAGCACTCTGCTACTAGCGACTGTTCCTTTAAGACAACAATCCGTCCAAGTCACGATCTCAAATGGTACAAATTCGTGATGACCGTGAGTCCACACTTCCTCCATTAAGACCAGACATACCCAAATATGATTGAAATACTCACGTTTGACTCCTCTGCGACAAACAGAACTCAACCTGACAATCGCCGCCATGATGATCGACCAACCAAGGTCACAACAAGTACCCGGATGTAATTGCCCAGACGACAGCCGTAGCACAGGCAGTTTGCGTGCGCTGAGAAATCGGACTGATACGATTGTTAAAAAACAAAACAAAACGAAAAAACAAACCAAAATATACATAAAAAATAAATAAATAAAATAAAAGTACTAAAAGCAATGCCGTCTAGTTAAATAAGTGTAATTATTTTTCGGGTGCATTGTTCGTATTGCCATAACAAACTTTAGAATAAAACTTGAGAATAAAATAATAAAGTGCTTGTCTTCAGCTTTAATGTTTTAAAAGACACAAGCAAAAGAAACAAAACAAAACTTGATAACGGCAATGATCCAGTAACGATCGGATTTTTGCCTGCATGTATACGGGCTCACTGATTTACACATGGATCCCCCCTGTTTACTAGCAAGCATATGATTTGTAGATCTGGTACTGGTACTACGTCACGCCCACTACTACCGGTGGATGCGAAGGTCATATCGGCGCAGTTCTGCAGCTTGTATATAATAGCTTATATAAACGTTTACATTTTAGAATGGACAATTTTGACAACCTGAGTGCTTCCGAAAAGGCGGAGGCAGCGGAGCTGCAGCGTCTGATCGCCGTCGAGCAGCAGAAAGCGCAATTCCAGGCCCAGGTTCGTAAGCTAACCTAACGTGTTAGCATTTCCGAGGTGTCCCTTGACGTGCAAGACATGTGGGGAAAATACTAAAGCTTGAATTTCAGTGTCAGTAGCAAAATAAACAATCTTGATATTTACATACTGATACGAATAGATAGAAGAACGGCTCTTTTCTTTAGCTGAGGTCGAGCTTGCATCTGCGCTTTCACAATTTAAGTATTAACATGATTTCCGTATGTGATTATTCTGCCCAATGTAAAACTGAGCTGCGTAGTGTTATCAGGCTGTAAAGATGATAAGTTAAGTTCGACACATGTTGCTTATTTGGTATGTTTAACGAAACACATGCTTTACACTCTAACGTCACATCCGGGTGCACCGTAAATTTCCGGGTAAAACAATAACGCGAATGGTTCCATGTCTTGATCGCGAAGGTTGCTGTTCGTCTTCTTAATTACCTTTAATGACCCAGTCGTAAAACTTTAAAATAAATATAGTGGCGTTTCAAAAGTCCATCAATTTAATAAGTTGAGTTCGCAGTTGAGAGCTTTTTATTGTTATTTTTGTTTTGTTTCAGGTACACACTTTCACTGATGTCTGCTGGGACAAGTGTGTGGACAGCCCAGGCTCAAAGCTGGACTACCGGACAGAGACCTGCTTGCAAAACTGCGTTGAGCGCTTCATTGACACCACCCTAGCCATTACCAACCGCTTCACTCAGATGGTGCAGAAAGGTGGACACTGATAACAGAAGATACAAGCTTAATGGACTGTTTAATATTACAAAAGCAATGATTCCTTGTCATGTCGATGGAAGAAGATGTGAAAGAGGACACGTTATCAGTAGCTTGTCTGTTTTTGGATAACCTCAAACAAGAAATACCTCCTTTAGCTGGGAAGTCATGTAATTGTATCCTCGTGTGGCACAGTGCATTCATCCTTATCATTGTGTCCGTGACACCTCATGTTTGAAGTTAAATGCTGAATAAAAAGGAAAAAGATTCCAGCAGTGGTAACTGCAGTTTTGTGTGAACAGGGCATTTCTTAAAGCTGTTTGTAAGATGGCAGTACGTTTATAATTATCTGTGTATCATCATCGAAAAGGCAAGGCAGATGAATGAATAAGGGTCACTTATTACAAATAAGCAAGATAGGACAAATAAAGAAGGCACCAAAATCATCAGAAACACTAACACCACAGAAACCACCAATAACAATTTTAATATTATAAGGACACACTACAGTGCAGTGGTTAGCACTGTCACCTCACAGCCAGAAGGTTGTGGGGTGGACCCAGGGGACTGGGTCCTTTCTGTGTGGAGTTTGCATGTTCTCCCCGTGTCTGCCTGGCTTCTCCAGCTTCCTCCCACAGTCAGGAAACATACGTAAGAGTTGAATTGGGAACTCCTTAATTATCCTTGAGTGAATGGTCGTCTGTCTTTGTTAGTCTTTCTATGTGTACCCTGCCCTTGTGCGATGATAGGCTCCAGAGAACTATGTGTTAATCATATTTAATTTAATAATCATAGTTTCTTCCCACTCAATAGTTGTTTTGCTACTCATTTGTATGTTTTTGTAGACACAAACTGTTAGGTCAATGGTAAATTGATTAAGCGTCATTTGAAAGATTCTTAAGGTAAACTTGGAATATAGTCACTTTTTAGTCATACGCTTTATTCTGCAGATCTGTAAATGAAATAAACAAATGGTAAAAGAAACAGCATATTCTTTACGAGGAGTAATAAAATAATAAAATCATGACAACAAAAAAATTGGATGATGGAATATATATATAAAAAAGAAAACCTCTAGATAGTTTGGCTGTTTATATTTCTTGATGCTCTGAGCGCTGCTTTCATTGCAGTTTCGATCCACCCGTGCGGCGTAGCTGTATGTTCTCCCGCAAAGTGCACCCGCCCCTCGCTCTGGAACAGTTCCTTGGCATAGTATGCCTGCTGGTAGGGTGTGAATATGGCGAAGGCTCCCAGGCTGTAAGGATCTAGGCCCCACTTCTTGACCAGCCCCCCCGTCCACAAAGGCCTGATGTGCTCGCCGTGGATCTTCACCAAGTCATTCAGGACCTCAGCCATCAGGTCCTCCTCGCTCATACCCTGGAAGAGGGTGGAGTCGTCAGAGCAGGTGTAAGAGGCGAGGAGGACGCCCGCGCTTGTGCCGGGGAAGTTGTGGCTGGGGTAGTAGATGAAGCGGGAGGGGCGGTCAGTGATGCTCTTCCCTCCTGCGATTCCCTCCGCCTCCCAGAAACGGTCCCTGAAGCTGAGGATCACCTTGGTGGAGCTGGCATAGTGAACGGAGCGCAGGGCTTCCATCTTGTTTCCGGAGAGCGGGGGCTGGAAGTCGATGAAGAGGGCGGCTTTGGCTGTGGCCGTAACCAGAACATAGTCCACGGTGAGGTTGTTCAGGGACCCCGAGGCTCGCTCATCGTGGTACGACACTGTCACACTGCTGCCGCCTGATTGGTTGATGAGCTTGACCTTGGAGTTGAGGAGGATGGTGGCGTTCAGCAGCTGGTAGAAAGCCCTGGGAAGGTGTTCGAAGCCGTCAGTCACCTCAAAGTACCTGGAAGAAAGAATCCCATTGGAACAATTGTAGCCAAAAAGGATGAAAAAGCCATTGCTGTAGTGATTTGATGTGACAGGTGTCACTTTGGTCAGGTAGGACGCTAACATAAGAGAAGAACTTGAGTTTTTGCTCTCTTTGTTTGTCAAATGGACAACAGCAGTAATGAAGCAGGGCACAGACAAGGGTATAGATTATTACCTTCACCAATGATGCTTCATCAAGACCAAAAGGTGTCAAATGTAGGCATAGGGGCCACACTTTTAACAATCCCATTTCATTAAAAATTCACCTAAACAATGATTTATTTTTTTTTTTAAGCAATAACTGTAAGAGCCATAATTTTAGGTTTTTGTGTAAAGTTCCTCTGAACCACCAGAGGGCAGCCTGCACTTATTTATGTTTACTTAAAGTTGGCTGCAAAGGAAACAAAGCACACTGTGAACCCGCAAGAAAACAGCAATGTTTAATCATTTCCATTTTAACAGAGAACAAGTCTATACTCCTAATCAGCAAGTCGTGGCTTAACGTAGGACTTTGTCACTATACTAACTAACTAGCCAGAAATGGGAAACATCCATACATGACCTGCTGTAGACCCTTTGCTTGCTGGGAGGCCAGAAAATAAGTTAGATCAAGGCAGACAACGAATTAGAAATTCTTTCATCAGTCCACTCCCAAATAGAGATTGATGGCGAAAAAAACAAACAGAGGGCTAAATGTGCTGTTTTCTGGAGATAGATAGAGTATAATTTAATAATTTATTGTAATAGGCTTTGCCCTTGGAATCTGAGGAGAAAAAGAAAGATCTCAAAATATAGATTTGTATTAAATTGTCTTACTCTGTCTTGTCATTGATGTCCGACTGTATGTACAGCATCTCAGTCAGTGATGTGTAGAAGAGGCTGTTTTCGTTCAGGATGTCCCCAATCATCCTCAAGGCTCCACGGCTCAGGCTGGCTTCCTTTACCAGATATTCCTGTGTGACGTCACACGGAAGTAATCACATTTTTTTTTTTTTTTTTTTGGAGATTACCCTGTGTCATTCGTGTATGGCAAATATTTGGATGAATTTTACCTTCACTGTGTACGAATCATATTTATCCAACGTGGCGGCACAGCCGAGGACCTGGAGGTCGTTCCTCACCTGCGCACACGTCACAGTTCAGGTTGGAAGACGGCATCTGGCACCCAGAGCGCTAAATGATTCTGTGAGTGGTGCACGAACCTTCCAGAGTGCGTCGCTGAAAAGCTGGGCGGCCGACTTCCCCTTCTCATTATCAGTGACGTTGTAGCGGAGCACGTCCGGGTCGTTTTCCACGGCGTACGTTTTCTGAAGCACTCCGTTAACGTAGTAGTAAGTGTTGATGTCATCTTGGATGAAAGGGTTGAGGGAAAGTTGCAGTTTGGCAACAAAAGACAGCAGAATCCTGTGAAACATCAAGAGAGCTTACATTCTCCTTAGGTCTGAACGGAGTAGGATGACACATCTGAGATATTGACATCAATTAGTTAAATGAGCGTGTCTTCTGCTTTTTCCACTGCAAAATCTGTGGTTGACTCTATGTTGACTCAGTGTTGGCTCATCTTTCATTTGAATGTTTATTTTGATTTGCAATTTGAATGTGTTAACATTAATTCATTGAGTCAAATTAGGAAATTAGGAAAAAAAAGTCATCCATGCTCAGGTTTCTCTCTTTCTGATCTTTATTTTTTTTGTTTTTTTAACTGAAATATCTGGTTGCACAACATTTAGTAAATATGAAAGCCTGCCTGGTCCAGGGATGATGTGGTGTTATTGTGTCTAGGGACACGTGTTAATTGTGTCTCAAGAGGACCCTGTTGAGAGAAAAACTTTTAGACCTTTGTTTAGATAAGATAGTTGCTAAAACAAACTTCACTAACTTTTGCTAACGCAGTGAGGAAGTAGAGCTGCAAAACTTGGTAATATATTCAGTTTTTTTGTGATTTGTGGATCATGCCGCTGATCATCATGACATTAACATACTTAACAAACATACATTAACATATAATTATTCATCATTCATTATTATTTGCTTGAGCTCCATTGCCAATATAAATGATCTTTTAATATTTCAATACTAATACAATCACACCTTGAAACTTCTGTTAAAGGTAAACATGCTTTCATTGAAACCATTGTCGCTGGTTTGTGTATTACTTCTTGTTCACTTCTGAAATGATAACTGACCAAATAAACAAACTAAACTAAACCACACTAAGTCACAGAATGCAACAACATATGGATAACTCATTAAAAACTTACTTATTATTGGAAATGTTAATGCTTATAGTTCATTCTAATAATAATAATAATAATGCTGAAGTAATGACGAAAAACAACACTGTCTTGCTTTTTGCTTTGATACTAAAATCAAGTCAAAATGTTAACCAGTAAATACTGCCATTTAGTCCAGTATAGGCCTTGTGTGATGAACATGTTACATAAAAGTATCCAAAAGTAATGCAAACTTGAGTTGAGTTTTAAACTAATCCTTTTCCTTACACCAGTATGAATAGTTAAGGTCGCCACCAGGAGGTGAACAAGAAGTTCTATTTCACCACTCGGTAGATGACTTTTACCTCTCTCTAATATACAGTTCATAACTAAGCCCATCATCCATTTATTAAGAAAGCACCCTTGATGTTTGCCGCCGGGCTCTGTTGTAACGTCACGAGACAGCTATCACTTGCACTCACTTGTGAAAACTGGGAATCCTCATCGCTCCCACTTCTGCATACCAGCCCTCCTTCCTGTTCCTGAAGGTCTCAATTCGCCCGCCAATACGGCCGCTGGCTTCTATTATGGTCACCTTGCAATCCAGATGAACACATCATCATCATCATCATCATCATCAGTATCAGTATGTGGCGCAGGTGTATCCGTTTTCACACGTTCCCTGCGCAAGAAGCAGCGAGCTCTTTACCCGATGGCCGGCATCTTCCAAAAACTTTGCAGCGGTTAGCCCAGCGATGCCCCCGCCAATGATTGCGACATGGCGAGGGGTCTTCGTGGTGGGAAGACCTTTGTTCACGATATCCAGGAGCTCGCTGTAGTCGCTGTCCTGGAGGCAGTCAGACAGGGGGTCTCCAAAGATACCGCTGACCGCGAACACCACAACACCGACAAGTACCAGGGGGACTGAATGCAGAGAGAGAGAAAAAAATGGCCCTCGTGATCAGTTGAGTAATGCAAAAACCAGCCTAGCACTTTTAAAAGAGAGTGACTCATCCCACTGGAGACAGTGGGATGAGTCACCTCGAAATAAAAACATTTCAGTTTTCCTTCTGCCCTGCTGGGTGGTTAAACACAACTAGACTGGCATATACAGAACTGGCAGTTAGTCAAAGACGAATCAAGTGGTTATATTTTTATCACAAATTTGATTATATGCGCTAAGGTGAAAGGTAAAATATTTCAAGGTAATTGCAGCAAAGTCTATATACACCATAATGTAGAGGTGATCTGTGAACTACTCACAGAATTTGCACAGGGCCATGTGAGGGATCATCTTAACGATGGAACTCCACAGGCTGGACTTTTGTCTTCTGCTGTTGAAGCTCTGAAAAGACAAACAGGGAACCGTGCAGTGACAAGTGCGATGCAGACTTGACTTAAAAAACAACAACAACAACAACGCCCTGGCAAAATTAGAACCAAAGTCATTTGATATCCTGCCAAAGTAAATATGTTCCGTTTCCAAAAACGAGCTGCACAAATTTGAGTCCCTGAGCAACCATCACACATTGCAAATGCACATCATTAATCGCTGATCAAGGTCGCTGAGGCTTGTCTGTCGTTCCACTCACCCTTAGCAAAGGTATTGTCTCGTAAGTTGTCCTAAACCGAGGCATGACTGTGAAGGAGTGACAGAGTCCCCGAGAGAGCTGAACCGTCAGCACTTACACTCCATGCCGAAACAGCATGGAAAACCTGGGGCCACGGTGTGTGTGAAATTGCACAAAAACCTAATATTAATGAGGGACTGCACGGCTCCTCAGGTCTTCCAGAAATATTTTCCCACACTGGCTCGAGAGTCAACCACACTGAACAAATCAGATTAGTGAGGTGGTACTAGTCATCAGCATACCTCATTTCCTCCATCTTCACTCATTTCAATATCTGACCCTAAAGTGCTCATACACCGACAAAAAAAGAAGAAAATGAACAAATGCAACCTGAGCCTTTGCTTTTTTTTTTTTTAAATCGGGATAAGATGAAAGGGATGCCTATTCTCTGTGTCCCACATGTAAGTTTTTGGATGAGCTAATTCATACAGGCAAAAAAAAGAAAGAAAGAAAATAGAATAACTTACTCGTAATCCTTAATTGCCACAGCAATGCCAAACCCTCTCACGGTGTCTGCCGGACAATAGCAGATAGGCGGATTTTATAGGCTGCGGTAAATGAAAGCAAAAGCTCAAGGAACATAAGTTTCATCTTCCTCAACATCAATCTATACATAACATGTTTTATGTCATAGAGTGGATTAAAGCTAAACAGCCTCCACTGTTTCATTATGAAAGTAGTAGTATCAATTATATATTTTGATAGAGAAATTAAAAAGCAAAACCAAACAAAAGGCAAAAGACATCACTTACATCTGTGAACAGTTTTAAGCCCAGAAAAGCAGCTGAGAGACTTGTTCTGAATCCCAAAGCAGGCTGAAAATAAAATGCAGCTGGACTTGATCTGAACAAGATTTTAGGGAGGAAACTCACCTGACCAGTTCAGCATCGCATGTTATGAAACAGAGAGGCATAAACAGGTATATTACCAAGCTGAACACAGCACTGCGTGAGGTCAAGGGACAGGTTTTATTTCACATTTTGCCAGCATGTGTAGAAACACTGAGTTCACTGAACTGAAGGGGGCTTGAAGAGTTAAGTCAGCCATGTTAATGTATAATGTGTGCGGCACAGCTCACCTGTCACAACGGAACAAGAAATTACGAAGAGGTTAATGAAGTCAATTGCCCAGCCATGGCTAAATGTTGACTTGGTACAGCAGGGTCAGAGTGGTGCAGAAAAGAAGAAGAAGCAAAGACTGGTAACAGTTAAATAGGCGCAGCTTGCACATCCATGCTTTAAATGCTACAAACAATAAAAAAAAAAAGCCAACTAAATTTTTGCCTTCTAGGAGCCAGCCACTAGCGGAAAGCAAGGCTGTGCTGGGCAAGAAGAAAACATCCTTTCTGGGACAGATGCGCATTATATACATTTACTACATTTCCGAAAAATGTCTGATGACTTACTGTTACAGCCTGAAACAGATGGACCCAAAATGTAGGGGACTTGGAAGAGCTCTGAGAGTTGCTCTGAGGACAAACTCTGTGCCCTCTGGCAGTCTTGTCAGCACTTGTCTGACTTGGTCAACATATTCCTTGTAGCTACGGGGAGGAAAAAAAATCAAGATGTCATCAAGATAAAAACAAACAAAAA
This sequence comes from Thamnaconus septentrionalis, assembly GCA_009823395.1. Taxonomy (NCBI): domain Eukaryota; kingdom Metazoa; phylum Chordata; class Actinopteri; order Tetraodontiformes; family Monacanthidae; genus Thamnaconus; species Thamnaconus septentrionalis. The sequence goes on along the minus strand of CM020510.1, from coordinate 20,403,571 downwards.
AACCCAAAACAAACATGTTCAGACGGTATCTGAGCCCACCATTCACTAGAGCCTAAGAAACAGTAGATATATAAGTCAAACTAAAAAGGCATATCCAAATTTGAAAATGTCCTAAATGTGTATTGAATGCCGTCTTCCATTCATCCCTTTCTCTGATTCTGATCAGGTGATAGGTGTTTCTCAAGTCCAGTTTACAGAAAACAATGGCATCGTAGAGTGGAGAGAATGGTGAATTTAGGAGCGGGAGAGGAAAAAGGTTTTTTCACTGTGATATTGTTTCGGCCTTTATAGTCTCAGGCTTAATGTTTTGTCCTTTTTTTCCCCACACAGAAAAATCCAGGTACCACTGGAGGAGCGAAGGAACGGCTGAGACCCACAGTAAGCGACTCATTGATGCATTTCTCCGTAGCTTCCTTTTCAGGTTTGGAGAGGTTGTGCAGTCTTTTGGGTGGGGAGTGGTGAACCTGGGAGCAGATCAATACTGCAGTTGTATGGTCAGTGAGGTGGGAGAACGACAGCCTGGTCTTCACATCTTTTAAATCAAGATATTTAGAGGGGAAATTATTCAAGTCTATGTCCTCAGGTGATTGTTCGATACTGGAAATGTGTTGGGGGAAGAGCTGACAGTAGACAATGTTTTTATATTTATACACACACATTTTTAAATTAGCCCTTGAGGGACAAATAAAATGTGTTATTCTAATGTGAAATGGACTTGTTCTGACAGACATAATGACATTCAGGTAACTGTGACATCAGGTTTATTTTCACAGTTAATGCTCCACTAGCTCATCAGAGAATGACACTTCAAATCACCTGATCTAAGTTTAAAACCACTAAAGCATACAATTTAATAGGATGGCTGTCATCCATAAGAGAGTCACACACACACACACACACACACACACACACACACACACACACACACACACACACACACACACACACACACACACACAGTGTCAGTAGTAATATCAATCACATTTTTCATTTCTGTCTGACTCAATGACGGGGGGAACTGGCATGCAGGGAAGAGCCATGTCATTTATAGTTTTTTTCATATGGTGTTATTCTGGGAGCTGCGATAATATGTTCCGGTTAGTGCTCTTTCGGAACGTCCCTTCAAGTCCAGACACAATTTCCCATGAGCCTTCACGGTGTGCAGAAGCGTTGCCAGCTGCTTAAACATTTCGTTATACAGTCAACTCTTCATGAAATACATGTTCACTTTGAATTTTAATTTACCGCCATAATTACATTGCGACCTTTCTCCTTTAAAACATCAACCGAAGCAAATAGTTTAAAAATTACAACAAAACAAAAACATAAAACGTAGCATTACGTCACGAAACAGGAAGTCAACAAACTAGACCACTGGAAGACCCTCAGACCTCCGTCCGTCTGACAGCCTGTGCAGGTTGAAGAACATTTTATTTCAATTGAAATAAATAGTTTATTAAAATGCGTTTGGGAAAATGTACTCTAAGAAAAAAAAAGAACACTGTGCTCATAATGTGGTTCTTCAATTTTTGCGACTGCGTCTTCTAACACTTAGCATGCGTAGCTACAGTTGTAGCCGAATGCTGCGAATTTGCAGTAAAACTGTTTAAACCTTTGGAAAGTGAAAACATCTCCTCCTATTGTGGCAGGGGCGTCCGGTGCCTCAGCAAATAATTATTTTTTATTCGGCGCTAATGTTTCGCCTCATGTCTTAAATATTTCGGCTGGAATTCACATGCATTTTGGAGAGAACATATGTCATGACGTCAAATGTCACCATCAAGGGAATATTATGCGGATATTTCCTTCTTTGTCAGTTGACCTCCATGCCGAATTCTTTTTTGGTTTTTAAATGTCGATAGAATGTTGAAACGTGTTTATATGCATGGTGTCAGTTGGTCATAAACGTTTACTCGTAATATCTGTTGTTCGACCCGGTGCAGCATGCTCCCCGCTGTAGATAACGGTACGTAAATGAACCCCGTGCACTAGATAGTAGGGCAGATAGCTTATTTGGCGTTCGTATTAGCTAATTTATTAACACACACTGGGATAAACGTACATAATATCAATAGACCTAGTTGTTCTTACGAATAGCATCAAGCTATATAAACTACTCTCAACCACCAATATTCAACTTTCGGCTGGAATATTTGTCAAATGTATAAAGTGATACAGTTTTATATAACTTGACAGTAAGGCATTCAAGTAAAATCATGCAATGGCAAATTCTTCATTTCAAACAATTTCTTACACAACGGACAACAATAGTGGTTGGCTGGAATACGACAGCAAAAATGTCGCGGCTCAGTAGCTTGTCATGTGACCATGTTAGGCGTCATCTTGGTCTCATTAAGTCAACATGTGAACGGCATGACGAAAAGGGCTGTTTAAAGGCACATTTTAATTGAACCAATACATGTAGTGGCCTTAACCTGTGTTATTTCTGTGGTTACAGTGCTACGCGATAAGAACTGAAACGCTGAACAGATGATCATGTGCAATGAAAGGTTTAAATGAGGTCAAATTCAGTTAATCTGTATTACACTGCGTTTGGATGCATTCTGAAATATTATCCAAAAGCTAAATGGCCCATTCTTTTCGTGATTTGTGTGTAACTCTGACTATTATCATTACTGTTTTCTGGCCTGGTCAGAGATATACTTGTCGGCTAATGCTGTCTAACCATATTGTTAGATATATCAGACACATTTGGATAGTTTAAGGAAATCCAGGTTTTTCTGTTCCGGTTTTATTTCCTTTGTTGTCTTCCTTGGTCAGGCTGCTACAGTGTGTGTATCATGACATGCAGGCCACTTAATATGTTTAGTGTCACTCTTATTTTACCATGTATTTTTACCCTTAATCTTTGCTTCTATAGGTGTAATGTTGCTCCGGCATCCATGATTCACACACCTAATCCCAAGGGCGACGGGGTGGATAGGCCCTCGCCAAGCGCCATGGCCGAGGTGTTGGGACAGAAGAGCTTGTTGGGATTCGGTGTAGTGCTGGCATGGCTGGTGCTGTTCCACCTGTTGGTCAATATCTGGCTGCTGTGCGTGTTCACCAGCTTGCTGGTGGTGCTCGGTGGCTGGCTTGGCTCACAGGCAGTCCTAGAGTCCAACAGCGTGGTTCACCTGGAGAGGTTCATCAAACTAGAACAGGTGTTGTAGATTTATTATTGGGATTGTTTGTTACAGATAAAAAAAAAAAAGCATCTTGTGCTGCCAGGTGCCCACATCTTCTTCATTGTGTCATTTACATTTGCTTTGCCACTGCGGAATTCCAGGCCCCTCCCTCAGCAGATGATGAGTGTTACTTGGATGAGGAGATCCACAACACAGTGAAGAAAATCATCAGAGACTTTGTCACCTCCTGGTACTCCACTGTGTCCTCTGAGAGGGGCTTTGAAAAGGAGGTTGAGGAAGCCATGATCTCCATGGCCATGGAGCTGAAAATCCGTGCAAGGCAGGTTGACAGGAAGGTATGTTGACTTTATGTCCCTCCATTACTGTCTTTCTGATCAAAATAAGAGGAGTGAGATGTAGGTTTCTTTTTTTGTTCAGAGAGCCTAAACACAATTATTTTAGATACAATAAGATGATGGAATTGATACCTGGATATTGATGACTATATTTTTTATTCTAAAAAATGTTGTAAAACATTTAAAAAATTCAGTCAGTTTTCACTCCCATACTTTGACTGGGTACATTGTGAGTACATTCAAACAGAATAAATTGCTCAGTCGAAAGCTGTGCAGAACTATAACAGAACTTTAAACTCAACTCAGATTTGCTCAATGCTTAAGTACTAAATGCACACCTAAATGTCAAAAACACCACAAATGTTGTTTAGTGGAACTCTCTCTCTCTTTTTTTTAATTTAATCTCCAGGAGTTGACCCAAAGGATCCTGGATCTGTTTGGCTGCCACCTTCAGGACTACATCAGAGCAAAGGAGCTGATGGGCGAGCAGCAAACGCCCCAGCAGGAGGTCTGCAGCAAGAGCGAGCAGCTGTGGAAAGCGTATTCCAGCGTTGCCGTGCCACATCTGGCCACGACCAGCGAGGCTGTGGAGGTGAACTACACCCGAGCGGTGGTGGACCTGTTGCTGCATGTCTTGGTCCCTGCCGCCACACATCGAGACCAACAGCGGCCGGTTTGTCGTGGGAGAGCTCATCACCTGCAATGTCCTGCTTCCTTTCATTGCCAAGTTGTCCGACCCCGACTGGCTAAACAGTCTTCTGATTGTAATGTGCGGCAACTCTAACAAACCAAATGACCCAACTGCAACCGAATCACGGCGGGCTTCGCCATCGCTTGAAGCTCCGCCTGCTCATTCAGAGCCGGTGCCGCCACACGATACGGCAGACGCACCTCAAGTGAACGAAGCTCCACCGGCAAGAGCTGAGGCAGAAATGTTTAACGGCACAGATATAGGCACTCCAGATGCTGCTGCCTATGACATCACCGATTCGGAAGAGGTGGATTGCCCGCTGAACAGTGCCGAAGACGAAGAATCCACCCAAAACTTTTTAAGTCATTACACGAGAGGAAGGAAGTCCAACCCGTTTTATCAGGAAAGTGACTCTGACCTCGACTCTCCTTTCGCCGACTACCAACAGAGCTCCACTGACTCCCTGGTCACAATTGGCCAAGGGGAGGGTCTGTATGACAGACAGGTAGACTGTGACACCCGAGCTGAGAGTTACAACAGCGGAGAGCTGGACGAAATGTTCCCCGGTTCGTTAGATGCGCCGTGCCCCAAAGTGCTGGCGAATTCGCAGCCAGCTGAGCACCAAAACTGCAACTCCTCGTCAGTCAGAGCAGCAGAAGGCGTGTCTGGTGTCGGCAGCCTGCAGGACCTGGAGAGGGAAAGCTGTTGTCTCCCAATTGCACCGCAACAAGAACTTCTTTTGGGCGTGGAACACAGTGGACCGGGGAACCCGGCAGAGCTGACTGACGTCAGTCCATCGCAGAGCTCGTCCCAGATGCCTTCGTTCAGTTTCGAGCCACTCAGCAGCCCGGATGGGCCGGTCATCATCCAGAACCTCCGCATCACCGGCACCATCACCGCCAAGGAGCACCGCGGCACTGGCTCGCACCCCTACACGCTCTACACAATTAAGGTGAGGACCCGTAAACACCTTTTATGTGTGAATTTACAGGGACAAGACATCAGCATGTCTGTGGTGGAAATATGCGGGGACACCACAACGAAATGTGTAGCAGATAAGTAAGATCTTTTTTTTAGGTTTATGGCTTGGCAGGCAAGGTCAATTTCATTACCAGAAGTCAAGTCAAGTTTATTTGTAGAGCACAATTCAACACGAGGTAATTCAGAGTGCTTTACATAGACATTAAAACCAGTAAAGCATTAATAAAATACGGTACAATAAAAATGGGAAAAAAGACAATAAAATATAATACAGCAAGTAAGGAGAATTTTAATCTACAAGTACACTGCAGTGAACAATAATGTGTTCATCCCTGATTTAAAGGCACCAACAGTTTGAGCAGACTTCAGATCTTCTGGAAGTTTGCTCCACAGATTAAGGCCCCATAATAGCTGAATGCTGCCTCACCTTGCTTTGTTCTTGTTCTTGGTAAACTCCACTAGATGACTAGAGGGGTCTGGATACTTCATAAGGAACCAATAGATCAAGCATATATGTTGGTCCAAGACCATTCAGTGTTTTATAAACCAGCAGTAAGATTTTAAGATCTATTCTTTGACTCACAGGAAGCCAGTGCAACGATCTAATGACCGGTGTAATATGGTCCAGTTTCCTCGTGTTTGTGAGGACTCTGGCAGCAGCGTTCTGGATCAGCTGCAGCTGCCTGATTGACTTTTTGTTCAGATCTGTAAAGATGCCATTACAATAATCTAATCTACTGAAAATGAATGCATGAATAAGTTTTTCGGTGTCTTGTTTCGACAGAAACCCCTTAATTCTAGCTATGTTCTTCAGGTGGTAATCGGCAGATGTAGTGACAAACTTTAGATGGTTATTGAAATTCAGGTCTGTGTCAATAATCATACCAAGATTTCTGGCTTGATTTGTAGCTATCAATGACATAGAGCCAAGGTGAGTGCTGATCTTTTCATTCTTAGGGCCAGAAACAGTTACCTCTGTCTGTCCAGCGATTAGCTGGAGAAAATTCTGACACATCCACTCATTGATTTGGCGAATACAGTTTACTCAGTGAAAGTAAGGGGCTGTAGTCATGTGAGGACACTGAAATATAAATCTGTGTGTCATAAGGATAAGTATGATAGGAAATGTTGTGATGTTCCATTATCTGAGTAAGGGGTAGCGTATAGATGTTAAATAGAAGTGGTCCGAGAATGGACCCCTGAGGAACCCCACATGTCATCCTAGTTCGCTCAGACTCACAATTTCCAATTGACACAACGAAGTCCCTATCTTGTAAGTAAGATTTGAACCATTGTAGCACAGTCCCGGTGAGTCCCACCCACTTTTCCAATCTGCTGAGTAGTATGTCATGATCAACTGTGTCAAACGCAGCACTGTACCTTTAGTAGTAGAACTAAAGACCAGGTATAGTATGGTCATGTAAATTCCTTTGCAATGCTTAAACAGTTGTCTCTGTTAGTTTCAAGCACTCGTAGTTTAGTAGCCTTTGGTGTTTCTCACAAATCAGTCAATTAATGGAGTGGAAGAGGGAGTGACAATGAGGAAGAGACTGTCACTCCCGTTTGTCTGAAACTGTGTTTTGTCGCCCTCCAGTACGAGACAGCGATGGGCTGCGAGAACCTGGGAAGCACCCAGACAGGTTCTGAGGATGTGGAACTCGTCCTGTCAGCTGGTGAGAACGCAGCATCCGTTCAGCCAGTGGCCTATCACATGGTCAACCGAAGGTACAGCGAGTTTCTCAACCTTCAGACACGGCTGGAGGAAAAAGCAGAACTACGAAAAATGATCAAGGGTAAGATTGTGACAAAGAAAGGAAGTGCTTACTGAAATTTAGGGGGAATTTGAGTTCACATTCAACAGGTTTCGTTACTGCTCTGTGTCAGAGTGCACTGTGGCTAGTACTCTTCAACTACGCTTGCAGAGAACTACACACAGAATTGTGTAAAATAACCAGTTTGGTATATTTGGAATTCATCTGGGAACTGACTGTGTTGAAGGTGTTAAAGGTCCAAAGAAAGTATTCCCAGACATGCCATTTGGAAACATGGACAGTGACAAGATAGAGGCCAGGAAAGGACTTCTTGAGACCTTTCTTAAGGTAGAAGCATGCTTTGCCACCTTGAGATTGCTTTTCTGCACTGTGTGTGTTTCTTTTTTGTACTGGCACGTTCATAAAGCACCTCTCATTCATTCTCTTCAGCTACTTTGTGCCATCCCTGAAATAGCCAACAGTGAAGAAATGCAGGAGTTTCTGGCTCTCAACACCGATGCCAGGATCGCCTTTGTCAAGAAGCCTTTTATTGTGTCCCGGATAGACAAGGTATGTTTCCAACAGAACTCGGTCTTCTTATCAAGAGGGCTCCATATGGACCAACTATTAGGGGGCAAGCTTTTGATTTTTTTTTTTTTATAATGTTCAGATTGTAGTGAATGCCATCGTGGATACTTTGAAAACAGCCTTTCCCCGATCAGAACCTCAAAGTCCAACAGAAGATAATGAAGCAGAGGTTGATGGAGGCAAATTAAGCACTGACAAGAAAAGCAGGTACGTCTGCAGGGATCCAATCATTTTGTTGACCAACCAACCTAACAAACTATTTTCACCCTCTTTTGCATTTTTAATTCTATTGACTCTCTTCTCGTTTCAATGGCTTTGTCTGTGTAGCACATCAGTGCAACGATCTAATGACCGGTGTAATATGGTCCAATTTAACATGTTCAAATTCAAACAGTGCAAAAAAAAGTGAGTCATTGCTGCAAAATAGCCTCCATTACTGTTTGAGACAAAAGTGCTGAATGGCGCAGTAGCACCAAGAGGTTTCTTTTCATCAATTATCATTCGTCATTCAACTTTTCCCAGTGATGAGTTGACGGAATCTCTTGTGTAGGTCTCGGCTGAAGTTCTCCACTAAAAACATCCCCTTCATGAACGGCTCGGATGTCAGAGCACCGGTTTTGTTCGTTTGCGAACAAACAAGCACAGTATGTAGATCACATGAGGATTCAAATTTCATTGATCTGTCAGTTAATATGCTAGCCTTTTTTTCTTTGCTTCAATTGAAATGATTGAAATGATTTTTTTCCTATCTTCTCCCCTCTCTGCTTAAAAAGGTGTTTAGCAGAATGTCGCTCGCAGATTTGGACGCCTTTATTTTTGAGCGAGAGAAACAGGCCGCGATGGCTGCGCCGGAGAGAAACAACAGTCCGGTGGTGAGAAAACGTGGAAGCGGTCAACTTGACAGCTTGAGTGGAAAGTACATTCGGGATCCTGGTAAGAACAGTGTGTGACAATCGGTTTCATTTTGATGCCAAGTTTTTAATTTAAGTAAACCTGTGAAGTCCGTACATAGTTGCCACATATTTATAAAATGCAGTTTTACAGTGTCTGTGTGTGTGTGTGAGAATGCAGTGAGAATCAAAATGTACAGAGATCAATCGCCATGGAGGAAAAAAAACTTTTTTTTTAGTGACCAAAAAAAAGAGCCTTGGAACACATTAAGACACACTAAGAAATTCATTTGCTACTCATCCATAGCTAATCTATTGCATGTTTTGCAGTATAATCACTATTATTGCACTATTATTACTTTATAATCTGTCTTTTCAAATTATCTGTCTGTCTGTCTGTCTGTCTGTCTGTCTGTCTGTTCTTCCTCTTTCATCCCTTGACGGCATCGTCCTCATCAATCTTATTTAACTGAGCTTCCCTTCTTTGTAAAGAGAAGTTATCGCCTGAATCAAAATAGTGCAGAAAGAGTGTGTCAGTGCTGAGAGTTCAATTGTGAGTGCTGCCTTCTGTTTTTTAGTGGTAGTAAGTGCTGGTGTTGCAGTCTCATGTATTGTGTCTCCGGGGTTTCTTGTTGCCCTGCAGAGTGGGAAGTTTAAAATGTATTGTTGAATGAAATTCACTCTGAAAAGAAGCAGCACAGTCTTGTTCTAACCACATGATGGCAGTCTTAAGAAGTGTATGAGGCACTGCGAACCTGGGTGCAACACCCCCCCTACTTTTGCGTCTCCGGTGCTTCTCAGCTGAACCGCGCAATTAAAACTTTTTTATCCCTCAAGTTGTAGGAGGAGCGTCAGATGAAACTGCGCTGGCTGACGTGGCTCTCAACATCCTGTGCCTGTTGATGAAGAGGCAGTGGAGCTGGCTGTGCACTGAGAACATTCAGAAGACCATCCGACTGCTGTTTGGGACCCTTATTAACAGGTGACTGTCACAATGCGTCCAGCGTTCATTCAAGGTGCGAGCCGTAAAACAAACACATGGAGTTCAGTTCTATCAGAAGTAATTTGATTTACAATTAAGGGCTCAGCCCGCTGGTTCAACCATGCTGACGGCCTGCATATGACAAAATAATTCTCTCAGATTCATATCTTAACAGCTGTTCTTGGAGATCTCATTTTGATCTGGTACACAAACTACGGGACTAGGCTTGATCCTTCTCGGCCTTTCTTGGCGGTGGAAAGCAGCTCGTGTGTTAGTTTTCCTGCAGTGCAAATATAACTACCGCCCTTCTTTGCTAACAATTATACCGGGATCCCGAAGAGACAAATTTTAGATGCACCGCAGACGCCAAGCCTGAAAATACGGACATTCTTGCATGGCAGAGATCAGATTTGCCAGATGAGGACTGGCTATTCTGATTATACTGATGTCATTAAAATAAATTGACCCACTACTCTGTAAGTCTAATCTAACAATATAATCAGATTATTTATTTATTTGATTTATTTCCATCTTCTGCTGCCACAACATTGCAAATGATTCTCTTAGAACTTCTAACAGTAGTTTTCCCTAAATATCGCCACTGGTCTTGAGGAGGTCGAGGGGTTTTAGTTCAGAACAAGCAAACGCCGACAGAAGGCGGTCGTCGTGCCAGAATGGAGACCGAAGATCACATGCAAAACTTGCAGAAAGAGAACGGATCATGCGAACTTCGTTTGTCCAGTGTTTTTCACCGTATCTAACATCAATCGACGCGACACTCAGACGCCCGCTGGACTAATTAGACGCTCTGTCCATCGATCTCGTTCTCCTTTATTAAGTGGCGTCCTTTCAACACGAGATTTGTTGTTTCAGTTGTAGCCGCAGATGAATGAGCGTACGTGCATACTCGCATGCCGGCGCTGCGGATGCCTGCGCGCGGCTCCCCAAACATGTGCCGCAGACAGGTATAGCCCACGCTGCCAGTAAACCCGACGCAGAGACAGCGCTCTCAAGTTCTAGTGTTTGCGCCGTCGGTGCTCTGACCTCACGTTCCCCGAGGGTGTCGGCACCAGAATATCCTTTCTTCATATTGATAGCAGGGCCCTCTATTTTCAGAGGCTGCTCCGGCTTAACATGAAAGGCCCGGTGTTTTTGTTTGGCCTTGTCTATATTAGGCCTCAGCCTGTCAGTGTCCGGGGTGTGCCACCTGCTTGCCCAAAGAAGCTCTATCTATGTGTGATTGTGCAACGCAAAAAAAACAGATTGAAGACAATTAAATGGTATGCAGACGACGCAAAGCAATTCCAAGATGAATATCAACGGTGCTGCTGAGCGATGACAAAACAAGTCGCTGCACAGGTGATACTTTCAGCCTTTTCACGCTTGATGTGGGACATCAGACGAAGCCTTTTTAGAATTCCCTGAAGGCACCGTGCGTCGCGAACCCACGATGCTCCACGGCGATGAAGGTCACTCTGGGCAGAGAAAGCTGGGAGGGAAGCAAAAACAGTTTAAATTGCAATTGTAATACATACAATACATGAGTAGGGGATGACTGGCACTCAGAGCTTCATTCAAAGCAGGAGGTCAGATCACAGTTTTCCAACAAGATGGGAAATGGAGAGGAACTGCACGTGCCTCAGACTCATGCTGCGGTGTCTCGTCTGCGGCAGTGCACATGAGGCAACGCTGCAAGCGCTGTGGTGAGTTGTTCTCTTGCCATCTGTGCACGTCACCCTTAATATTACACAAATCCTCTTCCAGACCTGGGCAAAGTGCGGCCCGCGGGCCACATCCGGCCCGCTGCGTGTCTCTGTGCGGCCCGCCGACACGATTCAGGTCTGTCATGTGGCCCGTTGCAAAAAACTATTGCCCACCCCTGCAGAAGTACGTGATGTTAAAGAGAGAGTAATCAGAACCAAATCAAGCATTTGGGGTGAACATTTTATCTGGCAGCTTTCTGATCAGTTATTATTTTCCCCTGCAGTCGAAGCCACGGGTTTCAAACACATGGTGCGCGTCTCTCCCTGTGCGCACACCACGTATTCCTGTGGCCGCTCGGTGAGCTCAGACGTTATATCATGTCTCGCTGGTGTTCGAGGAATAATTAGCATAACCTACTTTGCAAAAAAAGAGGCACTTGATGCGAGCCAAGCTACATCACCGCTCGCTAACGGTTTGGTATTCAAACACATGCGGACTGCACATTCAAAAAAAGAAAAGAAGAAGTTACGTAACCTGCAGTTTGTGCCTTTTTTTTTTTTTTTTTTTTTGTTACTGTGCGACTAATGGATTCCAGGAGGTACGTTTGCCCAAAATGTGGGACGTTGGTGGGAGTTATACAATATAATAATTGTAATTACTTAAACTGCGTCCGGTAGCCCCATTTATTTCTGCAGGCTGTCTTTCCATTGCCACTGTGGTCAGTGGCCTGCGTGTCAGCCTGAGGGCCGCGGCGGCGCGGCGCACATCACATTTCGCCTCGGCAGACTCCGCGGAGCATTGCGACGCTGCCACTCTCGCTGCACCTGTTGAACAATGACATGATTCTTTATTTTTATGCCCTAAATGACACATTAATACTTCCATAAACAGTCCCTGTGGCATCACGCGTCCTGACTGACAGCTCGATGATGGAGCCATGGGGGATGTGGGAGCACGGTGGCTTTAAGGCTTGTCAACAGTTGTCACTGAGAACACTCTCACTCACTCAATCCTCTTCCTCTGCCCGCTGTCTCTGGTCCAGCTACACCGTTAATTAATACCCTGGGATGTCTGTCTGACATACAGTGGCCCGCTTGGGTTTCACCGGTTGCCGAACAGCAACTTGTTTGGCTTTGGGAGTAAAAGTGGTTTGTACTAGACTGTAGCTCAATTTAGCCGCTGACCGCACTGTAGCGCTTGGAGAGAACTCAGAAGATGCGGTCAGAACGCCGACATTAAGAAAATATAAAGCGCCCACTTTTCAAGAAAGTGGCAGTGAGTGCAAGAGGTTGAGCGTAATGGCTGTTTAAGACATTTGGAGCAGGTTTGTATCCAAGAGCAACAGTCCACCACAGTATGAGTGCAATGTTTTTACTGAGGCTGATGTTGGTGAAATTATGGCTATTTCTTCAAGCGGCCCGGTAACACCAGATACCGTAGTAGCATTTTCTTACTAAAATTTCTGCAAGTAAGTTATGTAAGTACATTGTAATGTCTGGAGATTTATTATCATCATTATTATTATTATTATTATTGTTTCAGTGATACCTTGTTCCGAAATACTCCCAAAACTGACCGAACGATCGATTGGTCAATCAATCAATCAATCAATCAATCAATCTTGTGATTGCATTTCAGGATTAGGATTTTGGGATCAGAGGTTCCTTTTGGGCACGATGAACCTTTCAGTTTTCAGCACACAGTTTTAGCAAACGTTAGGCACAGCTTTGATGCAATCCTGTCTCTATACTGCACACATCTATCATTCAGAGGACAGTGGATTTGAAAGAATAGAAAGAAAGACAATATAAACTATAAAAAAATCCACCCAAAGTCGTGCTTTGTCTTGTCTCAGTCGTGCGCAGACAAATAGAAATGTGTAAAGGAGAGGTTCAGCCTCACAATCCAAAATAACAAACCCGCAACAAACTCCCAATGGTTTAGATTAGAGGAATTATCATCCATCTCAGACGGAATCAAAATGCAGACACTCGTGTCATCAAGATGAACAGACTTGCAAGAAAGTACATAAAACCATTTAGAAATCAAGAAAGAACAAAAACAACAATAAATCTGGTGAAAATGTGTGATTTGCCAAAGTTTGAGTGGCGTGAGAGAGAATAAAACCTCTATGTCATGATGCTTTGGCTGGCCGTTCTAAAATTAATACAAGTTGTGAATATGTGTCAGCAGATTTTTGCGTCTAGAATGTTGGAATGGCCGTGCGTCTTGCTCGGACTATTTTGCAACCATTATAAAACTTTAATTTTAGAGTTGGCTATTTAGGATATGGTGTTTTATTCGGTACCTCTGGCTGACTTTGCAAATGTCCTGGTTATTTATTTTTCACGATGCCTTTGACATTACAGAGTGCATTTGATTTGTCTTTCCTGAGACAAAACAAACTCAGTCGCAATCCTTATTTATAGTGGGATCAATCCTTGTTTACAGAGTGACTTTTATCTTCTCGAGAGCTTGCGGTGGAATTTTGCCTCGCGTCAAGCCAACTCTCATCTTCACTCTGGACATTATTATTCTCCTCATGATGCAATTATTAAAGCAGTGTAGCAGTGTCTGAAATCTAAATATTGTCTTCTGCTGCAGGGTAATAATAGTTTGCAGTTGTTTACCAATTCCTGCACACGCTAGTAATCGCCGCAAGGGAAAACTGTGGGCCAACAACCCAGGTCACTTCTTGTGAGGGTTATGAAACGCACTTATCTCCGGGCCCCTGTGCGCACTATCGGTTATAGCTGCGTGAGCGGCAGGGATGTCTTAATTCCCCCACAGCGCAGGATGAAAGATCGTGTGGCCCGTCATTGCCCGCACCCGAGATAAAGTTAGCCGGAGCACGCGGGCCGTGCGCTAAAATGCTGCCAAAAATGTTTTGAGAGTTGCACTTGATAAGCGGCCACTTGTCAAGTGCATTTAGGCCCGGTCACGTCTCCGGTGTTCGTTTTCACTGCTTACCTGAGCTCAGGGCTGGAAGCGGCGGTTAGCAAAGTCACAGACCTTTTTCTGTCTCCGTAGACGTGCTAGTGCAATGACATCTTGTCTGTTGAAAACTGCCGGTGGGTTTATTTTAGTTCATACAGGACCTGGTTATACTTGTCTGTACTAACCTTTTATGGTCAGGAAGACAATTCCCACCGGGGTCCAACCGTGCAGAGTTGGAGGGCTGGCGTTGTACATATTTGTATTTTCTTGTGTTGGTGAGGTCTGTTGTTTGAACCATCTCCCCTTTGGCTCCATGTGATTGATTGGTATTGACATTGTGCTCCTTATTTATTCATTTCTAAACCTGCTGTAGGGGTTATAAGGAGAACAACACAGTTCATCAATAACCTTGAAGTTAGAGGCTGTGTCACAGCTGAAGAATGCAGTAAACAAACAAACGTGGAAACAAAGACATTCATCTGAATCATTCTTCATCCTTCATCATAGGAATAAAGGAAAAAGGATGGACTTTAGTTTCCTGAAAAGAACTTCAATTAAAGGTCTGAATGCCAATGCCACATACTGAACCTGAAGACTGAACTCAATTCTGTGGCTGTTTTTGCAATTTGTGCCATATGAAAAGCCTAATGCAGCAGCGTATAGAATCTGCACTATTTACCCTGACCAGCAGGGGGCAGCACTCCTGGTTTCAGAAGTAAATCCAATAGCATGTAACCTTAAAAGAACTTCACAGAGCATTAATTCGGATTTTGTGACTGGGGACCCTTGTAAAATAAAACAGACAACAGAGGCTTCACTCACGTTTCATACCTGCGGCTCAGATGCAGTTTGTTCACTAATTGGAGGATCAGTGGTTTGATTCTGTCTCCGCCGATTTGTCCTTTTGCAAGATACCTTAAACTGAATTGCGCCTGGTTGGTCAGCTGATGTGCTGCTGGACAGCCCCAGCATCAGCATACGGATGTTTATGTGTTAATGGGAGAATGCAAAATATAGCGCACAGCAGTTTGCCCATTCCATTTCTATTAAAATTTACCAAAACATTGGCCAAATCATCTCAATCATGTCAATTAATGTAATGCGATATCGACCTTTTCTGTTAAAATGGACAAAAACACACCAGTTTGAATAATTTTGTTGAAAGCAAATCAGAGCAAACAGCTTTCACCAATGGCTTTGTGTACAGCCAATTTGATATTGCCATCAGTCTTCAGTTTTACTCAAAGATTTGATGGTGATATAAATTCCATACTCGACAGTAGGAGACCTGGCTTGATTTTGAATTAAATGCAAGCGCGAAGAGGAATAAACACTGATTTGGCAACACAAGAGCATGTTGCTCCTTCTGCCTAACAAATATAGAGTTGTTAGTGTAGTCGAGAGAAATCTGTTTGGACAACCTTGTCATTCATTTGGGCTGAATTCTGCCCAGACTTGACATTACAATGACACCAGTGGTGGAAAAGTCAAAGTCTCCTGGGTTAAGTGGAAGCCGAGTGGATTTTCGGCTGTGTTGTGTCAGCAACGCACTTTAACCCATGTGGTCGTTGTTTGGCATTGACAATTAGCTCCATGTGTGCAGCGCTGCAGTTAATAATTAAATCCACCTTGTTCTCAACCACAGAATTGTTCATTTAATGTCTGGCTATTTGAAAAGGCAACCGTGGATGCCAGGAAAGAGTACATAAACATTTGGAGAGGTCCCCCCCCCACCCCCCCACCCCATGTCAGGCCACACTTTAGAAGAGAGAATTAAGAATTAAGGCCCTAGGATACCAAACTCTGCCCCTGTGCCTAAAATATCTCTGAAAGAATGGACCCTAACAGCATTCCTTTACACTGGCTTTCTGCATTAAAGACTGCACAAGATTGTGATCTTTCATTTTACTTGGCATTGGTTTGTTTCATAAAGCACATGCCTGCATGAACTATAAAAGTATATTCTTACTGTGAGGCTCTAGTGGTCAGTATTGATAACAGCAAGTCTCTGATGGATAGTCCACAGACAGGGATCTTGACCTATGTATGTGTGCAAACACTGAACTGAAAGTTCTTGTGCCAGATGATAAATGTGTCACCTTGTGCACTGACGTGACACGTACAGGGTCAGTTTCCATGTGTGTCGTCTTTGCCTTTTGCCTGAAGGCTGCGACCTGGAAAGCTTTGACCTGCCACGAACAAAATACGGCAGTGACGATTGTAGGAGCAAACTAAACTTTAAGAGTCACACATCAACAATGGGAGTTTGCACGCCCTTCACTTTCTTTTGCACCAGAGTAGGTTGTTATTAAGGCTATAAATGTGTACGTTACCAAGAGATTGTCCACTCATTGTGGTGATAAACATCTTACAGCAGTGGAAGCCATTGTATTCATTCGCGGCATTCAACCTGGTGGTTAGTTTGTGCATTTAGTCTAAAGCATCAAATGTATTTCAGTTGTAAAATGTAGTGTATTTTAAGTAATCTCGTTTTGTGCTTCATGTAATTCGTCATGATGGCATGTTGCACAAGTCATGTTGCACAAGTCATGTCCAAAGTTGAAAACTGGCACTAATAAAAAGCCCGATATTGTGTTTCTTGAAGACACCTGATAGATGTACCCAAATCTGATTGAGAGTAAACTGGCTTTATGGCCAAACAACCTGGCAACCATCACATTATCATCCCACACAAAGTGAGCCTCACTTTATTCAATCCATAGAGAAGAAAAAGCTAACTTTTCTTTTCTTTTATATTGATAAAAAAAAAAATGTCTTAAGTTTATTTAGCTACCAAACTATACTGAAACTACAAAACATTTATTCGTTTATTTGATGCACTAGTCCTCGTCCAAAAACTCTGAGTAAGGCATTGCTGTTAATACCAAACAATTAGCACTTTATTATGTTGGCTAAACTCCAGTTTTATCCCTCCTGGCACTGGGAAGTACCTCGTACTGACTAACGGAATTGCTGTCCTATAGATGGTATTGCAAATATGCATCAAGGCAGCATTGTATGAAGATGATCATTTTCTGTAGTCGTGCTTTGCTGCTTTGGAGTACTCAATGAATCAGCAAATGCTGTGTTGCTTGAATGGGCCTCTGGAACTTCCAACATGATGGTCTGGAATAAAAGTGCTATCAGCTGGTGTTTAGGGCCTCATTCATTCCAACTCTTTCCTGCTGAGGCTGTGGAGGCTTTTGTGGGGCTATTTGTGAAATTTGGGTTCACACTCATTGGTTTCCATCAAGACATGCTGATGCGTACGGAGAAACCAAAGAACAAATTACAGTAGAAAAGTCTCATAAAGTAAGTTTTTGTTTTAATTTTTCAAATCCACTCTGGAGTAGCGCAAGGACTGGGAGCTGCAGTTATGAGTGGAGAGAAGAAGGTGAACTGGGCTGAACCAGGAACTGGGCAGAAAGCTGAAGCCAAATGGCAGAGGTTACGACAGGAAACTCCACACAGAAGTTTCAAATTATTAATCAGTCACTTTTGCGGGAGGTCAAAGAAAGACAGAAAGGAAGAAAGAGGCTGCACACTGGACTGACAGCACAAACAGAAAACCCTCATGTTTTGGATTTTTTTTTTTTTCCCCCTTGACAATGAATTCAGTTCCTCTTTCCACTCTTTCACTATAAATTGGTCACATCAGGTCAATCAGTGGGATTGGTTGTGACGAGATACATTCACTCTGCTCCTCAAAGCCTTTTATTTCCCTTTGGGCTGTTCCTGGGATGGTTGGCCGACCCGGCTTCCATTTAACCCAGTCTGCTGAATGTCTGTCTGCTCCTTTCACACTGAAACTGACTTCATGTCCTTTTTTTGTCTCCTGCTCAAAATCATATTAAAAAAAGTGAAAGTTGGTAAGTAGATAACCTTATTTTTAAGTTCAATGAAAGTAACAACGTTCACTCCAATTTGGGAGACTGAGATCTGGGCGCCCCTTTTTTGCGTATTGGGCAAAACATATATAACATAATTTTTGGTCCTGGACAAATTTGTAAGGCTTAACAAACCACGACTTCTGTGCGGACGCTCAAAAATAAAGATTTGAAAATGGGTGCAATGCAAAGCCCGAAGATGAGCTCAATGGTGAGGAGCTGGTGGTTTTTGCACCTGATTACCCTCCCAGCAATTAGAATCACAGACAGAGAGCGAGGTGGGAGAGAGGCTGTCCACTGGTCGGGGCAGGAGGGCCTGACACAACGCATTTGATTCTCTCAGTCAGATGTTCTTAATCCTGCTCGTATTTTTTAGCCAGTTTTCCTTCAAGCCTTCGCTGAGTCATTGTTACTCTGTTTTCTTTCATTTTGCCATGACAAATTTCCATTTGGCAAAAAAAAAAGTATTAATATGAGCAAGGAAGCCAGTCAACTATCAAGGATATCAGCTGGAAAAGTATTCTTCTAGTTTGGCCTACACCCACTTGTTTGCTTAAACAAGGTTTATGTGGAAACACAGGGCCTCGCCTTCCTCTCATACTCTGCCACATTATACAATAAATAATTGAAATAACAATAGTAAAAAAAAATAATTTTCAATAAATCCCTTTGTCTTCCCCCTTCAGACCTGAAAGTTGACTGCGTAACAGTAACTTTCATTTGTGGAGGTGAATTTTAGTTAAGACTTCTTTTTAGTTCATTTGCAGAACACAGAAGTGTGTAAAATAATAACACCAGTAATTCAATCTGAACTTTTGAGTAGGTTTGTTACGTCTATAATGTACAATAATACATAGTCAAGTTTATAGTCAAGACTGACTTAGTATGACGTAAGGTTTTTTTCCCCCTCCAACCTTGACGTGTTGCTTCTACCTTTTTCAGAAGTCGCCACTTCTTACGGTTGTAAAAAAAGACAACACTCAGCTTGAAGTTAATATGATGCTCAGTTAATGTGACACAGGGACAAAATTATCTTTATACATTTTTTGCATTTATTTTTCATTTTTTTCTTCTTTTGATCCTCCACAATTCTTGAACCCGAACAATTCCACACTTTTGTCAAGTTAAGGGTAACAAGGCCTCACTGCAAACCTGAATACGGCCCATATACGGTAGCGCGTGCTCGACCAGCCAGGTCAGCGGAGGTTGAACGTGTTCACGCTGTTCATTGTGCCACAGCGTGTTAAACTCTAAAACGTCATTTGAAGTCTTTAACTGTAGCAGTGAATTGCAGTCAGGAGACTCGACTTTAGCCTGCAGCTAAAACAGGTGGAGGCAGTTCCAGCTAACAGACAGACGTGTCGCTGAGGGTGCTGACATGACACAAATGTGCTGTAATTCACATCCTGTCTGCGAGCCTTCGGCTGGCTGAATGGCGAGTTGTGATGAGGAGGCTGTGGTGTCTAAACCAGATTGACTGACTTCATGTTAACAGTATTTTTTTTTTGTGTGAAAATTTGACAGTCATGTATGGAGACAAGGAAACAGCCAGGCTTCCTCTTTGTGTAAAGTTCTGTTAGATAGATTACTCGGCTTTCCTTGGCAACCTGGGGCGCTCCTGACCAATTGAACACAGTGATGGAAAAAAGTTTTTGTGATGTACTGTTTTGCGTCTCAGGGGCAGTCGCCTGTATCGATCCACATGCTGTACGTGCACTGTTCCATCCAGCTCTGAACTGGATGTTTCAAGATATGTTGCAACACATCCAGATTGCTAGAGTCCAAGAATTTGTTTTTCTTAATTTGTCTTGTTAACAATAAACAACAAAATCATTTCCATTTGTTTGTGTGCCTCTGATGCAGTCAAGCCTTTTGAAACAAACAAAAAAAGTCTCTGGTAAATATTCAATGTCAATAATTGGGCTTGGGGAAAATTTTAAGGGCGTCTGAAAACGTGTTACCGCTGCTGTACATCACCTGATCTCTGGCTGTGGGCAGCCAATTTCTCCACCTTCTGATTTACACCCCGCAGTCTTCATGCTGAACTGACTGCAGTATATTCAGCCTGCCTCTGAATGCCTTGAGCTGGTGGAACAGTCTCCGTTGTCCACCTGCTTACCTTCAACTGTCCTGGACTAAAATACCCTCTTGTTACCGAGGAAGAGTTCAGGCTGTACGTTAAAGCACTTTGCAGCATAGTCGCGCTCTCACTGAGCCACATGATCTGTGGGTGCTTGTACGAGGATGAGGATGTCTTTGGTCCATTTCACTATCTAATATAAGTTTTACTCTACAGTCTGGATTCCCATCTCTCTATATAAGTCAATGGAAAGGGAAGCAAGTGCCTCAATACAGCAGTCTTCCATTTATGAAGTGGATCGATTAATGTTATATCACACTGGTGGAAATGGGGTCTAAACAATAATAACTAGTCATTTTTAGTTTGCAGAAGTGAACCAAATGCCAAAAGTAGGAAATAGTCATTATTTGGTTGCGCCAAAAAACAAGAATCACCCCCAGAATTACCACTATTACCTCCCAACCTGAGAAGCATCAGCTATTATGTTGTGTTCATTTATTCTTTCACCATAAATTAACTAAAGAAATTATTTTTAGTGCTTTGACCCTCAGATGATTCCTAGACTACTAATGTAGATTCAGAAAAAAAAACTTGTGTCTTGTAAAAAAATATATATTTTTGAAGAACTGAATCATCTGTCCTCCTTTGGAATTCTTATGGGTAATAAAACAAATGAACATGTAAAATTGTAGCAGTAAAAAGTTCTGGGTGGCATGTCCCCTGCCTCTCCAAGTGCAGCTTGGCAGTGTGGTAAAATGCAGGCACTGCAGGCTAATGAAATCGCTTTATTAGGGCCCACATGGAGTGCGCAACAGAAGCAGAACATTAGGGCCAAGAAGGAGGTCCCCGATTTTTTTTTTTTTTTTGTGTGTGTATGTGTGTTTTAAACCAACAGTGTTGCATAACAGCAGCTGCATTGTGTTTAAGCGTTTCCCTACAACATCTGCACGTCCCGGAAAAATCTGAACCACCTGAAATCTAATTTTAAGGCCTTGCAGTTTCACCCGGATATTGTATATACTCTTAAGCGTTCCCAGTCTCAGTGAAAACAAACCAGCTAGATATCTCCCACAGCTTGACCCCCGAGGATGCATGAATAACCGAGTTACACTGACATGTTGTTTTTAGCCTTTTACTTAGCGCTTTAAATAACCCCCACCACCGTCCAGTCTGGATGGCGACCGGCTGTGTTTCCAACCCTCAGATGGCGAATCGTGGTGTGAAGAAGGTCAGGTCAAAGCCGAAGGGGGTCGACGCCTCCGCAGCCACTCGGCGCTTTCATCACAAGACCTTAATTCCTGGAGCCGAGCGGAGGACTTGAGGGAAATTGGATCACTTTAAAATCGGTTCCAGTGTGAGCCCGTGTCAGGCCGCACTGTGCTGACTTCCAAATCCTTGTGGGAATGTGACGAAGCGCAGGCCTGAACCCACTTTGGATAATTGAGAGACAGTCCGGTCAGGCGCGACGAAAAGGGTCACAACACGCTGAACTTCTGGACTTTTAAGTCTGGGGGTTAATTGTCTGCCATTTTCCCTGCGATACACTTCAATATGAGGTGTTCCCATCCAGTACTTAAGTAAAAGTATGGATATGCATCTAAAAAAATGCTATGGTAAAAGCAAAAGTACTGATTCAACTCCATTGCCCAAGTAAAAGTAATCAAGTACAGGTTCTGAAATATACTTAAGTCAAACGTAATAATGATCTTTTTGCAGAAATGACTTTGCTACTCTCAATTATGTCTATTAGTGATTACAACCAAACTGTAATCACTAATAGTTTTGACCAGTGAGCCACTATTGGCTTAAAAGCAAAAACCAAAGTTACTGTCTTATTTTTTTTTTTTCTGCACTGACAGCGTACTGTAGAGTGACCCCAAAGCTGAGGTACTGATCACCTCTGAAATATGATCCACTTTTATATTCAACCGCACAACACATAGTTCAAAAAGCTCCACTTCAAGCAACTGTAATAATAAGTGAATTACTTTGAACGGAATTAATAACCTTCAAACACAAAAGTCACAAGCATATTTTTCCAATGCAAAGAGTATAAAGTACAAATGCACATATTAAAAGTAAAAAGTCATCAGACAAATAAATGAATCTGAAAAATCTAAAAATCTACTGAACTATCCTAACAAAGTATTTGTACTTCGTTGGCGCCCACCTCTGGAAGCTAACACTTGAGGACGCCTGGCGATACTGGTAAATAACCAGTTGCCGGTAAAAGGTTGCGGTGGGAACGCTCAATGCTAAACACGCCTGCGGAGTTGGCGCGGGTTGGGGCTCGAGCTAGCCAAAGGTTTGTTTGCACCCGTCTGTAAACAACATCTTGGTGTAAACACCGACGTGTGTGTGTGTGTGTGTGTGTGTGTGTGTGTGTGTGTGTGTGTGTTTGCTTCTTCCAGGTGGCTGGACGTGAGTGTTGCCAACCTCATGTGCACCAGTTACTGGGTGGCGTACCTGCAGGTCATCCAGGAGGCCGTGTGGCCGGGAGGCAGCCTGCCCACCAGCCCTCAGCCGCAGCGCAGCCAGCAGCAGAAGGAGAGCACCAGGCAGCAGGCCTTGCACTGCCTCATGGGCCTCCTTCCAGGTGCACGCACGCACACACACACACACACACACACACACACAGAAAGGAACTGCCACGCAACTTTCTGGGCGTTTGCCTCGTCACAGACTTGTTGATGTGAAGCTCGAGTTTGATTATTTTGTAAGACAGCGTCGCTGTCCGTTGGAGAGATTTTTTCATTTGCTGAATCTAAATCTTGCAATGTGCCACGTCCCCGTCCCCCGCTCTCCCCTGCTGGCTCTGCAGATCTGGTCTCAGACATGCTGGGCACTGAGAAGTACAAGCTCAGCTGGCAGACTGCCCTGGACTCTTTTCAAAACCCCTACATAAACAGGTAGGTGCGCACACGCACGCATGCATGCACACACACACACACACACACACACACACACACACATTAGATGATTCCTCAGGACAAGTCTAAATGAGGCTCAGTAGTGTGTGTGGCCTCCTCGTGCCAGTATGACCTCCCTACAACGCCTGGGCATGCTCATGATGAGACGGCCAATTGTCATCTGAGGGAGCCTCTCCCAGACCTGCATTAAAGCATCAATCAGCTCCTGGACATAGTGTGGCGCAATGTGGCGTTGGTGTATAGAACGAGACAAGAGCCTTGTTCAGGCTGCCAGCCAAAAGCCGATTCGCAGCCCATCCAGATTGAAACCAGGTGGCTCTTTTGTAGTCTGAACAGTCACAAATCACGCGAAATCCGATTTTAGCAAAATGGATTGAAACCACCTTCGGGAGGTAGTTTCAAATCACATTTGGACAGATGCGTCACAGTGTGAACAGCTCCAAACACACCGATGGGTTTTGACTGTCCGTGACGTCACTGCGCGACGCAAGACCCAATGCCCTAAAAATCTGATTTGAGAAGGAATCTGATTTGAATCAGATTCGCCTGCAGTCTGAACGCAGCCATGATGTCCCCGTGTTCAGTTGGATTCCGGTATGGGGAAGGCCATGCCATTCCATATCATCAGTGCCTCCATCATGTAGGAACTGCTGACACACTTCAGCCACGTGAGGCCTGGCATTGTCATGCATCAGAAGGAACCCAGGGCTCACTGCACCAGCTTATGGTCTCACAATGGGTCTGATGATCTCACCCCGGTAGCTAACGGCAGTCAAGGTACCTCTGGCTAGCACAAGAAGAGCTGTGTGGCCTTCCAAAGAAATGCCTCCCCGAACCATTACTGACCCACTGCCAAACCGGTCACGCTGGATGAAGTTACTGGCAGCGTAACGTTCTCCACGGCGTCTCCAGACTCTGTCACGTCGGTCACATGTGCTCAGTGTGAATCTGCTCTCGTCCGTGAAGAGCACAGGGCGCCAATGGCGAATTTGCCAATCTTGATGTTCAAATCGCGCTGCACGGTGTTGGGCCGTAAGCACAGGCCCCACTTGTGGACGTCGAGCCCTCATACCCCCATCATGGAGTCTGTTCCTGACCGTCTGAGCAGAATCATGCACATTAGTGGTCTGCTGAAGCTCATTTTGCAGGGCTCTGGCAGTGCTCCTCCTCTGCCTCCTTGCACAAAGAAGGAGGTAGAGGTCCCGCTGCTGGGTTCTTACCCTCCTACGGGCCCCTCCACGTCTCCTGGTGTACTGGCCTGTCTCCTGGTATCTCCTCCATGCTCTGGACACTGTGAAAACCTTCTTGCCACAGCTCGCATTGATGTGCCATCTTGGATGAGCAGCACCACCTGAGTGACATCAGCGGGTGGTAGACACCGCGTCATGGTACCTCCAGGCGTGGGTTAGGGTTAGGGTGATTGCACAGAAGTGTAATTGATTTGGAGTTGCATTGTGTTGTTTTGGTGTTCACTTTATTTTTTGAGCAGTGTATAATGGCTTGGATTTGTATCGTGCTTTTCAATGCACCATCATTCATCCACGCTACATTCATAGTGATGGTGGTAAGCTAATTGTGCAGCCACAGGTACAACAGGCAAGCTGAAAGAGAAGAACTTTATTTGTGTTTCAAACACGAAATTTGTGGATTTTCGTTCACCTGCCGGTGATCTCGTCTGATCGTCTGAGAGTCAAAAATTGGCTGAACAATCAAAGCAAAGTGCTGCCTTCAGGTACATCTGTTTTTGCTTATCACTCCTCAAACGCTGTATTGCATAATACAAGTGTGATCCATCATAGAAATTCAAACAAGAGCACACAGATGACAAACATGCACATCTCTCAATATGACAGTTTCTTGTATTATTTCACATTATTTCTTCATTTTCCAAATACGGTGAATTCTGTGAAACCTGTTTGGAACTGAGTGCAGGTGGCTCCACATACTGTTGTCTTTGCTTTCCATTTTGATTGGCTTTGTGGAGAAGGAAATCCTTGCTTTATCTTCAGCCGCCTCTATTCACATCACAATCGTTTGCTCTGTGTTCTCAGACACCTGGTCTACTGCATCTACGATCTCCTGCTGGAGTTCCTGATTCCCGAGTTACCCGAGGACGACTTCCAGAGGAGCCTGTTGCAGACTCTCTCCAGGAGCCCAGAGAAGCTGCTGGCATAAGAGAGAGGGGGAAGAAGCAGGAACAGGAGTGGAGATCTCAGTGCGGTTCTTCAAGTGATCAGTTTTGTAACCTGCCGCTCTGAAGCAGTGTGAGTGTGAGACTATGGTCTGCGAACATTATGACATCAGCGCGCCTGATGAAGGTATTCCTGGCGATGATGAGAAGTCTCTGTCGTCTTTTGAAGTCCCCTTGGAAGCTCCAGCTCGTCTTTAGCTACGTCCTGACAACACGAAGCTCCAAAAAAACTTCAAAACACACTTTAAAATGCTTTGTTTCCATGAGACAGGAGTGTGTGTGTGTGTGTGTGTGTGTGAGAGAGAGAGAGAGAGAGAGAGGGAGGGCAGTTGTGAGTTTTTCAGAGCCACATTCGCATTCCAAAGTCTCCATCTTTGACTAAACTTACTACAAAATGGTCTTTGCATTCCAACCCCCTCACCCCCCCCTCCTGACAGTCATGTAAAAATGCTCTGGTGGTTTTACTCATCAGTGTTATTGTTCTCTGTTGGCCAGTCTGTCTCAACATTCCACCAGTTTGGCACAGATCGGCCGCACATGTAATCCTGACGGAGAAGTGATCCTTCCTCAGGGATCACATGGTCAGATTTTTTTTGTTGGGTATGGGCGTTAAATTGCCCGAGCGCAGGTGCGGAAGGTGCATTACACCGTGCATTTCTCCTGCACCTGCAGAGAGCAGGATTTCATCACGTGATTTACAGGCTTCATGAAAGTGTGACACTTTCAGCTGGTCCATCGTTGCAGATCTGTGCAGGAATAGTCCAGTTGAGGTAGGACTGTTGCTTCATAGAAAATAGCTGTATGAAGGATGGAGGAATAGTGTTCCTGCCCAAAACAATGTCAAAACAGGGATGGACAATTTGTTGTTGGTAGGTGGATAATAAGTCAGAAGACCAGAAATGACGTCCAGGCTGAATGACTAGTGATGGAACCTCCAGCCATGTGATAAAAGGCACATGACACACATGTGACTTCCCATGTATTTAATGGTTTAATGACGCAAGACTAATGCAGCTGCTAATACACAGTGATCAGATGTGCACGCACACACACACACACACACACCTACGAATCACATTAGTGCGCTGCAAGAGTTCTTGCAGTATCACAATAAATAGTGTCATGCATTAAGTTCATATTATTCAAAGGGGCTACATGCAATATTTGCAGGACATGTGCAGGAATAGTTGCGCCTGCATGTGCTGTGTTTTTATGGCTGGACCAGCACTTTGATCATGTGATCACTGCACGTGAATTTCCCTTTCTCACCCGTGAGACTGAAGTCCTCTTGCTGCTCCCAACTCCGTGCCAGTGCACCGCAGCAAATCGTGGCGGCTGGATACAGCTACATGCTAACGCTAACGTCCCTTTCAAAATTGATGGGTCCTTTCTCACCTCATCATTTGACATCGTTTATCAGAATGTTGACGGCGGCATTTTATGTGTTGCATCCCTGCTTGGTCAGCGGAAGTTCAGCGCTTACCGTGCCGAACTTGTAGGACCTACACGTAACCGGTTTGTTTTGGTGCACTGCAAAACTGCGCCACCTAGCAGTGAAATGGTATCTCGGATATCGACTTTAAATTGTTGTGTAAATAACAAAAAAAAAAATGTTTAAGAGATTATTATGACTATATATACATATATGAATTTACAGCAGATAATCCAAGTTTGCTTTACGACTGCAATTATATTTCAAACTTTTATCTGTTACAACATTTTACAACGTTGTTTGAAAGGTCTTAATATGGTTCAGCAGAAAGAGAGACGGACATAAAACTACATATGAATGAATAAGTACAAACTGCACGTCGGAAGCCCCAGCAGGAGACATAGTTACAGGATTTTAATAGAAAACTCTAATAAGCTATAACACACTTTTCAGCTTTTTACAGGAACATTATGAGGAGGCAGGCGAACATTAATAATAGCTTCATGCTGCCGCATATCAGTAAAATCAGAACAAACTAAAAACAGTCATTATCAGCAGCTCTTTATTCTCGCCGGTTTATAAGTTATTGCTGCACAAAATGATCACATTCCTATATACATATACGTATATACAATCACTTTTATTTATTAAGATAGACTTTTACTGTTGTACAAGTTCATTTCATTACTCTGTTTTTCTGCTCAGGCATTCCTTTAGTCGTCTAAAAGAGAAAAAAAAAAGAAAAGTTGGGAAGAGAGTTTCAGCGGTATCGCCTTCGCCTTTCCCCGTAAACCCTTTGCACTTTGCAAATCAGCCTTAGCATCTCGCGCCCCTGTGAAGAAATGGAAACTTCTGCCGCTTCACAACTCGCCGCATTAATCTTCATCCATCTCCGTCGCAGACGCTCGCGACCCCGAGGTCTTAACGAAGGCCGGCTTAAAACAGTCCTTAGTTTATTTTTCGTCACTGCCGCCCACTTCCCAGTTTTTTTTTTTTTTGTTGTTTTTTTTAACTCATCCTCTGCCCACAAAAAGTCGTAATCGTGCGTAATCCTGCTCTCTGTTTATGATGCGCTGTTACGGTGTGTTGTGTCAAAAGCTTACAAATCAGAAATGTGTCTTGCTTGACTGAATATATACACGTGCGTGTTTACGACTGTTCAAGTGTTTTGCACTCTAACCCTCCCTGTGACGTGTAAAATTAATCCTATTTATTGTGAGCCTATTTATTTTGTGCGCTTGATTTCATGAAGACGATTCAATCCGGTAAAGGTGACGATGGAAGCCCGATGGGAGTGCAGCAGTATTCTCTCGTGTGAAGTGCTTTATAGCGTTGGACCTTGCCTTACGGCGGCGGCCCGATGGAGCTTGGTGTGCCTGTCCCGACCGTGATCATGCCTTAGTAGAGCACAAGCAGCCGCCCCGGTCGCGCTTGAAATAACTGTTCAATCAAGTCGTTTTATTATTGTAATAGATGTTGAATTTGTTGTCAGGAGGACAGTTGATATTTGCCGCGCAGTTTTATTAACATTCTGCTCCACCACGACTCTTTTCTGTGCATCGCTACTCCAACATTGGAAGAAAATTAGAAACAGAACCAAATACGTCCCTTGTTAAAAGTGCTTGGTTGCTTTGGGAAGACCGTACTAGCTAGAGATCATCCCTTCAAATATATTGCTGGAGAAAGGTTTTTGGATGTATTTGTATGACACAGTGCATTAAGAGCCACCCTCTAGTCTCTAGGTGCAGTTTATTTTAGTCCCTTCTCCACGTGCACTGTTCCATCCCGGTCAGAACTTGGTGTTACAGCAGCATGATGATCCCTGATGCACATCCAGGGCAAGGACAAGAAATTATTCAGTATTTCAGACTGTCGAGACGATCCAAAATATAGGGACATGAACATCCAAAAAAACATCAATTGTGCTGAAAAGTGCTGCTGAAAAGGCATTCACTTGGCATCAATCTCAAAATATAGTCCGCATGTCCATATGAAGGATTTGGACAGAAACGAAAAGTTGCCGTAATTGGCTTGGCTTGGTTCAAAATAATGTTTAAGATGCATCTTAAAAAAAAGGGTCTTGATAGAGTAAATGAATATTTCTGTTAAAAGTAAATGTAAAGACTGTATGATGGTGGGAAAATGTCCTGCCCTCTTCTGTACTGGACGTCAGGTCCAACATTAGTTGGACACGTTGTCAGATGTTTGCTCAGTTTGGTACGTATGTTTGCTTATATGCACATTCCTTTGCACTTGTGTCTGTTTTCTTTGTGATGGACTTGTCGTTGACACACTGTGAGTTCGCTGGCAACCCGTCGTGTCAGTTCCCTGAAAGCTTGTTGTTCCTGAACACAGTCTGAAAAAAAAAACCAACCCAATAATGACACCTGAGTTTGGAACTCTTCTGTTTTTTGCTCTCGCTCGTTATTTTCTTTGCCTCAAGTTGTACATCACCCTCCTTGTATTGTGTATGTTGTCACTGTTGTTTTGTCAGCAGCCTCCCAGGTCATGAAATTCCACGTGAATCAACAAAGTATGTGGATGAAAAGCATCAGAATCGGCTCGATTTGCCAAAATTAGCACTCCAAACATGGTTAACTTCTCGTGCAATATACAGTCAACAGAAACTAAGAAAAAAAATGATAGATTAGAATACACACACTGTAAAACCTAATAGGTGAAAATAAAATAAATCCTATTGTTAAAAAGTGCAAGGTAGTAATTAGGTTCATCATCTTGGACTTCAAAAAGATTTCCTAACTGCTTCAGATCCTGTTGTGTTGGTGGCCTATTAACCTTAGTGTCCCATTAATATTAAGCTTATATATGAGTTTAAGTGGTATTCCTTGACTTTCTTCAAATTGGAGAAAAATGTCCACAACAAACTTCCTTTCATACTTTTCACCAAAGTATTCACACACCAAAGTATATTCACTACATATATACTAGACTCAATAGTGCATTCATTAATGTTATTCATTGTGCAGTCCCAATATGTCCATCTACTGCTCCAAACTCATAAAAGCAAGGTTATATTACATTCAACGATGAAAGGTCAAAGTGTAAAAACATGTTTTCAAGCAAAATGCAAAAGAAATTAAAAGCTTTTTTTCATTTTTTTCATTCAACATTCAGAATTTGAAAGCAGCAAATTGCTTGAAAGTGTTTAGATTCTGTAAAATGACACGTGTATACAAGGTTACATTAGCCCAGAGCAATTTAATTTATACGATAAATTTCTAAGTCCAGAAAACAGTACGGTAAGTCGTCAAAGTCATCAATATAAATCACGATTAATGTGTCCTGCATTTCAAATAGTTTCCAGCTAGAGTGGCTTTCCCATTTAGGATTCTTCTTTTGAACAGTTTTGCAGCTTTAAGAGATAAGATCTGGCACATGTGACCTCTTGCAGTGACTATGTACAGGTGGAGATCACAGAGCCCCTTGTTCTATTGAGACTGAACGTACGGAAAAAGTGCAGCGGTGCCAGTAAAAGCCTCAGTGTCGGGGAGGAGCCTCGTTTCCTGTAAAGCTATTCGGAGAGCCTGTGTCTGGGCCCCACAGCAACACTGAGCAACTGCAAATTCATGATGGATTTTTCTTCCGCATGAAAAAAACCCCCCCCAAAAAAACCCTCCTAATTATTCTGCGATACCTCGATAATTTGCTGAAATGTGGTTGCAGAGACCTCCGGGGTTCAAACTGTCAACGACTACTGTTGCCGCTCATCTGGAACCTGGAAGCGTGTGACAAATAATTGGTGTCAAGCGAAAAAGAAGCGGAGGCCGCGTGAGGCTCCCAGACTGTTGTAATGCGAGCGTGGTCGAAGAGGCGCCTCGTGTCATCGCCAGCGGAGTGCACCGGAGATGTTTACGCAGAGAGAGAGAGAGAGAGAGACAGAGAGACTTGGCTGCTGATCAGGAGGAGCAGCTCCCCGACGTTTGGTTCGCTGCTCGCCCACACTTCAGGGAGCAGCCGGCCCCCCAGATCAGATCGGCACCTTCAGCGGGTTTGGTTGCGAGATAAGAGCAGAGCTCAGGTCACTCTGTTCCTGTCCGGGGCAAAGAGCTGAAATTGCACAGACTAAGGAGGCAGGAGGTGGAGCAGCCCGCTAGAACAAGACGAACCCGAGAGTCAGAAGTTCCCAAACCATAGAAGGTAAAAAAATTATTTACAGCCCCATCTAAACGTCTCGAAAACGTTCACGGCCCACAGACGACCCCTTTGAGGGTCGGTCGAGCCAAATGTTGCATTAAGGACGACGAGGGATTGACTGGATTTACGACGGACAAGTTTACTGTGTGTTCTGCGGAGAGCAGACAGGAAAACCCCCAAGAAACTTTGTCATCAGTGGCTTTATTGTGCAGTTGCCCTCATTGTGAGAGAAAAGAAGGCATTCATTTTGAAGTGAGTCAGACTAAACACCGTCCAGTGATAAGAAGGCGTCTCAGTATTCTATATGCCCCTATAAGTCTGTAAAAGTCTTCATATTCATTTTTTTTTTTCATTTTAATCTACCATAATTTTGCACAGATTTCATATCCCATCTCATTCCAACAGAAGCCATGTAAGTGTCACATGTCGGCCCTTTGAAAATGCCATTTTCCCTGTACTGTTCAGAAGTGCAGCAATAGATCTGCTGAAGAGTCTCCTTCTCTGGGCTGTTCCCATAAGAGGTGGCCATGGCCAATCAGGTGCTTCCATCTAACCCCGTCCTCTGCACCCTCCTCACTCACACCAACTAACTCCACTGCATCAGTAAATCACTGTGGACCTCCACGCTGCCAGTTCCAACCTCAGCATCCTTTTATCTTCAACTGCCCCCCCCTCCTCCGTCCGTGTCCATCCCAGTCTGGCCTCACTGGCCTCTCTGTGCACTGTCCCTCTGATGGACTCGTTCCTTATCTGGTCACTTCCAAAGAGAAGCTCAACATTTCAACCTCTGCTACCTCCAGCTCTGCAGTTAGGTTAAAAAAAAAAAAAAAACCATTACAGTGATGGATTGCTACATCAAATGTGAAATATGAACAGGAAAAAAAACAACAACAAAAAAACACCATCAATCAAACACTGTTTGTGCTGTAGGTCCTTCACTGTGAAATCTTCTCTCAGCCCACAGAGCCTCTGCTCTAAGTGGTAGCCGAGCTTTTTTTCTTCTTCTTTTTTTTTTTCCGAAAGGTCGATGATTTAGAGGTTTTCTTCTGTATCAACGTCAAGTCTGCATGCTCGCCCTGATGTGCATGGAAACCACATGTTCTTCATCTCCCACAGGTTATGCAATCACTCGTTCCTCCAGTAACCCCCCGTCCCCCGCCACCCCACCAACCCCGCCCCCCTTCACAAACAGACATACATTCTCCGGCACTGTTTGACACTCGCTGGTCCTCACTCCACCTCGGTTGACTGCCTCAAACTCTTGTTTTCTTTCTCTCTTACGTAATAAGATGTGCAACAACACGCACGCTCATTCGCACACGCACGCACACAGGGGTGCTCCAGCAGTGAACGCATACTGTACGTGTCTGAGCGGACTGCCCTTTAATGGACAAAACCTGAGTTACAGCCCCTCGGGATATTTAGTCTGTGCGATCGGTTTGTTAAAACTTAAACCGATGGTATTTCAGACAGAAATTTTGAGTTTCCTTCCTGCTGTGATAGCCTTATTTATGGGCCCAATATCTTAAACCAAATAAAGGGCACATAATGCAGACTCAACTCCAATTGCTGTTGTAGAGGACAGAAAACAGACATTCTAAAAATGAATACAGCCCAGTACACCAACACTGCCACACCTGTCCCTGTCTGGCTAAAAAAAATAAAATAAAATAATAATAATAATAGTAATAATACTAATAGCAGAGATTATATGACATGAAAACACTATCTCGCTTTGTTAATGTGGTCACACAATGCAGCTGACAGCAGACATCTAAGTCGACCTTGAAAGTTTACATTCATCATTCAAAATGATAGTCGAATGTCATTTCACTGTGCCGCCATCCAGCGCCCTCTATCGGCTAACTGCCAACCTTTTTGCACTGAGCCACTCTTTACATTTACAACTGGAATTACCTTAAGTACAGTGAAGGGAAAAAATGTATTTATAATTGCAAGACTACAAATCTAATGAGCTGGAACTTCTCAGCAAGTACATGGAGCGCGATAGTTAAACCCATTTGACAGCGGTTAGATTTAAACTAAAATTATATAAATAAACAATTTAAAAAAAAAAAAAAAAAAAAGTTTAAATCCGACCACTAAAACACGTAAGCTCGCTCTGTCCCTGCCATCTCTTGACGCGTCTGTCAGGAGGAGTTATGGCTCAATCCTTCGCCGTTAGATGGCAGCATTAGCAAACAGTTGACTTGACAGCGGTGTTCACAGCTGCCACCAGAAGGCGCTGCATGTCAAGACAACGGCGGTTCACCTGTTACACAGCTGAAGATGAAGTGCCTGCAGACTTTCTAGGAAACGCCGCATTGAGAACAGAACAGGAACTGGAGTTTTCTGGTATTAGTTGTTGTGGTGGTGAACATTTTCATGAATACAAACACCACTTTTCCTGCCAACACAAAAGTGATACCAGAACTAAAGCATCCTTATGCAAATAAAAAAAAAAAACAAAAAAAAAAAAAACAAGTGCAAACGTGGCACAGTCAGTGGATGAATCATCTCAGTGATGAAGAGGGAGGGAGAGAGAGAGAGGTTGTTGACTCGTAGTCCAGACTCTTGTTTCTTGCTCACGAGCTCTCCGTCTCTCTCTGTCGCAATGCAGCGGAATCGCCGGGCAGTCACGACAGCTTCCACAGCTGGACCTGTAACCAGATTCTCCTCTGGTCCATCTATTTCCTCTGCACGTCTCTGTTGAATGACTCAGTCTGTAATTATTATCGTTTTCCCTCCCAGGGCAGTGTGAGAACGAGGAAATCGGCCTCATCACACCGAACCAGACTTCAGCAAATTTGAATGATACAGTAATCCGTGAGCTGATTCAGGAGCGTGCTGCCGTCCCAAGGTCATGATGACGGCTGCGCACGACCTTGGGCTCCTCACACCCCAGAATCTGCCAACACAATTGTTTATGTTTCCATATAGTAATTGTAATATTTGTGTTTTTCTCTCAATGAATGCCACAGAAAAGTCCGTCTATTATTTATTTTGGCGGCTCCAACCTTCGACATTGGTCCTTTGTGATGTCACAAAGGGCCAACTCTCTGAGGTCAGCTTCAACAAAGCCAGCCGGGACTTTGTTCCACCCGCTGGCTTGCCTTGTTTTTGTCCCCTCCCAAACATGTGGACGTTACCAGACAGTGTGAGCATGTGCAATCTTGCAGGGGAGGGAACACAGATGGAAGAGATTCTTCTTTTCTGGAGAATTTTTGGCGTTTTTGGATGGTTATAGTGACGTAGTCGAGACCAAGACACTAACAAGGCCTGAGGAATTGAGACCAGGTCCAAGACCCCAAAGAGAAGCTGCCCACTTTCATGAATTGTAGATCGAGGGCATTACATTGGGACTCAGCTTTACAGCACAGAATCAATAAAGCTCTCTGTAGTCTGTGTAGCGGAATTTGATAACCAATCATTTCGCTGACATTTTATTCACTGACCTACTAATTTGTTCTGCAGATAGATGATGTTTGTGAGAGGGGGCACACAGGTCATGAAGAGAAGATTGGAAGAACGCTGGTAGCTCTATTAGGGAAAGTACACACTACCAGTCAAAAGTTTGGACACACCTTCTCATTCAGTGTTTTTTTCTTTATTTTTTACTACTTTCTACATTGTAGATACATATTGAAGACATCAAATATATGAAGCAGGATATATGAAATTATGTAGCAAAGAAAAAAATGTTACCTGTAACAACTCTAAGTATGTTTTATACTTTAGATTACTCAAAGTAGCCACCTTTTGCTTCGTTGACAGTGCTGCCAACCCTTGGCATTCTCAATGAGCTTCATGATGTAGTCACTTGAAATGGTTTTCACTTCACAGGCGTGAAGTGCCTTCTTCATGGGATTGGGAAAGGAAGACCAAGAGCCACCTCTGCAGCTGAGGAGAAGTTCATCCGAGTCATCAGCCTCAGATATCTCAATTTAACAGCACCTCAGATTAGAGCCCAGATAAATGTCACCCAGAGGTCTAGCAGCAGTGTTCATTCATAGCGTTGATGCCTTCAGTGAGAATCTGCAATGTAAATAGTCATGAAAATAAAGGACCATTAAATGAGAAGGTGTGTCAAAACTTTTGACTGGTAGTGTACGTTGCAAAAAGTCCTTTTTTTGTTAAAACAGATGCATATTGTTGGGCTGCATTTTAAGAAGAGCACATTATAATAATGACCAGCTGGCCTGGTATTTGAAATCTCAAGACTCAAGGCTGTTGTGGTAAAAAATTAAAATGAATTAAAAAAAATGAAAGTCGGTACAACATGTGACCTTTAGAGTGTATTTTTGAATGGAGGCTGTTGAATCATCTTTATGAACAACCTAAACAAGTCAGTTGTCAGGTTCTGCGGAGGAACCCATGGGGCAGACCTGTCTGAGCAGGTGAACAATCCCATTTTCCAAAGAAAAGCCAAAGGAGAAGAGGGTGAGGATATAATCAGACCAGGGGGGCGGAAGGCATGGCCGGAGAAAACCATGGCTTTAGACAAGTCAAGTGGTCAAATGACTGTATTTGAGAGACAAGGCAGTAGGAAGGGAAGGTCTGAGTGGGACTGATATAGCGTGCGGTGATGAGCTGATGATGACCAGGTGCGCCAGGTTGATTGCTGAGGCAGAGCAGGTGTGATAACGTGGCAGACGACGCACCAGGCTGAGCTGGCAGAGGGTGGGGGAGTGGTGGTGGGGGCAGACTGCAACAGCAGAGAGCAGAGAGGCACATTGGCATTTATCGAGACAAAGGCTTGACCATAGAGGTCGAAATGAGACTCTAATTTTAATAGGACAAGTGGGCTCCCAAGATTGCACAGACTGTCGTACTGTGGAAAATGCTGAAAAAGGAACAGTTGACAATAAAGGATACGGAAGGGCCTGGACCTGAGCTACAGGATGAAGCGGGTACAGAAGATGGATGGACGGATGGATAAGAGAGGTATGAATGGATTGGAGTTTACTACTGGGAACTATATTGGGAATATACTGGGAAGATAAGGTGTGGGGGATACAGAGAGGGACAAAAGCTCTCTTGCATGTTACTGGGTTATTTCAGAGAATATGTATTTCTTGAATAAAAAAAAAATGTAATGTAACATAAATCAAGACTACAAGTTCTACATACTCCAGTTCAGTAGGTGGCGGTAATGTATCTTTAAGTTAGGATCGCAATCTGCCAGTAAAACACAATGAAGAAGAAGAAGAAGAAGAAGAAGAAGAAGAAGAAGAAGAAGAAGAAGAAGAAGAGGTGGCACACTGGCTGGAGTGTTATAAGAACTAGACACCGGACTGGCAATATCGCAGTGTGCTGATTTATTTTTTCCAGTGGCCATTCGCGGTACTGCAGCAAAAAAAAATAAAAAAATCCATGGGCCCAAAAGCATTTTTCCCATAGACCGCAATACAAAAATAAACTCCTCTTTTACTGCAAAGTCATGGTCTTTTAGTCATTCAAAGAAACTATAAAGGCACGAAAATCACCAGAAGAAGTTTATTCCCAGCGCGACGTCACAGCGTCGTTAAGCGCTGCTGTGCCTCAGCTCGTTCTGACTGACTGCGTCTGTATCACTGGAGTTGCAGCGGCATGGTGTGAAGTGTGCATGCTCTATGCGGCCCCTAATACGGAAGTCAAAAACTTTTTCGACGTATGCGCTAGCTGAGCAACTGCATTCAAATGAATGGGCCGCCATACGAGCCTGGGCGCCTGGGCGCCTGGTCGGGACATGGGTTACGCAATGTCACAGTCGTGTCGGTGAATGACACTCTCCGTTAATGAGGCGAGGCGACTCATCTCTCTGACTTTTTCTGTTCTAGCTCATGAGATTAAGTTTGCTTCGCGCCGCAAAACAGGAACAGCAGCGGCAACGATAAACGCTTACACACATGGCGCCACGTTCAGCGTTGAATGTGACCGTTTTGAGTTACGTAACGGCGCAGCCAGATTCTGTAGACGCTTCGGCTGATTTAAAGGGCAGCAGCTGACGAGCGAGAGCCTCGTCTCGGTCGCCGAGGACCCCGAGGTCTCACAGATTTTTTTTTGGGGGGGAATTTCGACATGTGCTGGGCCTCTCTCGCTCCCTTAAGCCGGCATCTGAAACATTAGATGCGTCGGTCGCCTGAGAGTGACGGGCGTGTCAGTTAGAGAGGTCTTTTCTCCTCCTTATCTTGTGTTATTGTTCCTGCAGCGTATTTAACGCTTTAAGTGCAGCTGGCCGCAGCTGCGGGACTCTGGCAGCCTCGACGTGTCAACCTCACCCCTGCTCTCTTGTTTCCTGGGGTGGATGCTTGCCCCTGATAATTGGGAATATCATATCGTGTCCTTCCCAGGGAAGACTGAACTCCACCTGTCAGAGAATTTCAGTAAGTGTAATATGTTAGACATTCATTAGTTTCGCAAACGTTTTCTCAAGATAAAATACACTTGCTTAACAGCTACTGATACAGCGACTGTCTTCGGTCCATGTTAGCTAGCTAATAAAGTGGCAGCTGCCTCTCTATCGTCTCCAACCTAAACACAACTGCTGCTCCCTGGATAGTTTCTGTTTTTAGGACCGTTCTCTGTAAGACCAAGAGGTCTTTGTGAAGTTGTGAAAAATCCCAGTCAATCAGCAGTTTGTGAAATACTCAGTCCAGCCTGTCTGACACCAAGAACCAGCCCATGTTCAAAGTCACTTAAATTCTGATGCTTTCTTCGCAGCTTCACTATTTTGCCATGCCTGAGAACATTGAGTTGCTGCAATGTGACTGGCTGATTAGCGACTGTATTTGTGTCAACAATCACTCAAATATTGTACCCAATGAAGTGGCCACCGTAAGTCTATGTTGTACATGACCTCTGCGCAGCTGTGAAATAAAATTGATAAATATTGCCTGAGAAAGACATGGGAATTTTTTTTTTTTTTTGCTGATGGGTTATTAAAGTAAGTTGGAGGCTTAAAGTATCATACAAATTATTCTATTCTGAATTCTACCTTCACTAAATTAACTTGGCATGCCAGACAAAGAGGTTTCAAAATCCTTGGGATTCCTTTAGATTCCATAGAACACATTTGTAAAGGGAAGACCTGTGAAACCCCCCCCCACAACTAAACAAACAATACAACTAGACGATGATTGGACAATCCCAGGGTGCTACCGGTCAATCTTTCCTGCTTCCTGTGTTTAGGACCTGTCCTGCCAAAGACAGTAAATTGAAAAAACATCCACTGGGGAAATCCATGTTGATCTTTCTTCTTCTTCCTCTGATGTAAATTTTGATTCCAGCCTGATAAAACGGCTGCTTTAGCATTTAAAACATCAGCTCACCACATCAGTCTAGCGTTTCTTCTTCAACTTCCTCCGGGACTTGTAAACCGTTAGCAGTCCGGCAGCTGTGTAAGGTTATCACAGACTGAATGATCAATGAGAAATCTGGATTGTTGGTACACCTGGAAAGTTCCAGTTCCATCCTTTTGCGTGACTGAATAGTTTCCACTTTCTATAGCAATGTTGGGCTCATTGAGAAGAAATGATATTTTTCGGACAATGGTGGCTTTTGTGTTTGTTTACCTTTTTCGGGGATCACTGTAAACAGAGTGACGCTCAGCATATTTTCATGTTCTGAATGAATTTCGAGAATTTTAAGAGGGGGCTGATTTATTCATGGCAGAAGGTTATTGGGCCTTGGGGAGTCTGTAGTGGCATTAGGTCAGTTCACTTTGTGGCCCTGAGGTCAAGTTAACCTTTCATTCACCCTCCACTCTCAACTTCCTCCCACACACACTCTCTCTCGAAAGCATGCTTCACTGAGGGAGTTGCTCACAATTTATTCCACCCGCCCTTGGAGGAGGTGCTTGTGCGTCTGAGTGTGTTTGCGTGCGTGTGGATGAGTGTTCATCTTTTTCTGCTTAACGTTTCCCCTTGTGATCAGTGAGTTGTGTTCATCAGAAGTTCATCAGACACCCCAGTGTCTCCCGCAGGTCCCCAGCAGTGTTGATGTGCATTGTGTGACCAGCGTGTGACAACATAACTTCCCAATTGTGTGTGTGTTTTCATGTGTTTTCATTGCAGGCTTTGTTTAAGAGGGGATTTTTATATTTCATTACACACTCTAATGGACCAGCCTGTAATGAAAAGGGCAAAATGTGACAATTTTTGTGTTTTCAAACTCAAGAAAACACCATGTTTTGCCCCTCTGTGTCCGGCCTGCTGTTAAAACCCTCAGCTTCAACTTCCCACTGAAACTGAAGCTTTGTTCTGCCCTCATATTTAGAGGGGGACAAAAACAAGGTCTAAAAAGATGCAAAAAAGGGCTCACTGGGTCTTTCTGTTGTTGGACATACAGTCACTGGACATACAATGGACATATAGTCACTGGCAACTTTGTTAGGTACAGTGTTTAAATGCTAGTAAAAAAAAGAAAAAAAAAGTTAATCAGCAACTCAATGCGTTCAGGCATATAGAATGTGACTTTGAAAGTGGCCTGGTCTGCCGATGTACTGGGATTTTCACTGGCACAGCCATCTCTTGGGTACACAGAGAACGGTCCCAACTAGAGGAAATATCCAGTGTCATGGGTCAGTGGTCAGAATGGACAGACTGGTTGGATACAATAGAAAGGCACCAGGAATAGATGTCACCACTCAATACAATCACGGTATGCAGAATCCATGCTCTGAACACACAACACCTCCAACCTTGAGACAGTGTACCTCATCTACGACTTTAATAAGTGCCTGCTGCTAACAAGGCGCACCTAATAAAGTAACCCTCAGTGTATCGTCCATCAATGGCTGGTTAAAACATTCCTGTAACTTGCTTTGGGACAAAATGGAAGCACCAGCCTGGCACTTGAAGATCAGTCATGCTGCAGCTGCCAATCAAATGTCTTAGCAATCCGACACCAACACAACACAGCAGACTCAATTGTTCTGTTAGCCCATTGTCAGCGTAAATTCCCCGTATCCTCGTGTTTGAGTTCATTTGATCTTTCTTCCACACCAAAGCAGACGCGACAACGGTAATGACTGGCTCTGATTTTTAACGGCCGTCCTTGTTTCGGGGACAACCTGAAGCTCCTCAAGCTATTCTCCCTGGCAGCTGACTGGACTGCTCTTTGTATTGGTGGATGATCAAAGGCCTGAACCCCGTGCGACCTCTGTGACTATGTACACACTGTAGGTTAATGTGTACATGCAGGCCGATGAGGCACAATGGGTCGAAAATTGGAAGCGATTTGACTGAAAACCTGAATTGTGGAGCTGATGGGAAGCACCGGCCAATTTCACGAATACAACGGAAAGTTTTTGTCTTTTGAAAGAGTTTATCATGGACTTATGATCAGAGTTTATCATTGCAGCTATTCTTAATTTTGATTAGTCCCCAGTTTTACTCAGCCTTTAGCCTCTGTAATTGATTCATTCATGATTTTTGCATCTATTTTGCTGTTATAGTTTGTTACTTATTTGTTAAATGAAATGTTTTTAATGTTTTAATAATACTAACAACAACAACAACAACAACAACAACAATACAAATTTGTTCTGTCTTCATATTATTTGACACCTTATTAAAACAAATGATAAAAATGACAATATTGAATGAATTTCTTTAGAGTTGTCTTTGGTTGTCAACATCCCAACATCCCACTATTTCTATTTTAAGGACTGTAATGCTGCACTCACAGAACCACAAAGCTTTGTCCCAGGAGGACAGAATGAGAAATCCTGAATCAGCCATAAAAAAGTAAATACATTAATAACTAGCCCTGCAAGCAGGATTAAACGGGACTGAGCCGCCACGGCCGACGCGACCCCCGATGACCCCCGACCTCTGCCAACGCCCGGCGACTGATGAGACAAATACGTGGATGTTTGAATGACGTCTGTACGACTTCCCTAAAGGAAACTGCAGCCATTTATGTGTGTTAAAAAGAGGGAGAGATAGAAAAGGCGTTAGGGCTCCAACCGAGCAGGAGCAACCTAAGCTTGGAACTCAGCCATTTCGGCGTCTACATGAAAGATACTGGTATCATCTTTTAGCTAGGCTGTGCTGCAGTTAAATGTCTGTTGTTATGGGCGTTGTTCAATCACAAGCCAGCATTTATGACTGACATGTTTTAATAGCCTTTGAGCACGTTCTGCCTGCCAGTTGAGGCAAAAAAAAGAAAAAGAATGTTATGCAGTCAGTGTCCTTTATAGTGGATCTTGCATTGTCAAAACCGATCCAACGTTCTAACTATATCCATAAATATGAAGAGTTATGAGTTAGAGTCTGGTTGGAGGGCCGTTGCACGAAAAACGGTTGGAAAAAGCAAAATTAATACACACAGGCTCACAAATCCACATAAAAACATTAGTGGCACGAGTTAGTGCGGAGGATGCTCTGGTAGCTTTGCTGAAAAGTTACTTCAGCATAACAGTGAGGCTGAAAAAAGGTTCAGGCCCTAACCTGATCGTAGAGGTGTTACGCATTTATTGAATCATGTAAAAATCAGCTTTACACTGTTGAAAAGCATTAGCTTACACGTTAACACACATTGACAAGTGTAGTGGAAATAATTATTTTCCTGACAGTTTATAGGTACAAGAAGGAATTCAGTGCACTTACCTTGCAGAGGTTAGACAATGGCTGTCCGTCGAGTTGCTCACCGTAAGAGGGGACAATTCTAAGAGCCTTTGTCTGACAGGATATTTATATGTCACAATTTGGACATTCTGATGTGGACATTCTGTTCCCCCACCTTAAGTCTTTACGATCC
Source organism: Thamnaconus septentrionalis (assembly GCA_009823395.1). NCBI lineage: Eukaryota > Metazoa > Chordata > Actinopteri > Tetraodontiformes > Monacanthidae > Thamnaconus > Thamnaconus septentrionalis. The sequence continues at coordinate 20,362,145 of CM020510.1, read as the reverse complement.
AGCCCATCAGCAAAGTGACTCCATTCTTCTTGCCCGCTTTGATCTGACTGGTTAGTTACAGTTGTGGTCAGAAGTTTACATACACTTCATGTTCCTACACTAAATCTCATGCTAGGTCCTGAAGCTACGTTGGTGCACTTGTCAGTGATGGTGTGCTTCATTAATTGTAGGCATGCTTCGTGGCCGACGCAGCACTTTCAGAAAAGATGTCTAAACCAGTATATAAGTCTAACGCCCGGTTCACACTGGACGCGGAAGTGCCGCTGACGCCGAGCGCTTCCATTCGGCGCCCATGTTAATCAATGTAGTAGTTCACACCAGAGCTCCACTCATCTTTTAGCTAGGCTGTGCTGCAGTTAAATGTCTGTTGTTATGGGGCGTTGTTCAATCACAAGCCAGCATTTATGACTGACATTTTTTAATAGCCTTTGAGCATGTTCTGCCTGCCAGTTGAGGAAAAAAAAGGAAAAAGAATGTTATGCAGTCAGTGTCCTTTATAGTGGATCTTGCATTGTCAAAGCCGATCCAACGTTCTAACTATATCCACAAATATGAAGAGTTATGGCTTAGAGTCTGGTTGGGGGCCGTTGCACGAAAACGGTTGGAAAAAGCAAAAATGTTTTTGATGATTCTTTGTAATGAAGGTCCAGACTATGTCTTACTGAATTTTCAAGCCCGTTGGACTTGCGCTTTCTGAGCCTTATGATTTTAATGTGAAAACCAAACAAGTGGGAATAACTCACTCCCTGTTTGTCGGGGACAAAAGTTAGAGGTGCAAATGCCGGGCTTGAAGAGACGAACGCGTGGGTGTTTTCCCCATCTTTTTTGGACCTTCCTAGTGGACGCTAGGGGCATTTGTAATTTGTGGTCAATTGTAGTTGGACGCCTCTTGGGGGCGCACGAAAACGGTTGGAAAAATCCCTTTTTTTTGATGATTCTTTGTAATGAAGGTCCAGTCTATGTCATACTGAATTTTCAAGCCCGTCGGACTTGCGCTTTCTGAGCCTTATGCTTTTAACGTGAAAACGAAAAGTGGGAATAATTCACTCCCTGTTTTTTGGGCGATATAGGTTAGAGCGTACGAAATGTCGGGCTTGAAGAGACGAACGCGTGGGTGTTTCCCCCATCTTTTTCGACCTTCCTAGTGGAAGCTAGGGCCATTTGTAGTTTTTGGACAATTGTAGTTGGATGCCTCTAGGGGGCGCTAGAAGTGGAATTTTGCCTTTTTGTCTTCATTTTCTTTCATTGTGTACCAGTTTCTACCTCCGTGCCGAATTTGGTGAGTTTTGGAGCATGTTTTGTAAATAATAATAATAAGAACTAGCCCTGCAAGCAGGATTGAGCGGGACTGAGCCGCCACGGCCGACGCGACCCCCGATGACCCCCGACCGCCTGCAATTGCCCCCCGTCCTCTGCCGACGCCCGGCGACTGATGAGACAAACATGTGGATGTTTGAATGACGTCTGTACGACTTCCCTAAAGGAAACTGCAGCCATTTATGTGTGTTAAAAAGAGGGAGAGATAGAGAAAGGCGTTCGGGGCTCCAACCGAGCAGGAGCAACCTAAGCTTAGAACTCAGCCATTTCAAGCGCCTACATGAAAGATACTGGTATCATCTTTTAGCTAGGCTGTGCTGCAGTTAAATCTCTGTTGTTCAATCACAAGCCAGCATTTATGACTGACATGTTTTCATAGCCTTTGAGCATGTTCTGCCTGCCAGTTGAGGAAAAAAAAGAGGAAAAAGAATGTTACGCAATCAGTGTCCTTTATAGTGGATCTTGCATTGTCAAAGCCGATCCAACGTTCTAACTATATCCATAAATATGAAGAGTTATGAGTTAGAGTCTGGTTGGAGGGCTGTTGCACGAAAACGGTTGGAAAAAGCAAAAATGTTTTGATGATTCTTTGTAATGAAGGTCCAGACTATGTCTTACTGAATTTTCAAGCCCGTTGGACTTGCGCTTTCTGAGCCTTATGATTTTAATTTGAAAACCAAACAAGTGGGAATAACTCACTTCCTGTTTGTCGGGGGACAAAGGTTAGAGCGTACGAAATGTCGGGCTTGAAGAGACGAACGCCTGGGTGTTCTCCCCATCTTTTTTCGACCTTCCTAGTGGAAGCTAGGGCCATTTGTAATTTGTGGTCAATTGTAGTTGTACGCCTCTTGGGGTGCACGAAAACGGTTGGAAGCATCCCTTTTTTTTTTGATGATTCTTTGTAATGAAGGTCCAGTCTATGTCATACTGAATTTTCAAGCCCGTCGGACTTGCGCTTTCTGAGCTGTATGCTTTTAACGTGAAAACGAAAAGTGGGAATAATTCACTCCCTGTTTGTCGGGCGACATAGGTTAGAGCGTACGAAATGTCGGGCTTGAAGAGACGAACGCGTGGGTGTTTCCCCCATCTTTTTTCGACCTTCCTAGTGGAAGCTAGGGCCATTTGTAGGTTTTGGACAATTGTAGTTGGACGCCTCTAGGGGGCGCTAGAAGTGGAATTTTGCCTTTTTGTCTTCATTTTCTTTCATTGTGTACCAGTTTCTACCTCCGTGCCGAATTTGGTGAGTTTTGGAGCATGTTTTGTAAATAATAATAATAACTAGCCCTGCAAGCAGGATTGAGCGGGACTGAGCCGCCGCGGCCGACGCGACCCCCGATGACCCCCGACCGCCTGCAATTGCCCCCGTCCTCTGCCGACGCCTTGCGACTGATGAGACAAACACGTGGATGTTTGAATGGCGTCTGTCGATTTCCCTAGAGGAAACTGCAGCCATTTATGTGTGTTAAAAAAGAGGAGAGATAGAGAAGGCGTTAAGCCTCCAAACGAGCAGGAGCAACCTAAGCTTAGAACTCAGCCATTTCGGCGTCTACATGAAAGATACTGGTATCATCTTTTAGCTAGGCTGTGCTGCAGTTAAATGTCTGTTGTTAAGGGCGTTGTTCAATCACAAGCCAGCATTTATGACTGACATGTTTTAATAGCCTTCGATCATGTTCTGCCTGCCAGTTGAGGAAAAAAAAAAAAAAAAGAATGTTACGCAATCAGTGTCCTTTATAGTGGATCTTGCATTGTCAAAAGCCGATCCAACGTTCTAACTATATCCACAAATATGAAGAGTTATGGCTTAGAGTCTGGTTGGGGGCCGCCGTTGCGAAAACGGTTGGAAAAAGCAAAATGTTTTTGATGATTCTTTGTAATGAAGGTCCAGACTATGTTTTACTGAATTTTCAAGCCCGTTGGACTTGCGCTTTCTGAGCGTTATGATTTTAATTTGAAAACCAAAACGTGGGAATAACTCACTTCCTGTTTGTCGGGGACAAAGGTTAGAGGTGCAAAATGTCGGGCTTGAAGAGAGACGAACGCGTGGGTGTTTTCCCCATCTTTTTGGACCTTCCTAGTGGAAGCTAGGGCCATTTGTAATTTGTGGTCAATTGTAGTTGGGCGCCTTTTGGGCGCTACGAAAATGGTTGGAAGCATCCCTTTTTTTTTTGATGATTCTTTGTAATGAAGGTCCAGTCTATGTCATACTGAATTTTCAAGCCCGTCGGACTTGCGCTTTCTGAGCTGTATGCTTTTAACGTGAAAACGAAAAGTGGGAATAATTCACTCCCTGTTTGTCGGGCGACATAGGTTAGAGCGCATTTAAATGTCGGGCTTGAAGAGACGAAGCGTGGGTGTTTCCCCATCTTTTTCGACCTTCCTAGTGGAAGCTAGGGCCATTTGTAGTTTTTGGACAATTGTAGTTGGACCCCTCTAGGGGCGCTAGAAGTGGAATTTTGCCTTTTGTCTTCATTTTCTTTCATTGTGTACCAGTTTCTACCTCCGTGCCGAATTTGGTGGGTTTTGGAGCATGTTTTGTAAATAATAATAATAATAATAATAAGAATAAACATAGCAAATACAATAGGGTCTTTCGCCATTGCGAAAGACCAGTTCGTTTCGAACTGGTCTTCCACTGGCTCAGTCCCTAATAACTAGCCCTGCAAGCAGGATTGAGCGGGACTGAGCCGCCACGGCCGACGCGACCCCCGATGAACCCCGACCGCCTGCAATTGCCCCCCGTCCTCTGCCGACGCCCGGCGACTGATGAGACAAACATGTGGATGTTTGAATGACGTCTGTACGACTTCCCTAAATGAAACTGCAGCCATTTATGTGTGTTAAAAAAGAGGGAGAGATAGAGAAAGGCGTTCGGGCTCCAACCGAGCAGGAGCAACCTAAGCTTAGAACTCAGCCATTTCGGCGTCTACATGAAAGATACTGGTATCATCTTTTAGCTAGGCTGTGCTGCAGTTAAATGTCTGTTGTTCAATCACAAGCCAGCATTTATGACTGACATGTTTTCATAGCCTTTGAGCATGTTCTGCCTGCCAGTTGAGGAAAAAAAGAGGAAAAAGAATGTTACGCAATCAGTGTCCTTTATAGTGGATCTTGCATTGTCAAAGCCGATCCAACGTTCTAACTATATCCATAAATATGAAGAGTTATGAGTTAGAGTCTGGTTGGAGGGCTGTTGCACGAAAACAGTTGGAAAAAGCAAAATGTTTTGATGATAATTCTTTGTAATGAAGGTCCAGACTATGTCTTACTGAATTTTCAAGCCCGTTGGACTTGCGCTTTCTGAGCCTAATGATTTTAATTTGAAAACCAAACAAGTGGAAATAACTCACTTCCTGTTTGTCGGGGGACAAAGGTTAGAGGTACAAAATGTCGGGCTTGAAGAGACGAACGCCTGGGTGTTCTCCCCATCTTTTTTCGACCTTCCTAGTGGAAGCTAGGGCCATTTGTAATTTGTGGTCAATTGTAGTTGGACGCCTCTTGGGGGCGCACGAAAACGGTTGGAAGCATCCCTTTTTTTTTTGATGATTCTTTGTAATGAAGGTCCAGTCTATGTCATACTGAATTTTCAAGCCCGTCGGACTTGCGCTTTCTGAGCTGTATGCTTTTAACGTGAAAACGAAAAGTGGGAATAATTCACTCCCTGTTTGTCGGGCGACATAGGTTAGAGAGTACGAAATGTCGGGCTTGAAGAGACGAACGTGTGGGTGTTGCCCCATCTTTTTCGACCTTCCTAGTGGAAGCTAGGGCCATTTGTAGTTTTTGGACAATTGTAGTTGGACGCCTCTAGGGGCGCTAGAAGTGGAATTTTGCCTTTTTGTCTTCATTTTCTTTCATTGTGTACCAGTTTCTACCTCCGTGCCGAATTTGGTGAGTTTTGGAGCATGTTTTGTAAATAATAATAATAATAATAATAAGAATAAACATAGCAAATACAATAGGGTCTTTTCAGCCATTATGAAAAGACCAGTTCGTTTCGAACTGGTCTTTCACTGGCTCAGTCCCTAATAATAAGAATAAACATAGCAAATACAATAGGTCTTTCATTATTATGAAAGACCAGTTCGTTCGAACTGGTCTTTCACTGGCTCAGTCCCTAATAAACATAGCAAATACAATAGGGTCTTTCGCCATTGCGAAAGACCAGTTCGTTTCGAACTGGTCTTTCACTGGCTCAGTCCCTAAATACAAATTTCAAGGGTTTCTGTCCGATGCCCTCAGAAATAATCAAAGTGCAACCACTTCAACTACATATCAGACCAAATAACGAATTGCAACCACAGCCTGAAGGGTTTTACATGTCACATGCAGTACATACATGTCATTATGCCTGGCATGTCGGAGACGTGGTGGCATGGTCAGGCAGCGACAAGTGGGAATTATTGGCTTTCCGAAAGCAGATTAGTGTTCTGTTTAAACTTGGTGTTAGTCTGTGTCAGCTCTGCAGAACAAAAGGACAGATTTGGTCGAACTGGCTGTCCAATGGTTAGAAGTTGCCATTGCTGTTTATTAAGCTGATTACAAGTTGCAAGACTGAAAATCATAGTTGCAATAATCCCTCACCAGCGTCCCTCCGTAAAACGTACTTTTGCCGCAAATGGGATTTTAAGCCTAATCAACAATCAGACTTATTTAAGCCCCAATCAATCAGCAAATGCGCTTCAGATTTAGCCAGTGGCCTAGGCAGAAAATATATCTTAGGTGGGTCAGTGTAAAATTAGATAGGGCTTCGTTTCCAAGTAAAAAGGACTTGAGAACCAAAGTAAGGTGAACTACAGAGAGGAAGAGAGACAAATTGAGGAAGCGGACCAATATACTTGTAACATTTGTATAACAGACAATAACAGCAAACAGTTTCTACAGAATAAGTTCAGTTAAAAGAGCTCAGTAAAGGCTTTCTACAACAGCTCAGACAAAATGAGCTGGATGGACTTCTTCTTCTTCTTGTTCTTCTGAAAATACCACTTGAAGGACCTTTGTTTAGGATCATACATATGGTATAGTGTTTATACAGCATGTAATGATTTTTAAAATATGTCACATAAAATGAAGCATGCTTAGACTGGGACACTTTAACACTCCAAAGTGACTGACTCCGTGTTGCACCACCAAGACCACCTCTTCAAGAGGGTCTTTGTTGGGATGTTTCAGTGCACCCATGAATCCAATTGTGGCATTTACACTCAACAACCCAACTGCACAGGATTGGGCCAGCTAAAACAATACCAACCTTAAAACAGCCTAACCTCCAATCCAATCATCTATTGAAGAACGGAGGGCACCTATCGGGCTAATGTGGATTGCATTGGGACTGACCGAACCAATCATACCCATAGTGATGTAGTCAAGACACCCTAACCAAGACCAAGACACAAAGACTGGGGTATCAAGACCAGGACTAGGAGCAAGACCAAGTCAAAACCAAAAAACAAGTTGAGACCAAACAATACTACTATACAAGTACCAGCTGGCCCGGTTTTTGAGGTACCGTTTTGTCCGAGACCAAGATGAGACCAAGACCAAAGTGTGTTGAGGTGGCGAACGAGACCTCGTAAAAGTGGTCTTGAGACCATCTCCGTGACTACAACAGTGCTCATCCATACATTTCCCAAACAGTGACATTTTGAGGACCGCTGTCCAACAATTGGATTTCTGTGAATTAAATTTATGCAAATGACAGGTCCTCCCTGAGGGACGGCCATCTGCTCCTGATAATGACAAGTAGCCTTATCTCATCGCCTTGAGAGAACAAGCTGCTGTGATGATCTCACAGAAAACAACAAGACTTTGAAAACTGAGGTTTAGAACTTTTCCAAGCGTGAGCCGAAACTTCGATATGTTTCTGTCAAACATGGACTGCATTTCATCGGCTGTCCTGCTGGTTTCATGAAAACAAACCTCGGTTTCAGACGCCAATTTATTTTGAGCTTAAGTTATTTGCGTGGGCATATTTTAAAATCAAAGCAGTTCCAATTCAACCCTGGAAGAAGAAAAAAATAAACCTAGATTGTCCCCCCCTGGCCTCTGTTCATCGTATGATGTTTTCTGTTGTTTTTATCCTAAGAAACGGTTCATTCTGGTTACAGCATTGCAGTGCTCTCATAAACAAGATGCTTGTTTGTTGTTGAGCATAAACAAAAGAGTTAACGCTCTTAAATGCAAGCATGGAGCTCAGCCGAGAATTTCAAAATGAGTGGAAAACTACAAGATACTGGGGTCATATCGTTCTGTTGAGTTGGAATTTTTGGAACTTTCATTTGAAAGGATTCATGAGTGTTTAATTGTGGTTCGTTTTTTTTTTTTTTTTTTTCAATTTTCTACAAGCTAGTAAAGCACTTGCTCCCTCTTTGAAGTTCAGTCGCCGTTTGCAATAAAGGGCTCACTCAGTTTCTTCCTTTTCCCCCCTGCTCCTTCCTCCCTCTCAACATCCCTCCCCCTTCCTCAGGAGATAAGCTACAGTTTCCATTCAGTCAGTGGACAACATCGCCATTGCAAGCGCCCGTCAGTGCAACACATTGGCCCCGTCACGCTGATTGATAAACCAGGTCAAAGATAAATCTGAATGTTTCAAATCCAAAAAGTTTCACGGCTCCCCTCCGGCTGCTTTCATGGCTTTAGACAGAAGCAGATTCTGATGGGAGCGCAGGTGATGCATCCGCCAGACAGTGACCCCGACACTCCTCCAGAGCTGGCAGCTGCCCCTCCAGTACGCCCACTCCTCACCGCGCGCAAACCTTTCCACTTGGGTTCGCAGGAAAATGTGAATTTACACAATTTGCGCGACACCAACTGCTTTATTTGCACCGGTTGGCGCCAAGTGCACCGATTCTGTGACTCTGGCTCTGCTGTCAAGCAACAATCGTCGGAGCCAAGGTAAGAGCCGCACCACTTTGTTCAGAGGAAGAACTACAACGCTAAACATGGACAACTTCCTGTGGCGAAAACACTCCTACTTGAGCTTGACTGCTTTCCAGGCAGGTTCCTCACAAGGAATGTGAGGAAACCCAGACGACACGATGTTAATCATCCCTCGTCCTGGCAGGAGCGCCGGCGGGTTTGTTTGCAATAAACAGGAGCTGAACTGAACTGGGATCACTGGCAGTGAACCAGTCGGCAGAGTCGAGAGAACGCGGGTGAAGCCGATTTGCTTTTGCTGTTTGTTTTGCTGTCACACAGGTTTCACCGTCTCTGGGGATGAGCTCTTGCAGATGTTTAACGCATCACTGAGCGTTTTTTTTTATTTTTTATTTTTTATTTTTTTTTACATTTTCCTTCGGCACAAGCGGAGAGGCCGTGGGTTGATGTACATCTGCAGGAATTCTTATTTCCTGCAAGAACTTTTTCTGATCACCTGCATATTTTTTTTTTGCAGAGGCACTTGCATGTAAATCACAGTGGCAGTGAGCTGCCTTGTCTGAGATGTGAGAAAATGACCAACAATATAAACCACAACAGCATGTGGTGTTTATATAAACCACCACTATTTTTTCATTTCTCAACATTCTCATCTTTCCTCCTTTCTTGTTTGCCGCCCTACCATTAGTTTTATGACTGGCTCATTCACAAATGGCCCCTGTAAAGCCATCGCACATTCTTTACTTCAGTTAGGAGATCAGCTGGTACTTAAGGACAGGCACACACACACACACACATACTCACAATGAGACGAAGAACATGACCTTTCACTGTCAGTAAATCACTGTCAGTGACATTCTGGGTTATCGGCCTCGCCGCCATCAAACCAACGAGGCCACCATTAGGAACACCTGAGGTCACTATTGGACAGTCCATCGACTTTTACCCGCAGCTTAATTTATGGCTTAATTACATTCAATGAAAAGGAAGCCATTACTCTGTCAAGCAAATACATCAAAAACAAACAAACTGTTCCATGGTGTCGAAGGCAAAACCGACCCAGAGATGCTAAATAACATGCTAACTCATTAGCTGAGCACATTTGGACTCCACTGGATCAGGATGACATGGGATACAGGGTTGCACATCTTTGTGATAGACAACTGAAAAAGTGTCATCGTTCCTGGTTAAAACTATGACGGTAACCTCCAACCTTCGCTCTTGATTAACGGAAACATTCTTTTCAAATGCTTTTGCCTTTGTCTGTCTCACGCCGGTTGAAGAATTTCACCTCTCGCAGCACACTATGAATTCCCCTGGTCGTCCTGAAACATGGCCCCGGTTCAGACAGAGGAAGCCAGGAAAATGGAACCAGAGTCTGGGGACAACCACATTTACTGGCTTTTTACGAAAGGGTAAATAAATAAAATGATTTATTATTTATCAGCAAATAAATCAGACAGATGCAGTGTTTGTAGGTGGTTTACAAGGCAAGCCACTCAGACTTCTGCTTGTTTTTAACTCAGTTTAACTTACTTTCTTGTTTATTCATCCAATGGATCCAGTGTCAGCATTGGGCACTACGTTTGTATGAAGGTTCAATCCAGTGCATTCACACAAACTGTCTTGCAAAGGCATCTAGCATGTTATATATCTGAAAAACATCACTTTCAGCAACGACATTTGCAAACAAAAGCAGACATGATATAAAACTTGAATACTGTGATTAATCTAATTGTTATACAGCAAACGTAACAAACGAGTCAACTCAAATAATGTTTTTCCGGGTATTTTCTTCGTCTTGAGAAAAACCCATGACCGAGAATGCATTTTGTCTCCGTCAGCGGAGATGATGGGTGGACGGGTGCATAATTATTTTGCTGTATTAATCGCGATCTTGACAGGTTATTATATTGACAGACAACATCTGTACACACAAAAAATCCTCTATAAAAATGACTTTGAACATCACATTTTATTATGCAAACTAGAGGCTAGTACAAGCATGAAACCTCTTTATATCAATACACCAGAGTCCCAGTGTTGAGAAACACAAGCAATAACAATAACAATTGTCATATTCAAGAGACATTTCGCAACCATGAGACAAAAGCACAAGACCTCAGCGTGGATTTGTTTTATCATCCTTCTGTATTGTTTCATCAGTTTTGCAGGAAGTTGGAGACAATCACAAAATAAGCCACCCACGGCGCTAATTACACGTTAAGCCTAAACAGCTTACCTCATTCACCGATAAGACAAAAATGAACCCTGTGAGACAACAACGTAACACATGAACCAGGATCAATAATTTGTCAGATCCTTCAAACCTCAACTCACTTTAGCGACTCGTGAATCATCGCTCCTCGTCCCTGCTAGCTAGGCAGTCAATTGAGAGAGGAGACCGGCACATTTGTGTACGTGTTTCAAGTCAAGAGTTGTATTTGCTCTGTGAGAGAAGCACCAGATGTGGCTTCTTGTTTGAACTCAGCTTCATTGTTCCCTCCCTGCAATGAGGCCGAACTGTGAATGAACAAATCACTCATTTGCTCACAGTGGCCTGGGCCCCACTTATAAAAAGAACAAATCACTCAGCTGCAGTGGCAGTGGAGCTTCTGTAAGCGTAAGACTCAGATGACTGCCAACCTGATTCATTTTAATTATAATTTTCCAACTAAATGCAGTAAATGCATGTTAATATCTTGTGAAACCTTATTAGTTGAGGGTCGTAAACTTAACGTTAGGACTCTTGTTTTTAAAGTTTGTTCTACTTCTTCTCACTCAAATTTTATATTGTTCTCATATTTATGTTTGTCTTGTAATAGTTATCTTTTTATGTCCTTATTACTGTATGACTTAGTCATTTATGTCTTGTAATGGTATGGTTGTTTTTCATTTTTTTATTTTATTTAACATTGTCTTTGATGTTTTTTTTATACATTCAAAATTCAAACCTCGAGTGGTTTTCTTTGTGAAAACATAGATTTTGCTGAGCTTTCTGGACTGGGTTAATTTCTGGCATCCCTCAGGGTTCTATTCTGGGACCTTCTTCTATTTACATTCATACGGATGACATTGAACTAGTGCTCTCTCTGCTTGTTGACTTACCTGCCCCATGTAGTCACCCTACCCATTGACCTCCCATGTGGGGCTGACCTTTCGCCTCTGATCACGCATGAGAGCTGCGGCACACAAGGAAATCATTTTGCTGAGCTGGTTTACACCCCTACCCCCACCACGTTACCATGCATTATGGAAAGAAGAAGATTACAAATGTGCAAAAAGCTTTGAATGTTCATTAAATATGACATGAAATATGATGAAATTTGCAATTTGTTTGCAGTAAAAAAAAAAAAATAGAAATCCTGCAAAATACCGACAATGTGAAAAAATTCAAACGTAATCAATTTCTGTTTCTCTTCCAACCAACTGGTCTTCAGGGCTGACACCTATTACTCATGCATGCTGTTTGTTGTTGTCCAATTAGGGATAAATATTAGTAACATTAATTTACAGTAATAACACTCCCCACTCCAGAAAACAAGATATAAACCTAATTGGACATGAAGATGGTAAAAATAACTTGTTAAAGTGGCCTGTACAAGTCTGTCCACAATGAATTACTGCTGTTACATGAAAATAAATCACTGCAGAATGGAAATTACTTCCATCAAGTGAATTTCCACCGAGAGCCGGACACCGAAGATTGTGTTTGACAGCCCATTTCTGGCAAGGAACCCAACATTTGCCCCCCGGACCCCCCCATTCTGTTTTAATCAGGCACAACAAGCTTTTAGAAATGAGATGACAATTACGGGCTGATGATGATATACCGCTCTGTATGTGGCACGCGGCAAGATACCCATTCCACCAAAACAGATGCAAATCAAGAGTGACGTCTTCGCGGAACGATTCTGTGAAATCTTAGAATGACTGCGCGTGGGAAAAAAGGTGGCCGCGCGTCATCGCCGCTCCCTCCTGGCCAAAAGGAGCGCTCCATCTCTCGCTGCGGCTAGCCTCCTCTGGGGAATAAAAACGCTGTTGTTATTAAACGGTCGCTAACATGTTTATGTTACCAATCAGGAATAAAAGAGCTCTTAAGTCACAGCTGGCTTCAGGTAATAATTTCATCAGCAGAACATGTAATGGAGGAGCAGGATGAGGAAGAGGTGGGAGGAGGGAACAAAGAGAGCGGTTGTTATGACAGGAGAAGAAGAGGAGGAGGAGGGGGAGGAAGAGGAGGAGGTGGGAGACTGTCCATATCGCACATTCTTCTGATGGATCGCGGGGTCGAAGGTTAATTTAACAGCCATTTGTATGTTTACTTCCCAGTGTTCCCCGGCTCAGAGCTATCAGCGCGACCATTAATTTCCATCTATATCATCTTTCCTTCCCCTTTGTTATTGACCAATCTCGCAGACTTGGATCTCGTACAGCTGTTTTTTTTTTTCCTTTTTCTTAACATGCACTGCTGTTGCACTTGGACGTGCCAACAGTGCAGTAACATAGTGCTGTATCCAAAACAGTTTCCTCTCATTTCCTCCTAATCAGCTGACCCTAGCCAATGAACCTGAACAGTGTTTTGCCCGCAGCTGTCAGTCCTCTACTGACAAAGTCCAGAGAGTCCACTGATATATAAGAAAGAGTCACAGCTTCTTTGATTGGAATTTTTAGCCTTTAACTCTCCTGGGAGATTGAACATCTTCAACTAAACCAATGCCCCAAAAATATAGCATACCTCAGTGAAGAACCATAATAACATAATAATAATAATAATAATAATAATAATAATAATAATAATAATAATAATAATAATAATAATAATAGTTCATCATCATCATCTGTGCAATGATTTTAGGAACAATGCATATAAAAACAGAAAAGTTGTAAAAAGTTCAATCCAATCAATTGACCATCAATCAAATGTGGTGATAAAAACTGAAATATGTATATACTTTGGACTCCAGGAAAACCACTGCAGCAGAAATGCAAGGGTGTCACTGGAGATAAATCGGTAAAATACATGTTTTCGCTCTTGCACGGAATTGTAGCGTGAGAAGGAAGCCTCATCTGTTGCAGCTCATCTGAGACGATGCTCGCGACTTGATAAATGCGCACTCACCGCAGGCTCTTACGCTATTTGCTGCATGTTTACTTAAACATGGAGCCCTTTTGGAGCCTCCTCAAATATGCATTTAGAATGGTGGGTGGAGGGGGTGGTGGTGGTGGCAACCTAGAAGACTTACTGCCAAGTTGGCAACAGGAATTTGTTATTTATTTATTTTGTCTCTAAAGCAACCAACAGCAAGTCCACAGTGGAGATGAAGTTCACCTCAAGTTGGATCCCAGAGCCTCACAAAGTCATTTTCATGTCCACTTCAATGCAGTCCCACTTGAGCTTGTTGAGTCCATGAATATCTGATGGGTTTCTTTGCCGTTGAAACGACTGCATTCTGCCTTACATTTCATGGAGAATGTGATTCTGGCACGGAACACGAGACTTTTTCCATTCTGACAAAGCGCGAGTGCCTCATGCATTCAGAGTGTTGGCACTGGAGTGTGGAATTTTTCAGCATGAACATAATTTGTTGCATATTGGCTCGTGGTTCATTGATAATCGAATTCTTAGACCAGGTAGGCCTTTTAAGAAAGAATGTCCCCGAGTTGGACCGAGCAAATCAGAATCAACCAACTGAACCACCAATGCGATGCGTCAGAACTTTCAGTAAGAGGTGCTGCAGTTGGGCCAGTTCCTGCTGTTGTCATCCGTCTACACCCCCTCAAACCGAAACCAGATGACATCTCCTGGTTGCCTGCAGCCACTGAGAGTTGGCAATAAAAAATGCAGGCTCATCCAGAAAAAGTTGAGCTCATTGCGGAGCGCCATTAGCATACAGTGCACACTCCCTTTCCCTGAAACCCCATCATATGTCCCAGTTTTTAATAAGAGGTGCCAGGTTTTTTTTTTTTGTTTTTTCGTGTTTAACTGCTGAGCGGTTGAGCTCATCATATTATCTAGCACTTATGTCAAGAGACAATAAAAGAAAAATCAGGCTGCTCAGTATGGTGAATAATAAATACTATGTACAGGTATATTAAAGGCAAAAAAAATGAAGAACTTCTTGGCTTTATTGTTTTTTTTAGATACCTGAAAAATGAAACAAAACACATCATCACGTCCTAATATAATTGGTTGTTATTTTTTTCTAATTAGCCTCATTGGTATTTTGACAGCTCAGCTGAAGATTGTTGTGGGAGCAGTAGGTTAGCAGTGAGCAGCAGGAGCCCAGGAGAGTTGCAGTTGTTGATAGAATAAAAGGAGTTACTGCCGTCGCTTTTTCCTGGTGCCAAAATGTGAAGGTCTCCTTGTTGTAACTCACGTTCAAGCGCTGTATCTCTAATCCTGGATGTTGGTGGAGCAGCTTCGTGATGCTGCGCTAACGATAATTAGATCTTCACAAAACAGCATTCAGAACTTGCTTTACAGCCAACACAACACAGTTTTAGCTTCTTGCTAAAAGCCGTCGTTAAGGGGCTAAACATGGACCATTCTATGGGTTCAGCAGTCATGGGGTCCTCCAGAAGATGCACTGTTTATGGGAGGGGTCTCACTCTCAATTTTAGCCATATTGTACCATCTTCACCATCAATGATGGTAACACACTACAGTGTTTTTATCTTTGCACAAACTTTTTGAGATGTTAAATGAACAAAAGAATTAAATGATGGATATTTCTCATCACTCTGACAGGCTAGAGACACAGATTGTGTATTTTCCGAAATAAACGGTGAAAATCATTTATTTTATTTATTTCATCTTCTCTTTCTTGCAAACTCGGACAACCGATGGGGTATTGCAGTGTTCACCTTAAGCTGGAAACGCGCTGATGCTGAAATCCCGTAAAACGCCGCGTCTGCCATCCAACACAAAGAGCGCACAGGTTTGATTGAAGAGCCTTGATGGCCGCAGAGCAAGACTGCATTTAAACCAATTAGGACCGCGACTTGCGGCCCGGGGTCCGGGCGACTGATGGATGAGGCGTTTCTCCCCAGAAAGCAGCTGAGATCTCTCTATTCCTGCCTGGATGGGAGCCAAATGGACGAGAAGCAAATGTTCCCGCTGGGAGAGAGGAGCACAGTGGACTTTTTCCTTTTTTTTTTTTTTTTTCCTCTTGCAAAATTCCTTTAAGAGAAAGGGGGATTAGTTAATCAGCTGCACCTGTTGCAGACTGGAGCTACTCGGTGGGAATACGCGCGCGCACGCACGCACGCAGACACGTACACACACACACACACATACGTCCGCACACCCAATAGCATGGAAAGAAAAAAACCAAAACAGCGGCAGCGCGTACAGCAGACAGCCAAAAACACGCGTGAATCCCGAGGTCGGTGGGTCGGCCGGTCGTCCCGTCGGTCGGTGGGAACATGCCTGCGTGATTGGTCAGCCTCTCCGGAGCTGGCGGCGGGTCAGAGGTGAGCGTTACGCAGTGTTGTTGCTCGTTACCCCTCCACGTCTCTCCAGAAACGGAGGGACTTTCCAGCGGCAGAAATGCTTTATGCGTTCATGATGTCATCGCTCGCCGTGTCACATTTGGAAGACGTTAGCGCCGTGGCCCCCCTCCGCCTTCCCTCCAACGTCCCTCCCCCTTTTCAACACTCGCATGACATAGCTGGAGAAGCTCCGGGTTGCCAGTTTTTGTGTTCCAGTAAAAAAAAAAAGACCACCCCCACCTCACACACGCACAACAAAAAAAAAGAAAAATAAATGTGGTAGTTTTCAAGGTTAGCTCATAGATTTCTTGAGTTTGCCCCCCCCACCCCCGCCCCCCGCGCTCGGTCGGGGGTCTCGGTCCGCATGACAGAAAGCCAGAAGAGGCATATGATTTTGATGATAACGTCTCCAAACAGTTGTGCGTTTGTTCATGCTCAGACCTGAGGGGCTAATTCGGGGCAGCACTTTCCTGCCCCCTATTAATCCGATTATCTGATTGGTCATTGTAGTATTTCTCTCATGAGATTAACATTCCTCTTCTGTTTGACTTGATTGTCACCATCGATTCTGGTCAATACATCGGCCAAAGTGACGACTCCCCCCCCCGGCGATGACAATGAAATGACTGTTATCGTTACGTAACCGAATCTCTATATGTTGAGCCAGTGATTCTTATGAATTAGTATGGACAGTAATAATGCCCCGAGGTTACATCGTGCGATATTTATGCCTCAGTAAGCAGTTTGATTTAGCGTCAAGTATAGCGTTTGTCTAGTTACGTAACGCGACGCACAAAACTGGGAAAAGCTCGCGATTTATTGAAGTAACGACAACGAGATTGACCCGTGCAGCGAAAAAAAGAAGAACTTTTGCACTGCGGCGGCTCTCGATTTCTACCGTTCCGGGGATGCTAACCCAGAACATCTGCAACACCATGTTGTAATTGTCTTAGAGGATCGCGTAAAAACCTGGTGACGGGTGCTGCCACCTGTCGGGGGTTAAACGAGCGCGATGCCGTTGCGCCTTGTTAGCCTTTATCTGAAGTGCATGCGCCGAGAATAGAGGAGGGGGGATTCTGTAGGTGCGGCGGATCGAGAAGTTGGACGCCGGGTGATGGAGTCCGAGTATTAGAGTCGGCGAGGCATCGCGGTTGTTATTATTGCCCGGCGAGCTCTGTGTTTACGGATTGATCCGGTGGGTCTGAACCTCCGTCTAACTCATCCTCTTTGCCTCCCAGCATCTCAAAGACTTTTGCATACACATGCACAACACACAGACTCTACAGATGGAACACGCAACATTCTATCTATCCATCCATCTATCCATCTGGCCAGCTCCCTTGCAAAGAAAATCTTCTGCCTCCTCATAAAAACCCCTAATTTTGTGAGTTTGTGTGGTGTGAAAATGAAGTGTATTGTTCGCACACTCAGCATCTACATAATATATATTGAGTGTGGTAGGATGGACACACTCTACAGGGGCATCTCAGAGGAATTGATCTCTTAGATTTTTTTTATTTCTTTTTTTAAAACCGCAAACGTGTGTTTATTTTAACACTGTGGTTTACGGCTCTCACTGCAAAGAACAGAGCACGGAACACGTTGCAAATGAATCAAAACACTTGATCCTCGTGTGGTGAGCGACTCACAACCCATCGTAGTCGTTTTAAAAGAATCAAGTTCGGGCCCACACCCATGCTACCTACCCACGTACAGAAACGCCTTCCTAATTCCGTTCGGCCTCTTTGCACCTGGACTGTGATTGACGGCAGGGTGGCGGGCGACGCTCGCTGACCTCAGAGCGGGTGACGCAGCAGCGGCTGCGCCCGGCAGGTTTTCACAGCTGCACGGGGGGAAAAGATGCATGGACAGCGTCCAGTAACAACCTGCTCTGGTCCCCGTGTACACAGGAGAGCAGTGACCATGGGAAATAAACGAACAAGGGCTGGAATGAGGGGAGGCACTGTATTGTTGGGCCCCACTGAGTTCACACAGTCTGGACCTTTTTTTTTTTCTTCTTTTTTTTTTAAAAAAAATTATTATGATTCTGCTGGACTTTTAAAGCTAAATTAACTCAAATTACCTCGTTTACAAAAGTGGATATACACCAAACCACCAAACGACACCATATTTGTGCCGCTCACAATGACACTGGGAGAGTGAGCAGCCACCACTGCAACAGAAATTTTAGGGGAACCCCACTTTTTGCACCAGTGCTTTGGTCTGCACACTGTTTCCTGGCGCGGCGCCTCGACAATTTCAAAATAATGTTCTGCCTGGAGTCGGAAATAAAACATAAGCTGTTTATTTGGAGAGGGTGTGTATATGGAGTATAGCAACACTGATTACAATGTAAATACTTCATAAAATGCCTCATTCTCAGAAGGAATGCGGTGGTCATGCGGCGTCCCTTCAGCGTCGACAGGATTTTGAAGACAGTCAGACACTCTCACTGTTAGTGCATATTGTCTTGGCAGCTGATTTGTGATGTGTTTTGAACAGAGTGAGGTGTAAAAAGGTTCATATTTCTGTTGGAGCACCATGTGGATGAGATATGGGCCACGCCATTGACTTGTATTTGGACAGCTGACTTAATTTAGACACCTCTCCCTCGCTACTTTTGCATGACATCATGTGATTGATTATGAGGCTCTTTGCACGATGCAGTGCGTTTCCCCCCCCCCCCTTCTTTTTCTACTCGGCAGCACGACACCATCCTAGCATTGTTTGGAGGTCAAGAGGTGACTTACGCATTTTTACATTAACGTGAAGAAAAAACTTGCACAGGCAATTTTATGGTAACAAAGGTTTGTTCATTTGATGAAGGTGATTTTTATTATTTTTCAAATCAAAAGCTAATGCCAAAACGTTTCCTGGAAACAGGTTTTCCAAATCAGCAAATTTGGCTCACGTGAATTAATGCCATTCATATAGAGAGCATTAACAGGTCTATATGAATGGATGAGGAGACCAAGGCCTCATTCACGAACAGGCTTTCTTGTTAATATTTCCTGGAACTCTCTCACTCAACGCAGCCTTGTTAATTTACGTCAAAGTACCTCAGGGAAACGTCACGTCAACATGAGCTGCAGCCTTTCTCGGTCTGCACAAGGACCTAGAAGGACTTTTGTTGTGCTTTTTTTTTTTTTGTCCGCTGCTTAATACATCACTTCCACAACATCTGGAAATGAGCTGCAGAGTGCTGGGGGCCTGATGCATTCATTAACAGACCTGTTAACACTTGGAGCTGCAGAAACGCTGCAGGGTTTGACTGTCAGTGATTTACTAGCAAACATTAATCAACATTAACCTTTAAAGTCCATGAAAAGAATTGGACATTTGGAGGAAACAGTTTTTTTGAGGGGGATTCCTTTATGATGCAAAATGTATGGCGTACGGATGATGGATGAAAGTGGAGCACTGAGGCAACCCTGCTGCCATTTAACATTTAATTAAATATTGTTAAATATCATCTGTGCTAAGAGTGCAAACGTTTAGGGATCTTAAAAGTTCAGCTTAGTCGTGTGAGAAAAGTGTGAAATGTTCAGAAATGAAACACATCGGAACATCGCTGGAGACACGTCCAGAAGTTTTTGACGAGGTGTATTTACACAGCTGCAGTTTATTTAACTTTACCTGAAAAACAGTGTCTGCGTGGATGAAAGACCAAATTCAATCTTCTTCGCTCATCAAGTGGCACGTCAGAGTGCTTACGCGGGAGGACGGCTTACATTTAAATCCAGAAGGGTACATCATTACTTCATACGTCATTCAAAGCCGCCGATTTGCCAAGATGGTGTTGGAGAAGATCCCTCTTCAAATACTACAAAAAAAAATACTGCAAAACCACAACTGGCAATGAGAAACTGAAGGAAAATATTTTTACAAGGCAGTTGAGCACAAAGGAATCATTTGCAAATTTTAGCTTCCATTCAAGTCTATCGCGTAATCGTTAATATTTGTCATGCAGGCACAAAAGAGATCTCCTCCTGTTTCTTTTATGTGGTGTTTAATTGCAGCCAACATCCGAATCCATGATGAGAGCAGTGATGTATGATTTAAACAGAGTGGGAATGAGGGGCAGACTTGTGGCGGAGCTCATGGACACTGACAGGTTTTCTCTGGATGGACAGGATAAAAGAATCCATCACGAGGGTCAGAGGTCGGAGGCATGTGATTGGTTCCCGCCACCCCTGGAGGGAATAAGGTGAAGGTTCACATGTTCAAACACAGAAACCTGCTGGTAAACGTATTATTACTATACGCTGGCCTGTTGACCAACATGGTAATGGTCACCAGGACACCAGTTTGTCTTTGGCTCTCAGGCCAAAAGGCGGCCGATGCTTTTTGGAACTCTTCCTGTTTGCTCTGTTCTGACTCCTCCTCTGTTTTCACGCTCTTCAAAATCACGTTCAGCAAATTAATCCACCCCGCTGCTCCCGGCTTTCTAAACACATGTCCCAGAATCCACCGATAAATGCTTGATTTGTTGCCCTTTAGGAACCTTTTAATTAGACCTGCTACCACAGTGGTAGTGGAGGATCGATTGTTTTCAGATTTTAAATGCCAGCCCTGGGGTCGTTCTATGTGGAGTTTGCATGTGCATCATGTGTCTGGGTGTGTTCCGTCCACAGTCCAAAATACACACATTCAAACTGGGAACTCTAAATTGTCCGCTGGTGCGAGTGCGAATGGTTCTTTGTCTTCCTATGTGGCCCTGCGATAAACTTGTCCAGGTTGTAGCCCGAAGGTAATGAGCGGTGAATGTGTTGTTTCCGTTAACCCCTTAAGTCAGCGAGGTTTATATTCTCACCCTGAAAGACTCCACATCGCGTTCAACAATGAAAACAATACAGTTCCAGGAAGAAATGGACGGACATGCGACAGTACAACAACAAAAAAAAGGCACACAAGTTTTGTCTTAGGCACGGCGAACTTTGGCTGGGAAACGTTTTCACGACCTGCCGCGTGGATGAGTGTTGACTGAAGTCCCGTTACACACAACGCAGAATGTGGAGCACACCGTGTTCTCGTGTCTTTCCGTCAGCGTAATATATAGAGTTCCCGGTGACGTAACAATATTAGTGTTGTATCGCCGCCACCAGGGACGCGTTAGACCTCGAGTTAACATGGCCGGGAAAAAAAAAGCAAAAAAGAAACGCAAACATGATGTTTCATGGGGTATCGGGTGACGAGAGGATTTCAGTCATACGGTGAGTCGAGGTAGACTCTCATTTGCACACCTTATTAAAAACACAAAAAACATACCAGATGCGTTTGGTCACTTTGTTTTGAGCGCTGCAAAAAGAAAACATGTGGTCGCTTGATTTTTACCATCCCCATCTGGCAACTTTGGTTATTTTTTCATCCGCGGGGATCTGTTACGAAACCAAACAGACCCTTGAAGGGCAGGGTGCTCTCGAACATTTGGCTCTTCCATGCTGTCATGGCGCATCGGTGTCATGGCGAACCAGTCCAAAATAAAACATGTTCCGTCTCGCCGTCAAGCGAAGGCAAATCCGTGAAACACAACTGGCCGCAGAATAAAAACAAGGCTTGCGGGCGCCCTTCAAAAATGGCTTAAGCGCTTCTCTTCTCCTTAGATACGAAGGAATCATGTTTGAGGAAATGTGGACTGCCAACAAGATGAAATCTGCCGTCAGCGGCAGGCAATCCGTTCGTAAGCTCACTGAACATTGTCTAGTACACACGTTTTGGTTTTGGTTCTGCGGTCCAATTGCTATTTTTAGTAAGTCTGCTCTCTTCCTGAGGTTTTAAAACCTCACAGCAAAGACAAACAAACTAGTTTTTTGGCATTGAAACACCTCATAGACTCAACAAAGCTTTGCCATCTTTTCATAGTACATCTTGCAGTACATTTACAAGTAGAGCTTGTGCTATGTTGGGTTTGACAGTTGCATTCAGGGATGATAAGCACGCATCTAGTGTTAACATTTGGTCAACTGTCCACAATCTGTCCCGGAATTCTCCCTGACACGTTACATGACGGTTACGCAACACAGGTACCATACAGCATGCACAGGAGAAAAGCAGGCGAGGCGGCAGACTAAACATCGGAGGCCCAGACTATAGTGATCCCAGCTGTGTTCTTCTGCCGCTTCAGTCCTTCAACGTAAAGCAGAAACACGTCGGCGCAGGTTAGACTCCGGCCAAAAACTGTCAAGAGGCGTGGAGCTCACAGTTGTTTGGGATTTTGGTAATAGAACACGAAAACGCAGTGTCACGCGCACAAACACGAGGCGTGGCAGAGAGAAAAAACAGCTATGCAATGATAATATCCAGCCTTCGATGCAAAACTCCATCTCACTTCGACGGTCTCTCAGATCATTTGATAGCGTCGTGAGGAAAACCCTCCAAGGAAGGAGACGGGAAGATTTGTTTTTGGTCTCGTGAAGTAACATCCGCCTGAGACAGACTGTCCTGAGCAGCATCAGCTGTTGGTGGGCTTCACCAGCTGTAGTCGGACTGCGCTGCCGTCTTCATCACGCAAGGCCTTTCGTCGTTTCCATGGCCACAAGGAAAATCTCCCCTCCCCTGGATCAAACAAACCCTCTTCTGTCTGGCTCAGAGTCACAAGTTTACAGAAAAGAAATGTGGTATTTCAAGGCGGCGGCTATTGATAAATAGAGATGATTTCATTAACCACCAAGACAATGATGATGTTGTCTTATCATAAGAAACACCAAATATCAACGACGCACACAACACAGCCGACACCCAGAATAATCATCCATGTGACATGTGACTGACTAAAGTGCCGGTACCTGAAGCAAAAGTGGCAAAAAAGAAAAGAAGGCAGCTGGACGGAGCACATGATGGTGAGTTCAGACCTCTTCAGGTTCACGAGGTGTGAGGAAATGAAAATGTGATGCATTCACTGGTGACTTTATTCAGTATAATCAGTGGTGTGGTCCTTGCAGAAGAGGGTATACACGCCTTGATGCACATAGCAGGGGATTGAGAAGTGAGTTTACACAATGATGAGTGAAAAAGAAGTGGTTATACTTGTGTATACCCTGCACTACACCTCTGGGTACAATATTCAGTTGCTTGATAATATAAACAACTTATCCGCCAATCGCATGGCAGCAAATCAGGGCCCAGAGAAGAGCCAGCTATCACTCACATCTATCTTTTTATCTATCTATCTGGATATACATATATATGTATATATGCATATACAGTATATACACATTTATACATACATACAGACGTGCATGCATAGATAGATAGATAGATAGGTGTGTATGTGTGTGTGTGTGTATATACCTAATAAAGTTGCTGATTTGCAAGTGAAGTGCTTTGCTCACATTAGGGAAGAACATTCATTCATTCATTCATTCATCTTCTATACCCGCTTATTCCAATTCAGGGTCACGGGGGTCTGCTGGAGCCTATCCCAGCTGTCTTAGGTCGAAGGCAGGGTGACACCCTGGACAAGTCGCCAGTTCATCGCAGGGCTTAGGGAAGAACATTAAAGAATATTAGATAAACATCTTTTTTTCTGGAGAAGATGATGTATAGTGAGGTCATGTGAGGAAACATCTCTGCTGTTGCTTTGCCCTCCCCGGTGAAAACACAGTGTGACAGACTTTAAGGGGCCGCGTGGTGCTCAGCGCAGGTCTTTTCAAGTTTTCACAACTGTGTCTGATTACACAGCGTTATGTGAAATCACCTATTTCACACTTTGGCCCTGTGTGTGTTTGGGCAGCAGCACAAAGACTTCGGGGAGTAGAAAGGGAGAACTCAGTCAAACCGCAGGAAAAAAAATATTTTCCTTCAGCCTGACATCGCCGGGCGAGCCATTGTTTTCTCTGGGAAGCGGTGACTAAGTGGGCAGGTGAGTGCATGCATTCCTGGGAGAAGTTGATGTCCTGCACACATTGCGACTCCCAAATCCCCCCCTGAACCCGCACAGCCCAGACAGTATCTGTCAGCGGGACGAAACCCGCTCCCTGCTCCCTGCCAGGGATAGGTACAGTCATCCACCCCGTGGTGCGTTGCCATGGCGCCGAGATACACTGCAGAGAAACAGTGTTTTGGCCCCGACGGAGGCCGAGCCCCGTAGTGTTTGCACATTCCTCGCAGAACTTTATCTCGAGCACGGGGGGAATTAACTGAGTCAATATCAAGGAGAGGAAAAAGGAAAGCTTGCCATCGCATCTCGCGGCTTTATTTGGTTTGAGTTTCAGCACAAGATCTTTGCTTTTCTTTCTTTTCTGGCCAAACAATAGCCCTGTACAGTTCCACCGGCATTACGTCAGTGGCGAGGGTTGCAGGTATGACTTTCCCAGTCTTCACCTTGTGATTTAAGGTGGATGTTGGCTCATTATTTTTGCAGGGAACGGACTGAACTCAGCAGAAATCACAAGGGGTTCAGTGTTGAATGTCAGGGCACATTTCAGGCTGCATTCACCCCAACCCCGTTTAACTGAAACTATAGATTTTATCCAGAAAGTCCAATTTATCTCCAAAGGTGCAGACTCCGGCCTGAACCAGAGGTCTTCACGGGTCCAATTTGAAGGACCCAAAACCAAATGGCTCCGAGAAATTTGTTCCCGGACCCGACTGGCTCCGAGTCATTATTCTAGATCTGATATCCAAACCAAAATGGTCAGGTGAATATTGTTCCCGGAGCCGACTGGGCCCGAGCCATTATTAAAAATCTGAGTTCTGAACCGGAATGGTTCCGTGAAAATTGAACCCGGAGCTGATTGGCCCCAAAGGCATTATCATAAATTTGAGTTCTGAACCTAAATGGTTCTGTAAAAATTAAAAGCGTAGATATGAGTTCCGGCCCCGACCAGTACCGAGAGATGTCGGAGCCGTCCCCGAATAGAACTGTGACATACCAACCCCGTACCCTGAAAACCCCGGTGACAGCCTATGAGCGCGCGTTAACGTAGCGCGATAACTATCGGTCAACGAAAGTATGCCGGGACGTTGGCGCGATTTCCAACCAGCACCCCCCCCCCGTCAACGACACTTTGCCGGCACATTAGCGTAGCGCGATAGCGCGCTTCCCCCCCAGGCCTCCCGCCTCAACGAAAGTATGCCAGGGCCGTTAGCGCGATGTCATGCCCCCTCGACAAAACTTCCGTGGCCCGCCGACACGATTCAGCTCTGTCATGTGGCCCGTTGCAAAATATAATTGCCCACCCCTGGGCTAGAAGGACGCCGCGCATTTCCTTGATCAGCAGCCGTTCATTGTGTGAAGAAGCAGTGATGGGAATGTGTGTGCCATCGATGCAGCCAATCACACTGGGAAATCCTCCAAGAAACTACATTTGCATGTTACAATGGAACACACAATGTTTTGTTTTCTTTTTATTATGACGCCACAGGGGGGGATTATACACAACGTTCCAAGGATGACTGTGGTACGAGACATTCCTCTTTAAATATGATAAAAAACAAGGACAAGTGCATGTAGTGCGCGACTTCGAAGAAATAGCTTACTTACAGGCAGTGGCGAGGGCAGCATGCAAAAAAAACAAACTACAGATGCGAGTAAACAAAGGTAGCCAGTTAACATAGTAGCGAGTTGATCCGAAACACCGATCTTAATGGTGTCATATTTGTACAAGCCGTTGCATTCCACGCATTTAACAGCGCCAGCCTTTTTTTTCCGTCTTTGACGACTATTAAAACAAATGAGTTCCAAACGGAATTGTTCTCCATTGCCTGGTCCTCATGGAACTCTCCATCGTGCAGTTTTCTGTTCAAGTCTTTGAACGGTTTCATCAGGCTTTCACGTCCTTCACTAAAGTCATGCGATGCAAGTCACGCAGGCAGCTCGTGGCCTTGCATTGGACGGAGGGGGGAAATGGAAGGGCTGGCGTGATTGAAAGCTGTGAGCACCAACTGCTCTTCACTGTCAGAGCTCCGAGTACCGAGAAAAACTCGTTTTTTGTTAAAGGAGCAAGATCCGAGCCATTTTGGGTATAAGAATGTCCGATTCCAACCTGGACCCGAACTCACTTCTTGTGAATGGACCCAAGATCCGAGACGGGTTGGCTCGGAACGTCCGATTCTGACCCGGCTCTGTACTAACTGCTCGTGAACTGACCGAAGAACCAAACCGAGTCGGGTCGGAACCTCGGTTTTCGGGGCGTCGGGTTTTTCCGAAGACCTCTGGTCTGAACCAAATGCAGAAGGTGGGCTTCAACACTGGGCCAAACTAACAAACACTGACAGTAGTCCTTGGGACAAGGGAATGAGAGGAGTGTGAAGTATCTTTCTTTTGTTGTTTTGCGTGCTTAGCTTCGCTCTCTTGGAGTGAAAACTTTTGTATTGCCACTTTAAAGACAAAAAGGTAATCTTGGTCTTTCAACTTTGACCCATTGACCAGGAGTGTTGTCACTAAACCAGGAGTGTTGTCAACAATCTGTGAGATATTGTAAAGGACTGATAGAGAAACTGTGTTTTTCAGTTCACGTAGTGGAAAAGTGAAGCCAGCCATTAACATGAACACACACACACACACACACACACACACACACACACACACATACATCACAGTCGCGTCTTGCAGCAAAAAGCACACTAAAAAAAGCAGCAACGGAAAAGAACATTTTTAGTTAACGGACAGAACATTTGCAGGAGCCGTCATTTGTTCCCGTCGCTCTGTGCAAATCGCAGTTCGCGTAAACTGCTGTGTGCGTGTGTTTCGTTTGGATGATTACACATGACACGAGTTGATGTGACGGATTAGAAAAAGAGCAAACCCAAGCCAACAGCAGCGTCTAAGATTTGGAAAACTCACAGACCATAAAGCCTCGTACAACCAATGCACGACACTGTGCCCAAAATGTCTCAGCTAACCACCAAGTGGGCACTGCTGATGCAGGTCTATCAAACGTGATGGTGCAACAAGGTTGGTGTTGTCCTTATATCGCTTCCTCTGGCCAGGCTGCATTCACGTCTCTCCAGCACAACCATTCAGAAGATATAATTTGACTTGGTTGTATTTGATATATTCTTCTGTAACAGCAAACCCACGCATCCTGTACATTATTTACTCCACCCTTCTATATTGGTAGTTCAAACAGTCCTATGGATTAAGGAGCTGTTGACTCTCGCTGAGCTGAAAAACACTCTTTAAAATGTGTAATCCCCCAAATATGCCCTTCTATTCGCTGTGGTGCATACAGTGAAATCTCAGAGACAGAGAAAGTCATAACTCAGAGCTCATGCCGACATGCCAAAGCAAAATATCAATCATTAATTTCTGTCTGGCCTCGGGCAAAGATAGAAATAATTCCGACGGAGAATTCTTCAACGCTCAGACAGTGCTTTGTTCTTGATGTATTAGCCCCAGGTGCCAGAGGAGGTTCGGAGCGGGAGGGAAAATAGTTGAGCGAAGGGTGAAAAAAAATGAAGTTAGCTGGCAGACACTTAGTAGAATACACTAAGAGTCAACAGTCCTGCTTTATGTGAGGTGAGTTAAACGCGGTAGCAAGCAGGCGCGCACGTGCGTGCGCGCACACACACACATCCACGCGAGCCCGGACGCATTCCCACACTGTATTTCCTCTGTCCTTGTCACCTCGGGGTTGCACGGTGTTTGCAGCGGGCCCACAAATCTTTCGGCACCGCTTGTTCTGTTGTAAACGGCTGAAACGGAGCATGATCGCGAGGAAGCCAATATTTCCCGTGGTCTTTGTATATCTAAGGCTCCATCACAAAATTATCAGTACACCTCCACTGTACAGCGGTAGTTGCTCAGGTTGCAGTTGCGGTTCCAAATGTCACCGAGTGCAGTATAACAATCTCATGCCTTGATCCATTCTAACTTGAAATGTAGATTTGCCAAGTCGACGGCTTACTGCCCGCAAATGTGCCCCTGAAGTCGGAATTTCTGGTTAGAAAGTCGCTGCTGTGGTCTTTAATCACCACTGAGTGACAGCTCAGCCGTGGTTGTGTTACACTGTTTACCAGGCATTTTCTGTGTATTTGGTTTAACTTCAAAATGCTTTATTGACAGTAGCATACAGCGTTCTTGGAGATAGCTTGCATGCTAGTTTCACATGCCAGCCGTGGTCTCCATCCATTTTCTATCACTGCCTCTCCTGCACTCAGGGTTGTCATGTTGCTGGAGTCCGGCCACATAGAGACAAGCAACCATCGGCAATCGCGGCCATTTTACGTGGGTCCTGTCTGGGTACTCCGACTTCCTCCCACACTCCCACAAGGAAGAACATGGACTTGAACCTATGGCCTTCATACTGTGAGGCAACAGTGTTAACTGCTGCACGGCTGTGTCCAACACATCACACACACAAAAAAAATCTGTACAGCAGTTCCACACCACATTGAAGTCATTTGGCAGATTGACTGTTTTCAGTACATTTTGTTCAGAGGAAAGACATTTTCCTCAGAAAAGTTCCATTCATCTGTTGCTGCTGGATGTACTAACAGATATCTTTGAGTCGCATACTATCCATAAAACCTGTTGCAATGATAATATATTAGCGCAAGTGGCCCAAACTCAAGCAATATGTTTTCAAAAGTCTACGCTGCTAGATTTTGGAGAGTATTGAGTTTAACTTCCAAAAACATCATCACTGAAAAATGATGTAACGTCGTTTTAAAAATGCAGGGAATACAATTGGCTGCAACATTTTCTAAAGGTTAGCCAGTCTTCTTTCAATGAAATAAGTTCGGCCTGGGCAGGAAGTGGCCTTTCCTGGAAACAAACTTCTTCTTTCTGATCGCTGAGACCCCTTCTCATACGACGGAAGAGTCCTTTTGGATCATCCAAAGTCAGAAGACCCGCTTGACCTCGCTGCTCTCTCATTCCTTGCCGCTAAGCTATTTGTCTTCCTAGCCACCAACGCTTGACAACTAGTGGTTTTCAAATCAACGAGACACCCACAAAGAGACACCCTGGGCCTCTTAAGCCTCTTTCACAAGTGAAGCCCTGGACAAGGCCAGAAAAATCAGTGCAGGCCAGGCTCACACACGCAGCCAACGTGAGGAAACAATTCACGCGCAGTGCGCTCGTACGTGCAGGATGTAGTCGCAGAGAGTGGGGAGGAATGCGAGCAGCAGCGCCACAGGGTTGGACAACTGGACAGCATATTGGCTATTGTTAACGTTTCATAGCGCCAGAAACTCAGCTAGCTTAATAACTGCCGCGTGAGCTCAATTCAGTCACTTGTATTAGCAACATTATGTTTATTTTAGCCAAATTTGGCCTTATTTTGAGGCTGCCAGTGAAGGAGAAAACTCTCTTTATTATTAGATCATTTTAAATTATTAAATAAATGCTGTGAGAGAAATTGAAAGCAGAGTGCAGTTATATTTCTGTTGGACAGACAATTCTGTTAACTGCCGCCAGCTGTTTAAACTAAAATGCTGAGAATTTTTCCCGCTTAAATTGAATCATTAACAATTCATTGAATACTAGGGAGGTTCTTCTGTGCTGTGCCATTAGGCGGATAATCATGATGGTCTCGCCAGCCCACATGACTACGCAACGTGCAAGATGCCGATCAGATCGTAGGTGTGTTTAGGAAGTAGATTCGTCCCTCCGATTAGCATTTTGCATTATTACTTTTGTACAGCGCAAGAAAGGGATGCATTTTTTGCTTTTTCTTCTTCTTTGTCACTGCTGGAGGTCGAGGACGACTCTTCATATGTGATTGCTGGAAGCCTGTGTGTATTTTTTTTAACGCTGTCACAGAAAGTTTTCATCTCTGTACATATACGTGTGTTCTCCTCTCTTCACATATCAAGTTTTATGGCCAGACACCCAAAAGTGGGTCACTGCTAATCAGTGGCACCGGAAGCAGCTGTGATCTCCTGAGCTGCCACCAATCAGCCGGGAGAGTATATAAGTTTTTGGGGTTATTCTCTTTCTGCCATTGATTTGTGTTTGTGTGGCTTGGAGAAAAAAAATTTTTTTTGTAAGTTAGTATTTTGAGTCCTGCCAAATCAAGTAATTTCCATTTTATTTAGTTTCTCTACCTTTTTCGCTGAATTACTGAATTGTTGTGAGGCCTCTCAGCCTTCTGCCATATGTTGGACAACCAAAGGGTCCGCTTAGTTTATTTTCTGTGCTTTTTTCTGTTTGTTTTGCAGTCAGCAACTTATGTTGAAAAGAAATGGTATCTGCAGTGTTTAACTGGGTATCAGTATTGAAATCAGTGGTTTCGCACGAGCACATGTAGCTTATCTGCTAATTAATCCTAAAACACAAATTCCAGCACGCTAACGTGTTAAACAGTGCTCCGAACAAGACAACTGTGGCCGGCCCTGCAGAATGAGATTTGACATTGGCCTTGAATCTCACTCCGCGGCTGGACGGCTACAGTCAGAGATACTGACTGGAGTAAATGTCTTTGCCGTTAGTCATGCTGTGATTGGAGAACATCAACACTCCCCTCAAGCCTCAGTGTTTTGTCTGCAACTCCTTAAACTCACAGAGCACTTTAAGTTGAAGAGAGACAAAGCCAGATATACAGTGTTGCGTAAAAATGACCAAACTTGCAAACGGTCTGAGAAACACAAAGGACTGGGCAAAAACACAGAGGTTCGAGTTATTCTGCAAAATAAAGGCCATCATGTGTGCATACTCACTGAATAACATTTGACTTGGGTGGTTAGTTTTTGTATAGAGCTACACAAAAATACAATATGTGCTCCTCCCGAAAAAACAACCTGTTAGACTTCCCTGATTATGAAGAATGCCTGATACAGTTGCAAGAATAATCAGTTTTTAAACGGTCCTAACAATAGGGGCCATTTTCGTGGTTTCTCTTTCAAAGAGACCGAACACTGACAGTGCAGCAAAGAGGCCCGAGGCTTTTCCAGCACATACTGTACATGCTTTCAATTATAGAAACAAATTTTCACTGACATGAAGTCACAAGTTACTCAGTGTGTCAATAACCTCTTGACGTTTTTGGGCCAAAAGCCATTGAAATGGAAACAACTCTTCTGGGATTTACTTTGGGGGAAAATGCAATCTGAGCAACACACGCCACATCACGCAGTACGTGGATCATTTTTGAGAGCTTCGGTTATGCAATAGCTGTTCCACTGACTCAGTGTGCTGGCAGGATATTATACTAGGGACTTTCTTTCCCCCCGGAACTTCACAAAGCTGCCCCAGCATATAGAATAGATACGTTAAATACCCTAGTTTACATTTGGGAATATATTTACACTCTAATGCGTGTTTATGGGCTGTTATGCGCTCAAATGATTTTTTTTTTTTTTTGCAACGCAACCGTAAACCCCCGAAATTGTTGGTCTGCCAAATCTAACAGGTTTAAATGAGCAACAGATGTGTTATCTGATATTGCATGTATACCTGAAGGCACCGCAGACTTGTGCGTGTGCGTCTAGCGTGTTGCACAGGCGGGCTTTGTTTTGCAAGCCAATTAGTTTGCGCAATTTTTTTTCTTTTACTGTCTTTCTTTTGTTTTTTGTAACGGAGACACAATCGCGCCACCTCGTCTGTCCCGCACACGGAGGAATGCCGAGCGCCTGGCAGTGGGGTGGCAGCTGCACGAGTCACTGCCAGGGACTCTGCTATCTATCAGTCGTAGAGGAGCAGCGGGCCCACAGCTGAGCAGCACCACACACACACACACACACACACACACACACACACACGACAAAACAATGAGGTCATGATTTCGACCAAAACAGCACAAGCTGGTTTTAGACGTCTGTGTGGCACATGGAAATGATCCCAGCAAGGTTGAAGAAGAAAATCCACAGTGGTGTTATATGTTCACCGCTGACAAAACTGATTTTAGTATGTGTGTGTGTGTGTGTGTGTGTGTTTCAGATGCCCACTTCAGGGGGGTGGGAGTGAATCATATGTCTGCCACTACTTGGTTACCTCAATTGGAGAACGTGGATTTAATAAAAAAAAAAAATCTTGTCCTTTCTATTAAAATGTAAAATCCAAAAGTACTGAAACCGTTGTGTAAACAATTGCATTTATGTTTTTCCGGGGACTTTTATTTTGACACTCGGATGTCGGTATCCGCGAGGCGGAAGCAATGTTGAGCGCCAAACGTTTAAATATAGTAAAGTAGAGGCAGCGCGAGCGAGAGAGAGACAGCGAAGAAGAACTGACGGCGCAGAGCAAAGTTTAAAGACTCTCACTGGTCAAGGGCTCATCGGTACAAATCTTTCCTTTGTTCCGTAGTAACTTTTTTGTTGTTGTCAACAATCGCGATCGAATTTGAACATTCTTTTGTGTAACGATGTGCACTCGCGTTTGTTGTTGTGTTTGAAGCGTTACCCTGCCGTAGCCTATTGTCACCTGCACACCTGAGTTGCGTGGACGTTGATTTGCGTTGCTGGGGCAGCTTGAGTTTTGT
The DNA here is from genome assembly GCA_009823395.1 of Thamnaconus septentrionalis. Taxonomy (NCBI): domain Eukaryota; kingdom Metazoa; phylum Chordata; class Actinopteri; order Tetraodontiformes; family Monacanthidae; genus Thamnaconus; species Thamnaconus septentrionalis. The sequence continues at coordinate 20,330,097 of CM020510.1, read as the reverse complement.
TTCTTTTAAGAGTCTTAATCAATTGTAGCCGATTTTGTAAATGAAAATGACATGACGTATGAATTTTATTTTTATTGATGAATTCTATATGAACTTTAAACTAGTGATTTATTTTGGATTAAAAGTAGCTATTTATCATTAGAGGGTTTTCACGGCGCGTCACCAAGGCGTCATCGGTCTGGAAGTCGCCATTTTGGAGGTACTCCGTAGCACAACAAAGCACAAGTCCTGGGGAAGATCCCGAACGTCATCAAGAAAAATGGTTAATTATTGCCCTTTCTTCGGTTGTGCCAATAGGTCAGACCGAGAAAAACATTTGGAATACTATAGACTTCCATAAGTCACAAAAAACCAGGGAGAGGAATGCCAAAAACTATCAGAGGAACGGAGGCGCTTGTGGTTAGCAAAGCTTAACCAAGATCTACGAGGAAAAAATCTGGACAACATCCGGATTTGTTCGGCACATTTCTTGTCAGGTACGTGAAACAGAGTGCAACAGTTCAAAAACACTATGAAACAAACTCAGATGGTGTAGCCTACAGTGCGGATAGCAAACTTGGGGGTCTTTGAAATGAAAAAAGATTGACAGTCCCTTGGCTATGCTTTGAATATCGCAACGATAGCATGCAGTTAAGGTTTGGTTGATAGCTGACATAATGAGTTAACGTTACTTACTTTTGCCTTCACAACACAATGATCGTTGATGACCTGGTACTGCGTCTCCCCCACCCATCCACGCACCATCTGTTTGTAGGCCTCCAAACCTTTGTAAGATTTTAGGTCTTCCGCTGTGTATGGGCTCGGTGAGAAAGCTAAGCAGTTGACTATATCAGGATATGCGAGTGAAGGAAGAATGGCCGGGTCGTCGTGGGTCCAGGAGGAAGGAGCCAACTCGTACGGATCTGCACCACCAATAAACCGTAGCTTCTCGAAATATCGGGGTCTGTCTTGTGATCCAAGTCCTTCCCGATGTTCCTTTGCATCTTGAATGCGTTTTGATGAACTTGTGTGTCGTTTTGACATGGCTATACGCACTTAAACTGTTTAAAAAAAACAAAACACAAGTCGCCACTGCTTCCAGTACAGTTGTTTACACTGAGTATCTCCAATATGGCGGCGCGGCGAGGGTACCGCCCAAGTCGTGACGTCGGTGCTGAAGTTGTGACGTTGGTGAAAACCCTCTTTATTGTATATGAATTTTATTGTTTTTTTTTTTTAAAGAAGTACTCGTTGAAAACTTTATTTTTGTGTTCCAGCTTTCACAGTGTTCAGTGGTGCTTGAGCTGTTTGAATAAAGGCTCCTTTTGACATCCGTAAGAAGCGTGATTGGCCAGCGTTGGATAATTGAGAGTGAGAAGTCATGAACGCATCCCTCAGCAGAGCACTTTCCTTTTGGCCTTCAGTCTAACGCCATCAGTGATGGCTGCTGCTCCAGAATGACTGTTTACTGCTGTCATCCGCACTTACGGTGCCGTCGCTGGTCTTTCTCTTGATGACAACTGCGCATCAAACACGTACAGCTTACAGGCTGTAGTTACCTGCAGTTACATTGCTTACTTCAAGTACTGTAAACACTTCATACACTTCAAAGTTTCGACATGTCATCATCATAGTCATAGTCATTATGGGATTTTTTTTAATTCTGTACATTTTCTTTTTTTGCCTAAGATTTTGTGTGCTCAGTGGTGAGCGCATGAGCTGTCAAAAAAAAAAAAAACAAACCCTGTGCTGCTGAATTCAGATTGTAGCAGGAGGCAGTGGGCCCCATTTTTAAGATTTAGTAGTCGTTTGCACGACCAGGGAATTGAACCAATGACCTCACACTCTCAGGACGGACTTTCTGCTGCTGGGCCACTGAACTGCTCGATTACATTTTTGCTGTGACAGTGTTGTCTAATAACCTACATAGTCCTGGTGTGTAGTGCATATGGACATGTGAAATATATCCTACGCTTAAGGGTGAACATTCCAGTGTTCTTTCGGGGAAGAAGAAAATTAATATCGCAATATGTGTCAAAACAAACACGAATGAAGGAGCGCAAAAATAATTTTGGCTTCTTTGTCTTCTGGAGCCTTCAGGAGTCACCACAGCCAATCACTTGCCTTATAGATAGATAGATAGATAGATAGATAGATAGATAGATAGATAGATAAAACTTTATTAATCCCGAAGGAAATTCAGGTGGTCGGCTGCATACATTCATTCCAACAGTAAAAACAGACAGCGAAAAGGAAAAGAAACAGACACAAACCTATAATAAATAAATAAAAGCATGAGGTGCCTAGTGCATGTTCTGTGTAGTGCTACAGTGCTTGATAAAAAGTGCCCAGCGACCCACATCCTCCTCCCGTCCCCCTCCCCTCCTGCCCGAGGAGTTGTACAGCCTGATTGCCCGGGGAACAAAAGAGTTTTTCAGTCTGTCAGTGGAGCAGCTCTGTGACAGCAGTCTGCCGCTGAAGCTGCTCCTCTGCTGTGTGATGGCAGAGTGCAGAGGGTGGCTGACATTATTCAGGATTGCTAGGATCCTAGACCTAGTTCTTTTCTCCACCACCACCTCTACAGAGTCCAGTTCCATGCCCACCGCTGAGCCCGCTTTCCTGATGATCCTGTTCAGCCGCTTGTTGTCTTTCCTCCTGGTGTTGCCTCCCTAGCAGACCACAGCGTAGAACAGGACCCCAGCGACCGCTGCCTGGTAGAACATCTGCAGGAGTTTAGTGCAGACATTGAAGGAAGCCAGCCTCCTCAGGAAGTAAAGCCTGCTCTGTCCCTTCCTGTAGATGGCGTCGGTGTTCAGTGACCAGTCCAGTTTGTTGTCCAGCTCCAGCCCCAGATACTTACGTGACCCCACAATCTCCACCTCTGCTCCCTCGATGATGACTGGCTGTGGGGGGAGGGACGAGCGCCGGAGGTCCAGCACCATCTCCTTGGTTTTTTCAGCATTTAGCTGCAGCTCGTTCTTATGGCATCTACTGACAAAGTCTGCTGTTCCTGTACATGCCCCCTGGCCCCGGGCAAATAGTAGTATCATCTGAGAACTTCTGACAGCTGTGAGTTGTACTGGAAGTCTGCTGTGTACAGGGCAAAGAGGAGAGGAGACAGCACAGTCCCCTGCGGAACTCCCGTGCTGCTGGTCACAGTGGTGGACACACTGCCTCCCAGCCTGACAAACTGTGGTCTGTAGGTGAGATAGTCAGTGATCCAGGTCACCAGATGGGGGTCAACCCGCATGTTGGTCAGCTTCTCTTGTAGTAGGGGCGGCTGGATGGTGTTAAATGCGCTTGAGAAGTCAAAGAAGAGAATCCTCACAGCGCATCTCCCCTTGTCCAGATAAGAGAGGGCCCGATGCTGTAGGTACAGGACAGCATCCTCCACCCCCATCTTCTCCCGATATGCGAACTGGAGGGGGTCCTGGGCGTGCTGCACCTGACGTCTTATTTGGTGCAGTATCAGCCGTTCCAGGACCTTGGAGGTGAGGGCCACAGGCCTGTAGTCTTTGGGCTCGGTGGAACGACCCTTCTTGGGAACAGGGACAATACAGGATGTATTCCATATTGTGGGGACTTTCCCCAGGTGCAGGCTAAGGTTGTAGACATGCTGGAGGGGCTCCCCCAGCTCAGCAGCCTAATCAATAGTCTCACACTACCTGATTTCATGTCTTCTTTGACAAAATCTATAAATCTCCTCTTAGGCCTCCTGCTTGGCACTTCCAACCTCAGCATCCTTCTACAGCCACTGTCCCTCCACGTGAAGGCTTTCTATGCAACCCGTTGGTATCCTTCAATAACACAATGAAACAAAGCCAGCTCTTTCAACACACATACACACACACACTGAACCTGGGACGTGCTAACTACTGCATTCGACTGCTGACAGTAATCATCATTTTCCTCTCATTTCTATTTTTGCTTCCTCTCAATTGACACTGGGAGCCGTGAATGGCCCTAATGAACGGTCGATCGGCTGCATTTAAAGGCTGCAGGGCTGCAATTGTGGCTCAGTGTGGCTGCATCAGTGGCATTGTGAAGCGTGAATGGTGAGCAGACAGGGATTCAACAGCCACCCTGTAATAAAACAAAAGCCTTTTGCCCTTTCTGTCATTATGAGCCATTCTGCAAAGGGGTTTAACTTCTGTCAGTGTGAAGACTGAGAGAATTTGTACCGAATAGCAACGTGACACAGCAAACCGTGTCTTTGTGTGTGTGTATGTGTGTGTGTGAATATCTTCCATATAGCAGATTTACAGCTTTGAATAAATAAGTTCCATCTTATATAAGAGGCAGCTGGCAGTTCTACTGTTTTTTTTTTTTTTTTTCCAAACGGGATTTGTGCTGAGAACAGTGTGCAGTGCTGGAGGACACGGCGTCCGCACATCTACATTTACCGGAGTCGAGATGGAAATCCCGCGGCCGACGTTCCATCGCCGACACGTCGGCAGTTCTTCGAGCCCGACGTCTCTGACTTACGGAGACGCGTCAGCCAGGAGATGTAAAGGGGTGGACGAGCGTGCGCGCTCGCTCGCTGGCAACGTGCGCGCTGAGGTAACTCCAAATAAACAGAGTCTGCTGGCCACATGAGAATCTTTACAGGCATTCCCGCACTCTGGCTCGCAAAAAAAAACAGAGGGTTGTTTTTGCACTGTTCCTCGTCAACTGCGGCCCTGAACGCATCGCGATAGACTGTCAGGCCGCTTGGGCAACGCTTGAGCTAAAGGCTGCGGAGGAGAGAGGAAGAAAGTGCTTTCGTCCGTTTCTGACTGTGAACCCTGAAGAGCGGCGCTGATCGGCTCATTTATTGGCTTCGGCGGCAGCGTCAACGTGCTCGGCTGATGTCACTGTTTTCCACCGTTTTTTTTTTTTTTTTTTTTTGCTCTTCAGTGCACTGACCTCATCTTTTTTTTTTTTTTTGTTACCACCCCAAAGTGCGGAGGAGCAGAAAGTGCCGAAAGATACCCACAGCACATCTCCCACCCGCATGTCGCTTCGGGACATCATTCCTCACCCTCACCTAGCAGTTAAGGACGCGATAGTTGCAGGTTTTCAAAATGAAAAAGTGAAGTAACGCCATGCGGGTTTTTCTACGGCGCCTTCCCACTCCAGCGGCTTGTGTCTACTTGTTGCTTCGGCCTTTACGTGTAGAGTGTGCAGCGTGCTGCTGCCAGGTACCTCTCATTCATCCCATAACCTGAAATGTGTCGTTTCCTCTTTCGCAAAGAGCCCAGTGTCCATCGTGAGATGGTGGAAAGTCTCTCAGGCCATGTTGACTGAACTCAGACACCCTGTCGTCATTTACGCCTTTTGGATTCCAAATATGTTTACCTCAAGCAATTTCAAGCTATTTAACAGGTGATGGGTTGAGCGTGTGTGTGTATTTATCATCTTACCTCACTGACGCCCAAACACATTTTGTCATTGCTTTATGCAAAAAAACAAAACAAAAACAAGTTTAACTCCAGATCAACTGGATCAAACATATTATTTATTGTTATTGGTTTGGCCCCTATTTAAAAGTTTATCCAGCAGACAGTTTCAGTCTCCAAATTCACATCAATTGCAATTCTTAAATCTTGCTAATCTGCATTTTTTAAAAGCATAGCTTAAATAAAGTTAATGTGAATAATGATTTTTTTTTTTTTTTTTAATAAAGATAATACATTGGACCTATTCTTGTGCTTTTTTGGTGAGTGAGTTGTGAACGGTTTGAATTTTGGAATGAAAGGAGGTGAGAAAGTTATTGCATTCGTCTGTTGAGAATATGGAGGTGATGTTGTCCTTTGGTTTGGTCAGCTTTGCAAATTTGCAGAAAACAGCAGCAGGAGTTGGAAGAATTAGAGGGGATGAGTAGTGAGTAGAAATTTGATCTGGCCTTTTTGAGTGCGGAGTTGTATGTAGTGACAGAGTCTTTGTGAGTCTGGTTTTCCCATGGAGTTGTTCAAGCTGTCTGCGTTGCTTCTTGATGGTATGGAGATCTGGGGTGTACCATGGGGCAGAGGTGGAGAAGGAGACCGTGGCAGTTTTGAGAGGAGCTGACTGGTTGAGGCAGAAGAAGAGTGTGTTGTTTATTGCGAATAAAGTTAAAATGAACTCTTCCTTTGCAGACCAGCAGCCTTAGGTCACCTGATGGTGCACCAACAGGTACAAATCCATTGCTCGTTCTGTAAATCTGACTTTAACCAAAAACGGTTATGCAGCCTTACAAGGACATTCAACGTGACGTTTGATGTTGTGGGATCAAGTTTTACAATAATTTTTCAAATGAAAACCCACAACTTTTGTAACTTTTTTCTGGTCTTTGAGGGAACTTTGATGCTGACACCAAGACCAGCTGCTGACTAAATGATATGGAAGAGGATCCCTTGTCCAGCTACTGCTCCACAGCCTCAGTGGGCTCTCACCTTCATCACCAGTTTGGTGCGCGAGTGCAAATCCGGTCCAAGGAAAAAAAATAATTTGAAGTTAAAATACTTTTAGTGAGCTGCGATAGCAGAAGATAATACCAGTCGGTGCGGCTACATGGTTGTGAGTAATTGGATGAAACGCGACCTGATTAAAATCCAAATCTGATCCAAATTACCATTGGATTGAACGAGGTAGTGTAACTTGTAACTTAACACGTTTTTGATCTGATCAGAGTCCATATAAACAGCACATTGTCTTGCTTCCCATCGAAGTAGCTTTGTGGAAAGATAAGTGTTACGTGCTGGTCCCATATGTAAACAAGGAGGATGTTTCTTGAGAGTCGCGGTTTCAATAGAAACATATCAAGAAGCAGAACAAGCTTGATTAATCTAGCTAACAACTCTCTGTCCACGGCGCTATGAGCACCAACAAATCAATCCGATCACAATCTGATCTCAGTTTGAAACATGTGAATCAGATTGACAAAAAGTGAATACAAAGTGAAGGCACCTACTGACCTTTGCTGATTGGCCGTAAGTTTTCGAAAAAATTTCTTTCAAGCAAAAATAAATAGCTTTAAACAAATTTACAACAGATATATTACTTTTCCACACAAACGTGGCCCCTGTTTAACACAAAAGTTACAGGATTCCTTTGTGCTTGGGGTTAAGTAAAACACAAGAGGCTTGTGTTGTGTGGTTTTCCCTCAGGCCGTTTCAGGGACGGCCCGCATGGCTTTAAACATGACTTTTGTGAGTTGCAGCCATTATTAGTGGCTACCCGGTCAATCAGTCAGCCGGTTCCCAGCTGTCTCACCTCTGATAGGCAGCTAGAAACTCAAGCTTTACAGTTCTTTGGCTTCCTCTCAAAGCTATTTTGTCTTCATGCTCAGTGAAACGAGGTCCTAGCGGGAGAGAAGAATGTTTAGGCCTGTCAGTGGGATCAATTCATCCCCCATCTAATTGTCAGTTCCGTGAAGCTTAAGAATCAGGATGCCTAAAGCTATCCCCCTTTGAACTCTTCCCACCCACTAAGGACAGATAAACACAAAGAACTTTTATTCACAATAGTTTTTTTTTTTCATTTCAAATGTCCTACAAGTTAGAAATGTCCTCTTATTCTTCTTTTATTTGGTTGTAAAAAAAAAAAAAAAAAAAAAGTTTCATTAGTACGTTTTCCCCTTAGAAAGCACAGATTACAATTCCATTCTAAACTTACAAGTATTCTAGGTTTATTACAGGGCAAATTTATTGTTACTGGTTAACAGTGTATTTACTGCAACCTGCAGCTACTATTTGTGCATCTCTCCGACACTTTGCACAGTATCTTGTTGCATGACACAACAAAACCGTTTTTCTTTTTTGGAGTCTTTTTTTTAGTTTTCATTAAAAAGTATAGTTAGGGCTTGATGTAAGCAAAAAAAACAAAAAAAACAAACAGTAAAAGATCTGTTGGAGGAACAATTGAAATAAATGTATGCAGACACGCCACCGCCGGCCACACAATGATAATTTGCACCATATGGCTGACATAGTCACTTTTCAGAGTTCAAGGTGCCCAATGCCTCAAAAACACCACTTAACCTGTCACCTCTGACTTTTGTGTTCACATGTTTGTGTTCCAGTGTTTATTGGATTAACAGTAATGACGAGTCGGGTCGAGGGCACCGTAGAGAGAGAGAGAGAGAGAGAGAGAGAGAGAGAGAGAGAGAGAGAGAGAGAGAGAGAGAGAGAGAGGGAAGGGAAGGGAACTCAAAACCAAATTGATTTCTGGGAGATCTCAATCAATAGCTTTGTTTCCATTTCCCCCTAGAATTGCGCAAAACCTAAATATCACAATAAAAAACTGGTCATGGAAATGCCTGAGCTTCTAAAAAAACTCTCATAAAAAAAAGTTTTTTACGCTCTCATGAGGTGGTTTTTCAGAAACGCAGCTAGTGAATATATTAGAAAGACCATTGCATGATGCATTGGCAACAAAACAGAACTTTTACATTGCGTGTGTGTGCCTGCCTGCAAACGGTTGTTTGTCTTGATATGTGACCCTGTGATAAATGGTCTGGTCTTCGCCCAGTGACAACGAAGGTAAACTCCAGCAAACCCCTCTGACACTGAGTGGAGGAGAACGCAGGTACAGGGAATGAATGTTGTAATAATAATTTAAAAAAAACAACAACACACAAAAAACAGTTATTCAACAGCTTGGTTTGGAATCATCAAATACACAACCGCAGATGCACCAGTTAACAAGCTTACTTTACCCCCCTCCTCAAACGGCCACAAAGTTACCAGCACATAAAACACCACACAATGGCCTAATTATAAATGACATCATCTCCCAAGGTAGGATTGGTGAACCACTGTGACAAGATGCATTAAGAATGCAGGACACCGTGACTGCCGCCCAGCGAGCCCACTCTCAGTCCTCAGGTTAATGATGTGGATGTTGGGCCGCCCACCTCTGGCTCTTAAGGGGCAGGTGTGGATTGTAAAATCAAACCGCCGAGCCCCCTCCGCCCCCGCCCCCCCGCCGTTTACGGGCCCGGCAGGCTACACTAGGCGTGAGGCTGATTGTACATCAACGCTTCCCTCTACGGTAACTGATTTTTAAACCAGGTGCTGCCACGCATGCCAACATGAGGGTGCGGGTGCACCGAAATACTGCGAAAACGTGACTGCTCCGTGTCTAGGGATACGCACACACACACACGCACACACACACACAGCAAGTACCCTGCTCGGGTACTCTCAGCACAAAGAGCTTGTTCTAGTCTGGGCTCCAGTTCAAGGAAGTTACACTCAGACGCTAATTGTTTGAGATTTACAGGGAGCAATATAATTGATTGACTCAATTTAACACAGTGTGAGTGTTGGTTTCCTCACTGACTCTGTTAAGCAGCGCTCCAGGTGGATCAGGTGGCTGTCCCTAGAGATGGATTTCAGTTCAAGCTGCTCCGCCTGGTCTACAGACAGAAAGAACTATTATTTCTCCAAAACCTGACAGAATAATACCTGCCATTAAAGCACCTTGTGGAATGAAATTAAGTTAGTTCTGCTAAAACATTTGGAGGCTTTTTGTGTAAGTTTCATAAAATTAGGAAATTTCCTCATCAAATGATCAATGCGGTCTAATTCCGCTGACTTGGATTTAGAGGAAATATTGGGACACATGTCAGACAAGACAGGAAAAAAAATGTTCAAATCAATCTAGGTTTGCTAGATTAAGAGTGAAGAGCGATGGCACTGGCTTAAATGTAACAAGTGCAGATACAGCGTGTGGTACCATTTGCACACTAGCAGTTAGCGATACACCTGCAGTAAGTAAGGAAGTCTTCCAAATTCAAATAAATATAAAAACAGACCTTATGCCACTACTACCTGACATTTTGGGTCAACCATACCATTGTAATTACCTGGCTAGATGATACTACCTTTTGGGATATTTATGTACGTGATTCACATCCATCACAGTTAAAACCAAAGGCGTCTCTTCCGTCTCCATCCAACAGCAAAGCAAACAAAGAAAATAAAGGTTCCACTTTTAGTCATTACATAATGGCAGAGCCATAACTGTCCAATTTCCAAGCTTCATATGAAAACATGTAGATGTTTCAGAGACAGTTTGTTGAGGCAAAAGTAAATGTAACTTTGAAGAGTGATCAACTCAGTGTTAGCTAAGCCAAAGAGAAATGGAAGACGAGCACGAAAACCTGCAAGCCAAGAATTCTTTCAAAGTAAACTTTAAATGGTGAAACATCCAATGCTGCTCAAGGACTCGCCTTTCCTGGTGACTCCTTTGTTTGTTTGAAGCGCAATTGCAGCACCAGCTGTGGTCTGACCTTCATACAGTTAAATTGCATGTTTCATGTCTTATGGGGTGACTCAACAACTGTAAACTGCAAAATAACAAGAGAGATAACAAGGGCTGGTAGGAAGTGAAGAAAAATGTGGTAGAAGTGTTGATGGAAAAAGAGAAAGGATTAAAGACGAGCAGACACAATGGAGGGTGACGAATACAGCAGTAAAATAACAACACATTGCATTTTATCGAACGCTTGAAGGTCTGAAAATACCCGTCTGGAATCCAAACAATCAGTATTTATATGTTAAATGAAAATGTACAATGAAAGGGTTTCTCAGTTGTTGTGTAAATCAAGCTACTACTGTCCCAGTGAGCTCTTAATTCTGTTCTTTTACTAGCTAAAGCTAGCTTGTTAGAATGCTAGTGTGTTCTGAATGGGTAAAAACAAAACACTGGCTACGCAGGCAAGTTTTGACCGTTTCAATCAAGTCTATTGGTGACTCAATACATGTAGGTCATCTACTTTTATTTGGGTTTCAGCCTCTCGCTGAGCCATCCAACATCGTTTACCATGACTCCACTGTTTGCCGTGCTCTCCTGCCCAAAGTGCAACATACCTCAGCCGTGACATGCGAGCGAGGCCCAGTGTCATCACTCTCTAAAGAGGAGGAAAATGGGTCAGCGAGTGTGTCAGGAAATAAACTTGGAGCGCAGCTGCGGGAGATGCCAACCACTGTGCCAACCTGCTGTTTGTTGTGCTGCTAATTAATGACTGACAACTGACATTTAGACCTGTGATTAAAAACAAATTCAATATTGGATTTCTGCTGAAAGTCTTGTTTTACTGTATTTCTGCAAACAATATATGCTAGCACGTAAGCAGTTATGCTAATGCAACTTATTTCAATACATAGAAAGTAGGGGTGTCAAACGATTACATTTTTTAATCGCAATTAATCGCAGAATCTTCATAGTTAACTGCGATTAATCGAGATTTGAATTGCATGTGTAAAAATCTGCTTTTATTCTGAAACCTTACCGGATTTTCTCGTGTTTCTTTGAGGGACTTTCCTGTCCAGCTTGACGCGGATCGCTCGCGGCTCGCGCACAATGTAGACCAGACGCCAAAACTATCACTTTGCGGCGCGAGCCGGAGGTGCGCCATCGGCTAACAAGGGCGCCGAAAGGTAGCGGGCTCTGTTCCGCGGCACTTCGTGGCGCTTCAGCTTCCGGTGTGAACCCGACCTCACGTTTGAAATGCGATAATGGATTGCATTTAATTAATCGCAATTAATGCCTTAACACTGACAGCCTTAATAGAAAGTAAAATATAAGGAGAGTACATAATTACTTTCATGACGTTCAACACCTGCAGTGGTGCGCAGCGGATGGTTTTTGTTAGTCATAACACTTCTGTGTCATTATCACAGAGACAAGCCCTCCTCCCCCACTCCCCCAGCACGTGTGCTCATTAAAAGGCACCTCACTTTGTTTGCAGTTATTAATCAACTTTAGGCAACATATGGAGTTGCGCCTGGAGAGGTTTAGATATTCAAAGGACAAGCAAGCGAGGCTTAGTGTTTGATGCCTTCCTTTTTACTGTCATGTCCACAAGGCAGCCTTTCTGATCTTAAGGGAAATGGAACCATTATACAAGGTGGTTCACAGCAGGCACGTATTGAGTGTGGAGTTAATGTGCATGTCTTGGCATGTCGGTATCCTGCACTATACCTCAGCGATTACTGTTTGGGTTAGACCAGACTTCTCATCCACTTCATCGCTGCTGTATAGAGTGGTGCATCAATATATAAAAGTTGGGAATGTAATTGCAGCAGGATGGTGTGGTAAGGCAAGGTAAGACGCTTTACAGAAAAGAGAGCAACTTTAAAATGCATTTAAAACAGTTTATCACATTTGAAGACAAAATAAAAAGGAAGCTTAAGACAATTAAAGTCAGGGTAGAAAAATAGAAAATTACTTACAAAAAAAGAGAGAGAGAGGGAGAGAGAATTGTAATGAGTGGGGGAAAAAGATCAAAAGTTTGGTACATTTGAGCAAATTGATGCAAATCTTAAACTTAACATGTTAAAAGAAGTAGTAAAAGATGACATAAGAAGAGCTGGCCCATGTATGGCTTGTGTTTATGTTCAGGGGTGTGTGTCGGGGGGGTGGAGGTGGAGGAAGTTAGAGCAGCAGACTGAAACTGTTGACTCTCTTCTGGACTGGATGCTGTCTCTCTTTGTCTCTCAGACTGTTGGAACCTTGCCTGCTGGCTTAGCGCTTTATTAATCTGGAGCCAGTTCATGTATCGCAGTGTTTCTTCTGGATAAAGCGGAGAAAGACCCCAGTGACCCTTTGAGCCGTTCGGACTGTTCGCTGCGGGGTGAGATTAAACCCAGTGAGTGATTCCGCTGCTGCAGTCGGTTCTCGGCTCCAATGCGCTGACAATATAAAAACACATAAACATTACCAAGGGCATTGTTGTAGGCTGGATGCTTCCAAGGGTGAATCAGGAGTCAAGCTAAATTCTAGAAAGCTCTCCAAAAGTTGAGCTCATGTTTTTTTTTTTTTTTTTTCAGTTATGTCATGTTTGTTGACTTCCACCCTCACAGGCGACCGAATGAAACGCACCATTACCTTCAACAACACTGAAGCAGGACTCAAGGATATAAACAAATGCCAAGTTTTTTGTTTTCCTTGTCTTTTTCTTGAAAGACTGAAACACATTTAGTGCTGAAATGACGCCGTACATAAAGTCAGATGCTTTCGGCATGATCACATGACTTCTACATGTGCTTCAAGTTAGGTTACATACTGTGGGAACTTGGCGTGCTCGTGAGAGTTCAAATGAATTTGGCTCAAAATGACAAAGCCTGTTAAGAGTTGTTAAAGTAGTCTAAATATCTGCAGTGTTTTTTTTTTTAATTGTGTTTGTGTTTTGAATGAATCTTAAGCATTTATTATTTTAATAAAGAACCAGGTGTACGGTCAAAGGTTTTACCCTGACATCACAGCTTCTATAAGAAACAAATGAGATCAGTGAGGCATCAGAAAACAGGGAATTCTCTCCATTCAGTGCCACTAAAACGACAAAAGAATTTGAAATATTTAAGCAAATTAATCCCAGACATCCATGTGCTTATGTTGGGCATATTTAATCTGGTAACCTGATGTTTGCAACTAGTTTCCATAGTTTTTTTTTTTTTTATTTTTTTCACAAGTGAAGCGCCTTTATCTTGAGTCTGATATTATTATCAGAATAGTTTCCACGTAGGTTTTCCAGATGTTTCAATCACCGGAACGATAATAGGGAGGACGGAGGGGAGAAGACAAGGCAGAACGGAGCGAAGCACCTGTGTTCTCTCTCTCTCTCTCTCTCTCTCTCTTTCTCTCGTCCAGACCATCAATCAGCGTGTCTTCTCTCCCCGCAGCTAGCTCCCGTCCTCCATGTTGGAACCTGAGCATGATGAATGAAGCCAGACACGGTGAGGCCGTCAAATAAACTCCTGTCGCGCCCACACTGCGTAATCCGTTCCTCACACCTCGGCGCTCGCCCGCTACCGCCGCTAAAAGCCTTGAGGACGTAGCACATCGCTGGCAACCGCGCAATGGAACTCATCCATTGCTACGCTAGCATCTTAAAACCTGCAGTGTACCCTCAGGTGCCCTTCTCCTCCCATCGTCAGCTGCGTCTCTCATGGCAAGCGAGATGATGCCTGTTGAGCGTCCAACGGTTGAATCAGTTCAGCTGTTGCATGAATCACTTCTTGTTTTTCCTCCGTGTCTTCTTCTGCGCCCTCCTCGCCTTCGCCAGTTCTTCCAAAAAGCGCTCTTCAACCCGAGTGACGGAGTTGCCTGAGAAACATAAGCCGTGTTTTCACAACAATGCCTCGAAAAACTGCCAATTTGCCAGTTTTTTCAGTGGGGAAGTCGTTCTCACACATTCTACTAGCTGGCAACTTTCCTGGAATGCAGCGTTTTGACTTGGGTTTGTTTTTTGTTTGTTTTTTTGCAAGGCAAAACTCACGCGTGAAGCGACTTGGCAAAACAGGAAGTGACGCCAATGTTCGAGCCGAGGCACGGTGTTGTTTTTGGTTCCCATTGTTTAGTTCAATGAACGCCACAAAGCCTGGTCTGCTGATGACGCCGCAGATGATGTTTACGTTTCCAGCATGTTTATTTTCTGCTCACATTAGGGGAATAAACACAATCATAAAACAAAATTGTCATCGTTTGGAAGGCAGAATGACGCCGAATTGATGGCGTCACCAAAAATGCCGCCTTTTTACATCTGTGCCCGATTACATGAGGGGAAAATGTCAAATGCCTGTCAATTACCTGCTCAGAAATACAGTTTCCCCACAAATTTTCATTTCAGGGGAAACATAAACGGTTCCCTCGGCTTCCAGGGTTCTTCCTGGGCCCTTAGCCTGTTGCTGACATGACAAAAAGGCCTGGCTAAACCAAATGGACACACATGGAGGAATAAATTGCATGGATACCATCTGTCTGCCAATCAATCGGTCAACGTCCATATATCAGTCAGTCCATGACGTCAGCGAAAAGAAAATCCAAGATCAGAGTTCTAACACATTTGGTAGCTAAATGAAAATTGGACAGTTCTGACATTTTCCCTGCAAGCATTTCACCTTGTCCATGGCTCATGTTCACAGAGTGAGGGGGATTTGAAGACCTGGGGTTGCACAGAACATGGAACGATGTGTGCAAACATGTACCACTTGGCAAGTGAAACAGTTCTACATGAATTTAAGAACCCGAGTACTTGCCTTTGAGTCTGACCAGACGGCAGTGTCCTCTCGGGACGGCCAGTGCTGTAAGATCATACTTCCTAGTTGGTGTCTGCTTTCTATTTTAGCTAGGTGACAAAAACAGCTGCCAATTAATGTCTTCCAACTAAGTTGTCATAACTAAGTCATAACTTGGATCATGCTCACCTGTAGACGCCCTAAAATGTTATGCCCCAACTTTGAGCCTCATTTTGTGTAGCAATAGTTTCAGTGTTGGCACAGACGTAAATCTCAATGATGTCACTTCAAAACTGCTCTACTGGCATCTAGTTCTGTGTTTATTGTGGGTCATACCCAGAGTATATACATAAAATATAAGCTTAGAGTTTTGTCATGTGTCTCTGTTATTTTGTGCAACTGCTTTGACCCAAATGTGGACACATTCTCTGGGAAAATGCAACACATTCAAAAATACTTACCTTTCACTTTAAGAATCCAGTGGTTTGCAGTGGTAGAAATTTCTTCTTTCTAATTTCATTTTTCACTCTCAGTAGAAATGCACCTGTATAAATGGATTGATACATCTCCACAATGTGACCTCATCCTGTTTTCACTCTTCTCTGGAAACGTATTAAAGCTGCATTTCCAGGACCTCCTCCGGCACAACTTAAATCATTCCTCATGTCAGGGCAGTCTGAGAGAATTCTGAAAAAGTACCCCCAAGTGGCCACGGTGGAGGTATTTCCATATTACGGTCAATGAAGCTGATGGATTAGCGGCTGGGAGCTCTCAGTGAAGCCTTTCTGATGGATGGAATTGTAAATGAATCTACTACCCTAACATCGCAATGATCTCAAGTCAATAATGATTAGTGTTGCATGTCTGGGTTGTATTTTTAGCAGGACTGGCTGTCTATTAAATGTAATGGATTGCCACTAATGGTCAGAAATTAGCCATTACAATATTGATTTGTTAAAAAAATAAAGAAATAAATAGAGGCTTCTCTCCACAGTGGAGAGAAAAAAAAAACATGCTGCAAAAGCAGAAAATGCTCCAACGAGGACAAATGCGCTGCTTTTTAAAAAATGACCCCAATGGAAATATTCACCTTATCAATTAAAAAGCCAGACGTTCGTATTCACGTAGCGGTAAATGTGCTGTGGATGAAGAGGCACAAGTGGAAAAACTGTGAAGCCTCTGCTCTGTTCAACACAGAGGGGATTCTCCAGTGTGCTGCGATCCCGACGTGTCACATTCCATTATTTTGTCACGCTCATTATGTCATATCCAGACAAGTAAAGTTGCCCTTTGGGACGAGCAAGTGCACAACCAGACCTTTGGCACCTGCGGCCATTGCTCCACGTCTTGTGGCGCTCGTAGCCGATGTGCAAAGGCTTGTGCCCTACTTTATCTTTTCATTGCTCACTAGACTCAGAACATTGAAGAATTTAGGCCCTGTCCACGCGGGAACCTTAGCGTTTTTTTTTCTTTCCACGGGTCGAAAAAAGTCACGTCCACATGCTGGCAGATGGAAACGGAACGGTGGGTGAAAACGATGTGATGCGTATGCCACGCCGAAACGTGGCGCTGTCAACAGACGCTGACACAGCCACCGGACCCACGATTTACAAAGAGGGCATTTCCGCTACACACTAAACACACAGAAAACAAAAACGGCGAGTAGCGGGGGAAAAAAGTGAGTCTGAGGTTTTGTGAGGTTTCGTAGTAATATTGCCAACAAATCTTGAAGCGCCTGCGACACAAAGACAACTCCGCTTGCCGCCATCGTTGTTGTTTGTGTGTTTGTTGCACGCCTTGTTTTCTCCGGTCACATGACAGTGACGGTGCGATGACGTCATCGTTTTACAAGGAAAAGCCGTTGTCACTGTCCAGACGGCAACGATGTGACGACGACGAAACGGCGTTGTCAGATTTTCCCACTCTGGGACCCGTTTTCAAAAAATACCGTTTCGGGGGACCCAAAACGCCGTTGCCATATGGTAACGGTTAAATACTGAACCGTTTCCACCAAAAAACGTTCCCGTGTGGACAGGACCTTAGTCCCGGGTTTAGTCCCTGAAATGGCCTGGTTAGGCATGCGACTGAGCTCAAAAAGCAATGCATTGCACCTCCACAGGCATATTAGGCTTCCCGATTACTCTGTTAGCTGCAGTCTGACACGCTCCTGAAACTTGATCCACTTAAATTGATGCATCACTTTCCCTCAGGGCAAGTATGAGTTTACACAACCCAAAACACTGAGGGTTAAACTTGTTATTTACGGTGTAAATGAAAGAGGAGAATTACTGTGTAACATGAACAGTTGTAAAAGCGGGATATTTTTCTATGCTATTATGTCATTATGTTGGTGATAATTTAGCAGCTAAATTAATGGACTTTTGCCCTTAAAAGTATTCCAATTGAAACATTCTCTCAATAGCACAGCCTCTCGCCAAGTCAAACACGTCGGACTCCTAAAACATTCAGCCATAATTTCTACTGTTTACGTACACCAAAGTTGAACAAAAAAAAAAAAAAAAAGAAATTCTGAAGTGTTCAGTTTTGGCAGCAGGTCGCTCATTATAACAAACATAATTCATCAGCCTGTCAAAATGATGCCCTTGTTAATAAATAGGCCGTGTTTTGTGGCCCGCGTTGTCTGAACACACAGCGTTCCACTTTGCTCGGATGGCTGCTGGATGATATCATTCGAGCGCCCTGAGCCAGATGTTTAGCATGGCATGTGCACCGGCATTTCCGTGGCTTCACCTCAGGCAGAACAAATAACGGGGTGGCTCTGGCTTTTATCTTGGGGTGGAGTCTTAGGTGAGATGTGTTTTTTTTTTTAATCCTCACCTCACGTCTAATTTTCTCTAGACATCAGCCACTCGACCCTTTAACCAAAGCCTATATTCTCCATTCTACCGGCCCTTCCTCTCCACTTCCAGTGTTCTCCCTCCTCTTCTGTGAATGTCAGATTTCCAGAGGTCTACGTCGCGCATATTTGCACAGGATGAAAGGTGTTTCATTTGTGAACGGAGCGCCCATTTCATGGAGAAACACTTTAGACAAGAGCTTTGCTAAAACGCTTCATGCTGTTCAATCTTCGGGCCCTTTTATCACAGGTTTGGCAAAAATAAATCACAATTTCAAACACGGCCGCTGTGATGCTTTTAAGTGTTTGGTTTTTAAGAAGAAAAGTGTTGAGGTATTTTCAGTACAACCAATTGTAAAGTACTGAACCCCTCCAGATAAATCAAACATTTCCAAAAGGTTTTCCTTGTTCAACCTTGATCTTTTAGGAAGTGCAAATCAGTATTTTAAACCACTCTCATGCCTGTGGTGGAATGTTGATGCAGCAAGAAGGCTGTGGCTTGCATTGCGGCTTCTCCTTGTGTCTGCGTGTGTTCTATCCGGGTACTATCCGAGTCCAATGATATACATGTTAAGCTAATGAACAACTCTAAATTGCCCTTAGGCGTGACTGTAAGTGCGGTTGGTTGTTTTTCTCTCCATGTGGCTCTGCCATGAACTGCCGACTCGTCCAGGCTGTAACCCTGCCTTCGGCCCAAGGCTGGGACAACCTCCAGCACCTCGCTCCTCCTGAGTGCTGGAGAAGTGGTGATAGAAAATGGCAGAATGGACAGTTGTGAACTACACTGCAGTTTCTGCACTGTGCAATGTCTCACATTGCAGTTCTGTCACATTTTGGTCTCGGTCTTGTCTTGATCTTGCTTGGCTTGTATTTACAAATGGTGGTGCAGCGTCATTATTATCAATGCCCATTGGCTATAAAGCCAACTAATAGGTTTATTGAGGACCCCACAGATGTACCTGGCCAGCATTAGCCATGTAAGCAATGGACAACAGTTAACTGCCTCAGGTTAGGTGTAGGACTCTTCAGAGCCTACATACTGGGCTGGGGTCTCACAGACAGTGCCCAGTTCGAATGTGGAGATCCATTACAAACCGTGGACCACATATTGACCAGTTGCCCAAAACATCGGCCTCCAAACGGTGCCCAAGGTCTCATTGACCTTGACAATAACACCTTGGAATGGCTTTAATCAACAGAGCTGACAGTCTGAGGACAAACGGCTGGAGAAGAAGCAACCAATAAGATGCATCCATTGAAATCCATTGTTCCCAAATTTGGCGCAATTGCTCTGTGTGCTCATATATCAGATTTTGCTCATATACTATATATTAGACTTCTAAGGTCTATTTGGCCTTGGTCTTGGTTAAGGTGGTCCCTACTACATCACCGCTAGATTCTGATACTCCACTCTGGAGAAGCCTTCGTGGAAAAACTTTGCACGACCCTGAGCAGTCACAGCGCTTTTCAATAATGACTTATTAAGGATGTGCCGAAGTGCTTCAGGGTGATTATCCCCCCCCCCACCTAATTGACAAAGCCCCCAGAGAACCCATGAAATCACTATCAAGCTCAATTACTATTTGTGAATATTGCTTTGGATTGCTCAACCTAGAGAGGGGAACATTTCTGCATGACACACTGCTGCCCTGGGCTCTCAGCTGTGGTGTGAACTCGGGACGCGGGTTAATTTGTCTCCCAAATTACCCCTTGCTGCTGCTGAGTTCATGCTTACTCAGACCGGCTCCAGGGTCGAGTTTTGTATTGACAGCCACATCGCGACGATAACTCCTCCAGTGATGGGCTGCAACAGTTGGACGGGACTCTGCCGTTTTTGATTAAATCTGCACGACACGCCACATCTGCTGGCCTGAGACAAGAGTTATTCTTGGCCGGCGTCTGTTTATGTGGATAATGTCATCTACATAGAACTGAATGATTCACTATCTAAAACATGTGAGCATGTGCCGCAATTCTATCTTTAATCCCAATAATATTTATCCAGGCCCAGTTGATTATAATCCCCTGTTTGTTCCAAACAGTGCAGCTTTTAGTCTGAATATTTTGCCGTGCGCAGGAGCACACTTTCATGTTTGAGTGGGTCCTGTCAGGCTGAACTATTTGGAGTGAGGCTACATTTGCCGTGACATTGATGTATTGCAGAGTGTGGTAAAATGATAAGGCGGAAACTGGAGATTTCCCACACGTATGAAGACAGACATGCACCAACGTCCACATTCTTGACCAGACACCCACACACACATTGCACCGACACCCACACACCCACCCACCCACCTACACACACACACACACACACACACAAACGTGCATGGGCTGCTGTTGGGATATTGCTAGGTTAAGATTAATATTGGACAACAGGCCTCCTGACACTGTGAATTAGGTGAGAGCTGGAGGCTCATGACCACGACTCCTTGATGACTGGAACGGTTCAGACAACAGAGGGCGGGAGCAGTCGTTAAAATGTGCTAAGTTTTGTGACTCTTGCTGGAGGGAGCTTCACAGTGACAGACAGTCAGTTTCACGCTTTTGCTTGCTGCCCAGCGTGGAACATCTTGGAGAATTTCTACCACTTGTCCTGAAGAAACACACCCGTTGGGATCATCTGATCATCGGATGTTTCTAAATGGCGGAGAAACGAGCTTTCACAGTTAACAGCTTGAATGTGAAAAAGTTGAAAGTGCACTGGAGTTTCTTAAACTCCGCCAGTCAGATTCAAAACCTGTGCAGCAAGGTTTCTTTGGGTTGAGTGAAGCCATGTGATAATTTGTCAATTCCTCCAAATGGCTGCATCTCCATGGAGTCACAGGATGCTGTTAGAGTTATATTCCATTGTTCTGAATGACTTGAGTCACTGACCAAAGATAATTGGGGTTTTGAGTAATTTGAGTAAGTCACCCAGAGTGCGTGGTCTAGTGACTTGTTCATTTTGCGAATGGGGACGGGCTACCGTGGGCAACCGAGTGATTCATTCGTAAACAGCTCAGTCTCATAGCAGCAAAGAAACGGGGAAGCTGATTTGAAACAAGGAACCACAGCTTGCTTTTTCCCACTGAGCTAATCCAACCAGCAACTTGACATATACAGTTTCATATTCAGTTAGAATAAGAGTTGCACCTAAGTGTAGCAGGGACGAGTCAGAGAACAAGTGAATAGAGACAAGGAATCACAACTCACAAGTCAGTGAAATGAGTCTCTTTGAATGCTTTGTTCAGGACTCACACATCACCATTGTTGTTTGGCTGAAAACAATTCAGCTGAACACATCTGTTCTCTGGACATATCTGTCATATTTAAAGTTGTCATATCAATCAGGTAAAGGCATTTAAAAATAGGATATTTTGTTGTAAAAGAAATGCTCATATTTTTCACTACATACGCAGGAATAGTAAGAGACTGATCTGACATGCACTTATATCAAGGGACTTTCATTTTGGTGTAAATTAAACCAGAGAAAAGATTTGCCTATTTCAATCATCTTAGAATTTTTTTTGATGGGCCAAAATAAAGTTGCAGAAAACACTGTTTTCAAATTACGTGTTGACATTTCAAAGCATGGAGAAAATCACCATGGATAGTGCTAAAGGCCCCCGTTTACATTTGCCTTCAAATCTTCATCTATATGTTTGTTGAGTCTATATTATATCCATTGATAAGATTGCAAGTTGGAAACCTGAACAATGACTGAACTTGCACCACAAGTTATTTGGGTTTCCCTGTTCGAAACAACCTGTCATTTATGGAGGTGACACCACTTCACAAACTCCAACTTGTCAACGGAGCTGATTTACGTGCTACTGCGGATGCTGCTCTATCATCCAATGAAACCCGAGTGCCGTTGTGGCCATAGGAATGGGCTCCATCACTGGGAACCTCCAACTGCTTCCCACTCCACTCAAAGGCGAAACCACTTGTCCTCTCCGTGCACCGCTGCTCCGGGGCGTCTTTGTGGCTCGCCATAATCGCTGACCACAAATCCTGGCTCTGAACAAACTGCTGCTGAACCTCGACGTCCCAGATGTTCGTATGTGGCAACGAGCTCGAGGGCTCTGCAGCTTTCCTCCAATGAGCGTCGTACATCTGCATAATGAATCTAAATAAATAACATCCCGTGTGACAAAAGAGTCAATCATGTGTTTATTAGTTGTGATTAGCAAATTGTTGATGTTACTGATAAGTAGATCCAGATGCTTATTCACTCTCACTCTCATGATGGAGTTTGGCATGTGTCCACATGGCGAGTATAGAAGAACATACCGTTGTGGATGAGTTGAGAACATTAACACAATGAACGCTAACAGAAAAAGGGGACAAGTTAATGGTTTCAGGTCCCGGGCCACACAGGTCACGGAGTGTAACGTGGATGTGTTCCTCAAAGGTTTTAGGAGCGGATAAGCACATTTTACACAGCATGTTTCCACTTCACTTCAAACATTTCATCTCCAAATGGTCGAAAGGGAGGCTAGCATAAATATTTTTAGGTTAAGCTGAATTATCACGTTATTTGCAGTGTTTTACATTCAAGAAAGTTACTTGAAGGAAGTGAATTAACTACAAATGACCCATTCGTTCATGGCCATTCATTGCAACCCTTCCACACCCCATTAAATGAACATCTAGATTGGTCATATGCAAACAATACAGCACATGAGCAGTAAGGAAGTGAGTAGAATGGTGCATTTAGAGTCTGCCCAGCTCTCCATTGCATGCTAACTGGGTGTAAAATTAACAAACGTGCAGAACTGCGGTATTTCCTCTCTTGCTTAATCAGGGGTGTCAAACATATGGTCCACGGGCGGGATCAGGCCCACGAACGGGGTATTTCCGGCCCGCGAGATGATTTTGCAAAGTATGAAAACGAACTGCAATTTTTCGATGAAAGAAACTGCTGTTCTAAATGTGTCCTCTGGGTGTAGCAATGCAGTTTCTGCTATGCAACCAAACCGTTAATACAGAGGCTGAGCAAGAAAGCCCAAGTACACTCTGAAGCTACACAGCCATTTTACCGACCCCATAACATCTCCTATTTGCCACCATCATTGTCCCAAAATGAAAAAAAGAGGAAAGTGTCCAAAACTGTTAAACAAGAATACGGCCAAAATAAAACACAGAAAACACACTCTCTCATGTCTTTTTTTGTTTTACCCACAGTAATTTTATGAATTCATTGCTTACCCTGCGTATTCCTTCTCTACTTTGATGTGTTTGGAAGTAGACTTTTCTGGAGGAATTTATATTTTCCCATGACCCTGGTATCCTTCTGCGACTGGTTCTTCAAGCGGCTCTTCAGACACCAAGCACCTAATGCAGAGGGGGAATCTAGTGTTGCTATCATTGCAACTGATTTGTAGCCATGAGATTTAAAACCTCCACAGTCAAAACTGTGACAGACAAAAGAAAAAAAACACACACAATAGCGCTGCTGTATACTTGAGGGATGGCACAATATGCTTAAAGAATGATGTAAGTGAGTGTTTACATCAAATTGCTGTATTTCGTTCATTTGCCAAAAATACTGTGTTTCAGTTGAGGTCTTCACTAAGGCTTGCTAATGCTGAAGGTAAAGACTCTCATACAACCTCTGGCAAAACAGATCACAGACATGCCACAAATATGGAATATGGAATCACTCAATTCTGAGGAAAAAAAATATGGAATCATGAAAAACAAACAAACAAACAAAAAAAACCACTACAACCCACCGATAGTTCTTTTTTGCACCACCTCTGGCTTTTATAACAGCTTGCAGTCTCTGAGGCATGGATTAAATGAGTGACAAACAGTACTCTTCATCAATCTTGCTCCAAATATTTCTCTGATTGCTGTTGCCAGATCATTTTTGCAGGTTGGAGCCCTGTCATGAAGCATTGTCTTCAATTTCCACCACAGATTTTCAATTGGATTGAGATCCGGACTATTTGCAGGCCATGACATTGACCTTATGTGTCTTTCTTCAAGGAAAGTTTGCACAGTTTTTGCTCTATGGCAAGATGCATTAACATCGTGAAAAATGATGTCATCATCCCCAAACATCCATTTAACTGATGGGATAAGAAAAGTGTCCAAAATACCAATGTAAACTTGTTCATGTATTGAAGATGCAATGAAGGCCATCTCCCCAGTGCCTTTACCTGACATGCAGCCCCATATCATCAATGACAAAAGTTCCAGCATCATCACATTACCCAATGCAGATTTGTGATTTATCACTGAATATGACTTTCGTCCAGTCATCCACAGTCCGTGATTGCTTTTCCTTAGCCCATTGCAACCTTGTTTTTTTCTGTTTTTAAATGACTTTAGTTTTGTGGCATATCTGTGATCTTTGTTCTTCAAAATAAAATGACTGAATAAATATCCTCCAAGATTTTATTTTATTTTATTTTTTTTTGCCAGGGGTTGTATAATAAATGTAGAGTACTTTCATTGAAGCAGTTAGAAACACTGGAGCGTTCATGCAATCTGGCCTGATATAAAAACAAGGATTGTTGGTTTAACAGCCAACCATTTTACATATGATTGAAAGGCCTTTGTTTTCAAGCACACTTTAGACCATCAAGGAAAAAAAACGTAGTTAAAATGCCAGAATTTGAGAAGGAAAGGGAAAGGGGTGTTCGACCAGCTGCAGAGGAAAAGTGAATGTGCTGTTTAAAAAAAAAGGAATGGAACACAATGCAAAAACCATCCTACACCTGCATCTTCATCCTAGTCAGAGCATTATAAGGTACAGCACGAAGCTCAAACTAGAGCTGGACGAGGCCGAGAGCTGAGAGAGGAGGTCAGTTTCAGATTCCTTTCGAAACACAGACTCTCTTGATCACTCGCAGGTGTTTTTCTCAGTGCTGGCTAATGGCCTTTTAGTTTATTAAGTCATCAAAAAAACAATCCCACTTAAAGCAGCTCTAGGTAACTTTTCGACCATAAAAGTATGATTCCAAACTCAGTAAAGCGGTAGATAAACGATTAATAGGATCAATGGTGCCGCCTCGGCAGCGAGAGGGGGGATGTGCCGGCTGTAACTGCACTGTTTAACTTTCATGCGCGACCCGACAGGCCGGACGAACCACTTTACGGCAACGTCACATGTTTATTTAGAGGCGGTCTTACATACTGCTCCTACAAATACATAAGATTGTAAAATGATGGAATGGAACCCAATAAGTGACCTCGATGAAAGACGAAGTAATAAAAGTATTGAACGTTTGCTACGACGTTACTGTCGTAGCAAAGTCGTAGCAAGCTCACGTTACCTAGAGCTGCTTTAAAACTTAGCAAAAAAAAAAAAAAAAAAAAAAAGGTGAGCCTTCACAATAAAAGCAGACTAGGAAAGGCAGATCTTGATTTCGGACAAGGCTCCAGAGTTGAGCTTTGAGGTCGACGTCGGTGATTGATGGCGTGTGCGGAGGTCGTCCGCTGCCTCGGTTACATCACCCCGACACCCGATAGCTTGTCGAACCGAAAGGATCGTGTCACCGGCGTCTAGTGTTTCATATGCCCCGGCGTTGGCCGCCTTTGATCCAGCGGCGTCACATTGAAAACAGACGGGGCGGATAACGCCAGAGTGCCCGTCATAAAACTCGACATGAGGCTCGACCGCATGTTTTCAGCCCTCCGCCGCGCTGTTAAAATGCTCCCATGTGCACGCACGCACGCACACACACGCGCACACACCACAGATTTACGCCGTACGTGGATGCCGCCTTTAAAACGAGCCTTATGTAACGCAGTTCAAGCCTGTGATTTGGATATTGGTGAGTGATAGAGAGCGATTGCTCACACTGAACACCGTCATTACCCTTGACGTAACAGAAGTCATAAGTAGGAATGTCTTGTTTGTCGCGAGTCCACTTAGCAACAGTTGAGATTCCCTGAAGCCTTTTTAAGAGGCGTCTTGAAGTAGACCTTAGAAGATCCTCCCTCCACCCCCCTGCTTGTTTTGTTTACCTCTGCTTCTTGCACCAGTCACATTGTGGGGTCCCACAGCGTGACTTCGCTTTAAAAAGCCTCGTTAATTTGCATTAAATCAAATCGTGGAAATGCAGCATGTGTTTCTGTCTTTGAGCAAACTTTCAGCACTTGCACATTTTTTATGGCATCGCAGATTTGATTTTAATTTTTAATGTAACAACTGGAATCGCTCATCCAAATTCTTCAGTGCAGTGCAAGAAAACAGTGCAGAACAATCTTCTAATACACTTCCTAAAGGAAAAAAAAAACAAAACAAGCCTGAGGGTTTTGAGGACACATCATCAACTTTCTGTCCCTTCACCTGGAAGTTCACAGGAACTATTTTTTTTCACAAATGTTTTTGATTGAGCAATTCTGCTAAGATCGCCTCACAGCAAGAAGGTTGTGGGTTCGATTCCGGGCCCGGGAGCCTCTCTGTGTGCAGTTTGCACGTTGTCCCTGGGGTCTCTGTGGGTTCTCCAGCTT
Organism: Thamnaconus septentrionalis; assembly: GCA_009823395.1. Lineage (NCBI taxonomy): Eukaryota > Metazoa > Chordata > Actinopteri > Tetraodontiformes > Monacanthidae > Thamnaconus > Thamnaconus septentrionalis. The sequence goes on along the minus strand of CM020510.1, from coordinate 20,303,826 downwards.
CCTCCCTCAGTCCAAAAACACGCACGTGAGGCGAACTGGAAACTCTAAATGGTCCGTAGGTGTGGCTGTGAGTGCGAACGGTTGTTGGTCTTTCTATGTGACCATGCAATAAACTGGCGACTCGCCCAGAGTGCGACCCCACCTTCGCCCCAACACAGCTGGGATAGGCGACTCCCACCACCACCACCACCACCACCACCATCCGCCATGATCCTGAAAACAGGAGAAGTGGTTATAGCGAGTCAATGGATGGATGAATTCTGTCATTGTATTAAAATTAAAGGAAGCCAGTCCTCTGTCTATCATCAATTCCTCTAATTCCTCTCATTCTTTTTTTTGTCAAATGTTTTTATTGAGTCAAATGATCTTACATACATCATTTCAATGTACCAGTATTTATTTTCTGTTACACTAAAGTGTATGAACAAAGTTGTATGAACATATTATCAAATACAAACCAAAGAGAAGTACCAAGAAATATGAACTGGTGTCTAGATTATTTATATTATCAAAAATAACACTATATAATAAATAAATAAAAGGTAAACAAACAAAAATTTAAAAAATAAATTAAATAAAATTAAAAAAAAATCCTCTAATTCTGTCCTGTAGTGCAATTATGTGGGGCTAAAACAAAATTAAACATGTTAAATTAAATTTAAATAATATATAAATAAAATACGAAGCTAAAAGAAATCGCCACTGAATCTGTGAACTGTTCCTGACTTAGTTACTGTATGTTCGCATTTTTCTTGTTCCTTGTTTATAGGTAATCAAGCCCGTTACCTCGTAGCACACTGTAAATATGACGGCGACGCAAGAACTGCACAACTGTCTCTTCCTCAGCGAGTTGAGGCGTTCTTGCGTGAACTTCTCAAACAAACGCATGTTGTCTCCCCGCACTGACTCGGCACGATCGCCGACGAGCAGCTCCCCCCCTCTCCCTCTACACACACAACACACACACACACACACACACACACACACTCCGGCTCTCCCACTTCCCTGCGTCTTCTTTCCTAAAGATCCTACAGGCCTCTTTGCATCGAGCGTGTCTGCGGCGTGGCTGCGAGCCAGAGCCGGGCAGAGGCCACTTCACGGGATCAAAGCCGTGCTGGCGTCTTCAGTGGATTCCTGCCATCCCTCAGCTCCGTCTCCTCCGACATAACAAAAGGCGGTTGTGTCGCAAAAGAGCAGGCGAGCGTTTAAAATGTGCGACTGAATGGCTCGTTGTTGGTCCCTCACGTTTTTTTTCCGGCAACATGATCTTTGCGAACCAGCGCGTCGTCCCTGAATATGCTTTTATTCCATCGTCGCCCATGGGAGGGACAAGGTGCATCGTGATACTAACGTCTTTATCTTTAGCTTTACGCTGTGTCTGCAGCACTTTTAGGGCTCGAGCACATTTGCTAAAACTGTTGTTGCCGCGGCTTTAAAGCTATAAAACCGAGAGGCGAGACTGTTAAACGCTGTTTTTCTTTTGCATGCTGCTTTTCATTACAGCCGTGATGACTGCTGAAACATTAGGAGAGCAGTTAATGTAGCCCGGCCCTTATTTTGCAAAGTCTCCATGGTAACTTAAATCTATGTAGGCACTGGAAATACCCCCAATTTAGTCCTCATTATGTCCCCCCCGCCTTTACTCTTACCTTGTAAGGGTAGAGAGGGAGAAGAGAAAGGAAATGGATACGGGAGGAACGGGGGGAATTTTGAGGTAGGCCAAGGTGGGATGTGTAGTCTCAACGTGAAGAGCGCTAAATGTTATCAGCAGAGCAAATGAATGTATATTATGTGAAATAACAAGACAAGTTGCTTCCAGAAGTTACCAGATGTAAGTCAGATTTTAGGACTTTTGGTCCGGATTTGGTTATGATTTAAATTATTCTTATTCTAATGTAAAGAGAACTTATGGTACTTACAATACGTGTAAATACTCAACTCACTTGTATTGTCATGACATGCACAGTCAATAAAGAGACTGGGTCTCCGTCACAGGTTGGCCACATGATCGTGCTAATCTATGCAAATCCCCACTTGGAAAGAGTCAAGGCAGTTATATACATTACGTTCTTGTTCAGTATATGGAGATTCAGTGCTCACTTGACCGGCGGCTGAGGAAGTGCATGGAGCCAGTTTGTTGCTGTTCTTTGCCGTGGTGCAAAACTATTGACTACTTCGAGTGGCGATCCAAACAATTTCACACAACTCCTTTCAAGATAAAGTCCTAAAATTGAAACAATCGCTGCCCAAATAAAAAATGGTAGCTCTCATATCTGTCAATACTGAACAGCTTCAAACTGCAATGCCTTATTTTATGCTATCCATGAAAAAAGACATATGTAGCATGTTTTTGGAATTGGTCACATTCTTTGTAAATGTTATTTGTTCCTTTTCTGAGTCAACGTCAAAAAATGATGTCATGTCTACATTTTACTCAAAAGCTTCAAGCCAGACTTCAGAAGTGTTTTCACTTCCCGCCTGTTTCATTGCGTTTATCCCACTGTGCTTGACGGAGACTTATCAGATAGATATACAGTGCGGGGTGCCAAGGCGCTTAATCAATCTTCCAAAGTGTATGTTTTTCTACTCAGTTCACGGGGCACAAAGTCTCTTGTATGAAAGTCATATGCGCAACACTCAAACGCAGCTTTTTTTTTTGATGTAAAAAAAACCCAAAACCACTTGCTTCCTGCCGGCACTGATCTCTAGCACGAAAACATCAATCATGAGGTAGAGAGTCAAACAATATGACTGTAACTCACAGGTGACCTGCCAGGCTGGCTGACTCTAACGCTTACTGATGAAGTTTCGAACCCCCACTGTGTAAGAGTCAGTCCGGCAGTTATATGCCATGATCACGATATTGTGAACGGATATTATTATTATTATTACTCTGTCCTGCATCAATTGCAATTCAATCCCCGCAGCTGGGGTCCGACTGTACTTTACAGACTGTTAATCCGTCACTGCACTACAGCACAGGTGCGGAAACACGATTCAAAACATAAATTCTACTGTGACGTCTTCACAGTTCACACTATATCTGCATCCTGGAATCCTTGGACCGACTGAACCGTATCCCATGGTCCTCCTCCTGCTGCCTGACATGGACCGTGATGAGGAAATCGAGCCGCGTGTGCCTGAAAAATTAAAACAAAACAAAACAAACAGTGCCTTTGCAGCTTCTCCTGCAGGACCTGTCGCAGGAAGTCCAATAAACAGAAAGATAAATCAGAGAGCAACCTGATGGAGCCCAACCCTGCGCTCATCTCGCATTTAACTGCTGCTAATAAACACTTCTGATGCAGAACATAATGTTTACAAGGGACTCCAGCAGTTACACCAAAACATATGTTTCTTTCAGGAATGGTACAGTATGAATCTGTAGAGTGGTGGTGCAAAAAGTAAAAAAAAAAGACCTATCCTAATGAGAGTCCCACTAGGAAGACAAAAATTCATCAACGTGATCAACCGAATAAACGTGTTTCTAAACTTAGCTGCCTTGCTCACTTGGAAGCTGAGGTGTACACAGTTTGGAAAACACTTATCCTGGATGCTACCCTCCAATACACATCTAGAAGCCGAGATAAACATTTATTTTTCAGTATATTCTAGCCAATGTGTTTCCCGTTAAGGTCTGAAGAGGAAGCCACTAGAGTGGCGACTTGTCTGGTCCTGGTTACATAGAGCCGAGCTTAACACTTAACGGGTTCTGGTTACTCCGCGATCTGATAAAGGGATTGTGGGTATTAAGTTCTCTTCATCTGGTACGTCAGATGGAATGTTCCCAAAATCCTTACTGTATCTCATGTCTCCGTATGACACACAGCGCAAGGGAAGCAAACTTTGAAAGGTTATTGGACAAACCCTTTGTACATCACATCTCAGTGGATCCCAGTGATCGTGTTTCTCAGGCAACATTAGCCGCTAGCCTCATCCCAGCCAGTGCGCTGCGCGACACTAACAGCTAAACTTGCTCCAAACCCTTGCTCACATCTCAGTGTTGTTTTCTCAGGCAACATTAGCTCCAGCCAGTGCGCTGCTGTTAATAAACTTGATTGTTGTTACTCCAGCTGTTAATAAAACTGATTGACGCTGGTTCCTTTAGCGGAAGCTGCAGCTTGGAGAACCAGCCTTTCTTGTCTTCATCTGGGGGTTTTAAGGGCAGTGGTGCTTCTAGGTATTGTCACCACTTGAAGGAGACTGAATGCTGTGGAATTCACTGGAATCCAGAGCAATCTCAAGACCTATTGTGAACACTGTTTGTTGGAGGTTGATGAGAAGAATAAATCTCAGTGATCCAGCTGCTGTGCAGGGTTGGAAGGAGATAAAGGGAAGCAGGCGTTGATGGAAAAGTACTTTTTTACCAAACACCTTTCGGTCAAGTCTGCCCTGTTGTTTTAAGTAGTGCTTTTGTAGATTAGAATATCCTCATTTTCTTTGTATTGTCATTTCCTGTGGATATAAGCACTGATGAGTTTAAGTTTATCCCTGCTGTTTGGGATACTAAACAACAGGCATTGTATGTATAGGCATGTATATATTTCCATCTTATGACTTTAAAGGGCCCACGCTGATTTTTCTGGGTAAACAGTGACACATTTTTAGACTTTAACAAAACCTGTGTGAACAAAGAAATAGCAGTTTGATTCCATAACATTGGCCGCATTCCCCTCTAGGAAATAAAACAATACATGTATTTTCTCTCCTAACACTATAACTTTTCCAACACTATTTCCTCAGAATTTATCTCACTATTGAACTTTTCCCACAACGTGTTGTTTGTCCCGCAGCCAAAACCTAAACAGCATTTTACATTGGCAATACTTTACGAAACACATCATAAGACACGTTACTGGCTCTGCGCCCATCCCTATAGGGGCTGCAAGTTTACATCCACACCTCCCAACACATTCCCATTTGTGAGGATAACACATAACGGACGGGCCGATCCCCTAAAAGCACCTCGCATCAAACTGTTGCCATTCCAAGCCTGGAAAAAATCTCCCACTGCCTGTAATGGTATGACTTCAAGGCGAGAGGAGTTGCTATGAGGAGCCGAAGCTCATTTGTCACCCTCGGGGCTCTCACTAAAAAAAAATAAAAAAATAAAAATAAAACACGGACTGTAACTGTTTGGCCTAAAATGGAACTCATGGAAAGTCTGGTCAAAACAAGCGTGAGACCTTTCAATAGCTCAACGTGCACACTTCAAACAGAAAATACGGGAAAAAAAGAGAAGGCAATGGATCAGAAGTGGTCATCACCAAAAACATGAGCAAGGTGGAGAGGTTTTTTTTTTTTTTTTTTTTGGAGTGCAGTGCTGGAGCTTTTCCTGACATCCTCCTCCCATTTCTTTGTGGGAGGAGATCAAAGTGTCTCAGACTCGTAATGCAACATTACGTCGCTGTTACGCAGTCCTTTCTATGGATGAATGTCTGTGGTTATGGCACTGATGCTGTCCGGCATGAACATGGAGTTTGCAAAGTGTTCAAAACCAAGCAAATTCTACACATGTACCTTGTGTTTCCCATTACGACAGGATGGTGCAGAGAGTGCAGTGTTTGGTTGTGAATCTTCTTGACAAAAAATATCACGATATAAAATGTGCTGTAAATTAAATCCAATTTACAAAGTTCTGCCTAAATCAATATATTTTGCCAGGAAATCCTCAACCCAGTGTTTTCAAAGTAAAAGATATTTAGTTGTCTCTTGTTATTCTGCTACTAAGTCATAGCAGAATACTCTTAAATATTAAGTCATTCTGAGTTAAGCTCTTGTTACTACTCTCCTGCTGGCTACATTCTCTATGTTCTGTTGTTCTTGGGTTGCCCTGAATCATAAATAAATCAAATGCTTTTGTATCTGTCGCTGCCTCTTTGCTTTTTTTTTTTTTACACTGTGTAGTAAATAGCAGTTAATTTCTGTGATAGCTTGAATGCCTCGAATCCCCCCCCCCCCGTAAAGGGCCTCTGTTTAACAAGTGGCAAACTTGATGTATATCCAGGCGCCTTGGCTTCGCGGGCAGCCCATTGTCTACAGCCCTCCACATGCATTTAATTCTGCAACGCTGGTCATTTTGACTTTGCGATTCAGTCAATGTAAAGAGGGGCGAACTTAAGGCCTCAGTGGTTCCCAGGGACTGGGAAACATTAACCCTTCATGCCCATTAGCCACGTGAGTGGGCTCTGAATGGCCGGCCAGGCCTCCGGTTGGAGGAGAGGGGCGGGAAAGTAAATCAAAATCCGCTCAGCTCTTGGCAGAGGACAGTGTCAACCGCTGTGTTGTTGTGTGGAGCAGATAATGTGATTTCCGGACCTGAATCCTCCACCCCCCCCGGACACCTCTCTGCGGCAGCGGCCCACTGTGGGATAGAACTCCTTAAGATGAGCCCCAAGAGGGGGAACACACTGGGGCACACTCAATAGAAGGCCTTCCTATTCAGGATGCTGATCCGGGACCGTCAAACTGGCTCTGCCTTCGCATGCTGGAAGCTTCTTTCACTCCTTCAAAGGTGGTGTGAAGGGGATGGGATGGGTGGAGCAGATGTGTAGGTCAGTGGAACAGAACGGTAATGGCTCTTCTTAAGTGAGCTGATTCAAATTCCAGACACATTTGCGTCGAGCGTTTTTTTTCTTCCCCCCTGTCTTTTATTAATGTAGTGTCAGAATGCAGAAAGTTGTCGCTCGACGCCAAAGCAGTCCAGATCCTGCTGAAAGTCAACCGGGTGAATCACGGCCCCGTTCAAGCCGCCCCGCCCGTCATTATGAACACATGTTACTTTTGCAACACTTTGTCAGGACCCCTGGAACGCTCTCAAAAAGATCTGCAGAGTTGGAGAGTTCACAGAAACATCAGCGACATTATCAGTCGTTTACACAAAAAGGTGGTTCCACTTATTTTGATAGTGTAATAGTCTGAAAAATCCATCTGGTGAATGATTTGTCACTACAGCTAAATTACAGATCGGGTTTTCGTCCAGACTGATAAAATGTTGCTTTTTAGACGGTAATGTGACTTGACTTCAAGGCAAGCAAATTGAGAAACAGACTTTCTGATTACAACTCATTTACAGAATACACTTCAGTGGTGTTGAATGCCAGCCATATGGTTACATGATGGACTTGATTTGTTATTCTTTCTAAAGCTGCTCCTTTTTCGAGGAATAAACAGAATTGAATTTCTTAAATTTTACGATGTTTCACAATTTTCTTTTGGTTCACAGCCTGGACATGTAATTTTTTTTGGGGGGGATATTTTCTCTGTGTTGATAAACTGTTGTTGACCAAACAGCTGGAACCCCCTTAACCCTTACGACACACACACACACACAGTAATTGATAAACTGAGACTGAGGAACAGGAACATATTTGATGATTCCTTCAAATTCTTACAAACCTTTGGTAATGATTTTAATGCTCTGTGGGACATCATAAACTTACTAATTGTGAATTGCTTCAATTTGGACCTATAATCAGGAATTTTGCTCTCATGGGACACTGGTGAATTGTGAAAACCTCTCCTTCTAAAATCTAAATTGATAACAAAGTCCAAACTTCAGCATTTACATCCTTTAGATTCTTCACTTCCAGGATCAGATTCATTCTGTCCACTGCCACTGCCGGTAAGATGCAATACCTGTGGGATGACACCTCTGCTGGGTCGTCCGCTTTAGAGGCAAGGCTTTTCGGGAACATTTTCAAGCATGCAAGCATGAAAGATCTCAGTTCTTCCTGGATTGTCACACTCCCAACATCTCACCGACAAGTCGCACAATCTGCCGCATGCAGTCAACGTTTTCAGTGGGCGCCTGCAAGTTACAAGATGTGACTTTATTACATTGCACAGGGCACTGCTCATATTTGCCAACCCAGCCTGTCTGCGCCACTTTTTCCAGAGGACCACAGAGGAGGACCAGCGCTGGAGTGTCACTGTGTTTTTTTTTTTTTTTTAATGAGAAACGTCACGTTTTTGTAAGTGGAGTAGCAGGCACTCGCGCTGACAACGCAATGTCATTTTCGCTAATCCGCTGTATCTCCATTAAAACTGACGCCTCCACTGATGTCTCCAGTAAAGGCCTTTGGATGACCTGGAAGTTGTTTTTTTTTCATGTATTTTGCAGAATGTCTTTCTGACAGATGGATTAAACTTCCTGAACTGTAGTTAAGATTCAGACTTTTAGATTGGACCAAGTGTAAGCCAGTAAAATTTCATTTTACTATGGTTTTCTCCCAGTCTTTTGCCTGTCTACAAACTCTACAGAGACAAGGAGTGCCACACCCATTCAACTTCAAACTTCAAGTTAGACTCACTCGCTTTCAAAACACGTGCGACCATCACTCGAAGTTATTTCACAAGAGCCCAAGTAGACTTCAACATTTACCAAAACATGTGTCTATGTGAGATGTGACTTTATCTTGCTACACTCTTTGGAAAATGCAGGAGGCTAAGAAAGAGTCTTTGAAACAGTGCAGTGTTCAAACATATGTAAATGGGCAAAATACCAGACCATCAAAAATAATCTTATGGCAAAAGAAACAGTCATTGAATGTGTATTAGCCCCCCCACACCCCTCCCCCATTCAAAAATTCCAAACTTAAACATGTGAACCGACCGCTTGACCTTTTAGCCTTGGCCTCACATCCTGTCCAAGTCTGAGCGACGTCTGCCCAACAATGCGTCAGGCTTATGGCGCGGGCTCTGGCCAAGCTGGCCGTGTTGTGACAGAAGAGCCGCGACAACGGAGCTTAAATCAGCAGAATACCAAAGTGCATGAATGAGTGTGTTTTCATCTGTGCTCATGCTTCAGTTGAGGTGGTGCTGAGGTATCAACACTGTCTCATCTCATGTGACGGAAGAGTGCGTGGTGCAGCAGAAATCCGCGCTCGCACATGCTGCCGGGGCGAAAGGAGTGCAGGCCGCCGTCCAATTAGGTGAGACAGACAGCCGAGCGGGGTCGTGTTTACCCAGCGTCTGCAACAGAGTAGTGCCAGCGTCATACACACCAGTGACATGAATATTCTTCCATATATATACTTTATTTTATACAGCTAGATAAATGTATACATAGTATACAATACATAGGACAGAAAAAGAAAATACCATCTGTACAGGATATGGAAGAAAAACAACACTATACATGACCATCTTTCAGACGGCGTCATTGGTGTTTCAAGACAAAAGCGGGAAGATTTCTCTCTTTGTGTCTGACTGTTTGATGTGTGATGGTTCCTCCACCCCTCCCATTTCAAGTCTTATAGGCGGTAAATCTGTCTTTCTGTCGGGGTGGATTCGTTTCTGTTTCAGTGTTCTACACATGAAACCGGGGTCATTCCGGACACAAGAGGCCTCGAACTGCAAAGCTGAGGGCGTGACTTCAGAACAGGGCCAAGTATTTTCAAGCCTGATTATCCAATTTTTTTTATTTGGTGACTCTAAACATTTCAAGCTGTGATGGTAATGCAAAATTATTAACAATTGTTCCTAGAAAGCATGCCAATAAGAATTGAGTTACTTATTCTGTTTTCGTTTTAATGTTCGCCCGGCCTTTTCCTGGTTTCCAGTTTTTGAAGACGTCCACCAAAAAAGATCAGGGCCAGTGATGGGACCACACACACACACACACACTGGCGCTAGCATCATGTCCGCTTGGATAAAACCAAACAACGCTAGTTTGGTTTTATCCAAGCACCCTTCAAGAGAGTTTGAGGTGATGCGGTTGATGAAAAAACCACATCTCACTCAAAACAGCCTGGACTGCAGCATGTGTTCACTGTGTGGAAGCCTCACTGCACAAGTAGGGCATAACAGATGCCGGCAGCATACACACTTTAAACAGCAGAGTCCTGATTTGGAAGTAGAAGGTGGTAAATGTCTTGCTTGTTTGTTTTTTTTTTTAAGCTCAACCTTCTCATGCATGTCGCATCAACTCCGCAGAACTCTGCTTGAAAACATTAGTTTTCATAAAGTGCGAGAAGTTTGCGCCATCACTGCCTCCGTTCTAGAACTCGACGTGAAGGTATTTGGGCTGTGTGTTTCACCCCTCTGCCCTTACTCGTAAGCTATTGGGCAACTGGTCTGACGTTAACTTTCTGTTGTGTTAAAGCCGCCAAGAGGTAAATATCTGAAGTATCAACTCACGTTGATAGATAATTTTCTCCTTTTAAAACGTGTCTGCTTTTCTGAAGAAAAGTAAATGATCTCATTAAACATGAAATCATTCAACCTTATGAAAATCTGGGCAAAAAAAAACAAAAAAACATGACATTTAAAATACGTCCCTTGTGTCATATCATCCATTCTTCCCCTGTGTTTATTTTGTTAATGCGGACATTGGAAGCACAGCAGATTTGATTTGCACTGCCACTGTACTTTAAACGAGCCGTTTTTTACAAGCAAAGTTATGTCTCACTGAACAATAAGGCTTTGTGTAGAACTCTTTGGCGACGCTGAACAAAGAGCCGACTGAGATGGAGACGAGGACACAGGTGCACTGTGATGCTGCCATGATAATGGAATTTTACCAGGAAGAAGACCCAAATCTCAGGCTTAACCATAATCTTACCAATACGAGTTCTGTTTGGAGAACCTTCAAATCTTCAATCAACCAGTCAGGAGGTCATCTGGTAGTCTATTTTAAACCAAACAACAAACTCTGTTTGATCGGCTGCCAGCTTTGTTTTTCTCATTGGGTATCAAGAACAAAATGAATCCAAAAGTTTTGACATGGACCTGCATGAATGATACAGTACTCAGTTTCACATTTTGCTCTTCAGTTCTTCAACAAGAAGATAAAAAAAAAAATGCTGTTCCATCAGTGAGACATCTGCTGTTGAGGCTGCACAGCATGCGTACTAAGGCCTTGCTTTGTAGCCTCATGTCCTTGTTCATGGTCACAACCCATATGTATATATATATATATATTGTGTGTTTGTGTCTGTGTGTGTGCGCATGTGTGTAAATTCTCAGGCCTTGTGTGATCTTCCTTGTTTGAGGTAGACTAACCACAAGTCAAACCTGTCACAGATGGTTTGACAGTCCACAAGAAGACAGATTTTTTTTTCTTTTCTCCTGTTTACACAATAATACAGATGTCTCTTACCCAACAATGGAGGGAGCCTCTCTTTGCTCCACTGGCTGCCCTCCTTCAGAGTGTAGCAGCCGTCCCGCTAGAGTCAGACAACGTTTGACAGTCTTTCAGCCAAACACAGTCATGGAATTATGTCATGCTATTTTGGGTTTGGGTCAAATTGTCACTTTGCCAGAGAGAGGTCGGTCTTGGCCAGCGTCTGCTCCCCTCTAGCACGGCCTTAGGATGCAGAGGTCCAGTTCCTGAGGCTTCCTCCGGCCAGAGCAGTGGTCCCTGGGTAGAGTCAGACCGTTCTCTGTCACGCACCGCACTGACCGCCTTTTGAAGCCTCTTCCGCAAGACTTGGAGCACTGGGACCAGGTCCCTACGTCCCACATGGGGCATGGATCCCCACATGACCTCAGCGCTACGGGCCTGTCAACGCTGTTGCAGTCGGCCGCCGCACGGCCCTCCACGTTCTGGCACTGCACCAGCCTTTTCTGCTGGCCGTTCCCACAGGACACCGTGCACGATTCCCAACTCCCCGTCACCCAGTGGCTGACCGGCCTCTTCCCAATCGCCTGCTTCTTGGCCTCCACCCTGTTGCTGTCTGACAGCACGCTGTTCTGCGCCGCGTGGCTCCTCTCCTCCTTGCGAAGAGTCTTCTCCTCCTTGCTCTCCTTGGACACGTAGAAGGAGTAGCGCACCCTCGGAGGGGTCATCTTCCCCACCGACAGCACCTCCACGATCAGGGGCTCCTGCAGTGGTCTGATGGCCTGTATGAGCTCCACGGACGTGGAGGTGCCGCTGTAGCGCAGCAGGCTGCCCTTCACCAGCAGGTCGCGCTCGGCGGCCGACACCACGTAGTTGCCGTTCAGCAGGTACTTGCCTTGGTGGTTCTTTACCGCCAAGTAGTTCTCGTCGCTGACCATCCCACGGTAGCCACGCTGGCGGATGTCAACGTTGGAGGCTCCGACGGGAAGGGTCACCACAAAGTTGTAGCCGTGGCTGGAAAGATGAGTGGACATTGAGAGTTAGAGCTGCTGTTGAACAGGGAGGGATTTGGGGTGAATGTTTGTCCAAAGAATCAACAATCTTACAGGCACCTCTCAGGGGATAAATCATGACTCAAGTGGAACTACCGTCATTCATAAAGGGGAATTGAAATGAGGGATTAGCCCAATCAGCCCCTTCAAATACACAAGAATTCTACTGCCAAAAACGATCATTGCGATAGTGGCATGGTGAAACAAATTGGTATTGCGACTTGGGAAGGTAATTCATTTCTTTGGAGACCAGAAGACTGAGACATTTCTCCCAAGATACTTGCGTAAAGTTTGAGATGAATAAGAAGTAGAGGAGTTAGCGGTTACATTCCAGAGGCAAAACAAGAAGACGCCCTAGTAACGTACAAGTTGGCAAGTTTAGGACTCCGGAGAGTTGTCTCCAGGAATTACACTCAACAGGGCATGTCGCAATTGGCTGGCCACGTTTAATGTTACGCATCGGTGTAAACAGTCATCGCATGGGTTCAAGGTTTTCTATGTCACAACTAATTCAGCAAAGGGGTTTTATCTTTCACTTCCAAAGAACTAATATTTTTCTAGTGTTAGGGTTGGCCACCCTTGTCAATAAGTACTGAGAATTACTTACATAGGTTTGGTAAACATTCCCGACACCTTCTTGCAGCCCTTGCTGTCCCCTCCGCACACGCCGCACTTGTTGAACTTCCTATTCGAGTTCAACTTGCCGTCGCAGCCCGCCTTGATGCACTTCCCTTGGACGCACACAGCTGAAGTGTCGGGAGAGCAAGGCGTCCCGTCTATCACCTGCACGTTTGGAGAGCAAGAGCGGAACATCACGCAGATGCTGACGGGGTCAGCGTCCATCTCGACACGTTCACTGACGATCCAAAAGACACATTTGGATAGTTGGATGACGCACGAGAGGGATTTCGCCGTTGAACTTTATAGGTTAAACAAAATGTTGGCTTGTCTTTATGCTACTAACACGTGTTTGTGGGTGGTTGCATAAGTAACAGGCCACAGCTGTGAGTCGATACTGTCCCTGTGTGAATGACCTTTTTGCTATTTCATCTGTCTTGCTGCCTTTCTTCCGCTAGCACTTTGCCTCTCACCGCCTGGGAATGTCTGTGCACTCACGGGATACTTCGCTGGATAGCAACCAGCTTTATATGGGTGGATGCCTTTCTCTGTTGCAGCATAACAAACGGCGACAGGGTTGGTTTATGTGCCATCTAAAGGCCGTGACTCATCTGACAACACGACTGGAAAATATCAGCCTCAATTCCACCTCCATTTATTTCAATAATTAAGTTTTTGTAAGCAATGTGAGTTGGTGACACCTCATAACTCAGAGAACTAATTGGGGTAACTCTTCTTCATTTAAACATTGGCCCATTGGATTATTGGCTAAATTAATTTGTGGTGAGAAACAAGTGAATCCAAGTGAACAGCTGATCAAAACAACTCCACCAATGAGGTTGCTTCTCATACCTTCGGCGTGAGTACATAAAAGTATCCGGTCCCATTGGCTCGACAGATGAGCTTGCATTTGTCCTTGGGAGAGATGCCCGAATACTTAGGAACCCAAACAACGGAGGGACCCAGCCGGTTGGTGTTCAGGTTCAAACCATTGAATTCCTCACACTGCTCCTCGCGGAAACTCTTGCCTGCAAATTGGGCAAACGGTACATTGAAGAATGTTTGAGAATGTCTGGGAAGTGCTAATGGACGCTGCAGATGCTCAACATGATGAACAAACAAGGTCAAACATGACTTCTCCACACTACTTGTATGGTCTCATCCAAGTGTCTCGGAAATCCAGCAGTCCAGTTTGAATAGAAAGACGTTCATTAACACCAAAGAGTCCAAACATAAACTGTTGCCTTCTTGCCAGAGTTGGGTGTATGATTCTCACTTCAATTCAATTCAATTCAATTCAATTATACTTTATCGATCCCTTGGGAGAATTCCCTCACTTCTTATGTCTTGTATGAGTTGAAATGACTTTACCCAACTTTAAAAATGAAAAATTAAACAATGATTTAACAGGCATTAATTTGCCTGTATGAAGTGTAATTACATCATAGGATGACGCCATGCGGCTAACAAAGGAAGCAGAGATAAAGAAAAGCGAAAGAAAAAGGATTTCAGGAATTACACTCAAGAATTGGGCAAATTGTTGTTATTCTTGTACATGAGCCAATACTTGCCATGGGGATTACTGTTCTTGGGTCAAGACTAAAAAAAAATTATCTACGTATCTATGGCATTGGAAAATAGATAGTCACACGAGAATGGGAATTAGAGGGAGAAGTTTAGAGTTTTGTTATTTCCATACATTTTCTTGCAATGTTCTTCTTCATCTGCATTAAGATGTTTTTTCAAACATGCTCAGTTCAGTTCAGTTCAGTAAAAAATATAAAAAACATACAATCACACAATCACACGACATAAACGAGAAGGGTTTACATCATAATGGCACATCTGTGTTTTATACAGTAAGAGTGAATCAACATCAAAAAACAGATGACCATACCTCTGTCTGGACACGAGTTCAGGTTACAGGAGCGATACTTGATGCGAAGACCGTAGCAGTATTTGCCCCCATTCTCAGGAACCGGGTTGTTGCACTCTCTCTTGGCCAGCTGAACTCCTCCGCCGCAGGTTCGCGAACAATCTCCAAAGGCGCTCCACTTCCCCCACCGTCCGTCCACCTGAGGCAAGACAACAACGTAGACCTTGTGGTGAATCGGCCTGACGTTAAAGTCAAGCGGGGGCGGCGTCGTTCCCCCCCCAGCTACCTTGATGTGGACGGTGCTGTTCTTATCGGCGCACACTCCTTGGTAGCACACTTTGCCGTTGCCGCAGCCGGTGCCGTCCGCCCAGGGGAAGTGTCGGGTCTGGCAGACCAGCTGGCCGCGGGCCTTGCCTGTGCACCACAGTTTGGAGCATGGCTGCATGTATGGGCAGGGTTTGGAGCCGGGGCCAAAGGCCAGCTCGCACTGGCGGTGCAGGTTGTAGCTGGAACCGGGCAGGTTGTCAGACAGCGACAGCTGTTTCTGAGGCTGATCCAGTAGACAGTCTCCTGCAGAAACAATGCAAAAGGAGTTCAGAAGGAGGGGGCTTGTCATGAGCGTGAGTGGTCAGGGCACAATTCAGAGCAAATTGTGTTTTTGCGTCGATATCTATGTTTCTGATTTGGTCTTTGTACCGAGATAATCCAAACTTCTGATGTTGGAACCTATTTGGTTCAAGTTCAAATCATATTTATACTCTCAGATTCCTTTCATTTCATAAAATCTGATTGCAAACTGAACAGCAAAAACGTTAAAATAGTCTGTCTGTGATAAATCCTCTAATGTTCATTCATCAGGGTTAATTGAGAGCTTTTACTTTAAGATGTTGTAGCTTGAAATGTCACTCATGGTAATTAGTTAAGCAGTAGAATGACTTAATTAATGTGTAATAATGCATCAAATGTATGTACATTACCATGTATGTATGGCACGTCATATGGCATAATATTATACATGAACTGGAACTTGTATTTGAGCATGTTTCAAACTTGTGTAAGAGGCAGTGCAGCCACAGGGAAAAGTTTACACAAAGCTCGATTCCCGCAAAATGCAGCGGCTCTCCCTGGAATGTTTAATGTACATTTTCTGGCACACACTGAATACACAATAAAGTGATGTTTCATTCCTAACGCGGTGCAGAAGACACTTGGAGCCACTTATTGAAGTTTATATTTAAAACAGAGAGTAGGCAAGAGGAGGATATGAAGGAAAAAGAACACAAGAGCAACAATATATCTGCACACTTAAGATTGTTCCAGAAAGCTGTCACTAGAATTATGAGTGTGATTCACATAACTGCGTGTATGATGTACTTTCTTTGATTAATGCGTTTAGTTTCTGACTACTTGAATCATTATGACCGATAGTTGCATTTCATCATTTCAAATATTTCCAATGCTTTTTTTCTTAAATGCCTGCATTGAAAAAGTGATCGAAACCAAATCAAAGTTAAAGGCATTCTAACAGTTTAAACACTCCAAAGACATTTGTTCTATCTACGATTGTTAAATGAGAATATTTTTCTTTTGTGCACATCAGGCAGTTTTATCTTTTTTACAACATGGCAAAAGAAAAAAGCAAAGTATAAAAGATTATTGTTAGCAGTTTATCAAGGCACAGGATTCCATGGCAAACAAGCTGGTTAAGAGGAGCATCTGCTTCCATTTACGTGATTTATGTGAGATGTGAAATTGTGTGTTCTCGTCTGTCTGAACCCTCGAGAAGATGATGAAGTTGTGTCTCCCTCGAGCACCTTTCTGTCTCCAAAAAGATCATGAATCTGGGTGTTGCTTCCTCCTGGGTTCTCTTTGTTTTCTAACAGAGCTCCAATCCCTGGATTTGTACACATGTTGCCATAAAAGGGAACTTAGGACGTGTTTCTGGGTTTTTATGATATCCTCATAAAGAGGAAATATGCTTGTTGGCTTTAAATGAATACAAATAGCATGTCAGGCACTTTGCTCTGGTTTTATGACATTCTAATCCCGAAATACATTTTCCTGCTGACCTCGTCCCCCCTGAAGGATACCTCGAAAAACCCCAGGTCATTAAAAATCGAACAAAGCAAAGCGGCCAGAGATTGAAGGCAACATTTTCTTTCGGGTTGTTTTGGGCCACTAGAGGAGAAGCATGTTTCTGCTCTTTTGGAAGCACACTGAGGGATCATTTGAGCCTTAACTGGAGCCGCGAGGCACTAAAAGGGCTCAGCAGGCATAAGCGCAGCTGCTCTGTCGGGCAATTACACTCAGTTTGTTTTACAATTTCACTTAGGCTAAAGGGACACAAGTGAATCAAATGAAGAAGTGAGTGCCGTCTTGGTCTGCCTCAACACTGACAAAGCCTCAGATAACGGCATCATTATGACAAAAATTAAAGAAATACTCAAAAATGTGACCTTTCAACTCTTTTATCTTGTCCACGGGGCAGCTGTAAATATAGAGCCAAGCTCTGTTTTTCTGAGGGCACAAATTAAATTAGAACCAGCTGACGGGCCGGATCTTTTTTTTTTTTTTTTTTTTTTTTTTGGCTCCAGAGACAAATACAGGAAGTGTTTACTAACCATGACCTCTGTCCAGGAACTCGGTAATGATGGCGGCGCTGCACACAGACCAAGGCCGGCTTCTGTCGATCTGAATCAGCGTTGGAGACATCATGTGATTGTCCTTCAGTTTCCCAAATACCTCATCACATGTCTTCACATTGTCATGGGGCATGTTGAAGACATGACCTGGAGGGGCGGGGGTAAGATGCGTGGGGAGGAGACACAGAAGTGGCGTGACGCGTTAACGTTGTGACCAAAGAACAAATGCGTTTGGTCCGTTTCCAACGCAAAAGAGGTTTTTGTGACGACGGCGGAAAAAAAAAAAAAATTGCAAGCCCCAACGTGAGGGGAAGCCAGACCGTCGCCGGGCCAAAACGTATGTGCAAGGCGAAGCAAACTCAGCCTGGACTCATTTTCAAGATGATGTCATTGTAGACAGGAATGCAGTCATGCATGGGAATATTCAGCTCGGCCAAGTCCATGTCCTAAACTCAGGCTCGGCGGGGGAATTCTGTTCCCAAGCAAAGAGCTTCGGCCCTCAAAGTGCCGGCATGTTCCGAAATAATGAAAAACAAACAGAAAACATGTTTGAGTGTATTGTAACGAAGATGTATAAAGAAACCATGTAAACCAATGCCTCTCTTGAGGTCTTGGGAACGGCGCTTCTGGTTTCAGTCAGGAGTCCTGCGTGCGTTCAAGCTTTCACTGCCTCGATGTCAATTAATGCTTCTTTTCATATTCAGAAAAAAACGCAAAAAAGTATAGAGTTCAGACACTGGTATTTGAACCTTTAGGGGAGTATAAAAGTATTTGGGGATGGTTTCTGATGGAGTCAAGACATGGTTAACGTGGATTTAAAACAAATCTGATCTGCAAATTCCCTTGTCTGTCCCTTGACTTGTCTTTATGCTAACCATCGCCAAACAAGCTGCGACCATCGTCATAACAAACCAATATGACATTGATCACACCTCACCCCTTTCAATCGATCACCATTCTGTGGTAACATCCAGGCTGATTGCAAATACAGATCACCGTTTCATCTACATGAGACACAAATAGGTTTGTTCCT
The DNA here is from genome assembly GCA_009823395.1 of Thamnaconus septentrionalis. Taxonomy (NCBI): domain Eukaryota; kingdom Metazoa; phylum Chordata; class Actinopteri; order Tetraodontiformes; family Monacanthidae; genus Thamnaconus; species Thamnaconus septentrionalis. The sequence goes on along the minus strand of CM020510.1, from coordinate 20,285,543 downwards.
ACCTAAGAAGAAGAAGTAACTCTGCAATCTATGAAAAGTATAAACACTATGATTTTGGGGGGGGTTAGTTGTAAGTATAGTTAAGTATTTTTATGCATTGGCTTTCTCACCATGAGGATGGTGAACTGGTAGGAGGTCGGATGGTGAAGCTGCAACACTGGACATGCACCGCCCGCCCCCACCACCACCACCACCGCTCCGAGACTCGCTGCCTGGTTTTGATTGTCCCCGGAACGAGGGGCTCATTTGAAAACAGAACATCAGGTGCCTACAATTACGAAGCAGATAGGGTTCAAACCTGACCGTACCCCCAGGACATGGACTGTAAACCACTACCAGAGCACTGCCATCAAACAGGGCCAGATTCCACAGTGATTATGCATACGCAAGCCATGTCCAACCCGAACACAGAACTCATTTGAGACTCCGGCCGGAGTCACACGCAGCTCTTGCTGTTGAAAAAAATGCGTCCGGGTCGAGTAGGGTTCAGCTCACCGAGTTCGTGTGCAGTGGTGAAGGCCGAGGGCAGGCCGTCGTCCTCGATGACGGAGCAGCTCCTCTTGGGGTCGCACATGGTCCCGACGTCCGCCATCCCGAGGGTGTCGCAGGTGGTGGCCCCGCAAAGATCCTGGTGACGCATGACAAGCGACAGTGAGTGGAACCTTCAGGAGAGGAGCCAAACTGAACTCCAGGCCAGGTTAATTTGTGCCGTCGTTTTGCCAAGAGTTACACACACACACACACACACACACACAAAAAAAAGCCACATGGAGCGCTAACACAAAGCACATGGGCACTGTGGGTTTGCTTATTGCTAGCTACACTGTTCTTCAAATGCATTGAGGTTGGAGGGTCAGGAAGCCTGCAGCGGCCGGCCGTCTTGGTGGTGTTTGGTTGGAGAAGCAGGAGGAGAAGCTGGAGGAGATGAGGACCACCTGTGGGATACGGTCCAGCTCCAGGAAAAACACACATCACCGCAGGTCTCGTCTCTATGCGCTCACGAACCACAGACTCAACATCCGTATCGGGCGGAGGCTGACCGCCTGGGCTCTTTCCCGCCACATAAACAGGACAGATGCTGGGACAAAGATGTTCCACAGAGTGATAGCGCCGGTGTTTGGGTTGGTTAGTCTAGCATACAGGTCTTTCCTGTCCTCAAACACTTTACCCAAAACTTTGCCTGACACCTGCCTCATCATGATTGATCAAGTTAAGCTTTTATTTTTTTCATGCTTTTTTTTATTGTGAACTTGTGTAACAGGAAATCTCTTTTCCCAAAAGGGAGTCATGTCTTTTTTTCTCACCCTGAAGTAACAGTTTTTTGGATGTTGGGTACGACATTGGGAAGCATTCAGGCTCTTAGTGCTTTCAGCCATAATGCGGTTGTCTGTTGAAGAACTTCCAAAAGATTGGGAAAAGTTCACCCTTTAACATAGTGGGAGTCATCCATTTGTGATGTCACAAAGGGGTGATTCTTGATGTGACATTGCCCCGCCCCCAGCCTCTGAGACCTCCAGGGGGCTGCCTTGTTTTTGTCCTCTTCCAACATGCGGAAGGTTACAGCAAAGCATCAGCTTTGCAGCGAAAACAAGGTGTTCTGCAACAAGTGCAGCTCAAGTCGCCTTGCTTTAAATAAACAAAACCATTGCAGACCATCATGACGAATATTTGATTAACTCTGACTGAATTACTTTGATTTATAAGGACAATTGTGGCCTTTGGTTGATTGCAAATCTCATTACATAACACGATCATTATGCCACGTTATGCATGAACTTGTCAAACCTGTCTGCCAGTGGCGGCCACAATTAGCATAGCCACATATGTTCAGCTATGCAGCAGTCAATCCTCAGATGATTAGATTTTCCCTGGTGAGTCGGACCGGAGCGCTTTGTAAAAGTTGACAGCGTGAAGAGCTGCACTTTAATTTGAACCCGTTGTTCCTTGCCTGTGTGGGGTTTTCGCTTTGTCTCAAATCTGTAGCAGATACCACAAGTACCACAAGCTATGCATCACACAGAGGGAGAGGCAGAGTGAGTGACTGTGGACGGCGATGACATGTGGGTTGTGGCCACAGAGGATCACCTGACACCTGATGAGAGGAGAGGCTGGAAAACAAAGAATGACTTGAGCCCAAGATGTTGTGTCTCTTAAGCAGTGTTGTTGGGATTACTCCATGAAAGTAATCCAACTACTGATTACTTCTTTAAAAGTAATCTGATTACTTCTTTAACCACTTTGTTTCATAAGTAATCAATTACTAATTACTTTAGTTTAAAAAAAAAAAAAGATAAAGGAACAGTTGAGAACATCTTGTTTGCTGCACATCATGAATGAACCACAATATTCTTTCATTTAGACGAGATTAACTCAAAATAATGTTTGTATTCCCAGCTGTCAAACGCAATCGCTGTTTTTTTCTCCTCCCTCCGCCATGCTTGTTGTTTTGGTGCGTCATCGCATATCAATGACTTTGCATGCTGCATCATCAATCTGCAACATCGTTTTTGGTTGTTTTTCTAAATTTCTGACATTTTATGAATAATAAGACATTTTTAGCTTGCAAAATATTTCGGAAAAGTAATGGAATCGTTACTTGATAAAGTAATTATGATGTAATTACCAGTTTTGCCACAGTAATCCTGTTACATTACTCAGTCACTAAAGTAGTATAATTAGTAGTTTAATTACAGTAGTGGATTACTTGGTAATAGATTACTCGCCAACACTGCTCTTAAGGCAGTACAGCAAGTGATTATTATTTTTTTCTCCTGGGACTTGTGATTTGAAGAGGTAACTTGCACAACGGTAGTATGCACCAACAGAAAGGTCCACATGGAAAGTACTGGGATGCACACAACTGGACACACGGTGTCAGGAAGTAACAAACACCAGTTTTTCCTGATTTCTCTCCGAGTTATTGGACTTCGCATCGTGCGATGCAGAACTTGGGTGCGTGGATGCAGCGTCTCCATCGCGACTCCATTCGTGCCCATGCAAATGTGATGCAGCACTGATGGGCAGCATCCCTCCTCCCTTTAGCTTACCTGCTTGGTGAACAGGATGGCAGTGTCCCAGTAATCTGGGTGCTTGTCGCTGTGTTTGTTCATCTTCTTCTGCCAGGAGCAGAAGTTGCGCAGGGTCAGCGCGGCGTTGCTCGAGACCTTCGGCCCCTTGTCGGCCTCGCTCATCACCATGAAGCCCACCACCACTATGTTTATGGAGTTGAGTATGCTGGGGTGCTTGTAAAGTCTGGCCGCCACCGACATGAGGGTCAGGAGGTAATGCTTGAGGTCATCCCCGTGAAATTTGGCCATGGATTCGTCTGCCACCACCAGCACCTCCACGAACCTGGGGATGGAGGCGAACCTCTTGGACCTGCCCAGGCTTTTCAGCACCGTCTCCTCAAAGCCGCCGCCGCCGCTCTCCAGGTCGCGCATGTGCTTGTATTTCTCCAGGGAGACGTTGTAGTTGGCGTCAGGCGTGACCCCGCACCTGCTGGTGGAGTTTCCCCCAGAGCGTCTCCGGCGGCGGATCACGTGCGTCCTGTTCCAAGAGCTCCCGTCTGCGGACGCGTCCTCGCTCGCGGTGATGAAATACTCCATCCCGCCGTAGGAGAACCCCCCCTGGAGACCCCTGCACAGACTGACCGCGGCGAAAGAGTCCGGGTCCGCGTTCACGTCGCCGGAGTAGAAGCACTCTCTGAGGTCCGCAGAGCCGTTGGACGGTGATGGTGGCGCGGCGTCAGCGCCGGGCAGCAGGTCGCCCGCTGCGAGGAAGCTGGAGTCCCGCGTGAGGTGGAGGTAGAGCTCCTCTTTGAACGCGCTCAGTCTGAACGCAACATCCTTGCCATGCATCTGCTCCGCGCGCCGGTCCACGCTCTTGTCGTGCTTCGGGTGATCCACGCGGACGGGTGTGCAGAAATCCACCTCCGTGCAATGTGCGAGTTTGACATAAAGTATTAATTTTGTGAAGATAATCAAAGAACTGACGGGGATCGCCATCGTGCTGATCCTGCAAAAAAAGAATAAAAAAAAAAAAAAATAAAAAATTAGGGAGAAAAGTCCGCTTTTTAAAACTGTGCAGTTTTTTGTTTTTTTTGGTACGCGCGCAAAACGGCACGGTGCGCCTCTTTGTGCGTCCTCATACAACCGCGCCGCCCTCCAGCTTCATCTCCATCCCGCGCCGTTTCCACTCTGACCTCCAACTTGTGCGAGCTGCGCGGCTTTAAACGCAGTCAAGTGAGTTCGCGTCTGTGCGCACGGGAGGGAGCTCATTGGTCATGCGTCTCGGTGTGAGCGGCAGACCGCAGCCACTTGTAGCTCTCCAAATATTATTGTTGCCGTACAGCATGTGTGACAGGAGCTTCGCCCCCACTCCACCACTCCACCACCCCACCCCATCCCATCCTTTCCTCCAGCCGGCCTGGAATCACTGCAACCCAACGGGGGGAGAGAAGGAGGTGGAAAGCAGGCTGATGCGGAGGGTTTTGGACGTTCATTTCAAACATATCCACGTGCGCCACGAACATCAATGTTGGATGCAGCATTGCAGCCGCACCGGGTCGCCTTCAGTGCCCTTTCTGTCTGATTTTGCATGTTCATTTCAACAAATGACACTTGATTCGTGCGCTAATGCCACTCGGATAATAGCACCTGCTTTGCTGTCCGACTGTCCGCACTTTGTCGTTGTTGTTGTCTATTATTTTACTATTTATTCTTTTTTTGATAATTTTGATATGTTTCCCCAGCTGTACTACACAGACAGCTGAGACACCGGAGTCAAATTCCTTGTTTGTGTGCAGCAACAAACAAACTTGGCCAAACCCCCCCCCCGATCTGATCTTTCCTTCAAGCAGACCCGAAGTCGTTTTTATCCCAAGTAACGCTGTGGAAAAAGTGAACGCCAGGCAAAGAGCGACACCTGTTACCACCGCCAATCCCGTGGACGCGCAGCACTTGGATCGTTGTGTTGTATTTTAGCTCCCTCTGCCGGTCACGTTTTTGAACTGCAGTATTTTCTTCCAATTCTTTCAAACGCTGGACTTTGCGACGCTTGCCCGAGCTTGTTGAGTCATCGGAGAGCTGATGCCCGTGGCTGTGATACAGACTGCCTCTGCGGTAGGGCGTAATATTAGGACTTCGCAGACAGTAGAAGTAATAATTAACTCCTAATACATACAAATAAACAGTGTTTGCAGTAGATTGAATCTTCAGCATTAGATGCGGTTCTGTCCCATACTGAGTTTTTATTGAATCAGGGCATTGTTGTACAAAGTAGCTATAACTTAATTTCCAGTTTCATTTTTTCCCCTTAATTTTATGGTTAATACTCGCAGAAAGTCTCCGCAAACGCTGCTTTTAGACGCGGTTCGTTACGCTTTTTTTAAAAAACAAAACAAAACGTGCGCTTAAACTTCAGCGTTCAGAGCGCGCGCGCAGCCCTCTGAAGTTCCTTTGTGAGGGGATAAAGGCGCGCGTCCTTGTGAGGAGGGAGGAGGGGGGGGCTCCAGACTCCGTGGGGGCCCGTCACTCACAGACGCCTCCAAAATAACACGAGTGGCGGATCTCCAGCTATGCGTAGTATAGATGTCCCAGCCTCCGCCATACGGCACGCTGGGTTAATAATAGGAGCGCGGTCGTCAAGCTATTTCAGAAGGGGGGAGTGTCGGCCCGTTCTCATTGGATCCGTTTTATCCACGAGTTTCGCATGAAGTGCGAGTGGGAGGAGAATTTCCAGCAACGGAGGATATCAAAAATAAACCCCCTCGTGTCCAGGGAAGAGCTGAAAGTATAAATACCCCCGATGTGTCCAGACTGAAGAGGTTCTGGTGAGTGGCACAACAAGACTTGACTCGGGTTGTAGGGACTTCAGAACATCATCTGACATCAGGCTGCCTCCACTTACCAGACTCACTCACCACTTGGATTGAAATAATAATCACAACAACAGCAACTGCAACAACAACAACAACAACAACAACAACAATCTGATCCGGACATTGCCTCAAGGTGGAAGGGACAAACACTTCAATACACTTTAAACATTAAAGGCGAACTTCAAAATGAAGAAGATGCGCCCCGGTGTGTGTTTGATGACCGTGTTGCTCTTGTGCGTGACGCACGCGGCGCTTTCCCTTCCCTTCGAGTCGCAGGATATTGTACCTGTTCGGATAAACGGACGAGTCGGCGGTCGGTTTTGGAAGCGGAGCGAGGAGCAGCCGAGATTCATCCTGAGCGCGTTTGGCAAGGACATGACTCTGAACCTGGTCCCGGACACCGGCTTCCTCGCGCCTTCCTTCTCCGTGCGCCGCGTCAAAGCCGCAGACGCGAGCGCCGCGCGCGGCTCCCCGGCCGCTCGGAGGCTCGCGGACCTCCGGAGTCTCGTGGACCAGACCGAAGACGGCGAGGGAGACCTCAGGGGCTGCTTTTACTCGGGTAACGTCGACCGAGATCCCAACTCGGTTGTGTCCGTGAGCCTGTGCTCGGGCATCTTCGGCTCCTTCATCACGGAGGGGAACGAATACTTGATCGAGCCGAAGCTTCGCGGCGGCCTGGGGCCGGACTCCACGCAGCAGCCGCACGTCCTCAGGAGGAGAACCTTCAGCGCGAGCCGCGGCGCCCCCCTCACGTTCGATTACGCGCCCGTCGAGGGCAGAGCGGCGGAGAGGGGCGCGGGAGGAGTTTTACGCGCGGCGGCGGCGGCGGCGACGCGCGGAGGGGACCGCGCAGGCGACGCTTCGTGTCGGCGCCGCGGTTCATAGAGACCCTGGTGGTGGCGGACTCCAGCATGACCCACTTCTACGGAGATGAAATAAAGGTCAGACGACATGAGCTCACTCTTTCCTGCACACTTGACAGCAACCCAAACACACAATAGGTTCGCGCTCCAGATAAGACCAAAAAGCTAGCTTTTGCTCGAAAAGCGTCATCAGTTTTTCCTCCTCCTCCTCCTCCTCCCCTGTCATTTTCTTAATTTTATGTGCAAAGGGGTCCAGAAAACCCCCTGTTTTTCTGTGACGCTTCATAAAAGATGTCTTGGCAGGGGCAAGTGGGGGAAGTCAGTGGGCTCCCTGTTTTCCACAGGCCCAGAAAGAGGTCAGGGAACAAAAACGTAAGCAATGCTGAAAGACATTCCTCAGGACTTGGTCACGATTTGGCAGCGGAGCGTCGGCATCATCCCGGAAGGCATTTACGAAATGTTGAGAATCGGTGCGTGTTTTGCCAGTGTCACATTGAAAGGACCCGAGGCCATGCTGCGTTTCCATCAAAACATTGATATTTCCAGAGCGAAAACGTTCCCCTTAATACCGTTGTCCGTCACATATGATAGTAGTTTCAGCCTGATCCTGAACTGTAGCCCTCCTGAGACTAGAGGATTGCCCAGTTCATGATCCTGACACGATGCAGACCTGCCAAATTCTTGTCTGTTTGTATTTAACAATGCCCTGAGCTGCCAAACCCAGTCGACGAGCGAGTGAAAGCAACGGGCTCAGGGGTCAAGTCGGCCTGAAGGACTGGGTGTATATACGGGAATCTTTTCATTACAAATCGCCGGGCTTACGTCTAATCTCACCTGCATTAAACCGCAGCAGGAAGAGAGGAAGTTGCTCAGAGTCCCGAGTAAAAAAAAAAAAAAAAAAATCAACACGTGGCTCTGTGGGTGTGTGTGTGTGCCCGTGCGCGCGGCACATGTGGGGCCAACGCATTCCTGCCAAAGTTGACGGCAGGCGTTAACTCGGTGATAAAAGTCGAAGCGGGAGAAGTGTTCACGTGCGCCGATGAGACGATGAAGCGACTCCTCCTTCTCCCTCGAAAGCGCCGAAAGGCCAGCGTGCAACCATGGCGACAGCCGCGCTTGCGTCCCAACATGTTTAAAGCGCATTCCCAGCCTCTCCTCCGCCTCGGCAGTTGATGGGATAAACAGTTGACAGGCGACACAAGACCTCCATAATGAACAATCACATCTGCTTCTCTCGTTCCCTCCAAAGGCAGCAGCAGCAGCAGCAGCAGCAGCAGTTTACTAGGCAGGGAGGAGACTCCCAGGAGGAGAGCACTGTTTCCTCTCCCGCAGACAGAATTACACACCAACTTAAATGCTAATGTGCATTCAATACTTCACTGATCTTGTGTGTAATTTGGCCAAATCTGTGAGAAAAACACGTTGATTTGTCCTAAATGATGAATCCTTTTCTTCTACCTTTGTTTTACTTAATACTGTCTTTATTCTTCTATGTATGTATGTACGTATGTATGTATTTATGTGTGTATATATATACATATAACATAAATAACAATATATATGCGTATAAAATGTTTATAATATATAATATACATTTTATACTTCCTTATATGCCTTATATTGTCTACACTGTCTTTTTGAACTTTTCTTAAGCATGTTTCTGAAAATCCCATGCCTCCTCTCTCTCCTTTCTCCTTCACAGCACTACATCCTGACCCTGATGTCGATGGTAGCCCAGCTTTACAAGCACCCCAGCATAAAGAACTCGGTGAACTTGGTCGTGGTGAAGATGCTGGTGGTGGAGGACGAGGAGGTCGGCCCGGAGGTCTCCAGCAATGGCGGCGTGGCCTTGAGGAACTTCTGCTCCTGGCAGCAGAAATTTAACCCCCCGAGTCAGAGACACCCAGAGCACTACGACACCGCCATGCTCTTTGTCAGAGAGGTAAGTGTGAAAAAGTACAAAATCGTTCGGGCTCCTTCTTCTCGCAATCTGCAACTGGCATTTTTTATATTGTCTGTTTGTCATATTTTGAGCACTGACCATTAGTATGGACATTAATCAGTAAAATGATGACGAAACCCTAAATGCTAAAGTATCTTGGATGACACATTATTTCGGTGAAATGACAGAAGACTTGGACGGGCGACTGAATGAACACTGTAAAAATTGTAGACGGACATCTGCGAGCTCCCGACAAAAAACGACTCATACTTCCTCTCAGGTGGTTTGATGGATAATTTTCCAGATGTTGCTTTGTAATCTGGGAAAAATGAACTGCTCTCTGTGCAAATAGGAACCTGAACCAGAGCCAACATTTAGATAAGCATATTCACTTCATTGTTAGTAATCAGGGATTCTGGTGGCCCAAGGCAAGAATTTTTTGGTGGTCCCCAAAACACAACCAGGGCAACAACCAGATTGAACGCCTGCACGCAGCTAAATGCTACTGTAAAAACGTCTTGTCAAAATAAGGTAGAACTTTTTCTAAATAAAGTGAACACCAGAAAAGTTTTTCACACAACAATAGCTACATGAAATGCTTAAGATAGAGGTCATCGCCTCACCACCATAAACCATAAACGAAAATAATTTTATTTTCTTGCAAAATCATCACATCATCATCATACATCATCTCATTAACCACACAACAGATGTCACTGAATCCGAATATTTAAATCATCTGATCAAATTAGCACAATAAGACCTGTACATAATGAAATTATATTGTACTCTACAAAAATACAATTAATCACAGGTAGAAAGGAAATAGTGCAATTTGGACATAAAATAGCTCATCACCACACAAGTAATAAATCAACACTGCATTCATTACTTTCCAACCAGCTTGTCTGATAATGTAATTTGTTTGGCCCACTTGATAATTTGTTGCAACGGTCGTACCTTGGTCACAACTGAAACATTTCTGTCAAGTTTCGTCACAGACCAAGATAGACTTTGAGAATGAATGATACTAGAAATAATTTTAGAAAAATTAGTTTGAGAAATTAGCAGCAATGTTCTCAATCAACCACTCAAGCGACTTTTATTTGTATAGCGCTAAATCAACATCCGTCTCAAGACGTCTCAAAGCACTTTGTACGAAAAAAAAAAAACCAATTGGGCCCCCAGAGCAAGCAAAGTGCGACAGTGGCCAGGAAAAACTCCCCTGTGGGAAGAAATTTAGAGCAGAGCCAAGTGGCACACAAAGTTAACAGGAAAGCGCTTACAATATGGATGTAGATATATAAGAATAATATATATATATATATATGTACATATATATATATATATATACATATACATATATATATATATATATATATATATATATATATATATATATATATATATATATATATATATATATATATATATATATATATATATATATATATATATATATATATATATATATATATATATATATATATATAGATATATATATATATATATATATATGTATATATATATATATATATATATATATATATATATATATATATATATATAGGCATATATAACGGGATATAATATAAGTGATCCAGGGGATCCAGGGGAACACCACATTTAGAGAGTGGATTTTTAGCTCTCGTAATATTGACGCATGACAGGAACACTGTGGTTTTAAGAAGGTGGTCAGACCTCTGAAAATACCCCATGTTTGAGGTGAAAAGTTAAACAGAGTGTGGTCAGGGAAAGCTTTTCCATCCTTGTGGGTAAATTAAGGGTTCTCGTATGAGGTGTTTGGGATTGAATAGTTCTCGGTGTTTCCAAACAGGCAGATTACAATTCCAGACCAAACAAGCTGCGCTTTATCAGCGCTCTGAGAAAGACCACCCTCGTTCATCGCCTGCGTTTTGAAACTGTTTGCAGGTGATTCTTCTCATCAGATGAGAAGGGGTCCCCAGCTGGTTCTGTATTTGTGATGTTGTTAATCTAGCTAAATATTGCAATGAGATTTAGTTAGTCACCGATCAAGTCTTCAACGGACATTATGGGATTTTGCTATTTCACATTTAACAGTGATTATAGTACTCTGCTTATGCTTACTTCATCTTTTTGTAAAGATGTGTTTTAAAAGATGTGCAGCAAATGTTTGTTGTTGACAGACCAACTGTCCTACACCAGAAAGACACTGGAAACGTCCCGGCCTCGGCTCTGTGCCGGGGTCAGGGTTGAAAATGCAACCCGTTTGAGCTGCAAGTCATGGCCGTGGCTCAAGTGCAGCTGGCCGTTCTTGAACATAGACATCACCAGGTGTCACTGAATAAATGTTTTCATTTGTCTCTTCCTGATCTCATGCTGCACATCTGTCAACACTATCTGCAGATGAAATTGTGTTTCTCGGTTTCCGTCCACATCCATTACAAATGGGTGGTGCGGTGAAACAAGGTGCACAAAAAAAAAAACAACAAAACTTAAAAAAAACATTGAAGCTGTTTTCAAATGGCCCGTTTCAAGCCAGATGTGTTTCGAATCACAGAGGTTTCTGTTGCCTTTTTTTTTTTTTTTTTAACGAGGGTGGGCTGGAGGAGTAGCCATGGATGCATCCGCCTCCGTCCTAAACAGTCAAATCATCCACTTTAAGTGGAAAAGTTATTTCCGACACACTGCGCCGTTCATTTTCCCACATCAGAGCTCCGGACAGCTGTGCGCGGAGGACATTTATTTTTTTGTGTTTTACGGCGGAAAGAGTGAGCAGCATCAAAAAAAGAAAAAGAAAAAAACAACTGGACATGAATAGACAAAGAATGTTTGCCCTTTAGTGTGATTAATTTACCAGTCGGACCGGGTCGCCCGCGCGCTTTCTATAGTTACCAATTGTCCAGTGCAGCTGCTTCAAGTGAAAATGCAATGAAATAAACAGTTCCGACATTTGGGGTAGTTTTGTCTCGGTGTCAGACAAAGGACATCACAGTATTCTGTTGTTGCAAATAGAATGTTTATTCAACTCCAGTATCAGTTGAGTGAAATAGTAAAGAAAATAATGATGACTTGAAAGTAATGATAACAAATTGATGCCATTGCTGCTGCTGCTGCTGCTGCTGGTGTCTAGTTTGTGTTTGTAGGTTGGCGTGCTAGTGGGAACAACAGTTTATTGTGTAGACTGTTTTAAGAGCTGAATCAGCCTGGCCGCTCTCGCCTTTTTGGTTTGTTTATTTCGTTCTTTCTTTGTCAAAGTAACGCCCCGACGCGTCCAACTTGCCCGTCTGTTTGCGGTCTGAGGTCGACTGTTTGTACGAAAAGACGTTTACGGGTGTTTTACTGAAACAAATTTGATCCCGTTGAAAATTGTGAACATCTGTGCCGTCGCAGGTTTAGAAAACTCACGCCCCTGTCGTGTCTTCTGCTTATTTTATTTTATTTTTTTTGCCGTCGCAGGACATATGCGGTCACAACAGCTGCGACACGCTGGGCGTGGCCGACGTGGGGACGATGTGCGACCCCAAACGGAGCTGCTCGGTCATCGAGGACAACGGCTTGCAAGGTGCCTTCACGGCCGCGCACGAGCTCGGTGAGTGGACGCTCGCGCTCTCGACACAGGCGACGGGGCGAAACGAAGCTAACTGTTCGCACGGCGGACGGGCTTTTTAACGTCGGCGCCCCCTTTCCGTTTTTTTTCCCCGCCGCAGGCCACGTGTTGAGCATGCCTCACGACGACTCCAAAACCTGCGAGCGGCTGTTCGGGGACCTGGGTGGGAACTACCTGATGGCCCCGCTGTTCGTCAGCCTCAACAAGACTGCGCCCTGGTCGCCCTGCAGCGCACACAGTGTCACAGAGTTCTTTGACAATGGACATGGTAGGAGATCCTTTTGATTTTTTCTGTGTTTTTTTTTCTTCTTTTTTTTACCCTAGCGTGCTTGAATTTATCAGTGATCAATCCAGCATGTGGAGGCCGTCCCCCAGAAATGTGGATGTCAGCCACAAAGCCCTGGCTCTGCTATTGGAGCTGATTTTGAAAAAAAGAAAATACACAGGGTTGTACCTTTTAAATCTGGAACCACGGCCAACCAGCGCAGACACCACGTTGACGCTTTCGGCTTCGGATTTAAGCTAATTCCTTTTCACCCTCTGCCTTTTCTCCGTCTCTTCCACTTGTTTTGCGAACCCCAGCATTGTTTTCTCCCTCGCAGAAAGAAAGCCGTCACCGAACTTTCAATTTTCCACCAAGTCACTCGGCGGGACTTCTTTCCGTCCCGCCTCCGGGCCAAGCGCGACAGCTGGTGTCTGCAAAACACAGCGTGTTCTTTATCAGTTCGAAAAATGCCTCCAACGGGGGTGGAAAAAAAAAAAGGAAAGAAAAAAACAGAAAAATCTCACGTTCCTGCGAAAGATGATTCCAAACAACTGATGTCACAGACAAATCCAGATGGGAAGGGTATTGAACGTAATAAAGAATAATTGCAGGGCTGAAAATAATCTGATAAAAGCTTGGTATGAGATGTTCGAGGGCAGATCGGAATCTCGACTTCAGCTAAATCTGAGTTGCTCCGTACTTTAACGTGTCGACCTGAATGTTTTTACAGGGGATCAAGTGGGATCAACACATTTTACGGGGGAACACGGTGCATCCCTGACTGTCTTGCCGTGTGTGTGTGTGTGTCTCAATGAATCTGCAGGGGACTGTCTGCTGGACGTGCCCGAGAGCTCCATGCCACTGCCGAGGGAGCTGCCGGGCGTCAAGTACAGCCTGGACGAGCAGTGCCAGCAGATATTTGGCGAGGAGTACGCTCATTGCCCCAACGCCTCAGACAGCAGCGACGCCTGCGGCCAGCTGTGGTGCCAGGAGGACGGCACGTCGCAGTGCTCCACCAAAAACGGCAGCCTGCCCTGGGCCGACGGCACCCCGTGCGCGGCCAACGGGACCTGCCTGCACGGGGAGTGCGTGTCCACCGAGGAGGTGATGCAGCCGCCGGTAAGAAGAAAAAAAAAAAAAAAAACGCGCAAAATAGAATTTTTAAGCCGGAAAATTGACGAGGTCAGGTAGCCGTTGTGAAGCGCTAGCAGGGTTTTTTTTTTCGTGAGTGGATCCCCTTTCTCTCCTTCTCCCTGAGACAGTGTGAGCGAGTTTGTAATCATAAAACACACCAGGCAGCGACTGTGACAAGAGGCTCCCCGAGCAGATTGGTGGCAGATGTCTGCATTGTTTTCACACTTTGGTTTTCTTTTTTTTTCTCCCTTTCATATTGCAGGGAATGCTTCGCTGAATATTGCATGCCTGCGTAAGAACGCGAGCGCTCGACCTTTCCGATATGCCCACCGATTAAACAAACGAATCAGACTTTAAATTTTTAAAATCTAACTTTCCGCCGAAGTGGAACGCGTGAGCGCGGCTTCAAGCTCAGGTATTTGCGTGAAATCTAAACATTCTAGGCGCCATAAATGGCAGCTATGCCGCATCTGGTGTCAGCGGATTTTTTTTTTATGCCATTCTGTATTAGCTTCAATACGGTTTTGCATGATGCATTTTTTTTCTCAGCATTTTTCTGTCTGTCTCATTTTACCCCGGTTGCCCTGATATCTTCTCCTTGTGTTATGATTACACATCTGTTTATGAACCCAGACTGGTCCTCTGCTCTGCCAAACCCATAAAACCCTTTTGGAAAGGACGCCCACTTTTCGCGGAGACACACACGCACGCGCACACACACGCACGCACTCTCGCAATTTATTCTCTTATTTATTTATTTGCTTGCTTACTTATTATTTTCTCTGCCCCGCGGAGCCGCCGCATGGCAAGGTTCCGCTCGCGGTGAGTGACACATGTGGCGGGAATGCGGCCCGAGGCGGACGGCGGCGCGTGCCGAACTTCAACACGAATTTAGTTGCGGTGTGTCAACACGCCGCGCGGCCACAAACCGAAAAAAAAAAAGGCCCAGACTGCGGTTTTTGGGCTGCACAGCTGAGGCTGCCGCTGGCACGCAGCTCTGACCGACCGCTCTTGACTCTCCCACTTTTCCCTCGCTCATGTTTCCCCCCCCTCCTCCTCCCCCACCTCGCAGGTGGTTGTGGACGGCGGCTGGAGCCTGTGGGGGCCGTGGCAGCAGTGCTCCAGGACGTGTGGGGGCGGGGTGGAGTTCTCCTACAGGGAGTGCACCGACCCGGTGCCCCAGAACGGAGGGAAGTACTGCGAGGGCCAGAGGGTGCAGTACCAGTCCTGCAACACGCAGCCGTGCAGCAACGATGACGGTGAGACTCATCAACGTGGTTTCAGACATTGATTCATTCTTTTTGTACCTGGAACTTCTTTTATTTGAGTAAGATGGGCGTGAATTTGTCAGAAGTGGGCCAGCAATGAAGTTAAAATACTTTGTTATTGTACTTCAGTAGATTTTTCAGGTATCTGTACAACTTCTCACTTTTACTCCCTACATTTGTTCACAAATATCTGTACTTTCTATTTCTTACATTGGATAAACATGCTGGTTTGTTTATTCACTTAACAGAATTTCTACTAATTCACTTATTACATTATAGTCAATGACACAACCCGCTCTGCATATTTCCACTTACGAAACATAAATCGTCCCGCCCATCTCTCACCCTCACATCACTGCCGTCCACCCACAGTCTCGTCACCTCCAGTATTAACTCACTCCTCTTTGGTGCCCTACAAATCCCTCCACAAGCTCCAACTTGTCCAGAACTCCACTTCAGGTCAAATTCAGAATCAGCTTCAAAATTTGTTTTAGTAATAATTTGTATTCATAATAGAATATTATTATTGCCTGAAGTGGAGCTATTTGAACGATGCTGTTTTTTGGTTCATAAACTAAAATATATTGATAATATATTAGAAGGAGATTATCTTAGAATATCTTGGCTTTGGGGTCAATACGTGTTCAGTACAGAGGAAATAAATGGAGAAAACAACATTGGCTATTGTTCTAAAAAGTGTAAACATCCAAAACTTGTCATAATTATTACTTATTTGGTTGAAAAAACTATAGTATTGAGTGTACCAAAGCTGGTCAAAATGATGCTCATGCAAGACCTCTGACCCCTGACCTCTGGTCAGTTCAGTCCAGTTCATCAATGAATGTATTGTTTCATCAATGGCATTCAACATTTTTACTTATGTACATTTGTGAACCTCTACTTTCTTACTTTTACTGGGGTAAAGGAGTGAAATCAGTACTTTTACTTTTACCAGAGTAATCTTTTGCACAAGTATCCGTTCTTTTACTTAAGTACAGAAAGCGAATACCTTTGCCACCTCCTGACTTTGTCCAAACCTGCTAAACTGACAATGGTGATTCATAAATCTAATAGGCCGCCCGTTTGTGCTCCGTCTCTGAAATGTAGGGAAGAGTTTCAGAGAAGAGCAGTGCGAGAAGTACAACAGTCCCCACTACCTGGACTACAACGGGAACATGAAGCAGTGGATTCCAAAATATGCCGGCGTCTCCCCCAGAGACAGATGTAAACTGTTCTGCAGGGCCCGGGGCAGCAGCGAGTTCAAGGTGTTTGAATCCAAGGTAACATCCTCGCCCTTGTTTACATTTTTGTATCAACCGAATTTTCACGTTTGGATCGTTTCCCCTCTATTCAAGCAGTGCAGCTGAACTTTCACTTGAAAGGCCAAATGCTTCCTTTTGGGCATAGATTTATTTTGAATTATGGCAATACAAACCAGACAGGTACTACAGACCTGCTCACTTGTTAAAAGTAAAAGTTCTGCACCCACTGCCAGTTCATAACCATCCACAGACAGAAACTGTATTGTATTAGGATTAAGTAGGACATCAGTCTACCTCACAAGATGCAGTAGTTTCCGTTTGGACACGCTCACAATTAAAAAACATCAATGGCTTCAACTTGTTGCCACTTGTGCATTGCTGCAGGTGATTGACGGCACCACGTGTGGCCCTGACACCACATCGGTGTGTGTCCAAGGCCAGTGTGTGAAGGCGGGCTGCGACCAGGTCATAGGATCCAACAAGAGGGTGGACAAGTGCGGAGTGTGTGGAGGGAACGGTCTCGTGCAGGAAGATCACCGGCTCCTACAATAGAGTGACGTAAGTGTTCTGGAAGCATCTCATCAGCTTGTGGCTGCATTGGAAGTGAATGGTTCTATTGCCACTTTCTGTGCACAATGTAAAAAAAAAAAAAAAAAAGAAAAAAAAGAAATTGTGGTGGAAAAAAAATTCCCCTAATGTTGACAGAATGTAATGTAATGTAGAACAACTGAAAGATAAACAAGTTTTAAAAATGCATTTTCAAAGCAAATCACCTGCAGTACATGGTCCTTAATTTCATCACTAATGGAGTTTATGTTCAAAGGCTGAGCTCAACAACATGAATAGGCGAATTAAAGGTTCCATCTGTTCTGCCCTACTTATATGGGACTGTAGATTCAATTCATCATGATGTTTCAAATTCTCATAACCCTTCCATCCGACCAGCATTTTTTTTCAATACACTTCATTAAATGTATTCACACTTGTTGCCTCGAGGTCATTTAAACTCCAAAGGCAGCAGCTGGCCAGCTCTTAAAGCACAAAAGCTGAAAACGGGCATGAGCGGACATGTCTGTTTGACTGCTACCAGGAAAAAGAAACTAGAACATTAAATGTGGAACGGTACTTGTGGCTGACTGCATGATCATGTTAATGCAGGCAAATCTCCTCGTCCTCTCTGCCTTTGGAAACTATGTCAGTACACATAAAGCAGCAGCAGCAGCCTCAAGTAATAGCAAACTTTGCTTGGTGCTAATGGCAGAAGGTTGCTAATTTGCTGGCTTAATTTGCTGTTTAAAGGAAAACAAAACAATGAAGATGACATACAACGAGGGGTGTGATCTTGCTGGAACCGTCTTTATCATTTGAGATACTGTAAAACACAGTGTTAACTGTGTTCTATCGTTGTTTGCTCGTTGAGCTTTCATTTCTGTCTGAGACGTCTCTGACATCTAGCGTTGAGTTGATTTAGCGTGTTGACTGCTTTAAGATTAAGAGTCAAAGCTAATGACTCCTCAATCTGAACCTAGTTGGGGAAACCTGACCTTGTGACAAACTTTACAGTTAGAAAATTTGGATTTAAATCAAGTTCTTTCTGTTTCCAACTAGTTATGGATACAGCGACATAGTCACAATCCCCGTTGGCGCCACCAACATTGACATCAAGCAGCGGAGCCACAGGGGCATACAGCACGACGGGAACTACTTGGCGGTGAAGAGGGAGACTGGCGGCTACATCCTCAACGGCAACTTCTCCGTGTCCACGGTGGAGCAGGACATTCCGGTGCTGGGCGCCGTGCTCAAGTACAGCGGCTCCTCCACCATGCTGGAGAGGATCCAGAGTTTCCGGCAGCTGAAGGAGGCCATCACCGTCCAGCTCCTGGCCACGGCCGGGGACGACAACCTTCCCAAAGTCAAATACACCTTTTTCATCCCCAAGGACGTGACTTTCAACAAGTCCAAGGACAAGAAGACCTTGACCTCTTTGCATGTCATTCATCCCTTCGGCGTGCCCGACTGGGTGCTCGGGGAGTGGTCCGAGTGCTCCAAGAGCTGCGGCTCGGGCTGGTCGAGGAGGAGCGTCGAGTGCAGGGACAGCGCGGGCTTCCTGTCGGCCCACTGCGACAGAGGCCTGAAGCCCTCGGACATCAGGGCCTGCGGGGACCTGCCCTGTCCCATATGGCAGATGGGGCCGTGGTCAGCGTGCTCGCGAACTTGTGGCCAGGGGGAGCGCCGCCGCAGCGTCTTCTGCATAGACTACACGGGGAAGACGGTCGAGCCAGAGAAGTGCGACCCCAACAAAGTCCCACAGCCAATCTCCACAGAGTGCCTGAACCAAGAGTGCTTATGAGGCAAACAACGGGAAACCGATGAACTTTCCTCCTGTGTTGTTTTGGACTCCGACTGCACCTGCCAACCTTGTTGTTGGGTTTAGAAATGGCCACACCGCACACACAGGCACGTGATGCCAGAGGGGTCCAATTGACTGCGAGGACAACGTATGATAAAGTCACCAATGGGTAGAGCGTACACACAATGGATAGAAAATGACAAAAATTCAAATACTTGGTTTTGAGAGCTGCACAAAGTTCGGAGAAAAAAAATAACCGAGAAAAACCGTAGAATCATTTTTAATCAGGTTGCTGGGTGAGCAAAACCTAACCCCCTGTCATAGGTATGACAGGAAGCATTTATGCAAAGTTATACGAATGCAGACTCTCTTTTCTGGGGAGGGCTGTGTGCGTTGTCCTGCTCACAAGAGGTCATGAGCTCATTTTCATGAGAAGAGTAAATCAACAGACAATTCCATTTCAAGTATCCTGAAAATATCGCAAAAGCATGAGCTTTTGTGGTGTTTCATGGTAAAACACTAATGTGTTTAGCTTCCTGCAATTGACTAGTGTGTTTTATTAAATTAAGGGCAGCTCAGTTTATAGCCAATTTCTTTTCATCTTAAAAAAATTCTAATTCCCTTTTTGGTTCCCAACTCCTAATTAGCATTCTTATTAGGTTAGGTGAAAATGATAGTTTTTTCCTAGAGGGATTATTAAAATTCTAATCTACTCTGTTACTATTACGATCTGGTCCAGTTAGATGTCCCTGTTCTGTGTGCCTCAGCCATTGATTAATTTTACTAGGTTGTACTCTCAGTGGGTTCAGCGTAAAATACAGTTTCACTGCGTCATTGCATTGCTATTTCTTTATGGGGGGACGGTGGGGGTGGGGGGTGTTTCAGTGGGTGAATGACCTTTGTCCTTTTGATCCGTCCTAGTTACCGTCTGAACACGTCACCACGAGACCGTGGTGCCTAAACATCATTTTGTCCTCTTTTGTTGGGATTTAACAACCACTATGGAGAGCTGAAATATTGGTAATCTACCTCAGAATGTGCATGAGATGGCATGTATAGATCCTCAATGAAGGTGCTGCGCGTTCTCAAAAATGAGAGTTTTCTTTTTTCTTTTAGTCCCAAAAGCTAAATCTAAGTCTGATTCTTGGTCTTTAAAGTCAGCTGGCACTTCAAGTGGGACTAGAACAGTGGCATGAAACCTACTGTTAAACACCAGCACAGTGTAAATATACCTCTGATCGTCCTCCAGACAACTCCGACAACTCACATAAAGCTTTGATCGAGCCATTTACCTGTTACTGAGGTAGGTACTTGGGATTGATGCGTTGGAGTTTAAGCCTCTGGGGAATTCATTTTCTGCCTGCTTGTTCTTTTGTTTTCTGCAGACGTGCCAAAAATGTGATATGTCTGATTTACTTAAAGATATTTGCATTTGCAAACATTTGCATTGTTAAAATATGAAAAAAAAAGAACTCATTCAGTGACAATATCGTTGGGCTTCCGTTATTGAAAGGCCTAGACGGAGTTGTCTGCGTCACAAAGTGGCTTTAAGTGCAACAGCGGTCCAAAGAATTTGCATTGCAAGAAACGCTTCCCGAGAGGTTTTGTAGTCATTGTAAGTGATATGGCATATTATCCAACCTGCGTAAAATAATGATAACACTAATTTTATTCATTTCCATTCATTCATTTCTGACGATTTGTTTGCAAAACACAGATGTCGTCAGACTGTTGTATGTATATTTGTTTTTTTTTTCTCATTCCTGTTGTTAAAGTATGTTATAAAGCAAAAAAAGATCATTGGGCCTATATCCCTTCAGTGAAGGACCATATTGTTTTACTATTACAGCTTCCTTTTTAAGCTATTTATTTTTGTAAAAAAAAAATAAAATCTTACTGTGGACATGTAATTAACATTGCAGATGCTGCTGTATTTGAGATTTTGTCTATAAACGTTATCAAATAAACACATTTATGTCAATTCCAGACTATATTTTACTGCAGTCTACTGTAGTGCAATGCTTTATATATATATATATTTTTTTTTTTTCCCCACACATGGATATGTAATGAGTTATCTATTTAACTATTTAAAACAAAAATCAAGAAAAAACACTGAAACCCATAAACACATACACGTGTGTGTATACAAAGCTAACCAGACAGTGATATTTACTGCAATATTTGTACACATTGAAAGTTGTAGGGATTATATTGTTAAATTATCGTTATTTGTTTGGTTGAAAAACATGGCAAGATGCAATGGGCCGGCCCAAAAGTGAAATAAGATAACAGCATCACAGGAACATTTTCACCACTGGAGCGGACAATAAATCAAATGACTTCATGTAGCTAGCGAAATGCATTTTATGATTCTATCATGCATAGTGCAAAAACGGAGAAAAAGAAGTCATCCAGACTCGGTAAGCGCTTCTTTTTTCCAAGTTAAGAACCGACGTGTAACAAGACGAAATGGCATTATTTAAAACGCTGAGCATAATAAACAGCAAGAGTGGTTATGCGCTAAAAAAAAAAGGACAAAAAAAAAAGTTAAAAATAAAAAAATATAAACAAAATTGCAATTGCATGCATTTTTTTTTATAATTTCACATTTGAGAGCAAATAAAAAAATAAAACGAAGTCATTCTGACTATATATTCAAAAACAACTGATCGGTATCATTTCTGGTCTGCTGTTAATAGATGCGATAAGGCTGGCAGAAATAGCTCGCTACAGCTGTGATATACACGCTGATGACTGTGACACTTCCTGATTCCGTAGAACCGTTAGAGATGCGCGTTGCATTGTGGGGTACAAACACAGCGCAGATACAGGACAGCGGGCAGCACAAAGGAATGAAAACAGCCCCTCGGAAACTTTTAACATCAACCTGTTGTGATGTGAATTCACGTGAGTGCCCGTCAAAGTGCGTGTTCGGGCGGCGGGCAGCCTGACAACTGCCTCACAAGGTTGCGGGGAATGTGAGCGGTCGGGGTGAAGCGGCAGAGCGCACCGCTGGCTCCAACTATCGCTGCTTTTTTGTCCAGCTGAGCGTTTTTTTTTGCATCCCGAGGCCCAGCCGTTAAACACGGGCCCTCGCCCCTGAAGGTAATCCCCCCCCCCCGCGTGGTCTGTGCGACCGGGTTGTCTCCGCCGTCAACGTTTGTTTTCGCGGTTCCACTGTTGCGTGCGCGTTGCGGTGGGTGAAGGGAAGCCAACGGCGATGCCCGTGTTGTGTCAGCTAGCGCTAGCTGGGTAGCTTAGCGACGGCTAGCCAGTGTGCAGCTGCGTTAATTTCTCTCCCCACTTCTGAACTGTCTTACCGGAAACGGGGCTATTTAGGCTTCAAAATAAACTTGGTAATTTGCCGCTGCAAAATTTGGTTGTCATATTTCAACCGTGAGTTAAGCGTTTGTAAACATGCAAAGCGTTACCGGTGAGCAGTGCATGTTTCCAACTCAGTGTTGTTGTGTTATGTCTTACAATAGTAAAACATAACACTGCTCTCCACTATTGCTTTAGATTATTATTGCTCCAAAGCGTTTCCATTGTTTCACAGGGGCCGTTTAGTCTCCAATGATCTGACTGTGGCTTCCACAACGCGACGCGTCGGTGAGAAACCAGACGTACACAAACGCCACGCGTGGATTTTACTTTGACAGGTGTTCGGATGGTGTTTACAACTCTTTGGACGTGACGTATGAGCCTCTGACTACTAGCTGGGATTGTTGTTGTTGTAGGCGTAGGTTGCTTGCCGAGATACATGGAACTGTGATACGTGGAACTGTGATGTAGAGCATCACTATCTGTGCTTCACAATCTGTGTCAGCTCCGTGTTTGGTTGCCATCGCTCATCTGAGATGTAAACAGCGGAACCAACTGTCACGATAAGCCCTGTCTGACCAATCACCAGTATTTGTTTGTTTGTTTATTTCGTTTTTGTTTGTTTATTAGAAAGCCATTCAGTGGGGTGTTTATCTTCTCTTTGTAAGGCAATTATTATGTTTAAACAAATGTAAAGTGGTGCTTTGTTTTGTTAGAATTAAAGACCATAAAGCCCAGCAACACAGTGTATTCTTTTTTTTTTAGTGACATGAAGAAAAAAACGACATGAAAAGTCATGCTTGTCAAATTTACCGCAGAGAGCTGATGGCGATCAACAAGTTGGTTTGAGAGACTTAAAAAGTGAATCGTTGGGCCACTTGGCACTCATCCAGTGCTTGCAGTTGATGAGATATTTTGCCTTGAAGCACTGAGGTTCTTTTTCTCTTTGGTTCAGGCTTGACATTCTCCTGTAGTGCCTCCACAAACCTGGAGCGTAGTTCACTTTTCCTTTAGCGGACCAAGGCACCCCATGAGTATTTTTCTGTGGTCTCTGTGTGTGTGTGTGTCTGTTGTGCGTATGTATGTGTGCACGCAGCGAGCTCTCCCCTGCGAGAGCCCCTTCACTTGAGCTTTTGTTTGATGGAAAATCTCATGCCTCAGAGAGTCCAGACAGCTGCTGTGCATCCTGTAGTGCACTGGCCTCCACATGGGTCTGGCTCGCATCACTGCGCATCTGCTTTGATTGCCGTTACATAACTCGGCATTCTGTCCTCGGTCCTCCTTTTCATTTTACAAGATTCTGATTGTGCACCCGATATCACCCTGTGTTGAGCGGTGTTTGATAGGCAGTGGTGGACAGTGTCCACCGGACTGTCATCTTCTCCTTCTTCTTCTTCTTCTTCTTCTTCTTCTTCTTCTTCTTCTTCTTCTTCTCCAACATCATCATCTTGCATTTTGCTTCCATTTTTATTAAGCATGTGGGATGATTTAAAAATTGACAAAAACTTCAGTAGCTAAGGGTTAGTAAAAAAAAAAAAAAAAACAAGTGCAAAACTGTCTTAAAGCAGGCTTTCCGCTGTCATGGAAAATCTTGAAAAGTCATGGAATTTGAAATTGGCATTTTCTAGGTCTGAAAAAAATTCACTCAAAGTTGTGAAATTTGGCCGCGCCCCTTAAGAACCTGCAGAATTTGTTTGTCGTTCTAGCGGCTAGCCTAACGTAGCCCACGTCTCGTGTGTCCCACAGTGCCTCGGCCCCATAGACCTCCTTTTTTTATTTAACTCAAGACCAAGGCAAATATTATGTCTGTATTTTGAAGCAATTATTTTACTGTAAGGTAAATGTCAAAGGGTTCACATGTGTTTTTTTTTAAGTATCAGAATTCTGTACTTACTAATTTCATGCAAATGGAAATGTTTTGAAATTTTAATAGTGAAAATGAGTGGGAACCCGTTGTGACAATAGCTTATTTCCAATACTTGAAATGCTTGTAGTCCGCAACAGCACTTTTTTTTTGAAGGGTTCATCACAAATTCTAGCCTCTCTGCAATTTATTATGATGCCATTAGAAAATAAAAAGCAAAAGTTAAAAAGTGTTTATTTTGAACTAAAATAGCAATTTATGTAAAAAAAAAAACAAAAAAAACAAACATGAAAAACTTTCAAAATTTACTTCAATTTAATTTCAATCATGTTCTGAAGAGTATAAATGTTTCAATATAATAATCTTACAATGCAAATTAGAGAATCCACCCATTCTCAATGCACTCTTTATTATTCATATCCCTCCCAAGTCCTGATTTTAAAATCTCGGAATTATTTCCTTGTTGCCTCTCCCTCCGTTGCCCCCTGCAGGGTGCATCGCGTGCCTGCAGCAGAGACCGGTGCCGACATGGGGGCGAAGACCTTCACCCACAGCTCCGCCTCCCACAGCCAGGAGATGCTGGAGAAGCTCAACGCGCTGCGCACCGACGGCCACCTGTGCGACGTGACCATCCGCGTGCAGGACAAACTCTTCCTCGCCCACAAAGTGGTGCTGGCCTGCTGCAGCGACTTCTTCCGCTCCAAGCTGCTGGGCCGGCCCGAGGACGACGACGACAAGTCGGTGCTGGACCTCAACCACGTGACCGTCAGCGGTTTCGCCCCGCTGCTGGAGTACGCCTACACGTCCACGCTGTCCATCAGCATGGAGAACATCATCGACGTGCTGGCGGCGGCCAGCTACATGCAGATGTTCGCCGTGGCGAGCACCTGCTCCGAGTTCATGAAGTCCAGCATCCTGTGGAGCCCCGGCAGCAGCGGCGGCGGCGGCGCCGGCAGCGGCCCCAGCAACAACAACAACAACAACAACAGCGGCGGCTCGGCGGCCAACAAGCCGCACGAGTCGGCGGCGGCGGCGGAGAGCGCCTCGTCCAACTGCGCCCTGATGCCGCTGCTGGACGGCAGCGTGTCGCCCGTCTCCTCCGAGTGCAGCATCATGGAGAGGAACGTGCCCATCTGCCGCGAGTCGCGGCGGAAGCGCAAGAGCTTCGTGACGGTGGCCGTGTCCCCCGAGAGCCCGCTCAAGTGCACGGCGCAGATGGCGGCGGCCACCTCGCCGCAGGTGGCCAACCCCTCGCCCTCCTTCTCGGACGGCGCCGCCCAGCCCATGGAGTCGTCGCTGGCCTTCCCCTGGACCTTCCCCTTCGGCATCGACCGCCGCTTCCACTCGGACAAGGTCAAGCTCCCGGAGAGCCCCCGCTGCCTGGAGCAGGGCGCCCACGTGGTGGTGGCGGCGGCGGCGCGCGGCGGCCGGCGTGGTGGTCGCCCGCGGCTCAGCGACTACCTGAGCTGCGAGGGCCCCAAGGTGGCGCTGTCGTCGTCGCCGCCGCCGGCCGGCGAGGAGGACGACGTGCGGGTGAAGGTGGAGCGCCTCAGCGACGAGGAGGCCCAGGAGGCGTCGTCGCAGCCCGTCAGCGCCTCCCAGAGCTCCATGAGCGACCAGCAGACGGTGCCGGGCAGCGAACAGGTCCAGGAGGAGCTCCTCATCAGCCCGCAGTCCTCGTCCATAGGTAGGGCGGCGCTCTTGAGTCAATTAGAGTTTGCGTGCAGGTTACGCAACATATTTGCATTTACCTAACCTATCAACATTAGATCTCTGAGCCCATTTTCCATTAGCTTATCCAAATAAACTGATTTATTTTCAGCCTGTTAAAAATAAATATTTCACCATTTGTAAAAATAAATAAATAAATAAATAATATCCCATTATACATTTTTTGACCCACTCCAGCCCAATAAAGTGAAAATGTCTGAATTTGGCTGTGAGTGGGTTAAAATTTTGTTCATTTTTATTGGATAGTCATAAATGTTATATTTGATTGATTATGTTTGTTTAGTTTGATCTGGTAGCGCACATTAAGAAAAAAAAGATTGATTATTTCTGTGCTTTTATTTATTTTTACAATACAATATTGCCTTTGCTAGTCAGAAGGCCGTACCGTCACACATTGTGTAATACCTGACCAAGGTCTGCCGATGGAAACGTTAATAAAAAGAGACAGAGAGCTGAACAGTGTGCAGGAGCTTCTGTTTGATTGCAAACGTTTCCACCAAAAAATGTTCCACTTTGAGCAGAAGATCATTCATCACACAATTTTATGACTTTTTTGTCTGTTCATTTAACATATTTAATATTACAGAGTTTATTTATTTTATTTTTTAATGAAAAGTAAATGTTACTGCTTGGCAAAACCACCGCCTGGAGTGACTTTAACCTCTAAACGGGGTTCTTGTTCGACGCAGCAGTAGGAGAAACTCCATTAATCTTCCCTAATTATTACATTTACTGTGCAGCCAAAATGCAGAACGCGTCTTCTTTATGAGCAATGCCTTTTCCTTTCCCCCTTCAGGCTCAATGGACGAGGGTTTACCGTCAATGCAAGGCACCTCAAACACTGGAGGACACACAGAAGACGATGAAAGGTATCACGATTTGCTCCAACTTGCATGCAGCAGTGTCATACACAGTAAAAAACAGTGCTGACGTCAGCCCTACCACCAGGTGTTTATGGCCCTGATGCCATGTTCAAATGTCAAAGATGTCTAACACTGCTACTTGGTGCTTATTATTTTTTTGTGCATAATTGCAGCTTCCAGTAATGTGCAAACATCATCACATAACAATCCGTTTATAATGCAACGTGTACAAATTGGAACATGAATCCCAAACATTGTCTCGAGGAAGAACTTTGTACTTTAAAGGTCCAGTGTGTAACATTTGGCTTGATTTATTATTTTTACATTGGTAAAAGCTCAATGTACGGCCATCAAATACATTAATAAACGTGTATGATGGCAGTACCATAAAAGTAATTTCGTTTTCCTACCCTTGGAGCTCCCTTAGGGTCTTGCTCCCAGTTAGCTGCCATCTTGCTCTGCCATATTTCTAAGGAAGCCCAGTGTGGACAATTCAGCCCGCCTGACTGCGTGTCTTGCTGTTAGCGTGACTGCTCATATATTCAAATAAACTAACAAAGAAGGAGGTGTACGAGGTATCCAGGTTTGGGTGCGCAGGCCACTGTAGCTCACTGGCACGCTCAGGAGGGGGAGGGGGAGTGAAAGACGCTGCGATGTCACCACTTGATGTGGCTGTTTCTTCTTCAGAAACTCCCAAGTATTACACACTTCACCTTTCATGCTTTCATGTTCTGGACCGCCGTGTTGTTGTTGTTGTTTAGCTCCGCGTCCCTTGACGTTTCCATTTTGTATTTTTCAGGTTAGAAGGTATCCAGTACCCCTACCACCTTTATATCAGCCCCTCTGCCAGGCCTGGCACCAATGGCCCTGACAGACCCTTCCAATGTCCCACCTGTGGAGTTAGATTCACACGCATTCAAAACCTAAAGCAGCATATGCTCATTCACTCCGGTAGGTTTTAAAAGAAAAAAAAAGAAAGAAAGAAAGAAAGAAAATAAAGAAAACTTTGATTTGGATGCAAATCCGTGTTTGAAGAAACCTTTGGAAGTTAAACCTATCGTTTGGAATTTCCCCAGGCATTAAGCCTTTCCAGTGTGACCGCTGTGGGAAAAAGTTCACACGGGCCTACTCCCTAAAGATGCATCGGCTGAAGCACGAAGGTAAACGCTGTTTCCGGTGCCAGATTTGTAGCGCCACATTCACGTCCTTCGGTGAATATAAGCACCACATGAGGGTCTCTCGCCATATCATCCGCAAGCCGCGGATTTACGAGTGCAAAACGTGCGGGGCCATGTTCACCAACTCTGGCAATTTAATTGTACACCTGAGGAGTCTGAACCATGAGGCGTCCGAACTAGCAAACTACTTCCAGAGCAGGTGAGGAGTCCGGGGGCGCCGACCCCCCCCACCATACATTTTACTCAGATCCCACCTGGGTCACAAAATGACTTCAGTTTTCTAATGCCTGAGGTTCATTGAACCAGACTGTTTATGACTTTGGTTGTGCACATGTCGTTTTTCTTTTGATATGAACGCAATTGACACGAACTGTCAGATCGCATGGACCTGACATGTTCCCACTGCCAAGACTGACTGAAAGAGGAGCTCAACATTTCGGGGCGACGTTCCGTCTTTTTTTCGTCAGATCCCGCTGAAGTTATCGAAAGCTGGGCTGCGGCCGCTTCGGTGACAGTTGGAAGTGGCTGCGTTGCCCTGCGACAAAAGGGAACCAAATCAGTCGACCTTTTGCACCAAAAAAAAGCCGCCAGTACGAAACATAATGCGCTCTTTACAAAGAAGGGAAATCTAAAAGGATTATGACCCTTTTGCCGACAGTCATTTTTCTAAGCCAAGTTCATCTCTATCTGGCAGCGGCTCCACACTTTGCTCTCATAAGTGGTTCCAGTCTCCTCATTCAAACTTTCAGCAGGGCTCCCCCTCAGAAATGTTAAGCTGCTCCTTTGACTTTCACCATTAAGAGAAAACAAGGAAAGTCACGTGTCAGTCTAGCATTAAATTGAGTTTACAAATGTCAACGTTTCATTGTTGAATGCCAAGTGTCACTTTCTTCCATGTTGTCTTGTCGTGAAGAAGCGTGTGTCCACTCGCAGCTCTTGGAAAAAAACCTCATTTAAATCGTTTTGTTTGGGCTTGGATGGACTGTGAGTGGGCTGGCAGTTTGTTTGTCAAGCCTCCAGATAGCCTGCGCACACCGACTCTACAAAGTGGTGGAGCGTCTTTTTTTTTTTATTCCCCCCCCCCTAAGACTTTTCCACTTCTTAATCAACTCAAGCCCTCACAGGTCGGTGGGACTCCAGCGGGCCACCGACTCCTCAAAGATTTTTTTATAGCAGCAGGTCGACGCCCGGCGTCGGAAGCGTGTGGAAAATTCTCTGGCGGTTCAGTCAGGCTTCCACTCTCAGTCTTTGCAGCATGAAGACGTGTTCGCCGCTCCGGCCACGCTTATTAGCGAGGCAGCCCTGTCGGGTTCCACGCACCTAAACCACAAAGTGTTTACAAAGAATATCAGCCAGCGCTTTTTCTTGCATGGTTTTCTTATTCCTAGCAAAGTCGGCCTGCTGCTTTTATTGGCTGATGATATTTCCTTTGGACAGATTAACAAGAGGCTGATGGGATTTTTTTCAGATATACTTCCCTGCTATGACCAGAAGCCTGTCCTGTCATTTAATGGAATAGTTTAGTTTAGGAATAATTTCCCTGCTTCTTCCAGGAATAACAGTCCACTTGCGTTGGCTGCTGCTGTCACAAAAATCTTAACGTTACTTTTATTCTTATTCTTCCTAATTTATGCTTTTCTACAGACATTTCTGCACAATGTACACTACCGTTCAAAGGTTTGGGGTCGCTGACTCGTTTCTGCATTGAACTCCATTACCACCAGCTTCATGAAATAATCTAGTGGAAAGCTCTAAGAACATGAGTAGCGCACCGACATCAGTCAGGATGTGCTGAGCGTATTATGGGATGGCTTTGGCAGATGTTGCCTTGAATGTTGAATTGAATGGGATTTCAGAGAATGAATATCAAGTGTGCAACGCGCAGCAACCATGACAGAAGTCCAATGCTTTAAAAATGTGCACACGTGGAATTTTCTCAATCACTTTGAATTAGACTTTGGAAATAGTTTTCATTCAACACTAAAATGTCCCCATACTTGACTGATTTCCATGCACTCATAATGACCGCAGAGCATTCTCCTGCAGTATTTCATGAAACTGGTGATAATGGAGTTCAATGCACGAATGACCCCAATTTTGAAAGGTAGTGTAACTTTTTTTTGTTGTTATTGTTTTTTTTGTTTTGTTAATTCAACATTTCATGGCTGATTTTGAGAAATGTTTTTTAGAAGTATTTTTTATAAATACCTAAATAGTTTTAAAAAAAAAGAAAAGTATTTCAGCTGCAATGAACCCACCTTGTGGCAAACGCTAAAAGTCGTGCCATCTGCTTTTCCAGTGATTTCCTCGTGCCCGACTACCTGAGCCAAGTGCAGGAGGAGGAGGAGGCACTGGGGGTCCAGTATGAGCTGGACGAGTCCCAGCATCACCCCGTGTACGCGGTCGGCGACGCCGCCGCAGCCGCAGCAGCCGCCGCCGCCGTGGCCGCCGCGCCTCGTCCTCCTCCTCGGTCCAAATGCCCGTCATCTCCCAGGTCTCCTCCTCCACCCAGCATTGCGAGAGCTCCTCCGGCTTCCTCTCACCCGAGCCCCTGACCCCTGGAAGCCCCGGTCGTCGCTCAGGCCCGACGCCGACGAGCAGGCGGCAGCGACGGAGGAGGCCGCCGACGGAGGCGAGCGCCGGGTGGCGGGAGCTCCGCGAGGCGCTCGGCGGGGGCAGCCTCGGCGCCGGCGGTGCCGCCGGGCCAAGGAGCCGGCTTCCATCACCATCGCATGAGGGAAGCCCTCTGCTTGCCCGACGCGTCTCGTCTCGCCGGAGCGTCTTTCACGAAGGGCGGCTGAAGGAGACTCACTTGGACACGGTCGAAGGTCGAAGGTCGAAGGTTGATCACCACCGAGAGGAGCGGCGGAGACGCCGTCGACGTCCTTTCACGCGGTCCTCGCAACCCAAAATGCAGTTTTAGCTCCGTAGGAGGGTCAAATAGTTCACTAACACAAAGCCGACGTTTCAGAGCGTTCCTGTCGTTTTTTTAACAGCGTTTTCCAGGAGCAGTCGGCAGCAACGGGGGGCTTTTGGGGGCTGCTGCGGACGCAAGCCCGAGCTGAATGGAACTCGTCCTAGCCAGTAAGCACGAGGCAGCGGCGGAGTCGCGGAGCCTCGCCCTCTTTTTCTTTTTTTCTTTTTTTTGTTTGCAAAGTGCCTGAGAGTTCCCATTCTGCCCTATGTGGCGGCGTGTCGAGGAGGAGTCCTTTGACTTTGCCAAAAGTGACAAATCAAGTCAAACTGAGCTGAAAGAGAAAAAAAAACAAGTGAGATTTGTGTTTCACCTCGTCGTGGTCACGCTAGTCTGTCTGGGCTGAGACTGTGCTATCCCTTCAGTGCCGTCGCTCGGGGCAAACCGTTCAGTGTCAATATTATCTATATTGCAATAGCTTGTACTGTAGTTTTACTATTCGAATGCAGTGTATGTGTCGAGTGTCGTGAAATGCGAAAATCGTGTGTATGTGCATTTCTTACTATCTATACAAACACTTTCTTTGTTAAATGTTTCAAACTTAACATTTTATCAACAGAGTGTTCCTAGTCCCCCCCCACACCCCTCTTTTATGTGGTATGTCACACTTCTGACCTATGACCAGTTTAAATTCCTTTATTTTTTATGAACACTGTTGTTTTAATCAGACCTGGCGTAGGTCCAGAACGTATATCAGCACTGATCTATTTTTTCCCTAAATTGTAACCAAATAAGTAAGACTTTAAATTTATGTCAAAGGAAAAAAAAAAATGAATAAAATGAAAATCCGAGATTTTCACACAGCTGCAGTTTTATATTCCCAAATGGGCTCTTACGACGCTAATGTAGCATTTATGGGTGTTCGATGGCAGTAGTCCTTTTGAAGTGTGCTATAGATATTGACAGCCCAGTCGGGGCGTCCGTGTGTCAGTCGTCCTGATGTGCTAGGAGGTACAGTCGCTGGCGTCTCAGCGGTATTGCACAGCTGTTTGAAGTGGCGTTTCGCCGAGGTACAACATGATTGTCCTTTTTTTTTTCACAGTTTTTGTACTCGCGCGACGTCAACCCGGGAACGTTACGTTGAGTTTCCATTTTGAATGCGACAAAGAGTCGGGTCGGGGCGCAGAGAAAGATCTCACTTTAGGAGCAGCAGAAGTGCACGCTGTGAGGTTAGAGTGAGGTGGGGTGGGGGTGGGGGGGGGGGGGTTTCGAGAGGGAGACGGAGGAGCATGAGTTCACCGGTTGAACCCACTCAAAAAGAAAGAGGAGTCTCAGTGGGAGAAGCATTGGGAAAAAACCACGCTGAGCGTTCAGTGGGAAAGGACTCCTATCCAATCAGCGAGGACCTCCTTCCCCCTTTGAAAAGCTCCCATTGGCTGTCGAGCGGCGACTCGAAACGCTTTGTGCACCTGAGCTGGAAACGCTGCTCAGCAGCTGGTGTCACTGATTTTAACCTTCACTTCCTTGTTGTGCCAACACGGCCGTCTGTTGTGCCCTCGGGCATTGTTGTGCCTGTATTTTTAGACGAGATGACGACGCCCGCGCTGGTAACCCACAGGTTGAATGCTACTGACTGTGACAGGGTGTCTTCTCGGAGATGTTTTCTATGTTTGTTTGTTATTGTTTTTTATTTTCCCTGGTTAAAAAGTACAAATACCCCAAGAATTTGCAATGTATTAAATCTGAGGCCTAGTTCACAGGGTTGATGTGAAGATGATGTAATGTTGCCCATGACCTTATCATTCACTGGGGGCTGTCTCAGTGGGCACTTCTGTCATCCTCTGTCTCTTCTCTCTCTCTCTCTCAAGTATTTTATTGCAATTTTCCTGAATTGTGCCATTATGCCCCAATTTGTGTTATTTGGGTACACACCGTTCTTCTTTCACAGGACCAAATACCCTCTTTCATTGGAGATTTGCCATGGCAATCAGAAATTGCACATATAGAGATAATCATTAGGAGCGGTCCATGCTATTTCACAAATGGGGTCCTGCTTAATGAGACACTGTATGCTGTTGTGCATTGAAGAAACTAGCCTTAGTACATGGACCTAATAACTCTAGTTGCACAAAATCTAAATTAATTGAAAGAAAACTTTTCTATTTTTCATTTGGATGTCATGCTTTTCATCCGTTGTGTGTCCGTCTTTGACTTTTTTTTTTCTTTTCTTTTTTTTTTTAATAATGAAATGCTGCTGATCGTTGAAACAAAGTGCCCAAAAATATTTTTGTGAACCTATAGTGTGCAATAAATAGACAGGTGTTGTTTTTGGAATTGTGAATTCTACGAGGAAAAAAAAAGAAAAAAGAATGTATGATTTAGTTTCATTCAAATGTGACTGAAGGTGAGTCAAGCGAGGCAGGAGCCCAGTTTGACCTGTGATAGCTTTGATATCCAATGACCGCTTCTGTTCAACTCCCTTTTGTGTTTTGTTCCTGCAGTTGCATGTTCATATCGTTGTGTTGGGGTGCCAAGCATGTCCTCGGTTGGCCGTGCGATTTCGTCGAGGCCTAATTCGTCGATGACTTTTCATCCTGCGTAGCTGTCGGCCAGCATGCTTTCTTTTTCCGTGCGTTACTTCTCCGGAGATTACAAACAGGAGACATGCCTTTTTCAATGTACACTTGATGTTGTGTTAGGTTTTATAGACTTTTATTTAAAAGTAGGAAAATATAAGAGGGGAAAAAAAACAACCCATGGTAGCTCTTCATAATGGCATATATATATTTTTGGTGACTTTTGTATTACAGTTGCTGTTTCCTGGCATCTTTGGATATTCTTGTTAAATGTGAATATAGAACAGCTTAGTTTGGTAGTACGAGAGGCCTTGGTAGTCTTCACTTTGTGACTGTCTGTTAGTGCATAATATATGTACATGCATATGCGTATGCACTGAGACGGATGTTGTATTTAGTGTCCGATACTGTATTTAAAGCTGTAGTTTGGGGAAAACCGTACAAAACATCCCAGATAGAAATGCACCTTGTGAAGGGAGAAACTGACGTTTGTGGTGTTGAGTGTTTAAACTGGATCGTATTCCACAGTTGGCTGTTCAAAAACTGGCGAAACCACTCTGTATTTAAGAGTTTGTGGTTGTTCTGAATCTTTGCTAGTGTTCTGGCTTTGCTGTCCTGTTATCACTCAAAAAGAGTTGGGTTTTTTATGTAAAAGTATCAAATGTAAATAAAAAAGTAATTAAAATAATTCAAATTTGACTTTGATTTGTTTCTCTTTCTCCTTGCAGCACATTCACATATGGTCTGCGTGATTGCATTCTACAAAAATTCATTTTATCTCCAAGTTGGACTTATGCTAATATGTTGGTGCCCACAGTGATGGAAAAAAGTTGACACCTCTTGTATTTGTGCATGCTACAATGCATTAAGAATCACTACTACGTCCCCAAGTGCACTTTCTTTTAGGACAGTCACCCTCAACCCACACGCTGCCTTTGGCACTGTTCCGTCCAGATCACAAGTGGGTGTCTCAACAAGATAACATTATCCCCAAACAATAAAAGAATGTGTCAAGTCAAATATTCAAATATTTCATGATAATCCCTTTTTGTTGTTTGAAAGGTGTCTGGTATTAGTGTGTATGCAGCACACAAGACTACACTGTTCCTAGAGACTTTTCCAGGTGTATTACTCAAAGCTTGAATGGTCTTGGCCCTGATCTTTGCTCACTGTTGACACTTTCCCCACATTTTCATCATAAAATTTGAGTTGGGCGTTTTATCTTTTAATGGACGTTAAATAAAAAACAAATTACAGAGGGACAAATACACTGTCGACAGGTCTTTGAAAAAGGAACTTCAAGTTCTACTTTGGATTGTTCCTGGGCGTCAGATAAAATGCTTCGTGAATATTGGCTCTCATGAGGAAACTTCCTTTCTTTCCTTCTCTTTTTTTGGACCTTTAGTGGCAACTGGATTCCAAATATTGTCTAACTGCTGCGCTTTTAGTCCCCCCCCTTTATTTCCATCAGCTACCTGAGATACTGTAGCACTAGCTAGGTCTGTGACATGACTGAAGCGACAGTAGCACCTATTTCCATGGAAATTTGCCTCACTTCCATCTCATGACTTTATATTCCTGAATCACCAGGTCACCAGTTTGACCAACCAACCAACCAACCAACTTCGGTACCAAAATCTGCAGCGTGTGGCAGCAGCTAAGCACTTGAAAACAATGCAACCAAAGGGCTCCTTAGGCAAGGCGGGGGAAATCCCCAGACACCTGCAAAGTAATGTCGTACTTTTTCAGGTTGTTTGACAGGTTGTTCCACAGTTCAAGGTCCCCTTCGAGAGATTTGGGGCCAATTCCAATTCCTCCCTTAACCCTCAATCTCAACCCTCGCCCTTAACCCTCAATCTTTGGCCTCAATCTTGGCCTCAATCTTGGCCCTCAAAAATAAGTGTAAGGGCTATCTTGTGACTTAGAAATGGGACACCCCTTACGTGCAGTTATGTATTCAGACTGTGGGGGGCGGCCTTACGCCAAAGCTACGTCCAGTCTGTCAAGAAGACGACAACGACGACTAAGAAGAAGGAGACTGAAAAAGATGACGACGAAAAAGAAGTCCTCCGTCGCTACACAACGAGGTATACAAGTAACGTGAAGCCGGGACCGCTGGTCCGGCTGACAAACATCGTAA
The DNA here is from genome assembly GCA_009823395.1 of Thamnaconus septentrionalis. Lineage (NCBI taxonomy): Eukaryota > Metazoa > Chordata > Actinopteri > Tetraodontiformes > Monacanthidae > Thamnaconus > Thamnaconus septentrionalis. The sequence goes on along the minus strand of CM020510.1, from coordinate 20,250,399 downwards.
AGTAAAAAAAAAAAAAAAATGTTACGCAACAACGATGTCAATAATCCATAAAAGAAGTTTTAAACTAAGACAATAAAATGGTTTCGTAATATTTATATCTTTATTAACTAAGAAAATACTTTCATTTGTAGCTCGCTTTTTTCATCGCCATTTTTCGAAGATGTCTTGGCGAAAATACACAATGCCTTCTGGGTAGCCCTTACTCCCAAGGGTGGTGCCGGAGAATGTCAATATTGAGGGCGATACAGCCCTTAAACTTGTCCCTCAACTTGACCTTCTGAGAATCGGGACAGCACTTGCTCTTCGCGGGAGCGCGCATTTTTGAGATTGAGGGTTAAGGGAGGAATTGGAATTCACCCTTGTTCTCAGCTTAATCAGCTAAACTATGCTGGCAACAGCATGTGCCTGTGTGACAACATTTTAGTGGTATGAACACATTTATTTTACATGTTCGAGCTATTCAACGTGTTGCTTCCGTCCGGAATGGATTCCTGTAATGATGAAAGCAGGCTGATCAGCATCTTTTGAGGAGAAAGATTGAAAGATTTTCCAGACAATCGGAATTTACTGCAAGACTGAAAAAAATGAACGGATTAATTGTCGATTCAAATAGATTATTTGACTACAATCCTCCTGAGTTGAAGCTTTGTTTCCATAATTTTGCTGCCAATAAACATTCGTTCCACTGTTGTGCTTCACACGGCGTGCATCGCGCCAGGATAGATATTTTTCGTTACTCTAAAAAAACTTACTTTAAACTTACTGTGTGGCGTTCAATTGAATTGAGGAGAGTAACTGATAGCTTATTTAACTACATAAATAATTGATAACTGCAGCTCTACTTTAATAGACGCAAAATCTCAATTTTCATCTTTAAGCAGAGTTTTCCGAGAGTTTAGTTTGACACAGCAGCACATCGGGGACTTGCCTCTTGACAGTGATTGTGACACATGCTGGCACTCCTCCTCACGCTAACAGGAAGCAGCCACCATCTGGCTTCACTGGCAGCGAGGGAACAAGGTTGTCCAATCACCTTTCAAATGTATCTGTCTTCATGTTTCGAGTGAGCTTCGTGTTGTGTCAAGATGTGGGCTCTTCCCCAGATTTGTATCTCCTCGACATGTGAAAGGGTCCCTCTGCCATTTAAATTTGTATTACACACTCTAAATTCGAGACAGAAACCATCATTTTCAATCAGCCCGGCATTTCTAAAAACCCACTGACTAATTGCAACGCTGTGTCTGAGGAGGAGATCCGAGGAGGCTTTTGCGGTGCAGAACATGTTGCCACAAATGGTGTGCTGTCACAGCGGGCTGCGTCTGTGCCAATCATGTGTTTCTTGTTCCCCTCGAAAGTTGTTGATGAAACTTGAGTTCTTTTGTCTTAAGAGGGCTGCCAGAGCAAACCATTGTGGTTTTTTTTTATTATTCATGAGACGCTGCAAGTTGATATTTCAAGGATGTTTTTTATTTTTAATGTTTTGTTTCTAATTATGGTGCTCACACAGAAACATATCATCTATCCCAAAAGGTGAAAAGTGCATCTCTTAAAAAAAAAAGACAATCTACTCTCTATATTTTCATCTGGATTCCACTGCTTGCACTGCAAATTGAAGCAAAGTAAAATCTGTGTGCATCTGGTTAGTCGCTGTGAAATAAATGACTTTAATATTGGAATTTTTGTTTGGAAAAGTACTAAAAACTAAGGATTTAGTTGTCTCATATTTCTACAGATTTGACGTGGACTCATTTCTAAACGTCTCCTCCCCAGACTTTGGAAAACAATATCAATAATGTCGCATGCAATTGCAGATCTGGTCTAAATTACGGGGGGCAAAATCTTTGAGTTGAGGACGCGTGGGTCATCGTGCGAGGCACTGCTTTGTTTGGTGATGGACTTTTAATTGTGTTCCTGGAAATATTAAGGACAAAGGACGAAAGAATAGATTTGTGGATGAATGTGGATTTGTGTCGATGATTAAGCTAATCTATTTCCATTTCACTCTGCCAAGACTTTTGTTGCTTTTGGCCCCTGACCCATTGGAGACCCATTAGAAGAAAAAAAAACATGCTTTTGAAGATGACACCAGTTGCCTTGATGCCGCAGGCTAATGCCTTTTTACCAAATGTCGTGAAATAAAATCAGAGGCATCAAAAGTATTCACATTCTGTACTTTGGTAAAGTAGTAAATGTAGAAGTAAATAGTCCAGTAAAAGTAGAAGTGTTGGGATCTGGAGTTGCTTTCTTGTTTCCTCTCCTCCCTTCCTGTTTTTTCTGTCTCCCCTGTCTGGCAGCTGGCCTGGGAGGGATCATCAACATGATCAACTACACCTGCTCCCTTGACTCACCTGCCACTGGTCCACCTCATCTACACCTGTACGTAAACCTGGTCTGATCATCTAGCCGCTGCCAGTTCATCAATTACTTCCAGAGCACCACCCTTTCGACTGCGTCCTCGCCACAGCCTTCTTGTCTGCTGTTTTTTTCCAGCCCTGCGTTGGGCTGACTCCTTAAGTTGGACCTTATACCTTTTTGAGTTAATAAACCTTTGTTTGTTAAGTTTGCATTGTGGGTCCAGTTTTGTTTAAACTTAACAGTACGAACTGGCCACAGGCTGGATCCTGCGGCCTCGGTTCGTCAGACCCTAACCCAACAAAAAGTTCTGCTTGGGTCCCATGAGCTGCTGTTGAAGGGCCTGGCCGAGAGCAAACAGAGCCTCACAGCCCACGTAGTCTCTCTCTCCCAGCAGATGGCCCAGCTAATCAGTTCCGACCAGAAAGTGACCCCAATTCAGGATCAGTCTACGTTAACGCTGGTCGCTCCCCAACTTAGAGACAACCATGTAAGCGATCCTGAACCTTTTTATGGGGATTTGGACAAGTGTCGAGGTTTGTTTTTGTTTTGTTTTTTTGCTCCAATGTGGACTAATTTTTCCCTAACGACCTCTTTTTTTCTTTTTCCTCGAACTCAGCTAAGATTAATTTTGTAATCGGGCTCATGAGGGACAGAGCATTACTGTGGGTTGAAGCTCTGAGCTCCAACTTTGACATTGGCCTACTGACTTGTGATGATTTTGAAGCCCTCATTAAGGCTGTTTTTGAGCATCCCAGTCACTGGAATAATGTCTCCAGACGGCTCCTCAGCCCCCGGAGAGGAAATCACTCTGTTGCTGACTATTCAGTGCATTTTTGGTAGCTGACTGCAGACTCTGGGTGGAATGAAGCCAGCTTACAAGATGTATTTTTCAAGGGACTGAGTGAACAGCTTAAGTACGAACTTGCTGCTCGTGATGAACCCACCAACTTAACTTCCCTGGCTTCTCTCGCCATCCGATTGGACAGTTGTCTCTGTGAGAGGCAGCTGGAAAGGACTGCTTGTTCCCCCGACCATCTTTTGCCTTCCCGACTTGTTCGGCAGTTCCTGAATGGTGCAGCTGCCCAGTTAGGTAGCACTATGTCCCCCAGTGTGTCCAGTGGAGGAGCCCATGCAGTTTGGCCGTACACACCTGACCCAAGAGGAACACCTCCGACGGATCCATGCTGGGGAATGCCTGTACTGTGGTAAGTGTGGACATTTCCTTTCAACCTGTCCTCTTTGGCCAAAAGACAGGGCTCATTGGTAACGGTGGGGGTACTGACAAGCAAAGCTTCTCTTTGCCAATCTCACCAGTTTTCTCGTCTGCAAGTCAGCATTTCTATCTGTGTGGGGAGGTCTATCTGTCTCGACTAGCCCTGATTGATTCCGGAGCGGAGGACAACCTGTTGGACATGGACTTGGCTCAACAACTTGGCTGTGCTATCAAAGAGCTGGAGAGCCCCATTCCGGCCCTAGTTCTCAATGGAGGGGAGTTCACCAAGATAACTCGCAAGTCGTCCCCAGTGACTGGAACAGTTTCAGGTAACCATACCAAAGAACTCTCCTTTCACCTGCTGTCCTCTCCTCAAAGACCGGTGGTATTGGCACACCCCCGGCTGAAATTGCACAATCCCCACATTGATTGGTTGGCTGGGAAGACCCGGGGTTGGAGCCCTTATTGCCATTCTGTGTGCCTGAGGTCTGCCCGACCAGCCCCTTCCCCTAGAGATCAGGTGACCCCCATTGAATTGACCACTGGGCCCTCGGTTTACCATGACTACCAGTAGGTTTTTAGCAAAGATCGAGCCCTGCCTCTCCTTCCTCATCGGCCATATGATTGTGCTAATGAACTTCTGCCTTTTTCTCCCCCTAATCTCGAGTTGACTCTACAATATGTCTTGCCTGGAGAGAAAGGCAATGGAGAGTTACATCACAGACTCTGTAGCTACTGGGATCATTTTTTTTTCTTGAAAAGAAGGACTCAACTCTTCGTCCCTGTATTGATTTCCGTGGCTTAAACAAGTGCCTTAATAGTGCCTCTGCACTATTAAGAATAAGTACCCGCTCCTGCTAATTCATTCTTCTCTGTGCTGGAGGGGGCTAAGGTGTTTTCCAAACTGGACCTGTGCAACGCATACCACCTGGTGCATATTAAGGAGGGTGATGAATGTTTAACATCCACCCACCTAGGCCATTTTGAATATCTAGTCGTGCCTTTTGGCCTAACTGACTCCCCAGAAGTTTCCTAAGCCTTAAATAATGATGTTCTGAGAGATTTTATCAAACTGTTTGTAGTAGTCCATTTGGATGACATCCTCATCTTCTTGGAATCATCTCAAATGTTCACCAGGTTCTCCCCAGACTGCTCAAAAACAGGCTATTTCTGATAGCGGAGAAATGTGCTTTTCATGTTTACGTGTCTTTTCTGGGTCACATAATTCGGCAGGGGAGTGTCCAGACAGACCAGGAGAAAATCAGAGCAGTGGAGGAGTGGCCAATTCCCACCAATGCCTGTACTGATGCAACCAGAATCTTTTGCATCCCTGTGCCATCTAACTCCTACAGAACACAATTACAATGCTGGAAACCGGGAGCTGCTTTCAGTCAAGATGCCACTGGAGGTGTGGAGACACGGCTGGCAAGCAACAGGAGTGTTGAGTGCCTTCCCCCCCTTCCTTTTCTCTGTCTCCCCTGCCTGGCAGCTGGCCTGGGAGGGATCATCAACATGATCAGCTACATCTGCTCCCTTGACTCACCTGCCACTGATTCACCTGGTTGCCTTCTGCTCATCTACACCTGTACTTACACCTGGCTACCAGTTTGTCAGTTACTTCCAGAGCACCATGCGTTTGACTGCATCCTCACCACAGCCTGCTTGTCTACTGTTTTTCCAGCCCTTCGTTTTTGGACTGACTCCGCATGTTGGACCTTATACCTTTTTTGAGTTGATAAACCATCCTTTGTGAAGTCTGCATTGTGGGTCCAGTTTCGTTTGAACTTAGAAAAGTGCTGATTCAACTCCTTTTCTCAAGTAAAATTAAGAAAGTCCAGTTAAAAAGAAATTATATATATATATATATATATATTACCATCAATGAAAAAAGACATTCTTTCATAATTTGTGACAGAATAATCTGGACTGAACTGACCAGAGCGCTTTCATGAGCATCTAGATCATTTTTAACAGATTTGCTACTCATCACAGCCAAACTGTAATTGGTAAATATGACCAGTTTTGGATATTTACACGTTCTAGAACAATATCCAATGTTGTCTTCTACATTTTTATTTTTCTCTGTACTGAAAAAGTACTGAACAGTGACCCAAAAGCAGAGGTACTCTAAAATAATCTCCTTATAAACTATGATCTACTTTTATATTTAACTACACAACAGCATAGTTCAAATAGCTTCACTTCAAGCAACAACATCTATACTGCAATGAGTGAATTACTTTGAACTATTTTACTTTTAACAGGATTTGTATCTTTTAAACACAAAAACGGATTGGAGAGTAAAGGTAAAAAGTTGCCAGAAACAACAACATACAGTAACAAAGTATTAAGTAAGTACTTTGTACCTTCCCACCTCTGAATTAAACTTAAAAAGTATTGTCTCGAGGGGACATTGCTATTTGCGGGGCAGCTAAACAAATCAAACCATAAACAAATCAAAAAAAAAAAAAAAAATCTGCCACCAAACTGATGGAACTCATCATCCATGCCACTTTGATTACCACTTTGTTGCAGAACTCCCCGGGCTCTTACTTTGTTCCTTGTAAGCTTTTGCGGCGCACCTCCAAGAGAAAAAAAGCACTTGCAGATGCATTTATGACTTGTTTACATTTTTGGCCTTATCTGTTGGAAGTCATTCGCCCGCAGGGGTTTTAATGTGCGTTCTCTTCTGGCCAGATGGATGCAGCGGTTTTCGGAGGAAAGTGATAATGCTGCGGAGAGCCTCCGCTGCCAGGAAAAATAAAACACACCGCATGACTAATACACATGTCATACATTCCCAATCAATGGAGAGGGGTTGGCTCCGATGGAATTATTCCGCCGATCCCGCCCGTGCCAGGTTCATTAGGGGGCTTCCACATCCACAGAAAATAATAGTTAGGACATTTGATCCGCCGTCTTTCGAAGGAGTGACCTGGGTAATGTTGCTGGCCGGGTTCCGCTCGCTGACGTCTTGCACTTCGGCATTAAAAGGCGCATTTTTACTTTCCGACGTCCAGGGGACGGCGATGAAAGACGTCTGAAAAAGTGGAGACCCGGCTGATTTAGCCCCCTTTTCCACAGCTGGGCTCGTGTGCAGCGCAAGCGGGCAAGGTAGCCGCCCCCCCCCCTCACACCACCACCACCACCACCACTCACAGGCACAGCCGGTTTCGTCCAATTACAGTATTATGTCAATTTCCACTCGGCCCCTGATGAGCTTCTCAGACGCTTTATTTGCTGTTCGAGTGTTTCCACTACAGCTCGGAATTCAATCTCGCTCTCGAGTGTTGGAAAGGCCTCAAAATTAGCCAGACGTGGAACATCCAGCTCTCATTCCAGTGTAAATTCCTCCGAGTCACGTGACGTCCCGCCGGTGGAGAGGGGGGGTTAGCGGAGGTGGAGGAGGGTTTCAAACATTGGAGAGCTGGCCTGCTGCTGTTCGCCATACCTTTTGCCGCGGCGCTGCTTATGGTTCCTGATAACCGATAATCACACTCGCTGCTGTTTTTTCCTCTTTTTTTTTTTTTTTTTTTTTTGCACGCTGTTAGGAAAACCTATCCCCCAGTCTCCAAACTCTCCCTCCCATCCCGAATAAACACGCGGTCAGCCAAACCAAAGCTCGCGTTGTAACGTTTTCATCAGGCAGGACCTCACCTTGACAGCGAAAGGGCTCTCAAGTTTCACAGGCTGAGGCGCCAAATGCTACACCCGCTCCGCTAATTACGAGCCGGCTCGCCCTCTCCCCTGCAAAACCCGGCGCTTATTGCCCTGCAACGTGTCTCAATATTGGGATCCAGACGCTCGTCTCCACCACGCCGAGTGATCTAGCGTTTTTTTCTTTTTTTTTTTTCCCTTGGACAAATGCATTTGCAGTGACATCATGAAGTCATGCTTTGCGTGCGCATGACTTCAGGATACAATTCTGTAATGCCGTGTGGTGGCAGACCACACTGAGGGTCTTTGGAAAAAAAAAAAAAAACCCTGTACCAAGGATTTCCATCATTACAAAGCAGAGTGATGGTTATGTAAAAAGCAGAAAGTCAGGTTGGCGTGTATGTGGATTACAGGCAGGGCTTTTGAATTCCTTTTGTTTAGCTGTTATTTGTGTTCGCTAACAAGCCACGCAGCGAAGGCTTGTTATCATCACTTTTTTTATTTCCTACTGAGGAGTGAAGGTCTTCGGATTAATGAACTGCCTTGAATCAAATAAGGACACCTCAAACGTAACTATTTATATATATTTTTTTTCAAATGCTTTTTTGACATTTTAAACTGTGGATGTGCAACATTTTGTTGAAAGATGTGGTAAAGTTTCACAACATAGCGCTTAGTTGGGGCGAGGAAAATATTGTTTTTGGCTCAAGGCTGTTAGTTTTGTCACCACACGAAGTGTCTGGAATATGTCCTCCAGAAATAGCAGCTTCATAGACTGATTTATGTTCTTTGGCCTGCCAACTTTCAAAGCACCTCCAGCTGGTTCTGATGGGAAAGCTTGTCAGCTTGTTAAAAAAAAAAAAAAAGTGTCTTTAGGTTAAGATATACTTAAGATAGACGTAGATCTTAGACTTCATTTGAAGTCTCTTCCTGATAAAAATGGACAATCTGTTGTTTTATCTCAGCACCATCATCATATTCATGTTACTACTACCACACAGTAAGTACCAATGTGGAGGCAGTATTGCACCCTGGGCTAGTCTCAGAGTTGCACACTGATAAGCAACCGTCCATACTTAACAAATACTACATATAAACTAAATTTAGTTGGCAACCAGCCTGACGTACACATTTCTGGACTGGGGAGATAATAAGCATATTACAGTGTTAAACAAAATGAAATAATATTTGCTGATGTTTGCTCTCCTGCTTTGGGTTAGAACTTTTCCTGAATTTTGGCATTAATGGCCAATCAGTTAGCAAACCTTACAATAACGACATCAGTGTTTGTCTGTTGCAGCTCATTGTCTTGATCTTAATCTCTGTGTGTCCTAACCTCACAAGTTATACATTTATGACTTAATATCTGCCAAAGTAAATGATCAATTTGTTTTCTCCGTGTGCTCCCAAAACAGAAGCCAATAGTGCAAAATACACCACACACGATTTTTGGTTTGTTTCATTTTTTTTTTTAAACGTAGACTGCAAAATTCTGTTAGCACCTGTCCAGCTGCAGGCCAAACACACTTTTTCCTACTGTGCTGTAGAGCCGTGCCTCCAGACAATTACATAATAAATTCAAGCTTCAGAAATCAACGTGCGCGCACCCTTGACTTCCTGTTTAAGTCCGAGCCGGGTGGCTGGCTGCAGGCGTGCACGCAGGCATTCCTCGGCCCCGCCTTGTGTGACACAGATTTAGAAGAATCCTTTTAAAGCTGATCTTCACCACCATGATCAACTGTATGTTCTTTTGTCTCCTAGAAAGAGAGAGAAAAAAAGATGAAGTTCCACGTATCTCTTGGCGCACCTTCCTGCTTTGATACAAGCAAGTAATTATGCATTCGCCAGATTTCAAACAAGTCAAACTCCACTTCTGTCCCGAACGAAATCAGATATGCCGCTGTTCGCACCTGCTATCTTCACTTTCGACGTGTCGGAGAAACCTGGGATGTCCGAACTACCTTGGACGGGAGTTTCTTTCCATTATTTCATTTCATTTGGTCCTTTCGGCTCATAGGAAGTCTGGCGAGGACGCTGCAAAAGGCAGCCAATAAAGTTGAAAACAGACATTAATGACAGAAATGAAAGGCCCTGCGACTCGTAAAGTACGGTGACAAGATGGGCTTGACGGCGGGCGACGCGCTGACGGCTGCTACTGCCGCTCCTTGTGTTTGTCTATTTGTTCCGCAGCTGTTTGGCAATTTGGGCTCCTGAAACGTCGAATACCTCTCGAACCTTGCGCGGATGCATGCGCATGGCAGCGAGTGGAGAGACATGCTTTACGAGAGTGTACTGCCAGGTACTTACGTAAGCCTTATTTATTACAGGAATTTGGCTCCGTGGGACACGCTTGGCGTCGGGCTCTGCTGTCGCATTACATCTTGGTTAGTGGAGCGTCTTTAAACATAAACACTATCTCTATAATTTTATCAACCTTTTAGGTTAAGGGTGTTTTGTTTTTTTTCGAAGGGGTATTTCATTTTCAAAATCTTTACTTTTGCGCTATTTTTCGTGTTTACTTGAGCTCATGTGGGCAGTTTTTTTTTCTGCAGTTTTCAAATTGCTTGCTTTATTAATTAGATATTACACTTTGAAAACAGACACCCATTCAACCTCAAAGCTCATGTTGGATTCACCCTTCCGGCATCAGAAGGACTTTATCTGTCAGGCGATAGAGGGACCTGTCTCATAAGTATTAAAGGTCTTTTAAGGGTCTAATCACGTGAAGTTTGAAGTTGAATGGGTGCGTATGAGAGTTCGGGCGACTGAGCTTGACTTTTTTCAAACTGAGTCGCACGACGTCCCATATCAAGGCGAGAGTGGCACAAAACCTTTGTAATACTGTTTACCTTTTTCTTGCTTATGAAATGGTAAGTGCACTGATGTTGGATGCTGTGTCGTAGTAATTAAAAACATAGGCTTTGGAGTAATGTGGACCTTTAACGGGTTAAACATCCCACATACATATTAATAGTGGACATGAATGTTTAATGCTGAGCTATTTTAAAAAGTTGCTTTGAAAAGAAAAAAAAAAATATTCACAATAGCTTTACAGCTTTTCTTGGCAAGGGAGGGGTTGACTATGTTGTAAGTTGGGATGTCAGAAGGGTGAAGACCTCTCAGTAACAAACTCGGTGGGTGTTTATCAAACATTCTGACTGGATTAATTGTTTCCAGCAGCGAGCGTAACAACTCTTTCCACACATAAATAGTGTTTAGTGCGACCGAGAGCTACGTCGTGCTATTGGCCCATTAATTTATGATGGATGTTGCTTCCAATGCAGGACACATGTTACTTTTCCCGGCATGGTTCCTTTCTGTGTGGCAAACCTCAACCAGTGTAATCCAAAGTTCCAAGTAATCGGGGTATTATCTTACATTAAAAGTCTGGTGTTGACATCCACGGAATTGTTTTTATGGTCCGGCACCATTGCTCCATTCCATCCGTGGCAAAGATGCTGAGCAGATTGCTGAAGTGGATCTTTTCCAAGTGGGGAGAGGGCTTATCTGCGGTATCATACGCTGTGGGCTAAACATTAGGGCATAAAATGACTTTTTATTAACTCCCAAAACAAGTTAGTTGCTCAGAGCGTCACAGTATTTGTCTGGTAAATGAAATAAATACAACGGAATAGTCTGGTAGGATTTGAGGGCCTGTTAAATTATAGCTGAATACAAAAATGGGTGTAATAATCTCATTTGGGTTGTTGTGATGGTGATATGAGTTGACTACTACAAAAATATTCAATGATACCATGCTAATGCCTTTCCCCTTTGTTTTTTAAGCTAATGCAGACCCAAAAGCTGACACATTATTGGTTTCACTGAGACGCCAATTCCCACTCAGCTTTCCTGTAACTGCCCTTTAACAACTCGTAGATCTATGTCATTGCAAAGGTAACATCTTTGCCAATAGTCATCAGAGCTTACTTATGGTAACATCAAGGGCTGAACTCGTGCTGAACAGAACTTTGAACATGTTCTGTGACAGAACATGTTCAGGACACGTGACACTTACCGTAATCTTGTCCTACTGTCAGCTTGTGGTGCGTTTCTGTTGTCTTCATAGAGCGGCAGCAGCGAGCTCTCGCAGAGATCTCATTAGTGGCCTTGTCTTTTCCAGATACTTAACCAAACAAAACACGGCACATGAGAGTCATTTCTTGTTATTTGATTTGCCTGAAGCTGACTAGATCATTGTTATAAGACAGCGAGGTCGTGAAATAGCCAGCCGAACTGCTCGCTTAGATACGCGCTTAGATACGACGAGACGTAAAACTTGAAAGCTTTTTCAAGTTTGCTCTGAGGTGTTGCGCTGGACGCTCGGACAATTCTCCGGACATCACTCACCGTGATCTTTGGCGACTCCAGTAAACAGCGCGCGTATGTAGGCCAAGCCATGACGTTACTCCGCGCTTGGTTCATCGTGTTTGCGCCAGATCGGAAATGACTCACCGTCCTTACTCGAACGCGGAAGGGATTCGCGCATGGAGCCTATCGACAGTTCCGGCCTTCTCTTCACCCAACCGCCCCCTTCCCACCCCATCACAAAACCAAACAGACATTAGCATACAAACAAAAAGTTAAGGATGAACATTTATGGCGTCGGTGTCTGGGTAAGATGGTTTTAACGGTATCAGTATGTAAGGTTTTTACCTCCACCTCAAGACAGACAAACTCAAGGAAGCTAAGACAAAAACAAACAGGGAAAAAAATAAATGGGTCACACCAGGTTGTTGTGCTGGTATGAGAACAAAATATGACAGGATGGTGCAAGGCTCCTCTGCAGCAGAGGGAGCTACTCAAAGACCCACTTCAGGAAAAACAAGTTTTTAATCTTGCTTGTAATTTTACATATTTTCAGATATGAGTGGAGTGGGTCTTTAATCATTTGCTGCAGGATCAAGCTGCAGGGATTTAAAGTGATTTAAGAAGTTCTCCCAGATTTTGGAAAATTTTATGACAGAACCACGAAGAGAGACCTTGATTTTTTTCCAAATTCCAAAAATAGAGAACACTCTTAATCCGTGCCGATTGAGACGAGGTATTAGAATTCTTCCAGTGCACCGATTAAACATATTTTTGCCAACGGTGTGAGGAAAGCAACAAGTTCAACACAAAATATGGCAGACGGTGGCCACTGGGTATAAGACACGCAGACAAACAAGCCAACTGGAGGTGAGGGCCTGGTGGTGGCAGATGTGATGGCTGAAAGAGAGTCAAGTGCACTCTTCCAGAAGAGAGTGAGAGCAGGACAAGTACAGAATATCTGACCCAGCAGAGTTGGTCCTCAGTGGCTTTTGTTGCAGTTTGGATGGATACGGGATAGACAGCATTTGGACCAGTAACTTGTAAATTGAATTCATCGTCCAGCTGATCAATATTCAATATACACAATACAGCAATAGATGTGTGATTAATGAACACTATCCCTTTGTCTTTCCAAATTGAAAACAAAAGCCTTCTCAGTCACAGAGGCCGTGAACAGAGGATTAAATATATGGGGGCTGTCACAGATGTGTTCCACTGTCCCAAGTGACGTTTGAATTGAGTCCAGATCCTGATGCAGTTTGTAACTGCTAGAATATGAAGAGATGAGACGAGGTCGACAGATGGAAGACACAAGAGACATAAGAGAGAAGGAACCACATAGCAGCCTGTGCCTTGGGCTTGTGTCCTTGTTTTTTTCTTTTCTTTTTTTTTTTTTTCCCCGGGGGTTTCTTGTTCCATATGAATTGAGAGAGTATTCTATCAAGTGATTTGGGTATTGTTTTTATTATAACGTAATACTTTTTGAAACCCAAAATCATCCTCAGTTTGGGTTATTTTTAAAGTCTTCTGGGGAAGTCTTGCTTAACGCTACACAGTTCAGCACGGATTCCGCTATTCAAGCCGTGCAGACGAGTAACAAATCCTGAAATGAATAATGTGCCTCTAGTCCCACAGTTTTGGCAGGTAAGCCCCGAAGAAGACAAGTCGACTCCCAGCGTCACATTTTTTCTCTTTACATGTGGACGCGAGTCAGGAGCGGCAATGCCAAACACTGAAGACTGATTTTTTTTTTCTGCTTAGACTGTTTCTTTGAAATCAATTTGGAGGTCCAATTTGAGGTTAAAATGTCCCAGATTTCAAAGTTTGGGAGGAAGGAAACAAAGAAATAACAAACAAACACGAAATTGTATAATTTCCCTCAGCAGACATGATTGATCATATTTATGTTCCTTAGTCCTTTAATCATCTTCAAACCAACAAATCGCCCTTCGGGTTGAATGAGTCAATGGAAGATGGAGTATTTTTAATGTTACATGTCTCTTCTTGCAGTGTCAACAATATATAACAATAGAGGGGCCCGCACTAACATTTTACCACAGCTGGCCTTTCTTGCCAAAAACAGAGGGAGACTTTAAAGATGACAAACAGAATTAAGGGGAAAGAGTTGTAATGGCCCTCATTCTCTAATTTGACAGTTATATGTACAGTATGGGAAATAACAGCATTCGCAAAACATTTGAAGTGGCAATATGCATTTTTTTTATAAACCAAAATGATTGCAAGCGTCAGAAGTATGAGCTAGGGAAGTGAACATGCTAACGTTAGCCAAAATGATGCTTGATATAACCTGAAGTCTGTAGGGTCACCTTCTGTTAACAGAGCTCTGATACCAAACGGGACCACCATTACCAACCTGCGTCCGACATAGAATTCTGCCACCATAAGAAAGGCTTTTGTTTAATTTCATTCATCAAAAACCAGTTCAAAACAAAACTAAACCATTTATGGGTTTTAACTGTCAGCTGTATTAATAGTAGTCTGCTTCGAAACACAACGTTGTAACAGTTCTGGCACCAAAAGGTGACTCCAGATCCAGCATAATTTAGCTAACATTAGCATTCATTGAAGTTAGTATGTTTCATGCTATTTGCATGCGTTTTTATTGAAGTTGCGGCACGTTTGCCCACAGAACTAGCGGCTCAGTGTCAGGTCAACTGTTCAATTGGAGGAGGCAGAGATTCACCTGCACTAGCATGCATGTGCAGCCAGTCCAACTTCACAAACAAATTAATAGAAATGGCTAGAAAGAGTCTAGAGTGTGATGTGTCACTCTGCTCCCAGATGAAATAACTCCACTAAAGCTTCACATACTTTTTTTTTTTTTTTTTTTTAAATGACCTGATATCTGGCAGTGAGAAAAGTCCATCTTTTATTTACTGGTATTGCTTGCTCTACTTCACAGAGAGTGCAGTCTGAAGCACACGGTTCAGGAAATGATTTCATACCTCGCTGATACCTCTCCCAGGTTGGTGACAACACACACGCCTGTTTCGTGCACCCACAGGCTGTTTCATGGCTGCGTTATTGTCGTCCTTTTCAAAAAAATCTGGGACACGGCTTTTTGTCAAAATGTGTTTGTTGTTTTTTTCTGATGGCCAGCCGCAAACAGAGGGATAATTAAGCTGTTTTCTTCAAGTCTGTGGGGGGAAGATTTATTAATTTTTTTTTTTGGCGGGGGGGGAGAGATTATCAATCATGCAAGGCCAGCTGAAAAGCCGTTGTCACATTTGAACATGTGTCGGCACATGTGAGCTGAAATCTCAAGGATCGACTCGCGCCCTCCATCTGCAGGAAAATGAAGTGACATTATTTCCGCGGGGTGTCGATTTCCAGCTAAAAATATAACGGCTTTGGATCCACCCGGCGTTTCAACAACTAATTCGGTAAATCAGAGGATGGCATTGTGAAACTTTTTCTGCTGGCCGGCCAACGATCTGTGCGCTTCCAGATAGAAAATCAAATTAAGGAGCGCGTATAAAAGTCTAACGTGAAGGAAATGAAACCCCTCAAACGATCCTGGATTTAGTTGAAAGCTGCCAGGAGCAGCAAGTTTCCAGTGGTGCGAGGAGGCAACATGAAGTTATATAAGCCAAGGGGAAACGACTGAAGGCTGCGTGCTTTCACGACATGCCCTTTTCAATCCATCTGATTGTGTGGAAACACCATTAAACTCCGGCCTGGTCTCACTGGCGAGGCCTCTGGCTTTTCAATGGAGACTCTGTTCGAAAGCCGCATCGGTATCGCACATGGAATCGAAGGTCGCCCGGTCGGAATTCCCTGGAAGTGGACATGACTCATGCGTTCCCTGCCGTGTCTCGCGGAGACCCCGAATACTCCACATGTCCTCACGTGTCTGCTGATCAATACCAGCTACTCAGCGATCGCCTGCCACAGCTTATTAGGAGCTCCACATTCTACAAATTCCTGCTTTGTTTGATGGTGGTGCCCAGTTCAGAGAAAGTATTTTTGTGGACAGCTGCTAACATACAGGAACATCTAACAAACCGTGGTAGGCAGGCAGGGCCAGCAAGACCTTCTCTGCTGGCCTAAACATACTGAGAGAAGTCAAATTGTCTTTCAATTTGATCGTTTCAAATCACATTATATCCAGTTGGGTGTGTTGCTTCCATAGTTGTATATTACAGTAGAATTTTTATCCAATCATATGTCAGCTAGCTTGAGCAGCTAGCTGCCTCGGGCCAGCAGAATCGACATTGCAGGCTCTTGTGCGCCGTAAGTTGAACGGGCCGCGGTCAGTTGCGATAACCAATCACATCTCGAGTACGCGATGCCGAGGCCAGCTAGCTGAATTCCACGTGTACGCACCCTGTGATTGGATAAGCACCGAGAATCCGACAGACTGAACTCAACCCAGAGATCCGGTTGACACCACGACAAACCCGCGACGGCTGAAGATAATATAGAGACTCAGTTGCCAAATCATCTGCAGCAGCTGCGCCAATATATTTAACAATATCAATTGTTAGATAACCTAACAGTTCAATGGTTTGTTTCATTGTTGTTGTGTTGATGTCTTATGCGAGATGGCGACAATGCGCAATGTATTGGACAAAAGTGCTTACTTTTGGTAGACTTATGAAAACTATTTGTTGGAGCCTTGATTTCTATTTTGTTTAGTTGTCTGCAGCACTGAGATCTATGAAAACGTTTCCTTCCAATAAGTCAAACATTTCATAATTATGCAACATATATTTATGTGTTGGCCTGAATAATTTGTGAAAATATGCGGCTTTTGGATGAAATTTTGGCATTAACCAAAAATGCCTAAGCAGCCAAACTTCCACTTCAAGCAACGGCCACGGAAATAAATAAGAAGTGAATTATGTTGAACAGAATTTTTATGTTTTAAGCACAAAAGTAAGAAGCGTGTTTTGCCATTGTGAGAAGTAGACACTTCAGATCTTGGTACAGGGAGTAAAAGTAAAATGTCCCCAAAAAGTAAAGTACAGATACCTGAAAAATCTACTGAAGTACAGTAATGAAGTGTTTGTACTTTGTTACTTCCCACCTCTGCATTACACTGTTCATAGTCTCACATCATAAGCCCAAGACGACGCCTGACTAAAAGGTCATGGACAGGCCATGGAGGAATCTGCGTTGCTTGTTGTGATTCTGTCATGATCAGGGACGAACCTCAAGGGTGAGATCCGCACACCCAGATGAGGAGTGAGTGAGGGTACCTGTGTTGAGCTCAGCAGCTGGAGCTGATCAGCCTGGCCGGTCTATAAAGGGAGCCTGGTGGCTCGGTGCCATTGTTTGTGTGATGCCAGAGGGACAACACCATTAGTTGGCTCTCGTGTGTGTGTGTAGGTGTGTGTGTGTTCATGTTTTTTTTTTTCTTTTGGGGTCCTTTTGTGTTTGTTTTCTTTTAGACCCTCTTTCTGTTTTAAGTTTTTGTTTGGGATTTTATTTGTTTAATTATTTATTTTTTTTATACATGGGGCGAGGGGTTTCTCCAGCACAGCTTCTGATTTTAATAGCACGTTTCTTGAGATGAAGATCTCACAACTGTCTGTATTTAAAGGAACCTCTTTCATAATATAGCGTTGCTACCGCATGAACTTTCACATTTTAGGTAAAAAGTCAAAGGTCCCTCACTTTGTGAGCCTGGCATATCATTTCCTGGCTTATTCCAGCCGCCATCCTTCATAACCTCCTCATCTCTGTCACTGGTGAACTGGTCTGCACTTGACGCAGTGCCCATTTCATTACTCTCCCAGCGGTGCGCGGGCTTAAGGAAGCACCCCTGCGGAGCTGGAGAGCCCGCAGTAGCTAATTATAGTCTGGGGTGAACCTCCACCATGAGCAGTAGGTCCACGGCTAGCCTGTAGCTAGCAAGTAGTGATGGAACAAACTGTGTTAATTTATGATGGATGATGTCTGCATTGGACACCCAGCATGGGTCCTCCTTTTTCTACGTCAATCTAAGTCCAGTTCAGTCAAAACTCAGATTAACTTTAAAGAAGAGAGGAATTTAAATCAGTACATAGAATTAGCAGACTGAAAACAAAGATTTGCTGCTTTCTTTCAGACTCCGACTTCTCCAGGTCGTATTGGTTATTTGTTTATTCATTTATTTTTTCAATTGAATCATTTATTTTTCAAATGAAATGATCAAAGCATTTTCAAAACACAGATCTCAAAATAAGGAGAATCCATTTTATTAGACGTTCACGCGAACACAAGAACTACCTCAGTGTCATGGATGAGAACATTTGAACATGTGTCAGCACATGTGAGCCGAAATCTCAGATTGAGTCACATCCACTTCTCTGCAGGAAAATGGAATGACATGATTTCCACCGAGTGTCCGTTTCCAGCTAAAAATAACGTGTTGGAACCAGCGGGGATTTGAACCACCACTGCGGTAAATCAGAGTTCCATGTTGTGAAATGTCGCTGGCTGGCCACGGCCTGTGTTTCCAGATAGAAAATTAAATTGGATACAAGCAGGATTACTTCACCCAGACATTATTGAAAGTGGCTGCGGCACTTGTGGGATGATACTTGCTCAGAGTGCACCTGCGGTACTTATTAAAAAAAAACAACATGAAAATGCAAGAGACGTTTTTTGTCTACATGTAATTTAAATGATGAGCTTTTTTGAGTTATTTTTTTTACATGTGGTACATTATTCCTGTTTTCAGCATTGTTTTTATTTTTTCGTGGAGCTGCTGTGACAAACTGAACTGGAAAACAGCGTACTTAGCCCTCTGTTTTCAGTCTCCTGCACACACTTCCTGCTGAAGCTGAGGCTTTCTTGTACCTAGCCAATGTAAAGGCAAGGGTCCCAGGCAGCTGCACACACACACACACACACTGCTGTGAACGTGCTCGATAACTTGATGTGCCCTTTGTGACATCACAAAAGGAACTGTGCATTGGCACCATTTTTTTCGGAAGGTTAAAGAGAAAAATATGTCATGGATGAAATTTTCTCCGTTAGAGAAACAATGTTGATTACCGGTTAAGTGAATTTTGCATCATATGGGACCTTTTTTCTTTGTGTGATGGTTTTAAACTGAGGCCGGCAGAGCATTGAAACGCAACCCAACGACGAGATCATGTGGTAGCATTTACCCTCTGTGCTCAGGTCAGTGTTCTGCTCTCCACCAGACGGCTCCTTTTATGGGCTCCGAGCCCGTGTTGCATATTTTGTAAACTGTTTACTCGGTGTGTGTTTATCCTGCTGGAAGCGGGCGGCCGCACCTCCCTGCAGCTCCGCTCGGTGTGAGCGAACGCTCACGTGAGGGACCGTCAGGGGCTGCGCGGAAAAAACAAAAAAACGAAAAAAAAATCTCAGGCTCGACCTGGAGGTCTCGTCACCTCAACGACGGTTGAAGAGTGAAACCGGCATCCGAAGTGAAGTCCGTGACCTCCTGGAAAGACCGGCGCCGCGGCGAGAATTCAACCGGAGCTTTCAGACTAAACAGTGCTGCCGGAGGGTAAAAACTCCACAGCTGACGTCTGACCTGCTGACCTGCTCGGGCCTGATGATGTCACTGTCTGTCCAGGTGCAATAAAAGCAGTGCGAAACTCTGTGCTGGAATTTAAACTGAATCCCGATCCAATTTTCTGTCGCATTTGACGTTAGCCGGCTAGTTAGCCAGCTAGTTAGCTAGCGGGGAGGCGGAAGTTGCTGGAAAACCACGACGGAGCACGCTTTCTGAAGAAAAATCCAACCCAAAAAACCAACTCACTTTAAAGGGACCTGTTAGCATATTTCCCCGATCAGCAAAGCTTTTCCGCCACTCCGGGGTGGAGGTCAGGATTAAATTAACGCCTCATTCCTCGCTCCGTTGGAAGATGATTTCACCGTCGTCTTCTTTTTCCCCCCGTTGTGTTCCTCCGTGTTTTCTTGTTGCCACAGGACACTATCTGCGGCCATGACGTCAGACAATGGTCTCATCCTCCCAAATAACCCAAGTAACCCGGCCGGCCGTGTCCGCCCGTCCGCCCCCGGCGGGCCTCGCGCGTCATAAAGCCAGTTGACTTTTATTTTTTTTCCACTTCCACCCCGTCGTTTCATTCACACCCTCGGCTGTAAGCGCGCAATCCGAGGAGTGAGCAGAGTTGCGCACGTGCGTGGGAGGGACAGCTGAAGCGTGCATCTGCTTTTATTTATTTATTTATTTATTTATTTATTTCGTTAGTGATGGAATTATTTATTTCATTTTTATGAACTCATCCTCTCAGCCGGCGGCCAATCGGACGAGTGGGGGCGACGTATTTGGCGCCGACGGGGGGGCGGGGGGGGTTTCTCACGGCGTCAATCCCCCCCCCGACACCCCACCGCCGGCCCTACCGCCGGCCCGACCGTCGGCCCGACGGATCCTGAGCGTTTTTTTCCATTCTTTCACCCGGCAAAAGTCTTTCCACTCGCGCGCTTCTGGGAAGTCGTGGAACAGCCGAACCTGACAGCGGTGACAGTAAAACGCCTGTGACACCTGTGACATTTTCCAGCGGGCCCCCTGCTTGTCAGCCAAGCACATGTGGCCAGTTTTTTTTTTTTTTTTCCCCTCTCTGGCCCCTCCTCGAGCTCCCCCACTGGGCGTGTTGCAGGGCTGCCAGGTGTCGTCGGCGCCGAGCGACTGTGATGATTTACGACTCGCGGAATCGATTCTCCAGGCCGCTCTGATTTATTATCCGCGCTGGTATCGGGGATTAAAGGGGACAAGCCCATTAGAGAGCGATTGGGCTAAATTACATCGCGCTCTCGCCTCAGCAGCGCCATTCGTTTCTGATGATTCACTCCGACACTTCTGGTTTGGCGGCCGCGTGTTTACACTTTCCCATGTCGAGCGGGCGTAAATCACGCCGCGTCCCTCTGATTTCCCACATCTGTGGCTTTTTTTTTAATATTCATTTTTTTTAATTTTTTTTTTTTTGGGGTTATGTTTCTATTTCCAGCTTTTCGCCATTTATGAATGGTGTTGTCGCCGCTTCCCGGCGAGATGAGTTATGGTTCCAAAACATAATTAATAATTACTTCAAGCCACTTCTCCCAGTTATGCGTTTACCATCGCAGCTCTGCCGGGATTTTCACTTTGCGCTCGTATTTTTATGTCTTTTTTTGTGCGTTGTTAACACCGTGCGCGCCTCCCCATGCGCACGTGCGCGTGCAATTCATTGGGTGCTGGTCAAAGGAGGGCCAGATGACTTCACGCTGTAATACTCACATAGTTTATTTCATGTCAACTTTTATCTTTCAGCCACTTTGTCTCTGGTCGTAAATTTCAAGATCCTGACACTGAATCTCTTTTCCAGGTAGTTTTAACTCCTCAGCTGGCAGCGCTAGCGCAGCCGTGGTCACTGTTTGTGCACACGGTGCGTAGTGTCGTAAAAAAAATTTTTTGCTAAGATTTCACTCAATTTTGCCCAGTCTGTTCAAATAATAACGGCTTTACTTATTTTTGCAAAGGGGTTTTGTTTTTGCACTGAAGGCACGTCCATCTTTAATCTGCAAAATAAAGCAGCCGCGGTTTTCCTATGTAATGTATACGGAGGTAATTGCGAGCGTCCCAACATGATCAGATCTAAGTTACGAATCCCTGACTCCAGCAGAGCAGCCACACAAATTCATTCTCCCCGCAAAGAATTGGATAATCCCTCAAATTGCTAGCCCTCCCTGTGTGGCATTCAACCCTTTGTGATGTCACATCAGGTTTCCATTATCTCATTTTCAGAAAAGCAAATTCAGCAGATTCCGAGGAGCTCACCGACTGACTACAGACACATTAGAAAACAGTGTAATTTACTGGTGACTGAACATTTTCTACTACAATGCCCCCAAGCTTATTTTATTTTTTTTTAATTTTTCTAAGATTATGGGGACTGTCACCAGCGGTCAATGTAAAATTCAAAGGCAGAAAGGTCAAAGGTCAAATTTGCTCCCTATCATGACTGACCTTGATTATCGTAAGACCTTTGGATGCAGCCTTTATTTGCAACACGTGTTGCCCAGGTCACACTGATAGAGGAGGTATGTCGAAGGGGCTTTTCTGAAAGTATTTACTAGAAGATTTACAAGTCCTTGTAATGAGCACATTAAAGTTTATGCTCCAAAAAGTGCCGTGGAACATGTTCAACAGGGATGTGGTCATGTAGTGGTGGGGAGGCATTTTAACCCAAGCTGTTTTTGTGTTTTGTTTTTTGTTTTTTGTTATTTGAGGGGGGGAAAAAAACAAAAAAAAAACTGCTGTGGTTTTCTTCCCTGTAAACGCAGCACCTCCCAGTGGTTTGTGGGGAAAGAGTGGAGACAATGAGAGGAGTGAAAAATAATGGTCTGGCTGCCGCCGCGATATATATCAAGATTAAAAAGTGTTGGAAAAGAATGATCGGACGAGACTTTCTGTGGACAAAGAGGCTCTCGCTGAGCCAGGACAGCTGTCTGACGGGCACTCGTCTTTCTCATACGCACTTTTGGAAACTTCTCTATATTTCAAGTAATTTACCGCTCTGACATTTTAGCATGTTTGTGCCTTGGTTTGTCATTCAGCAGATGTAGCTCATAAATAACCAACTTCTTCATTCTGGCGCACGTCGAGTTCGTCCAACTCGCATAGTTGTGTTACAGAAAATGCACGACGACGTCATCATTTTTTGGCCGGGGCGTCCGGAGAGCGAGAAAGTGGCTTCGAACCGATTGGTCGGCCGGGCCATCTGCGGAGAGCTCGGCCTGCTCTCCCTCCGCCGCCGATACGTGCAGAGGGAGGCGGGGACGGGCTCTGGATCCCTTCCTGGTCTCAGGAATGCGAGCAGGTTCCTCTCCAGAAGTGCTGACGTCAGGAGTGGCCTTGGATTAAAAACAGGCAGTTTCTAATAAAGGCCGACCGGCAGAGAGGCCGGGCCGCACGGCAGCGCTGCCTCGAAAGGTGCTGTGAATTCCATTCCCAGCCGTTTAATAGGACTGCGATTCCAATCTGTGTGTTTTATGTTTGTTTTTGTTTTTGTTTTGTTTTTTACTGCGGCATCATGAGGCTCTATGCTAACGCTGCGTCGCACACTTGGATGTTTTCGTGACAGGACGGACATTTTCTAAAAACCCTGCAGCCGCCATCGTGATGCGTTCCCTGTGGACACGACTACTTACTCGTTTACTGTTGTGCGCTGATTGCACAGCGTAGCAAAGCAGTGCAGGCAAGGCCTCAGCGGCGTAGCAAGCGCGGAGGATCCGCTAAACATCGCTGTTCGTGTGGAATTGAAAAAAAATAAACACAATTTTAGCTGACAGTGTTGGGAGGTGGAGGGAGCCAACTGAAGGATGATGATGATGATGATGATGATGATGATGTCCCATGACCAGTGTAAATGGCAAAAAAAAAAAAAGGTTTTCCCTGATCTGATTAGCAGAATTTCGTATAGAACTCCTTCAAGCTTGTTCTTTTTTCCCTGTCTCCCCTCATCCCTTAATACATGATTCACCTCCCCTACTTAGATTTTCCATCTACTCGCCATTCCTGAGCATTCCTTCAGACCCCTGAGAGCAACTGGGCTGAGTTAACAGTTTTCATTGAGAACAAATTATCCACTGAAAGCAAGGGCAGGAGGATCTTCATTTTTGTTAGTTTTTATTATTATTTCCATTGAATAAAATGAAAATGCCAAAACCACCCCCTTTTTTTTTTTTTTTTTTTTTTTACACGGAGCTCTTTTTTTATTATAGCACATTCTAAACAGCACTGCAGCTTTTGTTGTTTTGATTCTTCACATTTCACAACTCCCACGATGCACTGCAATACCAAGCCGAGTATATGACTGACTCCAAAAGCCGAATGGATTTGATTTGTCAGCACCGTTAGCCATGCACAGAATGCAATGCAACATACACTTAAAGTCAGCGGTTAAGTCTTAAACTTACAGGTGAAAGATGACGTAAGTAGCGCTAAACTTGATACTCAGTTGAAAGTTGGGAACCTGACCCCCGGTGCCAAGACCCTGAACCCTGGAGATGGTTGGTGGGCGGTTGGATGGTTGGATGGACGGACTCGCTGGTGTTAGCAGAACATGTTTGTCTGGGAATTCTGATGTTTAACTGGCTGTGTTTGCTGAGCGGGCTTATATCTCGGTGTTTACAGGTTGTTTTTATTGCCTCCATGGAGCTATAAAGACCCCTCTTGCAGGGCTCAGACTTAAAAGGTTTTCGAAAAGGCTTTTCAACTAAAGCGATACGTTCTCTGAGCAGTCATTTGCTATGTGGTGAAAGCCCCTCTTGCTTGGCATTTACGATGGAAGACGGGAGCGCTTTCCCTGGCTCGGTGTGATAAATGAACTCGGCTGGATGACGAAATGCTTCTTCAGTCTTTTGGGGGAGTTTATCCCTCGCAGAATGAGTTCGGGAAAGGAGGCAAAACTTTGAACTTGATACTGAACTGTATGGCGTTCAATCAGGTCACCCCTCGCACCGACTCATATTGATGCAAGGGGTGACAGTCGCAACATGCAACTTGTATTTACAAGGCATGGGGGTTTGATCAAACAAGTGCCAGAAGCCACTTTGGGGAACTAAACAGTATTATCCAACAAGTACACTGCTGTTTAATATACAGATGCTTAGCAGTGTTGTGGTTAGCTAACGTTTCATTCGAAGGTCTGAATGTTTTGGCTGAAGGTACTGCACTGAATCACATCCCGAAAGGATTTCTTCATTATCAGCACAAGAAATCTTGTGATCAAATCATTTTATCGCACCAATTCAAGTGATTCAGCACACCAAAAAGAACTGCTTATCCCGTCACGACTGAATGGGCTCGCAGCCGCTTCCTCGTTAGCGTCTCGGCTTCTTCTGGGGTTTTTTTTTTTTTTAAGGGCACCCAGATGCAGCCGCCTCCTGCTCTTGTGACGCTTCAAAGAAAGGTGATTAGTGACGGATTCCGGCGAACTGGTTTGAGATGCTTTCTACTGGACTGTGGCAAGTTGGTGAAAGTTAGTAAAAAAAATAAAAAAAATATGTTGCTGCTAATGCTAGCGCTAATGCTGCTAAGTCAGTCGGGCGAAAAGCAGTTCTTTCACTCTGTTGGTCGCATTCTAGTCAACAACGCGCGATTGTATCACCTCAAGGCACTGACCAGCCAAGTAGCCCCGCCCGCTCGCAACACACGCACGCTGCTGTTTTTCCAAGCAAACAAGCGCTCTGCCGACCACAACCCAAGGCTGCATAAGTACCTGTTGAGCAGCACTCGCAGGTCCACGCAGGTGAGTAAACCAAACACTCATATGTGGGCCTGAGGGATAACGCCGCGCACACAGGAGCAATTCAGGCAAACCGCAGGGGCCGTGTTTTCTTTTAATCCTTCGCGTCAGCTCACGCAAAGGGAGAACGCATGACAGATCTGTGCTTCTTGCACGACTAATTAAAGTCGTCAGGCCCGCTTCTGTCTGGCGAAAAAAAAAGGGAGAGAGAAAAAAAAAGTCGTGAAATACAGCCACTGCCGACATATGTTTGCCGTCACGGGGGTCAGTTTTGAAAAGCTCCCAGATAAACGCGAAGCGTCAGAGTTATTATCCGAGCTCCGCGGCAGCAGAGATGAATAAGGAGAGGTCTGCCCGAGCGTGAAAAGACAAATGCCTAATGTAGTGAGACTGAAGCAACATTTGAACTTCAATCAAGGGGGGCAGGCAGCCAACGCCTGCCCCCACTGTGCAGACTCCTTACCTTACATAAGGCCCGGCGGAACACATCTGGAAATCAACTCTCTCGGCAGGCTTCACAGTGCCCATGGCGAAAGGACCACACGTTGCACATCAGTTCAGTTTGGACATATTCTTTTTCAATCTCTCTCGCTGCACTTCATATATCTTTGCTTTCCACATTTTGATTCTGCCACTGGCTGGCAGCTCCGCCGTGGCTCCAGAAAAAAGGAAGCAAGA
The DNA here is from genome assembly GCA_009823395.1 of Thamnaconus septentrionalis. Classification (NCBI taxonomy): domain Eukaryota; kingdom Metazoa; phylum Chordata; class Actinopteri; order Tetraodontiformes; family Monacanthidae; genus Thamnaconus; species Thamnaconus septentrionalis. The sequence goes on along the minus strand of CM020510.1, from coordinate 20,224,953 downwards.
AAGAAAGAAAAGCTCACAAACACAGAGCTGCTGACATCTGCCACGGTACAAGTAGCTCCGATAGAACCTTCAGCGTTCACGAGGAAATCGATGCCTAAACGTCTGCCACCTCCTGCAGCCAATGGAAAAAAACACGCAGGGCTCAAAATAAACAAAAAGCGCACCCTGTCCACACACAAAGGGTGATGGAAGATGGAGACTCTCTCTCTCTGTTTTGCAACGTGCCAGAAATGTCTTCAAAGTTCTTCTGTGTTTTTAGTCGAATTTGCCTCAATTAAATTTCCAACGTTCCGCCCTTGCCTTGGATTGTCATCGCAACCGCTTGGCGACCAGGCCGCCGGCTAGCGCACACGCAGCTTCCTCCAGTTCAGGCTTTGAAGAAGCTGGTTTTTCTACTTTTAGAATCGACGTTAATGTCCCTCCGCTGTGTTGTCCGTGTTCAGATGCACGTCGATCGGTAAATGGTCTGCACTCACGTGGTGATTTTCAGCACCTTCCCTGAGCCTGGAGCACTTCACAAAGCCTCTCGTTCACCCGCTCATGCAACACATCCACATAGCAATGGCTGCCATGCACGGCGCTGCCAGGCCCATTGGGAGCAACGCAGGGTTCAGTGCCTTGCCCAAGGACACTTCAACGTGTGGACAGATGGAGGCGGGATTTAAAAAGCCCTTCCGGCATTGGACGACCTGCTCTCCCGATTGAATGAAGTGTTGTACTTTTTCCGATAATTCGATTTTGAAAATTTGAAAAAGCCTGGACAAATCAGTCCAAGTCTAGCAACTCCAGTGATGAGTCATCAGTTGAGGAAAAGGGTTTTCAGCCATCCTTAAAATTTTTACGCAATCTCAAATGTTAACCTGGAACATTTGCATAAATTATTGCATTGTCTATCTACCTATCTATCTATCTATCTATGACAAATAAAATGATATTGCTTATATTGATGTTTTTTATGGATTTTTTTTAATGGATAATCGTCTAATTATCCATTTTCTCTCTCTCCACCGACAGATCTCAAGGCCATCAGACTGAGGTGAAATGTGTTGTGATCATGTGAAAGTCTCTGCACAGGTGCTTTTCGTCAGAAAATACAGCGCGCTGCATGGACCTTGTGATCGGCTCATTAGCAGGTCTCCTTCAAACTGCGCTCAACTCCTGTTCTGTTTCTCCTCTGTCCGGGTGGAAATAGTGCTGGTGAACACATCAGCCCCGGGCTTTTGTTTTCACGGTCTGAGACACTGGACGCTGGGTGGCCTGGTGCTTTTATGCACCTTCTATTCACGCTGCTGCTGGACCTCATGGTACCGCGTGTGTGTCTGTGCGCGCGCGCATGTCTGCGTTAAAAAGCCTTCGCCAAGGGTGTGCAAGTCCATTCAGTGGGCCTGGGGCTGTCAGAGCCGCTTTGCCACAAAGGCTGGATGAAAGAGCCACACATTCGCGCGTCAAGGCGAAAAGGCAATATTTATGGTGCGCGAGGCGCACAGCTTACTGCGCTCCTCCGTCACAACATACACAACCCCTGGCCCTCGGACGCATTCCTGCAGCTCGTATATTAATTCTGCATGTGTGTTTCCTGCTGAAGCGGCAGCCCGTGCTGACGTCTGGCCGCGCCACATGCCGACCTCTGGGCCTCGGCAGCGCCGTGGCCTGTCTGTGAACCGGGGGGGGGGAGCAGCTCGTGTCTGCGGGTGGGGGCCCAGCTGGCACTGTACAGAGTGATCCAGACTTGGCTGCATGGGGAGGCTTCGAGGGGCGAACGTAAACGTTTTCTCCCTCGCGCTTAATCTCCTAATTAGGCCAAACTGGGCGCAGATGAATCTGATCCGGAGTGGCCGTGGAGATTTTTCCCTAAAGGAGCAAAGTGTGGTCTAAGAGAAGGTTAGAGGCTCTTAGTTTTTGTATAAAGACCGCGGGAAAAGTAAATGTCCGATAATTGAACCTTTTTATTTGACATTTATTTTTCATCTCTGACTCTAGTTGAGCACTTCTGTGTGCAGAAAACAGCATATTTAGCCGTTTACACGCAGGGCTGTCAGACTCATTTTGGTTCACGGGCAACATCGAGGAACATCTATTCCCAAGTGGGCCGGACCGGTAGAATCATGGCATGGTAATAATAACGTAAAAATAACAACAACTTCCAGTTGTTTTCTTTGTTTTACTTTGTTCATGTTCTTTGAGCATTCAGCACTCTGCATCAGTGTTGCCAACTCCTCAGTAAGGAAAGCCGCTATTGGCTGTCCTGAAAGCCGCTAGAAGTCGCCAAAAGACGTCATCGTGTAATTTGCATAATTGACAATTTGCACTTGATTGCAATGTAGTAACACCAGGAAAAGTCGCTAGATTTGTCACTAGTTGCTTTTGACAAGAAAAAGTCACTATGGGGAGAATAGCGACTTTTTGGGGGGAGAAAGTCGCCAAGTTGGCAACACTGCTCTGCATCAGTTTTGTCTGTTTCGACAGAGACATTTTGGGGCAATGAGGGTAGCCAATAGGAGATGTTCTGGGGCAATGAGGGTAGCCAATAGGAGACGTTCTGGGGCAATGAGGGTAGCCAATAAGAGACGTTCTGGGGTAATGAGTGTAGCTAATATGAGACGTTCTGGGGCAATGAGAGCAGCCAATAGGAGACGTTCTGGGGCAATGAGGGTAGCCAATAGGAGACGTTCTCGGGGTAATGAGGGTAGCTAATAGGAGACGTTCTGGGGGTAATGAGGGTAGCCAATAGGAGACGTTCTGGGGTAATGAGTGTAGCCAATATGAGACGTTCTGGGGCAATGAGGGTAGCCAATAGGAGACGTTCTGGGGCAATGAGGGTAGCCAATAGGAGACGTTCTGGGGCAATGAGGGTAGCCAATAGGAGACGTTCTGGGGCAATGAGGGCAGCCAATAGGAGACGTTCTGGGGCAATGAGGGTAGCCAATAGGAGACGTTCTGGGGTAATGAGGGTAGCCAATAGGAGACGTTCTGGGGCAATGAGGGTAGCCAATAGGAGACGTTCTGGGGTAATGAGGGTAGCCAATAGGAGACGTTCTGAGGCAATGAGGGCAGCTAATAGGAGACGTTCTGGGGTAGCCAATAGGAGACGTTCTGGGGCAATGAGGGTAGCTAATAGGAGACGTTCTGGGGCAATGAGGGTAGCCAATAGGAGACGTTCTGGGGCAATGAGGGCAGCCAATAGGAGACGTGAGTGGCTGTACTTGTGCCGATTTGCTCAGCCCCAGTATTGAGTTTGTTTGACGAAGCAGAAACGATATTGCGACACCAAGTGGACACATTTAGAACAGCACTTTCTTTCATTGATAAATTGCAGTTTTTATATTTTTTCAAAATCATCTCGCGGGCCGGAAAAAAACTGTTTGCGGGCCTGATCCGGCCCGCGGGCCACATGTTTGACACCCCTGGTTTACAGCCTTCTATATAGTAATACTCAATTTTAGATAATGGATGGATGTGGATATTCTCCTTGGTGAACATTTAAATGTTTAATGGACACTCACTATATGATGTACCAGTGCCCTTTGTGACATCACAAACAACAGATTTCCATGACATTCCACATGTAGAAATTAGTAATTGACTCGTGTTCACAGACAGTCTAGAGGGATGTGTGACTGTTATAAAACACTGGTAATGTGAATTTTACATAATGCAGGACCTGTTAATAGTGGATAATTTCACATTGACTACTTTCATATTGTCATAAATTGCTGTTCGTAAAAAAAAATAAATGATGCTTCCTGATGCTTCCTGACTTAAACAGGGCGTTATGTGCCCTGTATAAACACTTCATAGCAAAAGTATATTACTTTTTATTTGTGGCCCTCTGGGCGCAGCACGCTTTATGCCTGACAGTTCACAGATGCTGAGGCAGATTTTTAGATCTACCTCATCAGCAGCTGGTAAAAAAGTGCCTCGCAGTTTACTGGCTTTGGATTAGGAACCAACAAATCACTGGGTGGAGGCCGACACAGCAGCTCGCAAACTCTGAATCAGAAAGCCTGCAGGAAGCTTTCAGACGGCTCCGCCTGAGACGAGGGACCAAAACCTGCATGTGGTGCGACACTTCTTAACGTGGAAGATTAACGACATATTTTCTGTCATTTGACGTGGAAGTTCTTTGCTACGCCTTGAAAACTGTGTCTTTAATTAAGTTCTCTATGACATGCCAGGTCCTCACCCTGTCATAGAGATTTAGTTTGAGTAAATCAAGTTTACGAGGTCATTTCTTTTCAAATGGCACTTCTGTCACCATTGACTTAATTTATCCGGGTATACTAAACCGACTGAACAATGAGGAGTAAAAAAAAAAAAGTTCACAAATGCCTTTTACCTAAATTCTAACAAACGTCTCCCATTGTAACGTTTCCCTTCCAGCCTTGTTATTCTTTCTAAACCACTGTCTGGCCATTGGTAAACTGTCGCACCTAAAGCCTCCCGGGTTTCTAAATGAAGCCCTGAATCAAATCACACTCATGGTAATGTTTTTTGGTGCACATTGATGACTGGATGATCTCTAAGATCCCAACTTTGCTTGAATTCAACCTTCAATCTTTTTTCTGGCACCCCAACACAAGTCCTTAAAGAGGACTGTATACCAGACTACAGCAGCGTACTTGCGCTGTTCTGTGAGGGCGGGGTATGGAGGACCGGCCCAAACCTGATAATAAAATACGTAATTTACAACTTCAACCTGGTAGCCAAGTGCCAAAAAAACAAAACAAATGTGCAGACGTCAGACTGTATGAGATAAACCCTGACGCTGCTGTGACAAACTCTTACTGACGTGGTTTACTGTTGTTCTACGTGGCTGATTCAGCTGCGCTCGTCACGTTTCACCGCACTGGAGCACCGGAGGTGGTTGCCTGCATAAAGTGATTAAGCAGTATATGTGAACGTGCATTGGATAGTGGAATATTCTCACTCATATTTGTGGGTGGATGGATGGATGGCTGGAGAAGGTCCAGATAAATGAACAGGTCCAATGAAGCTCTCAGTGTTTTTTCATAATCATGAATCACATTGTAATTCTGTCTCACTGCTGCCCTCATACATTATCATCGTGCAACTCATGATTTTTATTATTATTTGCATTATTATTAAGCCATTTAATATCCATATAAAATAAAATCAAGCGTCTCTGTCACATTGGACATGGTGCTAGATGACCTTCATAGCCTTTGGAGGTGTCACATCTGGGTGGCCGCCGAAGTTTCCACCTGAATGGTTTTAAGTAATTCAACTCACTCCTTGCGACATGAGTGGGATCATTCCGTTGGATCTGTTGGATCCGTTTTTCCGAAACTCTCCAAAAAATGTAGCTTGGCGAGTGGAGGTCAGCGGGGAAAATAAAGGTACCGGAGCAAACGTGATATTATTTTATTAGAAGTTATCATTATATTATTAAACAAGCCAAACATGAATGCTCAGCAATGTCATATGTCCAGCGGTCACCAGCCTCTTGTATCCATTTCAAAACTCAAGTGTTGCCCCAACGAAAACAGCTGGGAGCTTTCAGCCGCCCACTTTGATTCCACACATTAAAAGCACTGTGAACTCAAACAGGGATGGTTCCTCAGCTCTGCAGGGCTCTGCTGCGGTCTTGTGGAACGGCTACTTTTCTATACAGTGACTTCTTGGAGGTAAAGGAAAAACAAAGGATACGTCAGGACCTGAATTCAGATCCTGGTTCCTGCAGCCAAAATGCCTAGAGTGAAGCTCCGTGGTTCCAGGGTTGATTTCCTGCATCTACGGAACAAAAAACTCCTTATTTGGACACTTCCTGAGTCCAGCCAGTATCCAGGCTCCTTTACTAAAAAATAAATAAAATAAATGTCGTCACTTTGTCTGGGTGTTGGTGTGTGGGCTTGAACCGACTGCTCCCCTCGGCCCCTCAGCGCCACATTGCTACCGTCAACTGACAGATGCGTCGGCTACGAGCGGAGCCATTCGCTGTAAATCTTGCACACTTAAGGCAGAGCAGCCAGAGGACATCTGAGGAACAGCATCCTCTGTTCCCATCCAGATCGGTAAATAAAGTCGTGACTTGTGCGACATTCAGCTCAGGCCATCGCTCTGCGCTGCCGTCGTAAAACTTTTGGCCAGTTTAAAATTCCTGCAGAAGATTAGATATCAGGATGATGTAATATTGTGTAAGGGTGAGTATTTTGTGCATTTTGCTGCATTGTGTTGCCAATGGCCGACGTAAGACATGCTTGGCATTGTTTACTTGCAGTAAAACAAATCGAAAGAGAGACAGAGCTTCAAACAGACTGATTTTGAAGGTTTTTAATAGAAAAAGCTGCAGTGCTGTCATGCACGCCTTCATAGCCAAGATGATTGAGCATGGAAATAATTAGAAGCACAACGTTATTTCTCCATAAACCGGTTCATGTGAGTCGTTCTGTGCCAAAGTCATGTCAATTTTTATTTATTTTTTTTGCAGATGGGGTGGGCTTGAATAAACGTTTATATTACCCCACTCAGCAAAATGCATTTTCCAGACTCACCAAGGAATGCAAAGTATTGCTCTTGAGTGTGACGAAGCAACTGCAATTTCCAAGAGGCAGCAAGTGTCCAAGGCTTTAGAGACATACCCGGACCTTACAAGGTGGAATTCGCTGTTTTTTTTTGTTTTTTTTTGAAGAGCCATCTCTTTAAGCGCACGATAGTCCCAGCAACCCTTTCCAAGCTAGCGCTCTCTTCTATCCGAGACCTCCGTCCTCTCGGATGGAAAATTCCACTCAGCAGTTCAACACTGTGTCCCGTGACAAAAGCATGTTATTCCTGATGGTGACAGATAAAATTACAGTTTTATAACACCAAGTGACGCACACTGCCAACCGTGCTGGCCCCCCCTGGGGTCATTCTGAGGCAGACTGTTCATAACTTGCCACAGACAGGCAGCTTCCCTTTGAGCAAATCCAAACTGTTACCGTGTGATGGTAAATGTCTTTTTTTTTTTTTTTTGTGGAAGGCGAGAAAGAAAATTGCATAGAAGTGAGACTTTTGTCGATGGAGGCTCCCACTGTTGTTCCTCATCTTCAAGTGAGTCTTACGTAACAGGTGTCAGCAGAGAAGGGAGGATACAGTCCCTCTCTGCTGGGAGACTGAAGAATGTAGACAGTCTAGGAATCTAACAATAAGGATTTGTGACGAGAAATTATACGATCCAGAAAATTTTAGTCACACAGATTTTGGCTGCACGGTCGTTGGTGTTTTTTCTAGTACATCAGCATGGCCCTATTTTATTTACCTCGCTAGAAGCTATGGTTCCAAAGTCATTTTTAGAATTCACTTGTTTGTAACAAAATAAGATAACCCTTTATTCATCCACCAACAGGGGAAATTTATGTTTACAGCAACAAAATGATATAGCGAGGGTAAGTGCAAGTGCAGCAATTTTGCAGGCAAAAGAGTAAATAAAAATGTGTACAAGTTACAGCTACACAATGGCAACAAATCACACATTATCTTTCACATTCTCTGATTCTCAGTGGAAGCCAAACACCCAAAAATGTTGCAAGAGTTTGCCCTACTTCCAGGAAAGGAAATAAACAATATAAAAACCAAAGAACGCATCAGTCTGGTATCACAAGTATTAGCACTTGAGTATCACTAATGTGCTCATGATGGTGGACATCACTACCGGGAAGGACGTGAGCGCATTTGTCCCACCCACATTTCTACTGCAGAGGAGAAAAAACAATTTGATTTTGAAATATTCAACTCGCATTTTTTTTTGTTACAATCATAATAAACTAAATTAATAAAGTCATTACCACAGGCCTGTGTTACTATCTAACCGTGAACAACCATCTCTTTCAAAAAAAAAAAAAAAAAAAAAAAAAACTTTTGGGAAAAAGCAGGAAGGTGCACAGCTTTTTGTGAATATTTTGTGCCTGCGTGTGTGTGTGTGTGTGTGTGTGTGTGTGTGTGTGTGTGTGTTTAACTTTCGTCAAAGTTGAACACCTTCCTGCGCAACTGGTCACAACACCGGTCTAGTAGATGATTCGAAGACACCACCGAGGCTAATATTAGCAACAGGAGTGATGTGAGCTTATCAGGACGATAAAGCTAGCTAGCCGCTGTGCCGCGTGTGTCAAGAGGCACAACCACTGGACAGCACTTTTTTTTTTTTTTTTTTCAAACGAGCCTGGAGCCGAGCACAGTGCGTTCTCTGTTGATAGAGGAGACAACAACGACGACGACGATAGAGGTGTGAGAACAGACCCGGCGCCAGGCTGTGTGATAAACCAATGACTCAGCAGTGCAAGCGCGGCGAACCGACGCTGTTCGAACAAGCCCAGGTGACGGAGAGGGATGAGAGCAGCTGTTCGACGGCTCCTCCCTCCTCCGGCCGCATGACACCCGCTTTGTGTTTACTTATGAGCTAATGTGTGTTTACTTTGCGTGTCCATGAACACGGAACACATCCATCGAATGGCGCGTTACTGTTGTTATCACCGGTTCACGTTCACCTGACTGCCCAACCCTGTGCTGTTTTTACTTGTCTCTTACTGCCCTCTGGTGGACGGACTGCAGAGGCCCCCGAGCTGTTATGACTCTACGGATCCACTAGGGGTCATTGCAGAGACTCACACTGTACTCCTCCCTGGTGCAGCTTTGTGTTCCAGCATGGTGACGCGCAGATTGGAAGAAGAACCTACAGCAAAGCGTGCCAACATCTTATAGTGGCTGTGGTTTCCTCCTGCTTCCCCTTATTAAATGTTTCGACTGTTTTCACGCTTCACGCTTCATGGAATGATGTTTCTGTGCTTGTTCAAAATCAGATTTTGACCCATGGGGCCTCTCAGCAAGGATTGGCGTCACAGGCCTTTATTCCACAAACACAGAAATGGAACTCCACGGTGACAAAGACGTTCCACGTGCAGCTGCCCAGTTTGGAAATGGAAATGATTTGCTAATTTATGTGTTGAGGGATTTCTATTTACAGTATATGTGCTTTGTTTGGTTTAACCATGGAGGGGGGAAAAGTGTGCTTTTTAAAAGGTTTGATTTTGTACAGCTAAAGAATTGCCGGCTACTTAGGATTATATATTTGTATTTACTTATATTATTTTACAGTTTCTTGATACCATCTGTGACATTTTCAACATGTATTGCTATTACTTAGCAAAGATCAAATCAAGTCCACATCTCCAGACGCCGGTGGCAAATCCTCATTGTTAAGACTGTGAGCTTCTAGAAGAGTATTGACTGGCATTGTCATTATTTTCTGTATTTTGTACCGTTCATTTATTCCCGCGGCCATGCCTTCCTTTGTGGTCAATCCTGCATGTCTCTGCATTGTTTAAATTATATAATGACATTTTAAAAGACTTGAATTGCTGGTTTTTTTTTTCATGCACATCATTTGCTTATTTTTTATTCATTTATTTATTTATTTATTTATTTTAGAGGCTTATTCACTCAATAATGACCAAAGGGATTTTCCCTGTTGAAAGCAGTGGGGGAGAAACTGGTCAAAGATTAAATGAAAGATTCACTACTGTGGAACGCATCTCTTCCTCTTCTGCCACCTGTGTCCGTTTTACAAGGGGCTCGTGCATCCCCCCTAATCTCTTTAGCGATAACTGATAAAGCTCTCCGCAGTGCACGTAACATCAGGCAGCGAACCTGCACTGCAAGCCGTAGTGCTGCTGTTGACAAGGAAGTCAGCTCTAGTATAGTAAACAGCAGGTGTGACTCAGAGGTGCCGTGTTGGGATGGAAACACCACGCTTGAAGGAAAGAGCCACACCCCTGCTGTTTATTCCACTGTAAAAAAAAAAAAAATCCCCCTCAATTACGTGTTGCAAAATGTAGATGGTCGTCTTTTCTTTTTAAGTCATGTCATTCTGAAATCAGCTCTTATTCTAGCCTAAGTGGTTCAGTCTATTTAGCACATATAAGTACTGTTTATAGCCTCCGAATATATATTTTAGATCTAGAATCAAATCTCTCGGATCTTGCACCTAATTTTCTTATTGTTTTTTGTGTGCACTGGTTTTATTTTCTTCTTTTTCTCTCATCAGATTGTAATAGTATTTATGACCTGTATTTCTTGAGGTGACAACATCTAGGTAGTTACATTGATCATAAATATGAGTAATGTGTGGATAATGTCGGACACATTTTGTATACATACACACATATGTGTGTATGTACATATTGTATATATATATACATAAACAATTGTTATTTCAGTGTCTGAATTTAGATGAACAGCACTGAGAGTGAGTGATGTTTCTTTGTGAGGGCAGCAGTAGTTGGGCAATTCCTGTGGACACTACACAGTTCATTAATTGTTTTTCAAAATGATCCAATTTTGATGATGTGTTGATTATAGGCCTTTGTTACATGAATATCATCCACCTATGTTACCCACAACTTCATCAGACACTATGAGCTTCCCAAGCTACAACATGTGTTTGTATATGAACTTTATATCAAATCTGCTGCATGTGTTCTGGTGGTTTTTGTTGGCACCGATGTTCTAGTGACTGCCAAACTGAAAGGACGATTCATGAAGATTGAAAATAAAAAAAATGTAAGTTTAACATTTCTTTTAAAAAATCAGTTAAGAACATTGTGTCATTTTTTGCTTCTCTTTGTTTCGATATGTGATGCACGTGGTGTGTGTTAACAGTGTGTTAACAGTGTGTTCTTTCCACTTTTTTGCACATAAAGCTCATGCTGCTTACCTTGTGTGTGCGTGCACTCGTTTGTGTTTAGGTGTTGCATAAGGTGGGAGTCTCTTTAGCAAATTGTCGGCTCTTTTGTTGGCATCAGTCTTAGCCAAACTCTAATTCTAAACCAAACAGTGTGCAAATTTTAAGTGATTACAAAGCTTGCTTTACTGTCTTATTTTATTAGTATATATTCAGATTATGAGATTAAAAATTTCAAAGCTGATGGTGACACAATCGGAAGGGAAACACTGCCATTCTGAGCCAGGGAAGATTAAAAACCTGGGATCTGAGCGCCAGACACATTGCCGGCAGAGCTCTGGCTACTTCCCACTCTTTAAACACTAGAGTTGGATGACTCATTTGTTTTCTAGTCTTTCATACAAATTTCAACACATCAATTTGAGTGCAAAAGTGAACAATGGTCTCCCTTTATGCAAAAATTCCTCTTTCTTTAAAAATAATTGTTTAAAAAAAGTTTCTGGCATGAGGTCATTAACAACGCCAATACTTGAAGATTCTACCCCGAGCTGTGCCATCCACACCCACCTGCCAGAGGTTTTTATTTATCCCCGAGGTGCCAGGGCTCAAAGTGGAACCGAAAACAGACTCCATCCCACAATGCCACACTGAAAAAAACCCTGCAGCTACAAATCAAAACGTGGAAACAACATTAGCTTTTTTTTAAAAAATCTGCTGGCCACTGAGAGGGGAGGAGTGGCGGACTGCATCCCGATGCCTTCAACCCCCTAATCTTGACTGCAGATGCAAATAGTCTCGAAAACGTCCCTACCAAACATTTGCATTTAAACAAATGGAAAAGGGTCATTTTTTTTGTTTGTTTTTTTTTTAAAAAAAGGTGCCTCCTCATGACAGCAGTGTGAGGTGGCATGTTCCGCGTGTCCCTGCCCTCCCGGCAGGGTAGTTAAAGGCCGGGGCTGTGGCACTCTGACACTCAGTATGGTGGGAGACGCTGGGATCCAGCCGCTGTAGGTGAACACAGAGGGGAGACCACACAGGCCTTCAATTGTATGCGTGTGTGTGTGTGTTTGTTTGCGTGTGTATGTGTGCGTGTGTGTGTGTGTGCAGGCACGTCTGACTGCTCAGCGGGACCATGGAGACAGGTAGGACTCATTCATGCGCAGGCCAGCAGCTGCTTCTGCTGTCAGTGCCGCTTGCAGCATCTAATGACAGATGGAGTTGGGATGGCTTGAAAATACAACCTCCCTGTTGAGTTTGATGTGATCTTAAAGATAAAAGAAAATAGATTGAAAATGAAAATTTCCTTCTTTTCTGATTGATTGAATGTGAATTTTTTCGTCTTGAATCACAATTACTGATGAAGCCTTTCCTAAATTTTCTAAATTTATATTTAAACTTAATTTTTTTTTCTTAAAACAAGAATTTGAATTTATTTGTATTTAAATATATTTAATGATTGAAACTGTTTTCCAGTGGACTTATTGCTCTTTGTCTCAATTTTTGCAGACAATATTTCAGACACTCACGTGAATTATATTAAAAATGTGAGCTGTAGATCTGTGCTAATAGTCAATTGGTCAGCAAAGGGTAACAAAAAAACAATGGAACCTATTTTTTCTTACAATTTCTATGTCTATGTGTTATTCTGAATTTGATCTAATGCTTCTGCACTTTTGATAAACTGCATGTTGGGCCTTTTGCGGCTCATGCGTAGGACGTAACCCCCCAAAGTGGAATTACCTGCGAGGTGTAAATTGCCTCTTTCTGGAACCCACCCCCATTTGCATTGACCAGACCAAGGTCAATTTCCATGGCATTTACACGCCGATCCCTGACGGCCATTCGCTTCCATGAGTAAAACTGTGAAACATTCAAATGAACGGGACATTTGTGGGAACTGGATGAAAATTTGGATGAAGTCAAACTGTTTCTTGATTTGCTTTCCGCCAAAACGACGGGACCCATAAACACTCTCGCCTCCGCTCCGTCCCTAGATTTTTCCAAGCGGGTGTACCAGGGCGTCCGGGTCAAGCACACGGTCAAAGACCTGCTGGCGGAGAAGCGATCCCAGCAGACCAACGGACCCAGATACAGCGTAAGCACGCTCCTTTTGTCCTCCTCCGCCTCTGCCCCGCTTCATTTATCTCGCCAAAGCAAACAGGGTGGCCGCAGAGTTGACATTCTGTTAGTGCCTCAATTAAGAGGTCGCCTTTTTTAGAAGCAAAAGGAGAAGAAGAAGAAAAATCACATCTCCTCTCCTTGTTTACGTTTTGGCTCGGCGTTGTGGGCCGACGATCCGCGGTGCCTATTGTTCACACCGCGCCCGCAAATCTATTCTGTAAATAGCCGAGTCCCGTCCTGACCCCCCTTTACAAAAGAGCGCAACGCTCTCAACGGCGGCCCTCCAGGGACCCTCCCGCTCAGGTGCAGGTATAGGCGATGTAAGCGGGGGTGGGGTGGGGTGGGAAGGCCGAGGTGGACGGGTTCCACGGGGGGGAAGACAGAGAGAGGGGGGAAAAAAGGGGGGGGCGAGCGAAGGATGCCGCCTATGCAAAGCTCCGTCCGCGAGCACCTGCCGGGGCCACATTGTCTCCTGCCGCAGACAAGCCCTCTATTGTTGCCCCGGAGAGAGAGAAAAAAAACGCACGGCAGCGCAACTCACGCAGCCGGAGTGCGAGAGCGAGCGAGCGAGCCTTTTCATGCTCCCACAGGCAGGCCGTCAAAAGGTTCTTCTTCTTTTTTCTTCGCCAGACTGTTTGTTTTCTCTTTTAGCATCGGCATGTCCACCGCTCAGACACGCGGGACGCCGGCAACTTATGTAAGGCGGGGTGTTGTGGCGGAGGGTGGTTGGGGGTGGGGGTTGGAGGACAAAAAGGGGGGGTAAGGAGAATCATCGGTCTTTTGGCGCAGCACTTTTCACGTTGGCACTTTCATTCAGCGGGCCGCACTTGTTCCCGGCTGCTCTGGTGACAGATTGGAGGGTTTATTTTTATTTTATTTATTCAAACACGCACCGTGTCGAGGGGGCTGGGGCTCGACCCTGAAAGATGAGTAACAAAAAAAAAAACAGTCCCGGCGGGGGCAGCAGATGATAAAATGGAAAGCTCTTAAATGAGCCGCATGATTGACTGGTTGGACGCTGATGGTTGTGGTTGTTGGCATCTGCCAAAGGCCTTGTCACAGGTCACAGAGTGCACTGGGACTTCAGAACTTCGTGTCCTTCTCGTGCTCTCATGCGATGTGATTGCTGGCGAGATGGTTGAGAGGATAGTTTCATCAATGTGCCGCGACATTTCCAGCAGCAAGGAAACAGAGTTTCATGTTACACCTAACATCGTGACGTCATTTGATTACAAAATAAAGCCAATTGTAATCAGTTACATTACTGGAAAAAAAAATTGTGCAATTAAATTACAGTTACTTGTGGAATTGATCATGAATATCTGAACAATTTTGCAAAAAAAAGGCTGCACTTTATGCTCAACAATTTTATTTTTGTTGCTTTGCATGGTTTCGTCGTGCTCTGGCTTGGCATGAGCACCGTCCTTTTGTTTTCTTTCCTCAGACGAAAATGAGATAATAAACTGATGCCTCTGATTGGTTCTCCTGTCCAGTTGGGAATTGCAGTGTAATTGTCTCTCTGTCTTGAGTACTGCTGGGAGCTTAACACTGTCAGGTCTTAACAGTTGTGAACATGAATACAAAATTTGGAAAAGTAATCAAATGCAATTTGTTACATTACTTTGATCAAGTCATTGGAATAGTTACACCGCCATTACATTTTCAATAGGGTAACTTGTAATTGTAACTAATTACATTAGAAGAAACGTTCCCAACACTGACTGTCACAGGTTTTAGGAGGGTCAGGTTTGTCCCTGCGATGCATCACACCAACAGAGGAGATGGTTAGCGGGCTTCAAGCAGTGGAAATTTCCCATAATGCACCACCTATTTCTTAATTGCGTAATAGAAGTTCAGCTTGCATTCGTAAGAGAAGTGATAAACTGTCTGCAGCTGCAAAAGCTTTTCTCGACCTCTCTGCCTCCCTTCTAAACAATCCTGCTGGCAGACTAAACTGCTAAATAATCCACCTAAATAACTTTTGGTTCTCACAGTCGCCCAAGTATAAATTCCCAAATGGGCATCGAGTTAAAGAAAACCAAAGCCCTTTAACTAAACATGAGGTTTTAAAAATGTTTTAGAATGCTCTGCTTTTCCCTTTCTTTCCACCACACACTTGAAATGGACTGAAAAATCACGATGTTACGAGATGCAGACAGGCAGCAGCCGGCCGTGCAAGGCAGGAAACCTCGCTGGCCAGGAGGAGATGTGCAGCTGTGCTGCCAGATCTCTTTGCCTCTTTCCCTTTTAAAAAACAGATCCCTTATTTACTGCTAATGTCATTTTCATGATCTGGCTACAGAGTAAAATTCTGTTCTTGCTTGGTTCTGCTGGAGTTCACGTGCTGGTTACTAATGCTGGATGCTCTTCAGATTTGTTGTTATTATGTTTTACATTTTGTTGGAAAGACTCTTTCCACTGTCTGCTCTCGATATGCTGCAGTTGTTTTCACCAAAGTCAACTTCTTCTTTCTAAGACAGTGATTTATGGTATGGAGCTTAGCAGATGGATCTTAATTTGGTTTTGGACCATTGAATTTCCCAGCTTAATTAATTATTTAGGGATTGAAAATTATTCTCCTAAAAATCACTAAAGTATAGTGGAACTGAAAAGTTAAAACTGTAATATTTCATAAAGAAAAATTCTTGAGTTTGATTGAATATTGTTACTGCTCTATTTAGTAACACCTGATGAGCTTCCAACAATGGACCCGGTCCGATCCATGCTGTCCTGATGACTCAAATAGTTGTTGTTGTTGTTGTTGTTGTTGTTGTTGTTGTTGTCATTCTTCCTTTTAATTTTATAAGAATTACTGAACATTTCGTGAACATATTTTGGGGCGTGTCCTGACAAAACTAAGTTGAGGTGGCAGTAGTGTATTGAACACTTTATTATTTTATTAAGTCATCTGCATTATGACCATAGCCCAGCCCTTTCAAAATTTCTGGCCTGATAAAGTCACTTCAGAGAGGCTGAGTTTGAACCGAGTTTTTACAGACTGTCAAAACTAGAATGAATTTGAATGAATTTTGACCTGAAGCGTGCGGAGGCAGCTTGTGTGAGGAGGAGAAAAGAGTTTCCATCGGGGGTCAGTGAGTGCACAGAGAAGACAACGGCAACATGGGCCAGTTCAGACTGCTGTTATTACAATGGCCAAATAAAGTTTGCATCACTTTTAGTTGTGAGGCCCTTTTTGACTGATGGAAATGAAATAAAAATCTAATTTGTACATATATTATTGAAAATAAATCAGGATTATAAGCCAAAATTTTGAGTTTTGGACATGCAATGCTGGAAACCAGGAAATGTGCAAATGAAATTGCAGCTACAGTATGTGTGTCAAACCTGCAGCATGTGACTGGGACAATTGTCTTACGCACCCAAACTACCTGACTGAAACTTTCCATGAGTAAACACGTCCGCAGGAAGTGGCTGTTGGTGACGCATTTGCATAAGATATGATAAAGTGCATCCTTTGCGAAAATCCGAAGTCCCTTAATGTCCTTTATCAAAGCTGTAGAACAGGGGTCACCAACGTTTTTGGCACTGAGAGCTGCTTCATGGGTCCTGAGCCGTGTGAAGGGCTGCCAGTTTGCTAGATTCTCCTGAAATAACAAACTCTCTGAGTTATATAGTATTATTAATGATACTTATCTATGTGAAGACACTTATCAAGCTCATGAGTTCTCAATAATTATCAAAAATGACTTAACACGGTTGGATAAAATTGAATTTTAGACGCAGCTCAACGAGCTGTGCAATTTTTCGAACGGGTCTGCTAACTGCCACGCAGATAGAGCAGGAAGGAAAAGCCTACTGCGAGTTGTAAATGTTCAGCGTATTTCCATGTGCGGTGCTATTCTGAATTTAGCCGAATGAATGATCAGATTGATGGTAAGACATCATGTTAACAGCACTCTTCTCAGTAACCAGAATAAGAGGATACATGATATATGTGAGTGATGGATGCTTGACAAAGATGAATGACAAAGGACGGCGCTGAAGGCTTTTCTCGGTGGCCAACATGGGTTCTGTTTATTTTGGCAAGGCTCTGGTGAAACCCTGGAGTTCACAGTTGCCAGCCTAGTAATGCAAGGGATTCACTGGCTCTCGAGCAAGGACAATAGGAAGCCTCTTGTCTATTTCATGGCTCCGTTGCTGGGTTACAATTTGTTTTTGTTGTTGTGGAAAAAAGTCATCTGTCATGTTGAGATGAGTAATGTTATCTTATCCTCTTTGTCATGTTTCTTCTTTTTTTTTTTAACGTATTTTGATTTGGCTATGCAATATATCTTATAGTCGGGTTATTGATTGTTTATAAGGTGTCACTATGAGGACATTGAAATATATTTCTGACATGTAAATAAATGGCACTAATGTGGAAGTTCCTACTTTTGCTAATATTTGTCACGTTGCCTGCTTTACTTTATTATAGTCCTGTTTACATTTAAATTGAATAATAAAAAAAAATCATCAGTGTGCTAACCATATTTCATCCACACCGGGTTGCACATCTGAGCGTCGGTCCTTTTTTCGCTAAGCTTGCGTCTCTGTTTACTAATGGTGCATGAAGGCAGCGCAGGGAATCAGGTCACGCAGCAACTCCAGGCCGAGCCACGTCCTTGTGTCAGCTAATCCATCCCTTTCTCTCCAGGAGACAAAGACCACAGCGAGTAGTTCGGGGAAAAAAAAAAACTGCTGACCACAGACTTAACTCCTCATGTCGGGGCACGGTGGGGGAATAAAGATCTTACATCACTGCCACTCTGTCAGCTGCTCTGTTCAGAGCTGCTGTGCTGCCCAAACATGCTGCTATTACATAAATGATAGCGAGGTGGGTTCACTGAAATCCAGGCTAGTTTGAAGTGACTCGAAGGTGACTGTTTTATGTATTAAAGTGAAAAGGTCACCGCTCTAAGCAATACTTAATATGGTTAGGTACCCACCTTGGGGACCTAATAAAGCGGCCGGTTAATACTCCAATGTTAGACATGTTGTGTGTCTGTTCTTCGTTACATTGGTTGTAACCAGTGGTTGTTTCAGGCACCGTTGCCTTTCTATCGTCTGGAACCAGTCTGCCCATTCTGACCTCTGACCCCTCACGTCAACAAGTCTTTTCACTGGATGGTCTCATAAGCAACCGACAAAGCCACTTAAGTGCTCTCTATTCTCCACTCTGAATCGGGTTTTGAACTTCATCTTCGCCACGTCTGCACGGAGTCACTGCCACGTGATTGGCTGATTAGCTATTTGTGTTAACAATTTACTTAACAAAGCGAGTGTTTTATTCTTATAGATAGGTCCAATGAAATTGAGCTTCATTGGTGTGTTAATGACAAGACACATTAACATTGGTATGTTACACATTAACATTGGTATGTTAATGTGTCTTGTCAACACACCAATGAAGCTCAATTTCATCACTGGTATCAAGCATGGAAGGACAGATGTTGAAAAAAAAACCAACAATCTTGATGCAATAAAAACTTCATTTCAGAAAATTAAGATATTACGGCCAGAGCAATTTTGTATAGGCAATATAGCACAGAGGCACACTCACATACAGAGCTGCGGGCGCACGCTGACAGTGAGAGCTTTAGGCGAGCTTATTTCCATACGCAGCCTTCAGAGACGCACTGAGCCATACCTGGGGCCCATGAGGAAGTCTTGGCACTGGCAAATCACATTCAAATTCTGCCCTCAAAATTTGCTTGCCTCCCTACCAACATGGGCTTAATATCAACTCTTTCATGTTAGCAATATGCAAAAGAAGAGAGGCCGCCCCGCGTGTTCCTGGTCTCTGCCAGTCTGTAGGAATCACTAACTGCTCTCAGCAGAGGAACAGACCGGTCATTCATTTATGCTGCTGCTGCTGCTGCTGCTGCCACTGCTCAGCAGTAGATTAAAAAAAAAAAAAAAACACCATTGCAAAAACATCTAACAGCAGTCTTCATAAACTGGAGATACTGTCATACTCCATGACAGCACGGCGTCCTCACAAATGTATTGTTTTAGATTGCACAGCAACACTTCTGAAACATTTCTGTGTGTTTTTACAATAAATCTAGTCTGGTCTAGACGGATGGATGGATTCATAGATGGACTGCAGAATATGTCTCATAGACCTTGACGATTGATTGGCATTTGCAAGTGTTGTGGACGGGCTTCTCCTGTCTAATGCTGAGATGAAAGGAAATAAATGGTCATGTTCGCAGATGGCCTCAGAGGAGTGCCAGAATAAACATTACAACTCAAGAGCAAGCTGCAAGTGTTTTTTGTTGACACAGCCAAAAATGTGGTGTGATTTCATTTCATCAGAGTACACCCAGTTTGTAAGATTTAGTGAGCTCTGGTGGCGAGGAAGTGTATTGCAAACCGATAAATAACAAATCTCGGTAATATTTATGATGTATGGCTCTTTGCCTGCAGCCACGTTGTCACTTTAGCTCCAAGCATCAGAAATTCAAATGCAATGGAACGGGTGGTCTGGATGAGACGCCCCGCAGGCAGCAGGCTACCTCAGTGTCTCTGTGCAGACATGCTTTTTTTTGTTGTTTTTTTAATCAGAAAATTCCATCAGGGGAAAGGCTCCACCCATGTTATTCCCTCTCTTATGATGTCTCATTCAATCCCATCACTCAAGCAAAAGGAAGAGGATACAGCTTCTGAAATATACTTAAGCAAAAAGTAAAAGCGATTTGTTGTTTTGTTTTGTTTTGTTTTTGCCATTCCTGAAACAATACATTGATAATTTTACAAAAATGAAAAAAGGTTTTGACAGAATAACCTGGACCAGAACAGCGTAGTTCAAACAGCTCCACTTAAAGCAACAACGACAAATTACTTTGAACAAAATGTATTTCTTTTTCACATAAACGTAACACGCCTGTTTGTTTGTTTGCGTTTTTTTGAATGCATGGAGTAGAAAGTACATATATTTGTGTTCAAATGTAGGGAGTGAAAGTAAAAGTCATCAGACTAATAAATACTCAAGTAAAGTACGACCACGCCCTGCGATGAACTGGCAACTTGTCCAGGGTGTCACCCTGCCTTTGCCCTATGACAGCTGGGATAGGCTCCAGCAGTCCCCCGTGACCCTGAATAGCAATAAGCGGGTATAGAAGATGAATGAATGAATGAATGAATGAATGAAAAGTACAACCACCTGAAGAATCTACTTGAGTACAGACACAAAGTATTTGCACTTTGTTTCTGTACATTTGTACAAAACAAAGTATATGTACTTTGTTCTGTACATGTCTGGACATGATCTCAACAGCAAAGCCAGTGTACGCACAGCACTTTCTATCGTAGATGACCCCAGTCACCACCCTTAACCCACACTTCATCACTTCATGCTACTCCCATCTGGTCACTGGTGCGGAACAATAGCCTGGAAAAAGGTCAAATTCAGCAAAAGCTTAAAGCCAGTGCAATAACCGAACTGCACAGGACAACGAGACGCAATGTAATGTGATATATGTAAGTGTATAGGATGAAGGGTGTGTATGTTTCTGTTTAGGTTCTGTTTACTGTATACTACTATACAGTCTTTCTGTTTTCCAGGCTGTAACCTATTTAATATAATGTCAGTACTTAGGTACCGACACGTCCAGACAAAGACCACAGGCCGAGTCAAAACCAAGACCAAAACTACTCTTTGTATAGTCAGGACACTACCACTCGCAAGAATTACAGAATAAAAGCATCATATTTGGGTGTGTAAGAGGTCCTCGGCTCATCAAGAGGACACATGTGAAAAAATATACGTTGTAACATTTTTCAAATAGATGCACAATACTGACAGCCATTATTAATCATGACCAGCACCAGTTGTCTGGTTGTTGTAATCTCCTCTTGACCAATATTTTCTAGACTGAGACAAGACCAAAGAGTGTCGAGGCCATGACCTCGTTAAAGTGGCCTCAGCACCAGGACTGCCGTCAATTACCGCTCTGTAACACCTTGTTTTGTCTTCACAGGCAGGCTCCACCACTCCGCCTTCATTTGTCCAGATGCCTGGTGAGTCTCTTCAGGTTCCAACCCCAGAAACTACACCTGTCTGCGTGCCGCAATGTTCACTCTCGACCGTCAGCAAGGAAGAACCTCCTGTCGTCTCTTGGGTTTCCTTTGCTTTGCCTTTTGTCAGAGGTGGCAAAAAGTCTTCACATTCTGTACTGAAGTAAAAGTAAAAGAACCGATTCAACTCCTTTACTCTTGTAAAAGTACAGGTTCTCAAACGTAGTTGAGTGAAAACTCAAAATGTTTTTTTTGCCATTAATGAAACAATACATTGATCAATAATTTTCCAAAAATGAATAAGCTTTGGTACCCTCACACTATTTTTTTCATACTGTTTGTTTGCAGCACAAACAAACAGTATTCAGTAAGCCATTGAGCCAATAGTTTTTTACACTTTCAATAACAATCTGTTGTTTCCTACATCTTTATTTTTCTGCACTGAAAACGCACTGAGCAGTGACCCCAAAGTTGAAGTGCTCTAAAATAATCTCCCTCTAAAAATGATACACTCTCATATTGAACTGCACAAAATCATAACGCTACAACTAACAGCTATAATAATAAGCTAATTACTTTTAACACAATTTGTACATTTTAAACACTTATAAACACAAAAGTAACAAGTTTTTCCAATGTAATAACTATTTGTGTACAAATGTAGGGAGTAAAAGTGAAAAGTGACTGGACGAATATATACTCAAGTAACGCACAGATAAAATCCACTCAAGTACGGTAACCAAGTATGTGTACTTTGTTCCTTTCCGCCTGTTGCAGGGTCTCACATGCTGCCGGGCTACTACAGCATGAGGCGTCCCTTCATCTCAGACTCCGACTTCTGCTCGTCCAGCAAGCAGTTCTCCCCCGACGTCTACCCGTCCACGCTGGGGGCCAAGGCGCTGGGCTGCGAGCCCTCGGCCGTGAGCAGCTACTCCTCCCTCATCGACAGCTACTACCCGGAGACCTTCGGCGACTACCGCAGCACCGCCGCCTTCTCCGCCCCCGGCGGCTCCTTCCTGCCCTCGTCGGCCCTCTCGTCCTTGCTGCCTTCCTACGCCGGGGAAACCTCACAGTTATTCCTGGTAGGGCGGTGGTGGTGGTGGTGGTGGCGGTCCCTCATTTAAATAAATAAAATAAATAAATAAATAAATAAAAATACTCCTCATCAGAAAGCTTTAGAATTACTTTTTTATGTTGCTAATCATTTAACTCCTACGATTGCTGGCATTTTTTCAACGAAACACCCCCTCGCCTTTAAAAATATCAACATGAAGATCACAGAACTGCTCCATCTGGACCTACGACTTATTAGGAAGCTGCTGAAATAAAGCTTATTCTATCAAAGATGATAGAATAAGCTTTATTTTCACCCATTGCATATCTTGAGTATGCCTTGCTGCTGCTTAGGAGAGCTTAAGTTCCACACCGTGCTCTATCAGCCGTAAACTTTGTCAGCTCATGCAGACCTGCATTTTGGATCTCAAGGCTTCTGCAGTCCTGCAACAACAAGCTGCAGCCGTCTTACTGAGCATAGATTTTGTGAGAGTCTCAGTCTTCCATCAGTTCTGAACTAAAGAGGCCTTTCTTATGTTTGGAGTTGAGCTTCAATGTTGTACTGCTTCTTCTCCATGATGCGTCAGCAATTTTTTTTTTTTTTTTTTTTAAATGCTGATGTAGGCAGATGTCGTTTTGAGGTTAACGTTTCTTCTTAAATCAACAGTGCGGCAAAAACATTTGACAAAAATTGTCATACTTTTCACACCAAAACTGGTAATGGAAGACCGACCGCAGCGGCCTGAGAAATGATAAACAGTCAGTTCTAAATATTTCTCTGCAGGGCGTCTGTTGTTTTAACGTAGTAATTAAATCGGGTTTTTGTAACTCAGACTGTTTAAACTCTGTCTCGGTGTTGGCTGTATCTCGCAGTGAAACACGTCATTTAGACCTGTGTGTGTGTGCGTGTGTGTGTGTGTGGGGGGGGGAGGGGCTCGGAGCAATGCTGGGGTTTTCACGCTCAAACGTCCAGTGCAATTTCACACCTGTAGGTGGCAGCAGATCTCTGCGCTACAGTCATGAGGGAACACTGGGATTAATTTTGCTCTAATACACGCGCGCACTCACACTCACACGGACGAAAGAGTTTGATGAACATTTTTTTTTTTTTTTTTGGCCAACTTTACAAAACATTATTACTCTAATTTAATCTTTCATTTTTCAGAGAATATCCACCAGTTTGAAAACTTACTTTTCTCATCTACATCGAAGGAGTTAAAAGTGTTTCACTTTTTTTTTTCATTCATTCATTCATTCATTCATTCATTTGACTAAACACTGAATCTAGATCTAGATGGCAAAATGTCAAACCCAGGAATCATATGACAGTGTGGATACAATCCAAACTATCCCGTGCTCCAGAAAAAGAGCCCTTCCTTTACTTGTTTTGCCAAAACAGACGGCTGCGGAAGTCGGCCCCTAATGACTTCACGAAGTTTTTGTTTTGTTTTGTTTTCCCCACACTGGTAACACAAACCTCTCAAACCTTTAGCAGGCGGCTAATAGCTGTTTTGCTAGTGCTCACTGCCTGACTTTCTGCACTTCCTGTCTTCTTTCCTCACCTCAGAGAGACTCGTGGGAGCAGTCCGTCCCAGAGCCGGTGCCCCAGGTGGAGGCTCTCTGCCCGGACACTCTGGCCTCCGTCCCGCCCTCCATGTCCAGCCCGAGCCTCCAGGGAGCCCCTCCCAGTACCGCTCGCCCAGCCGCGGCTCCTCCATGGGCTCGGGCAGCCAGCCCTACACCCTGCACCCCCTGGAGGACGCCCACTACCACTCCATCACCCCCACCAGCACCTACGCGGGACCCTCCGCCTCATACGCCTGCCCCGCCTACATGAGCGCCCCCGTCGGCGACCTGGTGCCCAAGATGGTGGCGGAGGAAGGCGCCGACGGCCACGCCGGCCTGACCGCCGACGGTGACGCGCACCCCTGCTGGCCCAAGGAGGACGGGGTGAGCGCGTGGTCGCCCTATGAGATCAGGAGGGCCTTCTGAGGTTGGGGAGGCCCTGCACAGATTTGACGGTGGCCTCGACGAGCGAGACTTGACATTGAAGAAGACGCTCATTGTCTCCGCTGTTTGGACAATGTGCAGACGGAGGATGCGAGACACTTTGTCCACCTCGCTCACGCGAATGTGTTTCGGTTTTAGTTAGTGGAGTTGGTGTGTTGGGTGGATCAGATAACAATCACAACTGAAGTGCACATATGAATGAATAAATTAAAAATAATAATAATAATGTATGTTTTTCTTCCTTCCGCTCATGCTTTTGGTTCACCTGAAAGTGTGCGGTGTAAGTTTACCTGCATTGGAGAAATCACCGCTATGTCTGGAGCCTTTTCGCTCATTACACATACATACAGGTGCCGCTCGTTCAAAAAGATATGAAAGCATAAAAACAACATTTTTGCACGGACTTAACAGGTTTGGTGCACTGCTTTAATTGTACAAATAAATGTGTGAGAACAATAACATTACATCACTTAGTTTGACTTATTAACTAGTTGGTTATGAGGGGAAATATATGTGGTTTTATTGTGGGGTTTTTTTTTATATCACATTTTTCCATTCTTATAGAGTTCAGTGGGATGTGTCCTGTTATTCAGTTGTGTCTCAGTAGGATGCAAAAATCTAACGCGGTACTCCAGAGGTAAGGACAAACTGATGAAGAATGCATTTATGCCGAAATCAGCAGTAACTGAAACATGACATTGGTATAGAGTGAACTTACTGGATATAGTGTGTATATAACGGTAATTTCCTTTCAGGTTATGAAAATGCAAAGGCAGAGGCTTGTTATACAAATATGCTCAAAATTAAATGAAGTGGCTTTAATGTTGGTTGATCGTTAAGAAATTACATCATCTTAAATTCAAACAAATGTATCAATTCACGATTTGTGGTGACTGGGGGATTCACTTGTCAAAATCAGTGGTTTCTTGAATATATACTTGTCTTATCTAACGTGAAGTCTTTTTTTTTTTTGGGGGAAAGCCACATAGTTCAACATCTCCTTAAATAGAGCTCATATTGTGAATTGATGAGGTAATTTGTCACCATGACTAATGTAAGATAAAGGTTCCTGTATAAAGGTTTAGAAAAACAGCAAATAACCATGTATCATGTATGTAAACAATAAACAATGATATGGATGAAGTAGAGCAAAATAACATAATTTGTTAGCTGTCTTCAAGGTTCTTGTGGAGAGAATAAAATTCACGATGTCAATAAAAATCAGCAAAGATTGAATTGTAGCATGATAACACATCAATATATGTAATGACTGTTTCTGTTGTTCTATTGTCTGTTTTTTTTTATATATATAATTATGAAAGCGACGAAGTGAAATGAGTCAAGTTACCCCAGAATTAAAAAAAAAAATAAATAAAAACACAAATGCATTAAGAGATCTTAGAGACAATACATTTTATTTATATATACATACATATATAATCGTGATAATCCGGTGCAAGTGCAGTGTAATTACATTAATCTTGTTCTGAAGTATCTAGTATAAATACTTTATCCTAACTGAAAAACTGTAATCTAATTTGATACCACCTCAATTGTGTGTTAATTGTGTGTTTTTTAATCGCAATAATAATAATAATAATAATAATAATAATAATAATAATAATAAGAAGAAGAAGAAGAAGAAGAAGAAGAAGAAGAAGAAGAAGAAGAAGATTAAAGACTAAAATCTGAGCAATTTAACTTTTTTCTTTAAAAAAAAGTGTCTCATAACATTGCTAATTGTAAAATAAAAAATCACCACGAGTTTACTGTAATACAAGTATAAATACAACTCTAGCATTGAACAAAAAGATCATAAAGTTACTTTGAAACTTTTAAACTTTGAATAGGTTTAACAATCATATTGTATACAGAAAATTATGTCAGACAAATTATGTCAAACAGACAGCGTCCAGTATGACATTTATTCATGTACTTGATAAATGACCGGTCTATTTTGTTATGTAAGACATCACTATGAAACTGTAGTATTGATTGAGTTTGTAATAATCTGCTTTTCCTGAAGTTGTGTCAAGGCGCAAACTGCTTAAACTTGTCAAGTTACGCATCGCGGCCACTAGGTGGGGCCCTAGCACTGCACTGACAGCGGTGGGAGGCGAGGAGCCGCTGCGCGCCAACAGACGGGAAGCAGAGCAGAGCTGAGGGATGAACATCTCTGGTTTGTGTGTGATGCACTGGGGCGAGCACTCACAGTAACTAAGATCAATGAAGTCTATATGTGACCATATCTGACAAGCCGAATAAAATGACTCGCAGTTTGTTAAGAGGTCGATCAATTAGACTTTAACAGTATAACATTGTTGTAGGTCATACTTCTAAGACAATATTACTAACAGATCTAACTGCAATATCATAGCATATAAAAATAATCATTTCTTATGTTTTAATGTCTCATCGTGTTTAGTAGTATAGCATTGCACGGGGGGCAAACACTCAAACAGTAATCCACCGTTAAGTTTATGTCAAAATAAAATGAACATATATCATAGCCTAAATCTATCATTTTCGGGCTCTTGAAAATGCACGTTATTTATTTCCGTTTTGGTTCGCAAAATAAACGATCAGAGTTTATATTCCACGTTTAATTAAGAGTAAACAGAAGGTTTTCCGGCTGCGCCAGTCGTTCTCATCTGAATGAGCAAGAGGCGCAGTTGAACAGCGGATCTACAGCGGCAACGTTGCTTGAACTCTGCATTAAAGTAGTTTTCATAAATTATTTCTTCATAAATTATGCTGCTGCGGAGTTGTGCCGCGGTGTTCAGCGGGCGAGTGCGCGCACGGCACTTGCTGCTGGAGCTCAAGGCCCCGCGATGGCAAAGATGGCTGCTGCCCTTTGCCACGCCCACTCCTTCCCCACTTTTAGGTCTTTTTCTCCATAATAAAGTTTAAAAATTTGTTTTCGTGCATTGCCTGGGCGCAGGGTGGCCGCACTAAGCTCGTGGTGGCAGGTTTGGGGCGATAGGCGCTCTTAAAATTGCGCACACGCACCATCAGTGCTGCAGTGCCTAATGAGGGGGTGTGATGCTGTGATATTGCAAAAGGAGGATAAAATGAATAAAAATATGCTTTCTTTTGGGTCAAAATGTAAAAATCACACGTATTATATTAAAGTGCAGCCTCAGTAATGTGGATTTGTGGTGATTTTTGTTGAAAAATCGATACAATTCGGCTGCCTCTGAATATTCAAATTGAAAGTAACGCGCAATCAAATCATTGTCAAATCATTGAGTTCTAGGGGTTTTAAATAGTAGGCATGGAGGGAGAAAATCTCAAACTAATATTTCCCCAGCTATATTACAATAATGTTGCACGCTCTGACTCTGCTGTAGGACATTTGTGTGGAGATTTTTGGAGACTTTTGTACAATTTTCGTTCTTGGCCATTTTGCTGAGGCAGAAAAGGACGTTGTTGAGTCCCGCAGGTCTTCTTCCAGGGAGCCACTTTCCATCACAGCCATCATGTCCGGTGAGTCTCGGGTCGGATTTTCGACGTGGAAACGATTTTTGCACCTTTTTCACCTGTATAAGAAAAGAAAAGAGGGGAAATTAGGGCATTGATTAAGTGGCATAAAAGTGTATCAGGAGTCACGTGCGGTGTGATGTGGTGGTTCTCGCTCTGGATGACACCTTTTGGCACAAATAGCAATAGATTACTAGTTGGTCAGCACTTCCAGTCACTTACAGTGACCGTTCTTCGTATATTAATGCCACCTGCTACCTATGGCACGGGGAGGGGGGGGGGGCTCGTCCGGAGGGTCACTTTTGCGCACTTCGGCTCTCCTCATACAGCCCCTTTGATCGACAATACTTTTATTACATTTCACTTGGTCACAGGCATCATCAAATCGACACACTGAATATTATATATATATATATATATATATATATATATATATATTGTAATCATCATTTCTTTTCTTTCTTTTTTGCTTAATTCGTTGCAAGACTTGAGCCCTTTGTCTGTCCGCTCTGCATGCGCGCAACCAGAGGCGTTATAACTGCGACTCGCTGCGTTTTGGAGTGGGATGTGTCCGCCGAGTGAATTTGGCCCCACTATTTGCCACATTTAAGACAAATCATCAAGTAGCGTTTTAGCCGTATGAATATTTATCAGGGCACGTTTGACGGCAGAAGCTTTCGTCTCGTTATCGCAGCGCCCTTTTTTCTCCCGAAATGGCTCGTCACTCCTAACTGCGTTAAATTACGCCTTTGGGCCTATATTACGCGAACCTATGCTTGGTCTGCTCTCGCAGCCACCTAATCGAGTCTCGCCTATCGGGAAAAAAAAAAAAAATACGGCCAATTATTCCCAATGACGCGCCGCGATTTTTATACCATTACACGTGCGGGCGAGATTGAAGTTTTTTTTTTTTTCCTGAAACACGGGCGGCACAAATCAAGTCGCGATTTAACGGCGATTAAATCGGTTTGGATTTCAACTGAATTGTATTTTCATTTAAAAAAAAACAACAAAAAACAAAAAAAAGCAACAGATCGGAGTTGGCAGCCAGGGTGAGGCTCGGTGATCGGAAATGTGCAAAAGCGTCCACAGTGGCCACGTCAAACGAACGTTGCTACACCGCTATCAGCCCAATTATTTCACTATAATTCACATTTCATCACGCCTGAAACCCAACGCAACTCAAACTCGCTCTCCCCTACACAGATTTCAACTCCGGGGGCTTTCAGCCTCTTTGTTTGCGCCCTTCACGCGCTCGCCCCCTCGCCTTCAACCGACTTGCTAAGCGATCCCTTCGCCTATTCAGATTCGCCTTTCTCTAACCTAGATCCGATTCAACCTTCGCTCATCTATCATCTGCGAGCATGAATCTGTACTTACGGGCTCGTTTCCCTTTTGTCCCCGTGCTGTTTGACGGCGAGATCGGCAGCCATGGGTCGCGCGCGGGCTGCAGCGAAAGACTCTCGCTGAGCAGGAATTACGCGGGCGGCGAGACGCAGGACTGAGAGCTGAGAGCGCCGTGAGTGCGCACAGTGGGGAGCGGAGGTCCGGAGTGAGTCCTCAGAAAATAGCCGGAGCCAGGGCGCACGCCGGGCGGCCAGAAAAGCGCTTTTACGCACGGAGAAATTGGACACATTTCGGCACAACCATCCATGCAAAATATCGTTTTTCGTTTATGACTGGTTTTGTGTGTGGGGTAAAGTTTATTTTTGACACAGCAGAGGAAAAATACATTTGCAAAACTGTAGGACCAAGTGGCGGCTCCATCATGTCACAGAGAAATCACCTTGGATGGGAATGTTTTCAGTTATTTATTTATTTTTAATGGGATCAGAACTTGCACTGGGTTTGGGGTGCAGACAGGCGTAGCAGCGAGGGGTGTGTCGGCCAGGGTCGGGAGGGAGGGGGTCCGCTACCCGGTGGTGTTTAGTAAACATGAATTAACATGTTGTTGTTTTTTCTCCATGCAGCAGATAAGCCGAAGGTGTACCAGGGCGTCCGAGTCAAGATCACGGTGAAGGAGCAGCTGCAGTGGTACAGAGCCCGCGAGGCCAGCAGCAAAAAAGTCAAAACGGTAACTTCAACTCTTTACCCGGAATCCAAATTTCAAAACCAGTCGAGGAAAAGCAAAAACAATCAGAATCAGAACAATAAAACCAGCGCTTTCAGTGAAAACCACAACCACAACCAAGTCACACACGTGACAAAAACTGCTTTGCCCTCTCTCCTATTCTTCCAGAAGCATAGAATGACCTCCTTCTCTCCTCCTTCAATTCTCTCAGATAACTCAAGCTTGCTTGGAGCTCCAGGATCTGTGCGCCTCAACTTTCACAGGTACGTTTTGCCCAGAGGTTCTAAAAATCAAGTCCAGCCTGCGATTGTCAGACAATATGAATGTATATTGCTGACATTAAAAAAAAAAAAAGTTCTCTCAAGATGCACAATTTACACCTTTAGAACTGAAGAACTACTTTCACCAGTTCAGTTCAAAAAAAAAATCTCTGACGCCTCAACTAATTCAATTATACTGCAATAAAACGTATTTATAATAATCATTCGATTATTACTATATTAAAAAAATATCATAATTTCTTAACTCTGTTTGACTGGCAGAGATCCGAATGAAAATACTCACATGGAAGCACTAGTCATGATCATTAGTCAGCGAAAAAAAAAAAAAAACAAAGGCAGCGGTGGTGTTATTCGACCTCATGCAGCCTCCATTCTTATAAAGCAAGGTCACATTTAAATGTGTTGACCGATCGTATCGCAGCAGCCTCCGAACGTATAAACCCATTCAATTGCCTTTCTGTTGTCATGCAGATATTGAACGTGGCCACCTTCATTCAACATCCCTCCCATCCCTCCATCCCCGAGCCTTTTCAATGCATTTTAATTCATTATGCAGCGCTGGCGTGGCCTTTTTTTTTTTTTTAAACCTTTTTTGCATATGGCATTTATAACTCGTTCTGCCTGCCGTAACTTTATTTCATCCCTGTTAAGGACTCCGCGTGGACCCTCCCACCAGCGTCCCCCCGGCGGCGAACGGGAGCTGCGCGCTCCAGCTGCGCGCTGCCGCGTTCGCCTTCCCCGAAGCCCCGTGCGACATCCAGGTGCAGGACAGCGGCTTCGGCGACCTCCAGCAACCGCAGCAGCAGCAGCAGCAGCAGCAACAGCAGCAGCAGCAGCACTGGGACAGGATGACGTCCAGCAGCGGCTACTGCGCCACCACCGGCCTGGAAAACGGCGGCGGAAGCGGCTACAGCGCCCCCTTGTCTCCACCACAGTCCGCGCTCCCGCTGCCCTGGTGCCACGCGCTCTCCTCTGACGCAGACTACTATGGCCCCGGGATGGTAGGTCCCCCCCCCCACCCCACCCTGCTGCCCTCCAGTGCATGTTACTATATTGCATTAGCCTCAGTGCAAAAGCGAGCCCCATCAATATCTGCACATCGGGTAATATATTAGCAGGGCAAATCACGGAGGAAACCGCTCCCACACTCCTTGTTTCTGGATGATACCTCAGGCCACGTGAAATTGCACATTGTTTATTTTTTATTTTTTTTACAACAGAGTTGTGCGTGACACTGCATGTCTGCATGCTGTTGCACACCTCATGTCGCCTGGCTGCCATTCAAAACACAATTCGATGATTTCCTCTTGCAGTTCTTTTTTTTTTTTAATTTTCATCTTTTCACTGCTACAGTTTCACAGTTTTTCCGCACTGCCCCCCATCACTCATCCTCTCCCTCTGCCCCCCGTCCTTTTCCCAGGCCCCCTGCTCCTCGCCGGAGTCGCTCAAGCTCTGCCATCCCGTGGACCCCAACGGCTACTCGCCGCAGGACTCCTTCTCCTCCTCCTCCTCGTCCTCCTGCTACGACTCGCCCACCAGGATGGAGTCCGGCCACTCGGGCTTCGCCGCCGAGCACTTCCACTTCCAGCACTGCACCCCCCAGGACTGTTACTGCCTGCCCGGCTGCTGGCCGGCCCAGCAGGAGAGCTACCCCCCCGTCCCCGAGTACGCACCTTACTACACCCAAACAGACTATTCCTACGGCTGTCCCGTGGAGGAGAACTACTTTAAGAGGGATTACCAGATGAGCTCTGAGATGTGCTACAATGTTCTATGATGAGTCCCACGGCGACACTCTCGTGTAAACATCTACCAAGTTCAAGTTTGGCTTTGACGGTGCGCAGTTTTCGGAGTGTGTTCTGACTGGTTTTGTACATTATGAGTGCTGAATGGGTGGAAAGAATGGTGATTTGAATTGGTTCTTTGGTTGTTGTTGTTGTTTGGATTTTTTTACCAGATTTATTTTCATACGTTGTTGCTGTATTGAATTAAAAAAAAAGGCACAAAAATCACCATGCGTGCTTTGTTTAATATTCCAGGGTGATGGAGGTGATGGAGTTCTTTTGGGGTGCAGGTCTCCTTCATGTTGCCGGACAGAAGTAGGGAGTGGGAATACAGTGGAGCTTCGGAGATGCTGAAGGATTTGACTTGAGCTGCGAGAGAATAGTTGACTGAAAGAAAAAAAAATGAAAAAAAAAAAACACCCAAAAGTTTATCAAGTTAGCCATTCAAGGCACAGTGGTAGATAAACAGCCACGCAGAAATACGTTGTGGACGCTCGAATCTCCAAAATGACGCATCCACAAAGGAACTCTGCCACCCACTGCCTCCCACCGCTACACCACGGCATAATTATCATACATTTTCATTTTGAAACACTCCGAATATGATTGGCAGGTTTCCAAAGAACATTCCCCGCATTCCCCCCCCCGCCAAAAACAGTCGTAGTTCACTGGGTTCTCTGTTGGCACAGGTGCTGGCTTCATGCCCTCCCCGTCCCTGGCAGAAATCCAGTGACAACTTTCAGACTGGATTTCTGACTGCAGCTGCAGCTTTGTGGCACGTTTCTACAAGCAGACCAAGTGAGAGAAGTGTTACCGCTTGTCAGGCGCATAGCGTCGAATGATGTACTGTTCCCTATAGTTGCATAAATCACAGGGTCAGATAGCAAGCATTGCTTTTTTTTTTAACGTACTTTCTATTTATATGTATAATATGATTTATAGTTTTAAAATCTGCGGTTGACTTGAAGAAGAAGAAACAATGGGAAATAAAAGGATTGCAGGGTAAATTGCAGGAAAGTAGACAATTGATGTCATGTTTAGAAACCTGCAAATCATTAAACAAGGCCAATTCCATCAGTTCATTCATTCATTCATTTTTCTATACCCACTTCTTCCTGAGCTCAGGGTCACGGGGGTCTGCTGGAGCCTATCCCAGCTGTCTTAGGGCGAAGGCAGGGTGACACTCTGGACAAGTCGCCAGTTCATTGCAGGGCCACATAGAGACAAACAACCATTCACACTCACATGCACACCTATGGACAATTTAGAGTGTTCAATTGACCTCACGTGCATGTTTTTGGAGTGTGGGAGGAAGCCGGAGAACCCGGAGAGAACCCACGCAGACACGGGGAGAACATGCAAACTCCACACAGAAAGGTCCCAGGTCCCGGAATCGAACCCACGACCTTCTTGCTGTGAGGTCCATCACTTCACCACATCAAAATAAAGAAATGTTTTCCATTTCTAAGCCTTGACCTGGAAGAGGGGCCATCAGCCGGTCCCCAAATGTCTTTACCTTCTTAACCACAAACCCCCTTCGGCTGGTTGGTCACAAGGCTCTTGTTGCTGCCCCCCCTGCAGCCCAGAAGGCTCTTGTTGCTGCTTCTCACCACCTCCCGGTGGCTGATTTTCTCAACTGGCATCTCCCTTTAAGTGAAATAACAGATAAAATATAAGAATAAACAAGATTATCCTACTTGGAATCAAATTATACTTTTTCAGCCCTTTAAATTTAGTGGTGTTTCAACAAAAAAGGGCACACTGTGATGGTTGGCTCCACCGACTTCCCTTTAGGGTCATGAAACATGGCGTGTTGCTGCAAAGGGCCTGCGCCCCGTCTCCATAATAATAACCACAATTAACAAGCATTTAACAGCAGAGCGATTTGGAGGGATATTATGCGACCAGTAGAGGGCCTGAGGAGGTGAAATTATAATTCAACTGACAGCTTCCTTTCCTTTGTGCTCACCAATCAACACCACTGTAAATCTTTAGACGCGCCGTTCATTTCTCTCTGCTTGCGGTATACTTTATGAAAAATCAGAGAAACAGGCGGTGCGCCGTCTCGTGCGGTTACGGCAAAGTTGAATCCCCGGCTGCCATCTTACGGAGGTGCAACAGGGCGGTTTCAATCAGCTCAGCTCCGTTATCTCTCTTATCTTATCTTCTGCGAGAAGATCTGTGTCAGAGACTGACTGTGATTAGGGGGGAGACTGACTCGCTTTCACTAGGAGACACTGTTATTTTCAAAAAAAAAAAAAAAGAAAAAAAGAAAAGTGGGCAGACAATAGAATGTTCTCACACAGATCAAATCTCTTGGTTTGTGTCGTCTCCCTCTCGCACATTTGAAGCTGTCCCGGCGTAAAGAGGTGAAAGTAGAAGCAGCCACTGAGGATCAGCAGTGGCTGAACCGCAGTGGATTGAAGGGATTACTTCTCCTCTCCACATTTCCCATTCTTTGCATTTATCAGAGAGAAGTCATTGAAGTACTTTGTACATAGATAAAGGACACAACCACATCTACTGTTATGCGCCGCTCACGTACGACTTGTACTTAATGGTTGGAGAAATGTGTCACTGCAAGGAGACAAAGGTCGGCTGAGTTTGAATTTCTTTTCTTTTTTTTCTGATTTCTGAATTTTAATTTTTTTTTTTTGTCATTTGTGATTTTGATCTATTTTTGGGAATATACTACAAATGAAACAAAAACAAAGGGGAAATAAAAAAAAAAGCCAACGAAGTGAAACATGCCAGGACAGAACACCTGTCCCTCTCAGCTATGTTCTGTAACCTTAGAGTCAACAAGCAGGTGCCTCTTCAGTCTTAATCTGTGGGTTCACTGATAAGCTAAAACAATGTGCATGTGAGAGGAGCCAACTTCACCAGAAAAAAAAAATCAAAAAAAAATCCATGTCTAATTTTACAATTTCACTGAACCATTTCTGAATTGAACTCCATTACAGCCAGTATCATGACATAATAATCATCAGTCAAGATGTGCTTAACAAGTATGGGAGCATTTTAGTGTTTCAGGAAAACCATTTCCAATGTCTAATTGAGAGGAATTACAAGTGTGCATTTAGCGCGTTCTGTGTCAAAGCACTAAAAGTCGACTGTTTTAAAGAGGCCAAAATATAAACCATGATGCTTTGTTTAGTCTTTTATGGTTTAGCACACACAACCAAATGTGCTTATAATACAAAGCTTTGTTCAAGAAATGGTTAGCAATTTTAAAGCATTAAGCTTCTGAAATGATGGCACCATATTGCACACGTGATATTCATTCAAGGCAACAACTGTCAAAGCCATCCCACAATGAGTTCAACACATCCTTAATGATTTTTGTGCAACTAGCAATGTTCTTGGAGCATTCCACTAGATTATTTCATGAAGCTGCTTGTAATGGAGTTCAATACAAACATGAGTGGTACAGCACAGTAGTGTACATATCATTTTTGTAGGGTCTGACATCAGTCTTCCTGACACTCACATACTGTGCGTTAAATGTGAAGCAAAAATTAGACAGACTTTTGAAAACTTGCTTTGAAAACTAAATAAAACTAAAAATAACAACAATGAACGCCATCGATGGGATAGACTGAGAGAGGATTCGAGGAATCGCTGTCAACTCGGAACCTTGCGATGATTCTTGCAGGTCAGCTCGCGGTGGCCGTGAGGACAGGTCACCCGGGGCCACAGGGTGAAAGGGCCAGACGTCTGCTATGTAACTCCACATCAAGATAGGCTTCAGCCAGACCCGAGGACTCTGCTGCACCTCACTCAGAACATCACTCAGGTGGCGCTTCGCTCTCCTGCGTCACCCATTTACCTCCAGGGTCAGCCCGGCAGAGCCGTTGTGACCTGTGTGTGTGTGTGAGAGAGAGACACATCCCTTCAGGTGCCTCATGGAATCCATCACATCTGATGAGAAAATAGGGAATTTACAGGTCACACTGTCTGGAGTCTTGTTTAGAGCTCTATTTACATCAACACGTAATGCCTCCATCTCTCTTATCTTCCAGAGCTGCGGGCTACCGCGCAAAGAATTAGTAGGTCCTTACGATCTTAACACAACAAAATAAAAAAGGGGCCTTAATGTAGAAGACAACAGGGCGATGTGACGTCTATGTAAATTTCATGCAGATATGTGAGGAATGTTCGCAGCCTCCTCTCCAGCTCTCACCCGTGGGAGTTGACTTGGCGTTCTTCATTGTTTAATCCCTGAGTCTGAATAAACACCCCCTCCCTGCTTCCCGCTTCGGACAGAACACTCAGGGCCGAAACACCCCTGAGATCTTTGCAGTGTTCTTTTATTTTTAGTATCTTCCACAAGTTTTTTTTTTTTTTTTTTTTGCCACACTAATTGAAAGAAAAGGTGTATAAAGGTATTCGCCTGGGAAGTGCAACACCCTGAGGCCAAACTGTTGTTTAACACACAAAATGACCTTGAACTAAAACCAGCTGTCTGTCAGGTGTATGTGTGTGTGTGTGTGTGTGTTCAGACTCAAACTGCCAAAGTAATTAGTCCATATTTGTTCAAAGTACGTAATAGAGGGACAAAAGAGAGAGGATTTCCTGAAAAATGACTAACTGACAATAAGATCACTTGTGATAAGGAATCGAACCAAAATCCGTCAGAAAATGCACCGCTCATGACCTGAAGCATAATCCGGCTCCACACACCTCAACAACTGCTGAGAAGGTTTCACAACTGACTCCACCCAATCTGGTCCAGAAACCAAACCTCAGCTGGGTTTGTTCTTCACTGGATTCAGTCCGCATGAAAATTGTAATAAAACTCCTGCAAATAAGCAGAGAGAGGGTACGATCCTACACACAGCGACAACTTTACAAGTCACATATGCAACATGCTACTTTGTTTTGTATCTGCCTCTTTAGGCAAATCGGCCAAAACAACAATGGAGTGCGCCTGCCTGCAGCCGAAGAAGGATTTGTCAAACGCTAAGTGCTTGTGACTGTGACAAGTGGCCTCAGTCCGAAGAGTTGATGTCCCTCTAGGTTCATCAGCTCCCAGTCCTCTCTGCCTGGAGAAGACCTGTGCAGTGAAGAAGGACCCCTGACATGGTGGCCTGAGAGATGGAGTGTGTGAGTGAAGGCCTCAGTACACCCAATTGCAAAGTGTCACATCATGTTGCATTTGGGTGCACTGGTGCACCCCAAGGAACCGTTCCCTCTCCTTTTGTGTTTTTCCATTTACAGCTCAGACTTTAACTACAACTCAGGGACATGAAATTCTCAGATGGCCTTTGTAGGCTTGGCTCAGCCAAACCTGGTGTTGGACTTCACGAGGAACAGGGAAAGATCCAATGACCATTCACAGAGAGGAGGTTGAGACAGTCTACAATTACATCAGTGACCACAGAACTCAACTACTAACTGAACTAAACTGTCTACACTTCCTGCAGAGGATCATTCAGTTTTAACAGCAGGCTTTCGGGGAGTCTTCATGGTATGCGGCGGTGTGTGTAGGGGAGGAATTAAAGAGGCCCACCAGGCTGGTGAAAAAAAGCCAGTCATGGTTTGCCAAAAACTGGCCCGCACTATTTCGAACATCTCTGGTTGAACGCTTTAGTTCTGAAATTGTTCCTAATGGCAGCTTCCAGCCTCGTTTGACCTTGGTGCCACCCTGTGGTGATGGTTTTGTGCTTTGGTTGTCTGTCCACATCCTTTGCTCAGACGTGGTCCTAGACCTCCACCAACTATTGATACACAAGAAGTTAAGAACAAAACAACAACAAGGATGTTTCACCCTGACTTTGAAGGATCTGATGTTTATTTTATTTGAACTGTGTTTTTTATCTGTCTTCTTCTTTTATAACTTCTTTTAAACGTCTTTATGTGTGTGTGTGTGTGTGTGTGTGAGTGTGTGTGAACCAGCATTTGCGGAAATCCCCTTGGCAGCACCTGATCAAATGTTAAGAAACTCCCACTTGGCTCTGGAAAAGCTCCTGTACAGAACAGAACACTATTTGTTCATAAATTCGTAGGCAAATCTCCAAAAGTCAATTACCCAGTATTTATCGGCACAGACTGCATTTTCCTCGCACTGTGCTGATGGACGAAAACATAGCGATGATAGTTTTGTACTGTACAAGTCAAAGCCGGGGTTTTTCCAAGCTATGAATTACCCACAAATGACAGTAAATTGCAGAGAAATTGCATTGAATTAGAAAGTAAAACCCAAATAGTGACATTAGAATGACTGGGCAATTACTTAAAATAAGAGCACAATCAGGATGCGGCATCATAAATTATGAAAGTATGCGGGGTCATAAATTGTGAAAGTGAAGAATTACAAGGAATCAGTGTCAAGTTTTACCTAATTACCTGTTAAAATATGAATTAGGATTTAGACCAGAAATTATGCACTTCAAAATATGCTTCTTCTTCTTGATGCACTGAAAGGTTGATTTTTTTATTTTTTTTTACTCTTGGTTTGTGTTTGACTTTTTGTGTGTTTATTATTATTATTTGTCTATTAATATGTTTATTTATATATTTTCATATTTTCTGAATGTTTTTTGTCTCTTTGGCTTGGTTTTGATTTTATATGTTTGTTGTTCATTATTTTTTTTGTTCATTTATTTATTTATTTGTCAATTGTTTTCATATTTTTTGGTTGGTAAAAGTTGCATAATTTTCAGTCTGTTTTTGTAAATGAAGTGTGATTGTAAAAAAATAAAATAAAGTCTTCTTCTTCGTCTTCTTCATCTGCCACATTATCCGGAGATAGGGGGTTGGGTCAAAGCACATGAGAGAGCACGACACATAAGTTCTAAATCTAGCAAAGTTTGAGGCTTCTTTGCATAGTTTTAGACAATTTAGCATTTGCTTTTCAAGAAAAAAAAAAAAATCCTTGACAGTTTTATGGAGGTTCTGATTGGAGAATGTAATCGCTAAGTCAGCTGATGGTGAGATTCTGGATGAAACGTAAATAGCGGGGAGCGAGCATTACCTCAGCCTCAAGCAGGCACAAGCCAAAGTCCACTTCATGCCAGTCCCAAGCCCCTTAATTCTCCTCATCAGATATTATGCAGGTTCATGAGTACCTGGTCCGGACCACGCTCCCGGGTTCGTGCTTAAAAGCTAACGGCTTGGTTACTGATGCAGTTGTCAGACAGTTTAAACTGGCATCTCTATCTTTGTTTTTATTCAACGTGTCCTCATTCCTGCTGGAACCATCGATGTGTTTCTCAGAAACAGCACAAACCGCATTCTGCAAGCAGAAGAAAGATAATAATTATAAGCTAGTGTTAATGTTAAGGGTAAAACATTTACTTCCATATTAAGTGAATGTTTTACCTTTTTGATAAACCTGAGTGGGACCGCCGCAGACCCCTCACACCCAGGACACGGACTTTTCAAACTCCTCCCCTGTGGTCGGCGTTGCAGAGCACTGTACGCCAAAACCAGCAGAGACCGGCTCAGCTTCTTCCCCCGGGCTGTTGCTCTGATGAACTTGCATCACTAACAGAGATTCAGAGCAATTACTGTGCAATAACCATCCTTCCTCATATTGCACTACACTGAACATTTCCACCTCGACTTTTCCTTTTCTTTTCTTTATGTTTCTTTCTATCTTACTGTCACAGGGTATACATATGTAGACTTGCATATATATATATATATATATATATATATATATATATATATATATATATATATATATACACATATATATACATATATTTTATATTTAGGTATACTTAGACAGACTTGTGGCCCTGCGATGAACTGGCCACTTGTCCAGGGTGTCACCCTGCCTTCGCTCTAAGACAGCTGGGATAGGCTCCAGTAGACCCCCGTGACCCTGAATTGGAATAAGCGGGCATAGAAGATGGATGGATGGATAGACAGACTTGTATATATTTTATGTTTAGGTATTTTTTAGGTATATGCACATTTAACAAATGCTTGCATATCTATATATATCTATATAAATAATATATATATATGCTATGTAGACTTGTATATAGATCCTTATTTTACTCCTCCACCGAGTTGCACACTGTTCATAGTTTATAGTTTATTTATACTTCCGGTTGCACATTGTTTACTTGTTTACCCTTACTTTTACTTATTCTGTAGTTTGTTTTTGGTTTTTTTAACCTAAGTAGTGGGACAGAGAAAAACCAGAGTCAAATTCCTTGTTTGGCATGCACAAACTTAGTCAATAAAGCTGATTCTGATTCTGATTCTGTAATGCGGGTGACGGAGCATTTCTGCTGGTATTAGTCAGTCTTAGATGTCTTCAGGTAGCACTTTCCAGGGAAACCAACAGAGGTGACGTTGAGGTGCTCCCGAAGCAGTTTTCTGATATCAGTCCAAAATGAATTTTGATTTCACAGCGTCAAGGACGACTCATGCTCCAGAACCTTGAAGATGCCCTGAAGTTTTAACTGCAAACACAAATGACAGGGTTCGCAGGGATGCTCCAACCTGTGAGGAATCGTGTATTTCATTTCAGCACCGTTGATGGATTGGTGAGAAGGCGTCGCACTCACTGATACCACGCACGCTATCCCAACCAACGCCAAACCAAAACTGGCTCCAGTTTTGCTCAGAAGTGGAATCCAGAAGTAGGACGTGGGCATGTCTGAGGTTTGGCGATGACACGTAAGTAACATGGATTTTGTTCTTTTGCTAGTGGCTCATAGGCCCTAATTGGTTTGTAAGCCTAATCATGAAAATTGTTAATTCACAAAAAAATACAACAATAATAATACATTTTATTTGTACAGCGCTTTTCAGAGAACTCAGAGACACTTTACAGGGAAGTGGAAAAAAAAAAGTAAAGTCAGAGCATACAGTTAATCAAAATTCCGGGTACATTGAAATTACAAGAAATCAACAACTTAATTTCATTGGTCATACACATATACTGTATATACATTCATCTTTTTAAAATAATAAACATTTGTTGTCCTCTCACTGTTGTCTGTCGCCGAGTAAGATCAGAATCAAAGGGATCAAACCATGAAAACTCTTCATTCCATCTGGGCACAGCATAGCAGACGTGATGTCTTGGAAGCTTTGCAAAACAAAGTGACTCTTAGTGACTCGTTGAAAGTTAATCATCCTGTTCATGGATGGAATCCCTTTGAAAAGTTATCGCCGCCACTTCCTTCGTTCCCCCTTGTTATTGTTTCACAACAGGACCAGCGTGTTCTTATAAAAAAAAAAAAGAAAGAAAAATCGCACAGGCAGGAAACAGATATCATCAGGGCGCCACGGCATTAAACCTTGGTCACCTGAATAAGATGTTATCATCAGACCTGTGAAAAAATGCGTTTTGGATCAACAGGCTGGATCTCATCACGAAACCTTTCACCAAGAACTGATAAGGTCGAGTAAGCGCGTGGACGTATCACGGCAGGTTTCCTGATGGACAAAATCAGAGTCTGTTTAAACATATTCCCAGCTGCTGGCCGACAACCAGGCCCAGTTACGGGAAAACGTTATTTACTCAGCTAACAGAAGCTGAATGGACGGGGACCACACCTGTCTGATAGCTCTGAGTTTTCTTGTTTGTGAAGCAGGGCCCTCCACACTTTTTGGCCCATCCTTTTTCGTGCCAAGACAGGTGATTTTTATTTATTTATTTCTTAAATCCAGTCCCCGTTTCCTTTTGGAACTCCTCATGTTGCTGCTCTATTTTAAATCCATGTTAACATCGTCTTTGGTGTTAAGTTGTGTTGATGCTTTTGCGGAAACTCTCGCATCCTTCGAAATGCAGCGTCGCCCCGGCGCACCGCCGAAATTCCTCCTGCACCTGCATCGGCCCCTCTCATTAGATAAACTGTAGAGATATCGACGTGCACACTGAGAAGCTGCAGGTCGCCTCGCCTTTTCCGCCCCCTATTCCTCTTCATTGTCTGTTTTATTGGTGGCCGTCTGTTTTTTTTTGAAGTGCAAAAGGGTTAACTTTGCGTTGAGGCCGCTTTGAGAGGCGAGCAGGAGGAACAGGCCGAGGCATGACGGCACCGGTCTTCACGCCCCTATTCCTCTTCATTGTCTGTTTTGCACAGCTGGTTTTTTTTTTGTTTTTGAAGTTTCCGCAAAAGCGCAGTAACTTGGGCGGGCAAAAGTTGCAGGGACTGCAAACGATGAAGCTGCCCACTTGTGAGGGTCCTCCACACGGTAAACATTCACTGGGCCTTCTCATCAGTCACTTCTAGTTGCAAAAATAGACGGATCACCTTCGTTATGTCCGACCGCAAGAAACCTAAACTTGCAAGACTACAAGCATCCATCCGTCGACGCCGTCCGCGCGCGAAAAACAAACACGTATTTTAATCTAAAAAAAAAAAAAAAGTGCAAACAGACAAAAGCAGGCCTTCTGTGGAAACATAATCATTATTAAACATACACAAACACTTGGCAGATGTTGTCGCATGGGGTTTTCCCCCCAGTACAACCGGTCCGACTCTTTCACACTGACATGTCTGTTTACATAACCAATACGTTTAAATGGTCTCCTGCAGCTGCTGTTCCGCAGTTCGCAGGAAAACATCGGGCGTTGTGCACTAGGTGGACAGCATGTGCACAATTTGGTGTTGACAACATTTCGTCTGCGATATTTTCAGCGCGAGCGATTAGGGCTGCAGCAGTCACACTGCTTTGAGGGGCACGGGATGGGAATTACAGCCAGGGGTTGTTGGTTTTTTTTTTAGGGGGGGGGCAAAAAAAATAGCAGGACACTATTGTGAACAGTTTGAACTGGTTTGGCTTCATGTGGCTTCAGAAGAATTCAGAAATCAATCGGGTACATTTTATATATTTATTTTTTCAAAAGCATTACACCTCCCAAGTGATTCATAGACCTCACTGAAATGTATTAGAAGTAAAAAAAAATACAATTTGGCACAGATAAAGTGAGAGACTAATGGAATGAACCTGAACCCAATGGCCAAAGCAGGAAGATCATTCAGATCAATAGGAACACTAACGTCAAGGAGGCACAGTGTTTCCATGAAAATCTTTGGCAATTGCGCCCCCCGTCCCGCCCTTGTGCGCTATCAGAGGCGCTGCACAGACATGTTCCTGCAACACTACCTGGTATTGCCGATGGTGCACTTTAAAAACGACCTGGAATCTGCCCGTGAGATAAAATAAACTGTTAGAGCTGACATGCTGAAAGGAGGGGGAGGGGCAGGAGGAGGAGGAGGAGGAGGAGGGAGGAGGACTGGAGCCTACGGGCGACTGAAGCAATGTGCCACACTTGAGATTAGCTTTCAACACTGCTGATCCTCCCAAAGCTCCTCGATTACATGTCAACAAAAGAACTATAGCATCTATCTATCTATCTGAATTGTCGTAATATCTTTATTAAGGTTTTTTGGTTTAGCTAAAGGTAAAGAATTAGTCTCGCAAACTTTGGGGGAAAAGTCCCAAAAAACCTGGATGAGTCTTGTACAATGTTAGGTTTGTTGTTGTTGTTTTTGTTTTTTTTTTGCTAATACCTTTAGCCGGAAAACTGCTTAAAGCCAATGCAAAACATTTTAGCTATGCTTTTTTTTTTTATTATTAGCTAAAAAAGCATTTCAGCTAAAGGCATAGCTAAAAGCACATGCTTATAGCTAGTGCGTACTCGAAGGGATGAAGGCATAATGGGGGCAGACAGGAAATTACAATTCAGATCCTTAATTCAGATCTTTCAACTCTTGAAGCTTAGAAGACGCACTGTGTCTTTATTCACCATTGTCCTCGCGGTTTTGGCTCCTGCACAGCAAAGCGCAGGCTTGGGGAAGCCTTTCTTCACAGGTTCGCATCACATGAGGAGGTCGGCACGTTTTCTTCCCTGTGATACGATCTCATGGGGTTTTCAGGTGCGGGACTTGACAGATGAGCCGAAGCTCCTCTCACACTGTCAGTTTCCCCTGGGGGAGAACCCCCCCCAGGAGTCAGGGGCCGTCTGTGTCACGAGCACCAACAAGCACGGGGCTGAAAACTGTATCAATGGATTGTTTGGAGCGCTTTTGACTCAACAGGAATATATACAGGAGTAATACTTTCAGTTTGATTGACACTACTCTTTATTTTATAAAGTCATCTTTTAAGGCTGCACCACAGAGTATCACGTGATAAATGTGAACAGTGTGAAACTGCAAAGAAAGCGAACATACATTGAAAAACAAAGTTCTTCCACATCATGAGTACCTTGAGTAAATATACCACAATTGTACCTAAATGTTTTTATTCAGCATTCGGCTACTACCTTGACACAGAAGCAGTGCTATCAGTTCAACATGTCAGCTGTACCAAATGAAAATACTGTATGAAGCACTCCATGTCACTCACTGGAGGTTGATGTACTCAATGGCCTTACGTCACAAATTAACCTCACACATCTTCACCTTGGAAAAACTCATTTTGCCGAAAGCGTCTTTTCAAAGTTGCAGTTAGGGATCAACGTACTGTGAGTGTGACTACGGTGGCCAGGAGGTGCAAAACAACAAAATATTCCAGACTAATTTATAAATGACACCAAGTGGAAACGGGACAAATTTTGGGTTGGGACAGAAGTAGAAGTAGAATTAAGTCAAAAATTATACTGATGTCTACCGATGTGAAAAGATGAACGTCCGACCTCTCAAAGTGTTGACAACATCACCAATTCTTGAATGATTACCTCATCACTTCATTGTCAACCCCGTATTGGGTTGGATTGTTTAAATGTGCTTTGGCTGAAATGTTTTCATTGTACGATTTGTAAAAATGTCTTTAAAATATAAATTTGGCTCAAGCTTTGGAAAAATGTTTCAATTTTTCGCATTGTC
Organism: Thamnaconus septentrionalis; assembly: GCA_009823395.1. NCBI lineage: Eukaryota > Metazoa > Chordata > Actinopteri > Tetraodontiformes > Monacanthidae > Thamnaconus > Thamnaconus septentrionalis. The sequence goes on along the minus strand of CM020510.1, from coordinate 20,180,659 downwards.
GTTTTGCACCTCGCAGCGCCGCGGCACACTCTTCTCCGCCTGAACGAGAGCGACGATTCCGCCCAAAGGTGAACTGGCTGCTTCTGAGAAAATCTAAAATCAACAATGTGGAAAACTGTGTAATGAGGTTTTACCGATCTGTTATGAACAGCTTGTTCAACATTTTAATAAATACAATTATCAGTCAAGTGATTTAATATACAGGGCAATGTCAACATCAGATTTGTCAGAACCAAGAGAGGAAGCCCTATCAAACCAGTTCTGGTGGTATTCCCTTTATCCTCACTAAGTACTCATAAGAAGTGTGTAAACAGTTTTTGGATACTGTCGGGATGATTTGGTTTAGCTCTTGTCATCATGCTAAAGGGACCGCTACTTAAAAAACACAGTAGATATATTTTGATGTATGTTTGATTTACATTTGGATAGACAGTTCGCAGGTTCAGGTTTGTGGAATTAATATACTTCCCCTGATTTACATCTAACATTGAAGAACTTATTCAGGTGTTTGTTTTTCCTCGTTGGAGTAACGTTAAGGTTGCTGCATTTTGTTGTCATCACTGCCTGACACCAAACATCCCCAGCAACTGATGTGCCACTTTAACTATTTTGTTCTTTTAAAAGTCATATATATAAGATGCAACTCTTATGAATTTACAGTCCAAGAAAATGAAGACCCAAGTTCTAACAGAAATGGCTGAGAAAAGTTCACCTTTTCAAAGGTTCGGGATAAAAATTGCACTGTTGTATGAGTCTTTGTCTTCCACATGGACGTGATCCTTTTGTTCTTCAAGCAGTTTGTCCAGGAGGTTTGGTGACTCGGTGTCTCTGACATCATCTTCATCCAGGGAGTGATCTTGTGGCTCAGAGTCCAGCTGGTGCTCTGAATTCTGGTGGAGCTCCACTATCTGTGGATGTGGATCGACACTCTGTGGGATCACAGTGGTCAACGACATGGACAGAGGCATGTGGACCAGAGGAGAGCCGGGCAGAGGAGCAGAGTTGTGGGTAAACTGCACCCCTGGGCTGGGCAGAGTGGATATAGTGGTGAGGGGCTGGCCCCAGGGAAGGTAGGTCAACCCTGAGTCTGGGAGCTCCATCTGAGGAATGGGGGCAGGCGCAGGGGCCATTGGTAAGGTCTGGAATGGCAACAAAACACAGACTTATGAGTTCTTGCTCATAATGAAGCAACAATAGCAGTTTGTGATGAAACAATCCATGCAACTGAATCCCCAGAAAGCTTCTTAATTGACTTCTCTCAGTCAGTTGTTCTCAACCACTGTGCTGCTGTCTGACACTGGTCTCATGGCTCTTGAGTCATGGGGCGCAAACATCAGAGTGGATTTAAGTCTTGTTTTCTCAGTTGTATTTAAAATGCACTGTATTTAGAGTAGCATTAGTAACATAAGTTGACATGTTCCCCATCCGTAATGGGATATAATACATAGTACATACACCAGTAAGGGCCATTGACTGGTCTTGCCAAAGAAATAGTCCAGTTGCTCAACCTTCAGTTAACCTGTAACTTCACAAAATTCTTGATGTTAATGTAGTAAGAGGAGGAAGGAAAACATGTTAAGGAGTATTTTGCAGTTATAGAAGAAACATTTTGAGCAAAATATCATCAGTATGTCATGTCGGACGAGCTAATACATTTGCCGGAGCTGGAATGGCACTTTGAAGTCCACGAGATAATGATTGTTGGCCCGTTATTGGCTTTTATTAGTGTGGCAAGACGGAGATGACCTGGGCGGGCTTCGAACCCCAGATTCCTGGGTAATAGTCATGCATACCAACCATTCGGCCAAAGGGATATCCCCTTGGCCAAGTAGCCAGGGTGCATGATCAATTGAAGGCATAGTGACAGGACATCTCTCCCCCTCTTTTCACAAGCACGTCCTCGTGCTCCGCACAGCCTGCCACACATGAGGAATCCATGGACCCACAACTAGTGCTACATGGATCCTGTCCACAAGCCAATAACTATTGGCTTTTATTAGTGTGGCAAGGCGCAGAGGGCCCGGGCGGGCTTCCAACCCCAGACTCCAGAAGGGATATCCTCTTGGCCAAGCAGCCAAGGGCGCATGATCAGTTGGAGGCAAAGTGACAGGACCGCCACCTGTCACATTAGCATCAAACTGTGCTTAGCTAAACCACCAGCGCAGGTTTTCTGATCCAAGTCCGACTCACCCCAAAGTTAGTGAGCAGCGGCGCGTGCGTGTAGGTCAGCATTGTGTAGCTGGGACACAGAGTTTGCATGTACACGTCCGCCGTGGTCGAGTAGGCCAGAGTCTGCTGCGAGCGCTCCTGCTGCTGGCCGTACTCCGGCGAAGTCCAGGGTGTCGCGGTGGCCTGGAGGGCCGGTGGTGCGGCGGCAGCGCCGCCGCCGCCGCCATGGCCGCCTTCCATCCTGCGCACTGCATGCCACCGTCGCTGCATGACTCAGCCACGGAATTGCAGGCTACATCGGAGCCAAGTATGCCTGAATACATTGCAAGGGAGAGAGGTTGGGGTGAAGGAGCTAACGTGCTTCTGCATGTACCTACATCCCAGTTTATATACGCGGTTAATTTCCACATGCCGCGGTCGGGGAGGAAAAAGTACCTGTGTACGACGGCTGGCTGTTGTGCTCGACCACATCCTATAAAAAGAATTTTCAAAAAGTGAAATGAGGTTGTCAGTTAGTTCCAGCACACAAAAAAACTAAACATGATGACATTCTTTTTGCTCCGGAGCAAGTCATGCCTCCATGTTGACATGTAAATATGCAGTATTTACCCTTTGACTGATTGGGTCCAGGTGTGCACAGCAGCGCAGATATGACTGTGTGTGTGTGTGTGTGTGTGTGTGTGTGTGTGTTCCATCAGGAATTTGTTATTGTATTCACATACAGGTATGGTCTTGAACTGTTTGCCTTGTGGGATATCTCTTTTTTTCCTCTTGATGCAGCTAACTGCACGAATGATTTGCACAAATTTACTGAATAAACTGAAAAATAGATCAATGTGGAGTTTGTATTGGTGCTGTGCTGTACACGTTATGGACAGCCTTGGTCATGCAAGCCACAAGCGAAAGTTCCACCTGTTGCGGTGTGGGTGCTCGGGTTTTTTGCTTGTACCTCAGCTCTACAGCTGTGCTTTTATCATTTTGAGAATTCATTTGGAATACCAGAACAATGGATGGGCAAACCATGCAAAACGATGGACATCTCTGTTTCAGAAACTACAGTGTTCTCCCAAACTACAGCTTCATAACCAACCGTGTTCTGAAAAAACAAGCTTACACCGGTTTTATTTTTTTTATTTTTTTGGGGGGGGGAAACAAAATCTGAATTGTGCTTCAGCCGTGACACAAACCAATTGCGCGATTCTGGTCTTTGCTCTGTTCCAACCACCATGACAAGACCTGCCTACAGTTGTGTACTATCACAACACACCACACCACCGAGACCAAACTTCTTGGGTTAGTCTGGGATTCTTCTGGCTGCGCTGTAAACCTTGTTGTTGTCTCTTAGAGACAGACATGTCTGGTGCGGTGCCACCAAACTATGGCTCCCATGCTGAATTCAGCATTGGCATATGAAACTGTCAATTCATAAATATAAATCTATATTTTGGTTCGAGGATGGAAAACCTGCATGGAACTATTGAAAACTTTGACAGTTTCTTAATGGTTTCACTCCTGGGTAATTGCTCCCATTCCAGTTCAATAATATATTTAATGTTTCTTATTATATCAGCCATGCAACTTCATCTGAGATCCTTCACTCTGAGGGTAAAAAAGTAGGGATGCACCGATACTAATACCAGTATCAGGTATTGGTATCGATACTGGTGTTGAGTACTCTACTTGTACTAATTAAATACGTGTCGATACCATGACACAGTTACCAGTTGCGTATTGATTTATGCAGTATTTGTACTGCAGTGAAACTTGTGACAGTCAACCCATTTTCTAGAAAAACATGCTGAGGAATTTTGTTGAAATAACAGAACATTTGGGAAAGAATATTTTAAAAATCAAAGTAATTCTATTATGTGCACTTCCTTATTAAGTACTCGTACTCTACTCGTTCTGTAAAAAAGTGGTATTGGTGCATCCCTAGTAAAAAGTCCCGTCAATGTGGTATGTGGCCAAAAATATGTGTGATATTATCATATATATTTTTTTTGTTTTATCAATAATTTAGTACAAGAAACTAAAAACCAGACTTTTTTTTTTTTTTTTTTTTTTTAAGAAAAATCGAAACAGAACACAACAATGAAGTTAATTGTTGTTGCAACATTTGCACATGTTCAAAGGTCGTTCTTCGGAAATGAACAACTCAGGCAGGGCCCGATAAGGGATGATAGCCCGTGAAAACACGACACCGGTTCCTTCAAGGAAGGCGCTGAGTGCTGGGCGTGTTTAACTGTAAGCGGGGGCACATTACACCTAAGCCTACTGTCAAATACGCGATTGTCAAAGCAAAGCGTCCTGTTCAAACAATAATCCCTCACACATTACATCAGCCCACTGCCCTTCACAGCGGTCTCAGTGAACTCTGGCTTAATCCGGGAACCTGGCGGGCACTACGGGGGGGGGGGGCGTTGGTGCCAGCCACACGCAGGGAACGTTATGTGCCGTAACTTCCTGCTGTATTCCCCCCTCTTCAACATCCTGAAAACTTTTCAGGCTATTTCCTCGCCGAACAGTGCGTCAAGCTTGTGATACGAAACCAATGCTTTGGTTTGTTTCGACATTCTTTTTCAGCAAAATGTTGAATACTGTCACTTTTTTTGCAATGGGGTTTGACTGAGTGTCAAATCCAAGGCTGAGCGTCAAATCCTTCCTCCACTGACGCCGGGCTCAGTTAGAATGCAGCGTCGTACATGCACGCCTCAGAAAATCCTGAGGAAGCGTCAGGGTGGAAAAACAGATGAAATCCGAGGAGCATAAACAGAGAGCACCGCTTGTAACCCATGATAGTGAAAGTTACACAGTCATATTTCACACAGAATTCTGTTAACAACTCTAAGGAGATGATGCTGTCTGTCTCTCTCTCCCTTTCTCTGTGTGTGTGTGTGCGTGCGTGCGTGCGTGGGCGTGCTGCAGCCCACGCCTCGTTAAGTGGGCGTAATACAGAGGCAGTGGGAGGGACCTTTGGCAGGGCTGCAAGTCATTTTTGCATAGGGCTGTGTGCCCAGCCCTGGAGCCATGCATGGAATATCTGCAACTGTCATGGAAAAACACCTGGATTATATAAGGACAAAATCCCCCCCTTCTAGCCGTGGGATAGGCCCTCGGTGCTGCTCACCCACATCCTGATTCCTTCAAGTGGTTCAGAGCTGCTCTTGGAGCGAGCAGAGTTTGGCAAGTTGAAGGTTAAAAAAGACAATAAAAAAAAAAGTTCAGTTTCGATGTATTTTATGTGACGGTTGTGAGGAGGTAGCAATATCCGCCTTACAGGATGCGTCATCAAAGGCATGACTAAAGTTAACATTGTCTTCTGATGTCTACATTAAAAAAATAATAATAATAATAATACCTGTTGAAAATAAAAATTGAACACATCAGAAGAAAATGTTGTTTTTAATGTGAAGGCCATGACCGCAGAGTTAATTCCACTCCAAGCAGAGCAGCCAACAAATTACAAGTTCTAAATGTTTGCCAGAGCCTAATGAGAAGCTATTACTTGTGTGGGCACTATTATTATGAGCTATTTGTAGATATTGTTGGAGAGTTAATTATGCATAAACAAACCACTTATACACTTTTGTGAACAACTGAAACTTGAAACATTTACGAGTCCTGGAATTTCAGATAAGGTGCCATCTGTATGTCTGCATATTCTGAAGATTAGGGCTGCATGGTGCTGCGCCTGGTCTCCCACAGAGGTGCACAGCAGCACTCACATTGACACCAGTTTGGTACAAATAATAGCTCTGATTTCCAGGGGCGCTCGCTGTTTGTTTAACTCTGCTTTTGGGTTTGTTTTAAAACACTTTAATCTCACTTGTATTGTGTCTTTTGTTGCTCCTCTGTGATTCTGCGTGCACATTTCTCTGGTGTATGTACTGTATGTATGCTGTGTATCTTCTGTGTTTGGTGAACCAAAAACAAGCTTTACAGTGTCGTGGACATTAACTATCTATTCTATTCTTCTATTCTATTCTATTCTATTCTGTTCTATATGTGATACCACCAGATGATCATAAAGTTTTTATTAGGATTCTGGAAAAAGGAGCAGTCTGAACAGAACAAACACCGGAAAGCATCTTTTCCTGCAATGAGGCGACAGTGCGACGACACATAAATGTCTGAGGCTATCACGTGTCATGCTGTCCTCACCGCAGTAGGGGGCACTGTTTTGGTGCTGTTCGTCTCCTGGCTTCTCTTCCTCCTGAGCAGCTCCTTGACTGGGTCCCTGACTCTGACGCCCTGGTACGGCTTGGGCCTGGCGAGGGCTGACGATGGCACTAGAGAGGGAGGTGGGAGAGAGGGAAAGAGCGCACATGTCAATTCCTCACCCTGCTGCCCCGGGGGCCGTGCTTTGGATCGAAATAATGACTTCACAGTGTTGGCGCGGGGTTAGCAAGGGTCATTCAGGTCCACGCCGACATGCAAAGCGTGAATGGATGGTTCGTGAAATGAGACTTTTTTTTACCAAAATGTCCACTTCTCACTTCCCTGGACCTTCCTGCAGCTCTCACACAGTATGGCAATTTCCAGTAGGATGTGAAGAGAAAAACGATATATTTTCTAATATTTTCTATCCTCCGTCCTGGGGTAAAAGGTTTGTGCCGCTGTGTCAATACGGCAGACATGCGAGCCTGTTAGCTTTCGGCAGGTCTAAGCAGGAGAGAAAATGTGTCCTGGCGCTACGCACGTGGCCTGCTTTAAATAAACTGAGAGAAACTGCACGATACATGTGACACTGCAAGACCACCAGCCAGTTCGGCCCCCGCGGGGCATTTCTGACTGAAATTTGAGGTAAATGGTATTTTAGCTGTCAGCGCCACGGTTTTCAGGATGCACGTCATTCTAGGAGGGATTACCGATGTTTTGTGTGATAATTCTGTGCAAACTAGAGCACATAAATCATCCACAGGAACACCTGAGCTTGTTCGATATTTAAAAAAAAAAAAAATCCTGCTCGATGACTCACTGGGAGAGCATTCGAGAGCATTTTGGCTTTACTAAAACATGAATGGGAGGTTGACCTAATGGCCTCACAACAGTCATCGGCGTTTTTACTTCATCACTCTGACTTCTATTGTCCTTTCTCCGGTTTATTGTGAGGCCATTGGCTCAATTCCTATGCAAAAATAAAAAAAATATATCCATCGGCATTTTAAGCCGTGTGCAGCACGTCCACTGTAGCCTCGAAGACAGGAGTCACATTCCTGTGGGTAGGCAGGAGAACACGGCACAGCTTCCCCTCAAGTACACCTTGAACTTTTCCACATTTTGTCACGTTGCAACCACAACACAAGACCAACGGCAAAGCGGTGAGCAACTGGGAAGTAGACAGAACATTACACAAGGTCTTAATATAAATGCAGAGCACTAGTAAAGGTTTGACCTCTTTACTTACAATTGGTCCAGATCGTCTCTAACAGCTTTTCGCATGACGAGAATGCACCTTTTTTGTCCATTATTCTCAGCTGGTGGAGTCTCAGTCGCAGGATTTTTTTTTTTTCCTTATAATGAAATTGCGACCCAAATTTATTACACAGCATTCAAATTTATTCCACAAAAATAAAAATGCCAGCCCACTTTCTATCATATCTGGTAAATAAATGATTGAAATTATTGAATTGAATTGTTCATTCATTCATTCATTCATCTTCTATGCCCGCTTCTTCCCGAGCTCAGGGTCACGGGGGTCTCCCAGCTGTCTTAGGGCGAAGGCAGGGTGACACCCTGGACAAGTCGCCAGTTCATCTCAGGGCCACATAAAAACAAACAACCATTCACACTCACATGCACACCTATGGACAATTTAGAGTGTTCAATTGACCTCACATGCATGTTTTTGGAGTGTGGGAGGAAGCCGGAGAACCCGGAGAGAACCCACGCAGACACAGGGTGGACATGCAAACTCCACACAGAAAGGTCCCAGGCCCGGAATCGAACCCACGACCCTTGTAAAACAAAGGCCCAAGAAGCCAATCAAAACAGCTCCTTGACCTGGTAGAAGACCAGGGAGCAAGTCTTGTGTCAGAGTGGGAACTACTGAGTCTGGACTTGGGCTGAGCCAGCTAACCAGCTAAACAGCTAATCCCTCTGCTGACACACGACTGAGTAATAAATGGGCAACATTTCAGTTTCAGCGTTTGCGAGTGAGCTATCCCCCCCAAAGTCTCCCCAAGAGTCGTTCCATCAGTCATTTACACCAGTCTGGTTGCTGCCAGAGGTTGAGCTGTCTTATTATTCCAATGTACTGGCCGAGGAAATCAATGCATCTGTGCACCTGTGTCAGATACACTTTATTTTTGTATAATATGCTGCTAAACTGTTTTAACTGTTCCTGCTACCGGCCTATTCTTTTTATTATTCTATTCTAATCTGAACATCTTGGATTTGTAGAGATTACAAAATATTTTCTATTATGTTCTCCAAGTTACAAGATAACATAATGACGTTCCAGCAGCCTGTTTGATTTTTCTTTCCATTACTCTGTTTGTAGATGTTGATATAACATATTTAGTTTGGATAATTAGCTATTTATCATTTAGACATACAATTGCATGATGTGGCTGAAACCCCAAGCCCAAACCAAAGTATATAGCTGTTTGTACTGCCGTTGAGCCATGTTTTTAAATAAAGTTCATCCCAGGTTTGCTGATGGTTTTACCGGTTGTGTCACAATGTCACAGCCAGAAAGAGGGGTTTCGAATGAGTGTTTGACAAACTGTCCTGTTCTCTGCAGCTGATGAATTAACTGCATGGTGGGTCAAACAGATCCAGCCATCCGTGAAAGCGGGAAAAAGAAAACAAGCCTGGCAATGTGTCATGTGCAGACAAGTTCACAGACTTGGCAGAAACAGGAAGTGGAAACGGTCTTCTCAGTCTAAGCCCCCCACCCCACCCCACAGACACCCCACAGACACCTGAACGTTATGTTGAATCAAAATGTATCTATCAAATTCCGCTGATAGAAAGTTCCACATTCAGGCTAGCATAGACAAAAGCAGCGTTGGGTTTTGCGATCAGTTGTCCCCAACTTAGCAGCCACCCGGCGTCACAACTTTAAGGTCTGAATCTGATTCTCTGAGAGTGAGGTAAATGGTGGAAAGTGCTTTTTAACTCAAGCTCTCACTTTGCCATGACGCCATAATTAAACTCAATTGACAAGAAATAAAAGAAATGAACCTCATTGTTTTACTCTTATGATATATATTCTGATAACAAAGAAAAATAAAGAAAGAAAGAAATTGTTTCCTTTTGTTCAAGACCTCAGCAACTCAGCACTTAAACACTTACTCAATACTTTTACCCTACGTCCACATCTGTAGACAACATTAAAAAACCCACGCTGACAGCAGGCAACAATTTATTAAAATAAGAAATCGTCCATTTTTTCGTAAGAAAAAACTTTGTAGTCGTCACAGCAGCACCAAAGCCGTTCTGTGGAATCTGTGGTGCTCACAGGTGTGTGGCTCTTATTACTGCAGGTGTTGAAAAACAGCTACTCTGCTTGCGACTGTGTGTCACTTTCAGTTTAAGGTGCTTCTTTGCTTTCCTCACTAGAGACGCATAAACTCTAGTCGAAGGCTTATTTTTATTTGAAAAAAAAAAAATCAAATATCAAAGAAATATCAAGGAAAGTCAAAGAAAATATGGTGCCTTTAAACCTATGTTTGCCATTCAACAGAAAAAAATATTTTCTCATTTAAACGTATCCAAAATAAACCAAAAAAAAAAAGCTTTGCAGGTAGATGTTGCATTCCAAAACATAAAGAAACAAATCATCTTTCTGTACCATCAAACACACACACACACATGTACAGTACAAACACACGCACAAACAATCACCTTCTGTGCATGTCCAAAAAAAAAAAAAAGAGGAAGCCCCACAGCTGTGCAAAAATTCACTGCAATATAAACTTCTATTTTGCATATCAAGATTAGAGGCTTAGAGCGACATGCAGCCAACTTCCAAATGATCACCTTCCTCTTTCCAAAGAAGTCCAACATCAAAGCTGGCGTGGGTGCAATTTACCAACAGGATGAGCAGTTAATGACATATTGTTGCCATCTGTTTCAAGATTCCTGGATCATCCGGACTTTTGACACGGCTACACTGGGGAGGATCACCTTAGCAAATTCAAATTTCTCAAACACTTATACCGTAATGAGGCAAAATGCCCAATTGCTTGTTGACACAAAGAGCTAATCAGCCAACCACGCGGCAGCAAGTTGATGCATTTAGACGTATAGACGTGGGGAAGGCGACTCGCAGAAGTTCGAACTCAGCGACGCATCGAGGAGAAAACGGGTTGAAGTGACTCTGAACGTGGCCCTGTTGTTGGGGCCAGACGAGCTGCTCTGGCGTTTCAAAAACTGACAATCCGCTAGAATTTTCACACTGAAACAGGCATTGGTAAGATTTATGGAGAATGGTCAAAACAAATAAATGAATCATTGAGAGAGCAGCAGCTGCGCTGAGAAAAATGACAAGTTGATGTCAGGGGTCGGAGGAAAATGGACAGACTGATTGGAGGCCAAAGAAGGCAGCAATTACTCACTGCTTACAACCTGCACTAAATTATCTCTGCATCCACAACACACACAACCTGAAAGCGGTGTGCGTTTGTATTACACATTAGGTACAAAGTGCATCGATATCTTTTGAACTGCTCAGTATTTTCTTCTCTAAATAAGTTCAAGTCAAGCATGGTATTATTCTGAGCAAAAACTAGAACTTAGAACTAGAACTATCATTGTTTAAGCATTATATCATTGCATTTCTTCGCGAACCAAGACTATATTAGCTTCACTGACTGAGTCAGTGAGGATAACAATGCCCACGATTTTTAAGAAATAATCAGTCAAATATTGGATGTGAATCAGGCGTACTCACATTTCTCCCAGTGCATGCTGCTTTTTCGATGAATATCACTTAAGTGAAAATCAAAGTGCCTGGGTGCGTGACGCACTTTATAACATCCTGAAGATACCCGAAACCCCCCCCTGAGAAGCCAAAGCAGGAAACAGATCGTGCATGTAGTTTCACCGATCAATGACTTTGATAGATAAATATTGTCAAAAGGAGAAACAAAGCGAAATGCAACTCATGCATTGTTTTGGGGAAAAAAAGTGAACATACTGAAAAGATATGTATAACTTTATTGAAAGATTAATGTGAAATACAGTGAATTCGAGTTAATTAAATTTTGATAAAGTGAGTGAAGTACTTCCTGTAGCATTTCATTTGCTAAATAAATTAGAATTGAAATTTTTTTTTTTTTTTTTAACTTTAAACCTCATGATATTATCTAAGTTCGACATGGTCAGCTGAGCACAAAGGCCATCAGCAGAGAGAAACTGTCAAAGCTGCTGAGTGTGTTTCATCACCCTGCTTGTCAGTTCCCCAAATTAACCAAGTGAAACCAATTCCCTTGCTATACAACTGGCTTAACGCAAACATTTCACCTCCTGTCGCAGTTGTCTTTGATACCTAATAATGAGATAATCATCTCTTCATCTGTAAAGTGCAGTTTTGTGATTCTTTGAAATGCTGTCCATTTGTACTGCTGCCATTATTAAAACTATCATGGTCCAGAAAGTCTCTCCATCAAGTTTTAGAAGTCGGTAAGTTGCATTTTCTACTTGTTGCCCTTTCCATTTTGATAGCGGCTCCCTGATGGGTTCGATTTAAAGGTGCCCTTCGATTGAACTTGATATGCTGTGCACACATCACAACTGTTGTCTATGTTGAGCACATATGCTCATGATTGTGGATTGTTCTTAATAAACGAAAAATTGTTTGAAAGTCAGGGTTGTCAACACCATGAAAGTAGCATGATGTGCAAATGAAACAGGCTAATGCGCTGGGACTTGTTTAGGATGCTAGTCGGAAGCTGGTAGGTACGGGCCCTGCAGCCGGATGTATCAGGCAAGCACAAGAAACCCGCTGGTTTCGACTGCTTGTCAAGGCATGCGAGCGGCACCATTGCACAAGCAACGATTGAACAATAAAGACGCCGCGCTTTGGTTTGACAAAAACAGCCAAGGGTAGAAAATTAGGTGAGTCAACATTTTATTAGTGATCACATGTTCGTCATCAAAACAGTCTGCAACACCATCAAACAATGCCAGTTGCTGCTTCATGGGCAGAGAGGGAGAAGACTCTGGGTGTTTTTGGTCGGCATGGAAAGAAGCAAACAGCACGATGAGAACTTCAGGTTAATGTAAAAGGAGCAGGACAAGGGCTGAAGCAGTAGTTAAGATGGAGCTCGAGCTATAGAAGCCTTGTGCACTGACCCGTGCAACAGCAAACCTCTGCAGAGAAAGATGTTGCGGTTGCTGTTGTTGTTGCTCTCAGTGCAGGTGTTCAGCCCAGCGCTTCAAAGCAGAAAGAAAATAATTTTCCCTCGCACGTCGAAAGGACTTGGTCACTAATGATCAAAAAAAGCAAATGAATAAAATGAAATGCTTCGTGAAGAAGACCCCGTAATGATAAAACATGTGAAACCTCCAGCAAATCTGGGATGACATTTATTTGAAAATGTGACTTAGCAACAGTACGAATAGCTATGAAGGAAGGCTGACACATGTCCAGGGTTTCAACCTGCCTTCGTCCCAGGACAGCTCGGATAGACTTTGGGCAACCTGCCATCGCTCCAATGGATGCATGGCTGGACTTTGTTGAAGTAATGAATTTCCATGGCAATGCAGTGACGTAGTGATGCTGCTTTTTTATGTTATGTACCAATAATCTTACAGATTTCTTTCTCCACCATTGCCCCCCTTCCCTGATCCCATCCACGGTCTCCAACTCATCATTCAGGTAATTATCCATCTCAAGAAAAGAAATTTCCACTTTATTCACAAAATTTTCACTTTATTTGCGCCGACTTTATTCATGAAATTTCAACTTTATTCACAAAATTTCGTCTATTTTCCGTTGACTTTTTCACGAAATTTTTACTTTTTTTACATCGACTTTTTTCACGAAATTTCAACTTAAAACTCAAAATGAAAACTTAAATGAAAATTTCTTTCCTGCAAAAAAATACAAAATAAATAAAATAATAATGATAATTATCCATCTGGTATCAATCAAATCTGAACTTAAAACTGCCGAGCCGAAGCATCAAAGACATTCAAACCTTTCCAATCTCTCCTTCTTCCTTCATCTTTTCAGTTTTAAAACTTTGCCGGTTTTATTCTGTTGCCGGCAAGAGGGCGCCGCCATTGTGGCAGGCTGCACAGGGGACCACAGGGAGACATGTGAAGTCGAAGAAGAAGAAGAAGAAGAAAAGCCTCGGCGCCAGAGTGTCGAGCCGCCGGAGACGACGGCGGCTGACAGGACAGCGAGGGAGGAGTGATTACCGTTCTCTGATCTTGAAGCCACCTCAGGACGGCTGTTGACGATCAGAGGGATGAAACTCGAGGGTGTCAGAAAGGCGCGACTGTAACAACAGGCCTCCGGACACCTCCAGGCCAAACACCCTCTAATAGCACCAGTTTGAAGTCCGTCACTCAGGGCTTCGACTTAACTTTTCTGTTTCTGCGAAAACATCAGGACCTCTTTATCCTGTCACCGCCTGACCACCGTTCAGCCATCAGACAGCTCAGTCCGACCCAACTCCAGGCACCCAGATACTGGACCAGTGGGAGCTGTCCAGGTTTCTCCAGCAAGAGCTTCATTAGTTCTCAGTCAGGGAGTCCCTGGCATCTATTCATTCACTGTCTCTTGGTGTTGGATGTTCTGTCATACATTTCCTCTTCGTAAGCAAAGTCAATTCACTTAGCATAAGTTCAAAAAATCTGCTGCCTTTGTGTATTTATACTCATGTTGTAAAAGCAGCCCAATCATCAGTCTGAGAGCGTTGGCGCTGCCTGGACTGACGCAGAGGGGAAACACCTGTGTGTGTGTCAAGGTTCGCTGACCAGCAACGCACTAAAAGCCACAAGCTTGTTTCAGTGCCTGTGAAGAGTCTCTTCTGTCTTTACTTGTTGCTCTTCTCTTACGGCTAGTGACACTTTAACCCATTAGACTTTAGCTGGCGTGACTTAGATTGACGTATCTCGTTTCTGTTGTACAAGAAAACCAAACAGGAAACATATTTTCTTTATTATGATTATTATTGTTTTAAGAACATGGTGGCCTACCTTTACTGTACACACATTCACACTGGGCTTCAAAGTGGTTATGAAGTGTCCAACACGTCCCATATAAACAGACTCGGGTTGCATGGTTTTGAATGTGTGCAGCGAGTGATGCAAAGTGCGATCAAATGCCGATGCAGTGAGGTGAGAAAAAAAGTTTAGAGCCTCTTTTTCTATTGTCAAAATTTGAAATTGGCAGAAACATTGCCGCTGCCCACGAGCCAGACGTTGGCAGCAGACAACCGGGGCTGTTGGAGGGAAGAGCAGGAGGGAGGGAGAGTGTTTTGGAGGGCGAGACAATCTTGCCCCGTGGAGGCAACAGTCGCTCCTCGCCGTGAGTCCCATTCGTCAGTTTAGCCTGCAGGCCGGGTTTCGCTCCTGATTCCTATCTTGGTGTCTGCGCTACACCTCAAGGCTGGCTGTCACCCGGTGACTGAGACAAAAAGAGCTGATGCTAATCAGGGCTTACTGTCAACTTCAAGTACCTGCGAGACACCCGGGGTCCTGAGACGGCTTGGCCCGGCGACCCAACTTTCTAAACTCGTGGACGGACGGATTTTATCTGGTGAGATGTGTCACAACAGGCCAACCCCGACCTGAGATCTCTTGGAGTCACGCAAATGATTTAATGATGCATTAATCAACCTGTGCTCTTGAAAAGGGAGAGAAAAGAAATGAGCGTAATGAGCCCTGGTCAGATAACATCGTTATAAATGCATCAGATGATGAGAGGCTGCCCGAGGCACTGTTGGCTCGAGGGCACTTCAGTACGCAGACGGCTCTTGGGTCCCCAACAGTTAACCTTCATGTCATCACTCTTAAAGCCAAGTAGCTGCATTCTGTGACAGACTCCCTGCCTGATGGATGTACCTGCACTTACTGTGCACCAAAGCGCAGGTAGATTATGTATTATTGTATCAGCAGGAAAAATATTGACATTCATACCGCGCCCCAGTGTAGGGGCTGATATACGGAAATTGTTTATATCAGGATGATTTATTTTTTTTTAACATGTAACACATTTCTCTCAGTATTTCTGTCATTTTGAGGTACTTTTTGCAGCATTTGATGCCTCAAATGTGACATTGTGCTCAGGGGGTTTTCTCCAAAAAATGAGTCCAACAGGCATACAATGGTTGTAAAATAAAATAAAAAGTCCTTGACCGACTTGACTTTTCTTTCCTTTCCATGAATCAATTTACATTTACAGACCCAGAAATATTCTAAAAAGATTAGCAAAGTAACTCAACGCCGTTTGAAGCAAAAGTCAAATCCCTTTCGTGCACTCAAAACTCCTTGCTCATCCATCGTCACTGGGTCAACTTTCACCCGAGTGCAGAAAAGAAAAACCTTCGCATGGCTTCGTACTACTTTGAAACTCTTGTCACCGCTGACCTTGTGCAACTCCATGAGATGAATGTGGGTAACGGGCCTCAAGCGTGTCAACAGTGGCTGCGCTGTCGTCCACGCAGCGCTAAATGTCTCTGCGTGTTTGATGGAAATTCCAGCCGTCCAGATAAAAGAATTCTGATATCAGATAACGGTGATAATGGCAGAGAGTGAGGTGACTGGGCCAGAGGAGCGGTGAGCGTGTGAGAGAGCGAGGCTCCTGCACTGCGCTCGTGCTGTGTTTTGACCTGTGTGCACATGCCAAGCCTTAAAGGGCCTGCAACACGCCTCGACCTGCAAGGCAAATAAATGCGCCGCAGGGTAGTGTGGCTTCAATTTCAACTTTCACTCACTCTCTCTCTCTCTACCTCGGTGCGTGTGTGTGTGCGTGTGTGTGTGTGTGTATGCGTGCCGGCTCGCTTGCGGGCGCGTAAATGTGCAAGGGCACCGCTGGCTGGGCCTTCACCTGCGCACCTGAGGATCCAGGTTTGAGCCCAGAGAGCCTGGAACAAATAGAGCGGCTCGTAAAATGCTTACACAGCTGCTTGCGCTGAATACGTGGC
Organism: Thamnaconus septentrionalis; assembly: GCA_009823395.1. Taxonomy (NCBI): domain Eukaryota; kingdom Metazoa; phylum Chordata; class Actinopteri; order Tetraodontiformes; family Monacanthidae; genus Thamnaconus; species Thamnaconus septentrionalis. The sequence continues at coordinate 20,164,385 of CM020510.1, read as the reverse complement.
TAAACAGTGAGCAGGCACCAAAGACCGCGCAGCCGCCAGCCCTCTATCGTCACGCCCCTCGGTCTAAGGTTGCAAGTTCGTAAGTTCAAGCGCGGAACAACGCGACGAAGGGGAAGGGAGACGGGGAAACTGGGAAGCGACGGCGCAGAGTAAAATCAACCTGAGCTTCGCAGCGAACAGGGAAAGCCATGTTTGCCTGGCACAGGTTCACCTGACCCCGGTATCCTTCAGCGTAGTCGTCTCACTGCAGTTTCCCTGATTCCCAGACCGGTGTACGTTACAGGTGGCAGCACAGCGCTGTCCAAGGAATGCGGTTTCAATGTGTTCATGCAACTGACAACTTTCAGAGAAGATGGAAAATTTTGGTTTTCTCCGTTTCCTTCACGTTGCTGGAATTTGTGGGTTTATCCAAATTAAAGAGACAAATACACTCACAATGACCGAATTTGAATGAACACTGGTCAACTGTCCGAATCAGCACTATCCAAAAAAAAAATCATAAAACATCATCCAGGCAGTTTGGGAAGTTTTGGGAGTTCCCCTTTTATCCACTGAAGAAGAGACTTGGGTGCCAGGTGCTTTTACAGTTTATCTTGGTTAAACATCAGCTTCTATCAGACATGACTAGCCAGTCTGGCCAGAAACATTTTTACCATCAACTTCATTGAGGACATTTGGCGCATTTGCATTTTTTATAGGGTACAATTCACAACACTGCAGCTGTGATAAAGTATATGACTTTGAGGGTCACACAGGGTCAATTGCAGAGGCAGAAGGAGATGATCCAAATTTGCCCCTGTCTGGTTTGAACTGGTTGTGCCCAAAATAAAGCAGGGATTACTAAGAGGTGAATCAGCTCGATGGTGGGTGGGCATGAAAGGTTTGGGCACGCAGTCCACTGATTTACATTTCTCTTATCATCTCAAGCGCTAGAGCGCGCGCTTGGTATTTGGGGATTAGGAATTGCCTAACTTTGCCAGCATGCCAACACCTTTGAAGCAAATGAAGGGAAGGTCCCATTTTGTGAATCGCTCGTAGCCGTTGAGATGGCTGGACTCGAACGCATGCAGACACAATGCAGATGGTGCAAGTATGCGCTCGGCAGCTACACTGAAACTTGTTTCATGAGATCCGCCTGCTCCTGTTCACAAGAGAGGACTTGCACAGTTTCTTTGTAAAGTGCATGACTCAGTACCACATGCACAATAATACAATCGACTCCCTGTATATTAAAATATCCCTTATATTACTACATTAATATTTCCATAACATACAAAAACCACACAAACATGAAGTCTAGAGTTTAGATTAATTCTCACAATGTGTGTTTTTTGTTGCTGCTGTTGTTTTTGCCAAGAACAAATATTGTCACATTTGTTTGACTATTAGTCAGAACTTGTTTATGTATTGAAGAAAGACTGCAAGAGCTCTTTATTGGAAGAAAAAAAAAATTAAACCAGTAATCAAAGGAGAAAAAGATTTAGAGTTCATCAAGGAATGATGTCTCAAGTTAAGAGATGTTGTTGTTTTCTGCCTTTACATTACTTCCATCTAGCGGCCAAAATGTAGCACTGCATCTCGACAAAGTTCTTGTGGTACGATTTATAGTCCGCTAGATGGAGCCAAAGGAATGAACTGAAACTCTCCCGCCGAACATCTCAACCCTTGGATTGTGATCAATGGATGATGCAAGGCGGGATGAAAGGTTGCTGAAAGCAGCCTGAAGAGACATCATTTCATGGTGGTTGGTATATCTCACGTGACCAGTCTTGCCAGGGAGCAGTTTGATGACGGATGGAGTGAATTACATTCTGTCTTATAGAGTGAATTGTAGTTGCTTGAAGCTTCCACTTCTCATTTATGTTTAATTTTAATCGCTTTCATCTCTCTGCGGCTGCCTTTGCTCAGCTCACACAATTCACTCAACAAGACTGTTTGTATTGTACCATTGTGACACATCCAATCACATTTAATCTGCTTTATGATGACCTAAGTGTGCAAAGGATGAATCCATGGATAGACAGCTTCTCTATAGGTGACCTGCTTTTACACTGCTTTTAAATTGAAATTCTATTAAGAAGATGTTGTCTCTTATTAAATAAAATAAATAAAACAGTGAACAAATGCCACCAAGTGTCGGTTGTTACTAAAAGGATTTAGAAAAGTGGATTCAAAATTCCATTGTGAACGGCTTGCACCAACTGCGCTTTCATTTATGTAATTATCCACTGTTATGCAAAAAATTAAAATTACTACAACGCCCTTTCAATCCTTGCCATTTCTGTTGTCTGTCAGTATTAGTCACACACACACACACACACACACACACACACACACACACACACACAAGAAGATTATCTACTTGCAATTTTTAAAGAGAACAATAGGTCGCTCACACGTACATTTTCATGTGCCCTACTTGTTTTGGTCCTAAGCCTGGTCGCGCAGTCTTCCGATGCGAAAGCTACGGCAAATAAAATATGTAAATCAATTCTATGGCTTCCGCACCGGATTAGTGGAGGTCTCGGTTAAAAATGGCCGCTGTTGGAGCTGTTAACCTACAGGGTGCAGGTGGAAATTGGGCAACTGCTGGCTGAAGAAAGAGAATCAAGAGTTGAGGAGTAAGAGTAGGGTCCTTGACTGTCGGGATGATGGCAGGAAAAGCTAGACAGTTGGTTGATATAATGGCAGGTGACCACATGGCAAAGTAGCAGGGCTAGAAACTAAGGGTCAGGCAGGGTTCAAGCTCTTTCAATGCGTGGATAGGAAGAGAAGCTGAGTAGTATTTCAGAAATGTTCTGTCGGCACTAGAGTCCGGAGCTAGAAATTAAAGGTGTGATGCTGAGTGTTGTTGTTGGTTGTTCAGGTGTGCGAGCTAGAAGAGAAGGAGAAGTTCTGGAAGAGTGAACAAGTAGAGATGAAGTGATGCAGGGCATCCCCAGCGGTGTGAGTGGTCATTGGTACAGTCAACAAAGGAGATGAGGACGTAATTGATCCATTTGGTAGACTTTGCGAAACAGATGGCATTGGAACGGCTGCGGTGAATGCTTTCTTCCAGAAGATGCAAAAGCATAGAGTTGGGAACACACCTGGTGAGACGGGAGAGTTTGGCCTGGCAGCATAGGATGGTGATGTCTCTGGTGGTGAGGAAGATGGAGGGGAGCCTCAGGGGACAGGTCAAATGCGGAGGACAAATTTCACATCCTTCCGGATGTGACGATCAGCGTGACTTGAGCCTGTAAAAGGCAGAGCAATGGATGAGTTTGGCTGAATCTCAAATGTGAAGATTATTGTGCGGTTTTCAGGGAGGAGCTGAGACAGGCTCTGGACAGTCATCGGCGTGTGCTTCCGGATGACTGGGCATCCCACAGCGAATGGGATCAGGCATGGAGGTAGGGATACTTGGTGTGTCATCTGTGAGGAAAGCGGTTGAGTAGACTTCGTGGTGGAATGAGGAAGTGCAGGACAGAGGGAATGCTTGGTTGACAAGTGGGAGCACTGAAGGGAGAACTGAAGAGAGGAGACAGGAGGGAGATGCAGCGTAAAGTGAAGTAAGATGTGGCACAGGTCAAACAAAGGACGTGCAATGACTTGCACAATCGTGGAACAGTAAGAGGAGAGATCTATTTGAATCATGACACACTGGACATGATCTTATACTGTCCGCTGTGCCAGTAGATGGTATTCAAGCAAGATTTGCCTTGATGCTGGTTGTAGCATGGGAGCTTTATCTCCATCATGGGATGGACATTAATTTGGGACACATCATCAGCGGTGTACCTTTGCATCATTTGGTGTTTAAGCCTTTTAACACTAAAGAGACCCTTAGCAAAGGTAGCCAGCTATATAGGCGATCATGCCTGAGCCTGTGTCCCAAGCCCAGTACTGATAATTAGATGGTATTCAAGGTTCCTTAAATGAGGGAATGGCTTGGGGGGGGGGTTAGTGATCGATTGACTTGATCCATATCAACTCACTACTTTTTTCGTCCGCTTCAGAGATTGATTTAATTATCTGCCGCAGACCCTATCCATGGATTCCAAGATCCTTTCACAGTCTCATGGTGGAAGAAGCTATAAAAACTCTGCAGACTACATCAACCGTATAGACTTTGGCATTCCACGATCATTGTTGAGCCTCTGCTGCCGGTTCTGTCAGAAAGTATCTTACGCTAATCGGTCTCTTGGTTAAACAGGTTAAACAGGTTGGCGAGCCAGAGAGATACAGATGAGGAGGATGTGCAGCATGTTGGGGGTGGCTAAGGAAGGGCACGGAAATGTATTATGTGCCAGCAGTGTGATGGGAAGATGAAAAGCAGATGAGTGAGGAAAATGAGAGCAAAACAAATAGTAGGAGAGGTAACCATAGATTTCTGGTACGATCAAAATCGAAGTGGTTGGAAGTAGAGATAGGGATAGAGAAGGGGAAGGAGTTTGAGTATTTGGCATCTACCGTACAGAAAAATGGAGTCTGTGGAAGAGAGGTCAAGAATGCGTGCTAGCAGGTCGGAACAGGTGGAGAAAAGTATTGGGTGTGATGTGTGATAAAAGCGTCAGACAGAATGAAAGGAGAGGTAGACAGCAGCACGAGGGGACAGTGACAGTGGTTCTGAGAAAAAGACAGGCTGCAGAGTTTGAAGGTTCAAATTTTCAGCTGCTGTTTGGGAGTGACAAGGATGGATATGATCAGGGATGAGTACATCAGAGGGACAGCCAGCATATGCAACATGTTTGGAGAGAACGCCTGGGTTGCTCCCACGAAGTCTATACACTCTGCAGCACTGCTGTTTACCACTGAGAGACTTAAAAATTCAGTCACTTAGATGTTATTTTCTCAACATGTTTCTCAAATAAAAGGGCCAACTACGCTAGAGAAAGCTATTTACACACACACACACACACACACACACACACACACACACACACTCAAACGTAACACTATGCCAGTTGTGAAATCATTCCAACCTATAAACATCCTAAGACCTTTTGAATGAATTCCAAACACATTATGTTGATTGAGATGACTGAGTGAAATATCTTGACAACTAGAGTACCTGTTCTCACGCAGCTATTTAGGTCCCTCTGCTTTGCCCCGAGGCATCTTCATTTAGGTTTTGTAACTTGCAAAGGTGCAGTCTTTGTAAATCCAAGGTATAAAACCCATTTCAAACATATCAAGTTTGATTATATTGTTTTTCCTGATAGTTAAATTATTATTCCTACTTTTGAAAAATAACTGCATTTTGTCATTTGTTTTCAGAAAATTGTCTGATTTAGTGTCTTTTGGTAATCTAGAAAACAAGTTTTCAGGGTGACTCTCACCCTTCCACCACTCTTACAGTTTACAATAAACAATTGACTAAAGATTCCAGACAACAACATAATATATGTAACTGATTGTCCAGTGTTCTCAAACAAGATCTCATTTTTATCTGGGTTTTTTTTTTTTCTGACCGAGCTTCATTTCATAAACAATCTCAACAAGTCAAATCTGGGACAAATGCAAAGAGGTTCGTGGTTGTTGACATAGAAATAAACCAGGCACCTGTATCGGGAATGTGTCTCTCTAAAATTATTCACGTTAATCTCATATAATTGTCTTCTCCTTGTGGAACGCTTCTTTGAGGAGTTCTGTTGACAAAATATCTATGCTAAACTAAAGGCACTCCTATCAGGCTCAGTCGCTTTGTGGATATATTCATCAGTGATATTCACTGATGACATCTGCGTTTGCACAAACCCATCTGACTGTGGACTTCTCCACTGCGTTGTGTTCCATTCATAAAGGTCAGTTGCACACTGCCTGTCATTATTGGTCATGTTATTTAGGCTCATGGGCGTAAGTCAGTCCCTGACAGAAACATCGTCTACATTTTTTTTTTTTTCACATGGACGAGGAAAATGCTATGAGAAAACCCCAAAACACTTTACTTTGAACATGCAGCACTCAGTGGTGTAGTGGTCCCCGGTGAAGTGGGTAGAAATCATGCCCTTTGAAAGCAGCCCGTTCAGCTTCACGCGAACTGAAAAATAAGTGGGTGTACGTACCTGTGTACCCACGTATACCCTGCACTATAGCACACCACTGGCATTACCTGTTAAGCAAGTTGGCAAAAGTAAGAGAGGACATTTCGGGGCAAGACAATTTTAGAACTACAGACAAACAGAAGTTTCCTTGGATAATCTTTGTTTCTACAAAGGCATACAAAATCTTACTTCATTCTACCTGTGCCAAATTCCTGCGAAGAAACAAGTGGAGCGGACAAAATGAGTTACTTCTGTAAACACGTCCCAACAGGTCTTACCAGATGTGTGCTTTCGGGGTTTGGTTTTCAAATATTTTTCAGCACTTAGATCAGCCCTCTTTGTAAACATGAAAACGTCAGCTGTCAACTATTAGGTGCACTTATATTAAGAAGGACAACATATGCAACATCCAAACAAACTATCAAATATGTCCATTATTCCATGCATCACAGTCCATTTGTGTATGAAGTGTATATAGTCGCAGTGAGTGTCTGTCTGTTTGTCTGTCTTGTAGGGTTTATAAATAATGAGTAATGGCATTCATTTTAATGGCCCATTGTTTTAAAGGCATAATGAAAAAAAAAACAAATTAAAAAAAAGATGATTGATTCACTTAAGTACAATCGATCTGTTTTCCTTTCCCCAAAAGAGATAAACTTGTTTTTGTTTGGTATTTTTTTAAGGTGTCGAACGGACCTTACAGATGTCTCTACAGACTTGACCCCGCGGAAAGCAGCCTTCCGCACCTGACGTTCGCTGACGTATCTTCTACGGAGTGGGCGTGTTCGCCCTCGTCGACTCCGCGTTGAGATCAGTCAACGGCAGAGACGTCAAATCCGGACAAACAACCTCCCAGTGGGAGGGTGCGGCCCAAACCTGTCGCGCTGACGCTTTACTTTGGAAGTTTACTTGTGCACGGTGTCGCGGTTTAGCGCAGTTTCTGTGTTTTCGGTCGTTGTGGGGTCGAAATAATGAGGGCGCGTTGCAAACGTAAAGAGGCGAGAGTGAGAGGAGATGCCGACACCGGGGCTGAGCTCCGTCTGCCACCTGAGACTCCCGGTGCAGAGACACATACACCTGTGTTTCCCAAGAAAGGTATGGTAGACACGGAGTGCTCTTGGGCTGACATTACTTTACTCCACGTTCACTGTCTTAGAAACCTTAGTTTGGGACTGTACAATGACTGGGAAACTACATTGATAGTATAGGACACTTGGCCCCGCGAAACCAGGACATGTCCAACTTCATAGCTGACGGGAAAGCAACAAACGCATTTCGTTTCAAAGAGTGCAGGTTTTTTTTTTTTTTTTGGTTGGTTTTTTTTTGTTTGTTTTTTTAAAGGCCAAGTTTTAAGGCTTCCTCATGCCTGGAATGTTTCTAAGTGAACCACAGTATTGTCGTTATTAAGCTTTCAGCTAGAGAATTAGCAGTGTTGTTTGTTAACTTGTCCTCTTGAAGTGGTGCTAGTTTTAGGGTTTTTTTTCTATTATTATTATTATTATTATTATTATTATTATTTACTGTAAAGAACTTCAAAAAGTTATGCAGTTAAATTTCCACTAAGCTCTGGTGTATTTATTACAGTTTTGTTGTGACATTTCTTTTTCAAGTAAAAACCTGCTCTTCCAAACTCTGTGGAGCTCTCAGGTTAGCCTGAACTAGTTTTAGTGTTTTAATGTAATCTAGTTATTGTGGTCTGCTGACTGGTTAATTGACAGCAAATTGAGTGACTGACTCTTGTTTTTCAATGGCAAATTTCATTGCCTGGTTGGTCAACGCTGGTTGGTCAATGGTCAATAAACACTAGTAGCCACTACATTGGGTACAATATTCAATTGACTGTTAACACAAATGCCAATGGCATTACAGTTAGTCAATGCATTAAAGGACATGAGATGGCTTTCTGAAGTTAGTGAGCATCAGAAGTGACATGGTTGTTGGTGCAAGATGGGCTCGTCTGAGTATTTCACAAGCTGCTGATCGAATGGGATTTTCACAAGGGCGCAACCATCTCTAAGGTTTACAGAGAAAACTGTGTTCTTGTGTGTGCAGTTGGAGTTATTGAAGGTTCTGTATTATTGTAGAAAGCAACTGTACCTACATTAACATTCGTGTGAGTCTATGATCGTGCTTTTCTGCTTCCATATATACAAGCAAGGAAAACCTTTAAGACATATAAAAATTGTTGCCATGAATTAACCTTTTTGTTGCCATGCAAAGCTGTAGATGCTCTCCTTGCAATGTGGTGGCACACTGACATTGCAAGGCAGCTCAACTTCAGCTTCAGCTTCAACTCAGTCCAAGACTTACAGCTGTGGCTTTGTGGAACTAATCAGTGTTCTTCTAGTGATGGAAGTAGGAAGTGACTGCTGTGGACTGTATTCAAAGACCTCAAAGTTTTATTTTAATGGGCATCTCTGCATTTTCTATTGACTCTTTGCCCAGTAGGTATGCATTGCCAATCCAGTGTAAATCTCAGAAGAAGAAAAAAAATCTCTAAAAGTAGACCTCTAAAGCCGCCTGCTTTGAAAATGAGAAAAAAAACTGCTATTTGATGTCATTTTTAATCACGTTCTGCTGCCTTTTATTCACATCATACATACTGTTTGTGTATAATTTTTCCTTCTTAAACAACAGTGCATTGTTAAATGTCATCTTCAAGCTGTGTTGATGGCCAGGTGCAAATATCTGAATAAAGTTCATGACCCAATTTCTGTTCACCAGGTGCAAAGTGTTCGGTTTACGATGACGACAAGGTCTATCTAGGAGTCCGTGTCAAAATGCCAGTAAGGGATCTTCTAAAAAATATTCGCAAAGGCCAGGGATGGATTCCTAAGGTAATTGCTCGATCCTTAAAGTGTCAGTCATCAGTATTGCATCAGTTTAAGTGTCTTGCATTCCACATTTATCTCAGATAATACCCAGACAGCAGATGAGCAAGGCAGATTGTGTCATCCATTGCTTCAACCTTTCATTGATTGTGTTGCATGTATTGTCATCTAATGCCTTAATTTAACAAAAAAAAAATCTCTGTAGCAACATCCTTGTAGCTTTCAGTGAAATGTCTAAGATAAGGAAGTACATGAACTCTGTCTACCTCTGTAGACCGCTGAGAACTTCTTTTTCAGAATTAGTTTCCATTTTTTCGGTTATTCAGATAGGCCACTTCGTACATAGCTTGTCTGATACAAGTACAACTTTACCTGCAACCTCCATACATTTTAAGTGTCCTTATCAGTTAAACAGTGTCACAATATCCCTGCTGGTTGAACACTGAAGCACACACATTCTAATACAAATTGTTTTCTCTTTTCTTTTATAATTCAACCACTTGTGAATGCAGGAGGTCTCCGGCGAAGTAGTTAAAGGTCAGTATCATTTCATTATTATTGTTTTATTGTTGCCGGTATTATTATTTGTTATTATTATTTATCATTATAAGAATACCAACTGTTGTCATGTAGATTTTTGCTCCCCCTTTCAGATTATGTATTCCCTATCTGATATAAATGCTTTCAACAGTTCAGTTACTTAGTGGAAAGATGCATCGGCTATTACCAGACAGACAAACAACATTGGAAGTATTCATTATCTCAATTTGCCTGATGTCGTTTTCCAATTCATGGCCTGTGTAATTGAGGATACAGAATTTATACCTGGCTTCCTGAAAGTATTTGATTCCACTTTGACATTGCCTGCTTTTGACATACCAATTGTGTTCGCCAGTGCTCCAACAGCAAAGATTCACTATCAAACTTTAAAGGACATTGAATTTTCATTTGAACTATTATTTTAGAAGCCGGTCCGCTTTAGCTCTTTTGATCTCAAGCAAGTGGAGAATGAGACTTGGCATAACTTCACCGAATTAAGATGCAATGATTCTTATGAACCGCAAGGATGAAAGAAAATCCTACAGGGCACCAGTCCGCAGCAATACCGAATGTAAGTGCTAAGTGTTACTGCTATCCCCGATTTAAGAAAAATTTTTTTTTTTTTTTTTTGCATACCAGACAAGAAGCGAGTCAAAACCCACTCAGCGCGCCACCGTACCAAGGTGAGTGTTGAAATCACAGACCCCAGGGCTGCCTTCAAAGTTCCCTAGCATCTACTGTCAAGGAAGGCTGTAAATCACAGGATGATTTTACTGCTGTTCTCATCTGCACTACTGCACCTGGCTTTTTAGAGAAAAGGTGCAGCTAAAAGCTTGGAGGAGCTGGCAATCATCATCGAGGTGTTGGAGGAAGACCTCAAGACTGGCAACTGCTTGGCCCACCCTCCTGTCTCGCCCAAGAGTTCCTCAACTGGTAAACCGACTCTTTCTCGTGTTACAGTTCCAGGATGTAACATTTTTAAGGAAGCCCACCTGACAGCGCGTTTCGTATTTAGGGCCACTGTCAGGTGGGCTTCCTGAAATACCGGGCTTCCTTAAAAAACGGTGCCTCAAGAAGGCAGCTAACTGGGTGCAAGACTCTAGGGCTCTAGGTATATTCTCATATATAGTGTTGGCGAGTAATCTATTACTAAGTAATCCACTACTGTAATTAAACTGCTCTTTTTAGTACTCTTTTTAGAGTACTGTAATGGGATTACTCTGGCAAAAATGGGAATTATATCATAATTATTTCATCAAGTAACGATCCCATTACTTTTCTGAAATATTTTGCTAGCTAGAAATGTCTTATTGTCCACAAAATGTCTGAAATATAGAAAAACAACTGAAAACAACGATGATTGATGAGGCAGCCGTGCATGCAACGCCATTGATATGCGGCGACGACGCACCAAAACAAGCATGGTGGCGGAAAAAGAAAAAACAGCAATTGGGTTTGATAGCTGGAAATACAAACATTATTTTGAGTTCATCTCGGCTAAATGAAAGATTATTGTGGTTCGCGGTGTGTTAGGTGCAGGAAGCAAGACGTTCTCAACTGCTACTTCATCTTTTTTTAAACAAATTAGTAATTGATTACTTGTGAAACAAAGTAATTAAAGAAGTAATTAGATTACTTTTTAAAAGGAGTAATCAGTAATCAGTAGTTGGATTACTTTTATGGAATAATACCAACAACACTGCTCATATATATGAAAACCGTTCTAAAAGTAGGAAAACCAAATCGTAACATATTGTATTGTATTAAATTGTCCTGTGAGTACACTCTTTTCTTAACATATTTATGGGCAGTGTGTTAAGCTTTAACCAACATAAAAATCCAAATCCTATTTAAAAAGAAAAAAGTTTCAGACAGCTGTTACTTCTTCTTTTGCCTGCTTTAATTGTTTTAATTTTGCAGGGTACACCAGTGACGGTTTGGACGAGATGATCCCGAGCCCCGAGACCATCGGGACGTTCTCTCCAGGCACAGGAAACTACCATCAGGTCCCCTCCCCTCCTGACTTCGTGCAGCACGCCCTCCCCCTCCCCACCGACTGGAACCGTGGCGATGGAGATGCGTGGTTTGACCCCCGCAGTCCTAATTGGAACCTGAGCGATTCCTCCTTCTTCTGGGCACAAGTGCAGAAAGAGGAGAGCCACCTGAGTGAGATCTCAGACGCTGTCCTGCTCAACCCCGACAAACACGGCAAGACGTGAGTGGGCCGTGAACGTGTCCTCTGCGTGGGTGTGTTAGTCAGAATTTCTACCTCCAAGAAGTTCAGCAGATCCACTGCTGTTTGTAAGAAGTGAACTTGGGATTCAGCGGTCGCGTTTGAGCAATCGCAGAAAAGTTGTAGCAGTTTTGCGTGCATTTGCTTGATTTTGCTTTTATTCTGTTCATTAGATTTGAGCCACAGTTTATTTTTGGTGACGTCATGACATCTGAAGTAGAAACGTGACATCACTCAACCTTGTGTGTGTTTGTTGCTCTTCTTCTCTCTGTTTAATAGCTAAGCATGTGAATCTCCTCCTCTGCCTTCGTGCCTCCAGAGCTAAATCCCCTCTCCCCCTCTAGCCCGAACAATCATGGCATAAACATGACTCGGGACACCATCCAGTGCTAACCTACCCGCTGAAATGGTAGCCTAAATTGTAATTTACAGGAAAAGAAAAGAATAATGCAAGAAATAGCGGTGAAAATACCCTGGTAGTTTACTGAGTCGTAAAGGGAGAACTTGCTGTGAAGCAAACCACAGAAAAATCCAACATATAGGGCAAGCCGAGTCCTGTCTCTTCGCACCCATTCCAAACTGGCTCCATGTGCCTGTTAAAACCTTAAATGTAAAGCTGCACGAACCTGAAATGACTGTGCTTCTCCCCTCAGGGCTCTCCACCAAGTGGCGGGTGTGGGAAAGAGAGCGTTGGGCTACTGCCTTGCTAGTAGGATGGCCGCCCTTGACAGCCTGGACCTCAAAGACTCTGACGGAATGGTACAATGCACACAATCACACACATTTGCAGTGACGATGTACTCATAAACAAACATCCACTTCAGCTAAAACGATTGCAATCTAAATTGTCAGAGTGATGTTTTTCACGTGAGGTATTGTGCGCCTCTGTGCGACTCCTTCCACCGGAGTGCTCATGTCTTCATTATCCTGACGTCTGCAGACGGCCCTCCTGCATGCCGCCAAACACAACCACCACCTGATGGTCGCAGATCTGATCCGTTTCGGGGCCAACGTCAACGCGGCGAACAGCGCGGGGAAATCCTGCCTGCACCTCAGCGCTGAAAGAGGTTACATCCGAGTCCTGGAGGTGAGAGCGTTGCCTCAGCTGACAAATGAGCCCTGCTTACACTCAAGGTGTGAAGCCTAGCATCTCTGAACGCACACAAGTGCGTGGCACACAAGTTGGAAGCAGGACATTTTCTAAAAAGCTTCCATGGTTATGGTTAAAGTTGAGTAAAAAGGCGGTAATGTCCACCTTTAGATCAATCTCAACACTGCAGTTTGTGCACATCCCTTTTGAGCAAATGTTTTAAACAAGTTTCATATTTAGGTTTTGCGCAATTCTAGGAGTAATCGAAATGCAGCTAGTCTCTCTCTCTCTCCCTCTCTCTCCCCCTCTCTCTCTCTCTCTCTCATGCCGTGCGATTGACCCACGCTTAGCGTTTGCGATCAACCGGTAGATCGCGATCGACCGGTAGATCGCGATCGACGTACTGGGAACCCCTGGTCTACGTGATTGACGTTTTTAATAAAAGCATTATTCAGCTCTGACAAACGGCTCCAAACAAGACGAACAAATCAGGATTATAGGTCGACTGTGTAATTCAGTGTTGTCTCTTGGTTGCACAACGGGTTCAGATGTGTACATGGCATTTCACTCAGCGGCTGAACTGTTTCAGTACCTTATTTAATGAGAGTGAGTCACGACTTTTGTTGTATGGGATGAATGGGTGCCATTATCTCGCCCTCCCTGTTCAGTGAATATTTGCATCAGCTTCATACTGGTGTTGGCGTCTTGACGAAGTCCCCAACCTTGTAGCTTTTGCTGCAAAGGGAAGACTCTCTCCGCATCACATTTACGTATGATGTAATGTATTTTTTAATACGATCAGGTGTCCCCAGGAGGGAAACCGCTGACGTGCTAAAAGTGACAGAAAGCAGATCAATTATAAACCATCACGTCCCCCGTCTTTCACGGTGTCAACAGCACGGTACACTCATCATCTTGGGTTCACCCAGTAAATATTTACCACTGAAAAAGGTGTGTGTTCATTAGATTCCATACGTAAGAGGCGACTTACCGTGCGACTTACTGTCTGTCGTTCCAGCTTGTAAACGCGCCGCTAAGTACAGACCTCGTCCCTTTTTGAATGTCACCTTTAACTTCTTGTGGGAGCCAAAGATGTAATGACACATTGGAGGCCACTGACGTGGAAAATAACAGAAGTCGCTTCACGGGAGGGGAAATAATCTGCACGTTGGATCATTCACACCGGTGGTTCTCAGCTGGTGGAATCTCAAGGACCACACCTTTTTTTTCCTGATCGCAAAGTTGCGACCCAAATCTATTTCACAGCGCTCAGAGTTATTCCCCCAAAAATAAAAATGCCGGCCCACTTTCTGTCATGTCTAGTAAATAAATGACTGAAATGATTGAATTGAATTGTTTGTCTTGCTAAATAAATGTCCAACATTTTCTCTATAAGTATATATATTTTAAAATCCCTTTAAAAATGCTGCTTTATACTCAATAATAGTTTATCCTTGATCGCAGTGTATGTTGTGTATATAGTAGGTGTCCTAAATCCTATTCTTGTTTGTATTTCTTACATGTCCAGGGGATATTTAGTTATTATAATAGGCACATTTCCTCTTAGCGCCACTAATTGACAGCTGTGTACACTACAAAGTTCCCTGCTGTGCGACTGTACAATCGTATCTTATCTAAGACACCTGCTGCAGTACAAGTAGTGGGGGAAAAAAGGTCTTTGGATACCCTTAAAATGTTACTCAATCTCAATTATCATTATTAAATACTTCATTAAATACTTTGAATACCTTCAAAGGGTGTGGCTGCACCAGACAGACAGACAGACAGACAAACCAAAACATGTGTAAATAACTTAAGGGCAAAGGGGATTATCTTGTCAAAGTCTGATACACATCCCAACCAGTGTTGGGAAGTCATCTATTACTCAGTAATCCACTACTGTAATTAAACGAATAAGTAATGTAACAGGATTACTGTTGCAAAACTGGTAATTACATCATAATTACTTTATCAAGTAACAATTCCATTTCTTTTCTGAAATATTTTGCAGGCTAAAAATGTCTTAATATCCACAAAAAGTCTGAAATTTAGAAAAACAACCAAAAACAACGATGTCGCAGATTGATGATGCAGCCGTGCTTGCAAAATCATTGGTATGCGACGACGCACCAAAACAAGCATGGCGGCGGCAAAAGAAAACAACAGCGACTGCGTTTGCAGCTGGGAATACAAAGATTATTTTGAGTTCATCTCGGCTAAATGAAAGAATATTGTGGTTCTTTGTTCGTTATGTGCAGGAAACAAGACGCTCTCAGCTGTTGCTTTATCTTTTTTTAACTGAAGTCATTAGTAATTGATTACTTATGAAATAAAGCAGTTAAAGAAGTCACTAGATTACTTTTTAAGTTGCATTACTTTCAGGGAGTAATCCCAACAACACTGCTTCCAACTTATTACCTATTATCTTGTCAAAGTCCCAGCCAGTTGTAGAGTGCGTGCGCAGAAGTGGCTCATGATTGGATTCGAAGTCACCGATGTGTCCTCATAGGATCTTGGCTCATGGCTGTAAACAGCATGCACGTGTTCAATTCTTTTTGATTTTTTCTGCTCTCAGGTGTTGAAGCACGCCATGATGGACGGAGTGTATGTGGACGTCGAAGCCACTGATAACTCTGGTAAAGTTTTTACAACCTTCCAGCCTCTGAGACGTTTGGCTAATAAGCTGCACCTTGTTTCAATATTTGCAGTGTAACGTGCAAAATAAGCGCCTTGTGTTATCCTTGTGTTATTGTGGAATTTAAGTCACAATTTGACGTCAAGAGCTTCAGTTTTTTTTTTTGCATTACCGCGCGCTCCGAGCCCGCGGCACTAAAGCCGTCTGTCGGGCTCCACGATGTTTGTTTGTTTGTCGACTTCGACGACTCCAAGGAGGGGAAAGAAAACAAGCTCTGCGCAGTCGGGTTTGAACGTCAGGGAGTGGCCGTGGCGGTGAACTCCTCTGTGGCCTCCTCAGGTATGAGCGTCCTCCAGTGTGCCTCCGTGGCGCTGAAAGCCACCGTTCGAGAGCTGGAGAACTGCGAGTTCCCGCATCAGGCCCGACTCCAGAGCCTCCGCCAGGAGCAGATGATGGAGACCCTGGAGTGCCTGCTGCAGATGGGGAGCTACCTCCATACCATGGTACGTCACTGGGGCAACAACACGAAGACCTCGGAAGAAAAAAAAAATAAGCCAGCAACATTTTAGAGAAGTGATACAGCAGGAAATCTATGGACAAACGCAACAAGTACCCTATTATACCTATTTTAAGACCATGCAACATTGATTCCAGCAGAGCAGCCTTGCATTGCTGCTGTTGCTAATCAGGTCAAAACTGATGCTCGGTTGTACCTGAAGGGGGCGTTTCAGGTTCGACCGTCTAGACACACATATAGATTCAGCTCTGCATAACATGGGGCCTCTAAATGTGTTAGGTTTTGCCCTCTTCCATTTGGAGGTCGAAAATACTGAATTTCTATGACCTTCACAAGTGGACATAAGGGATCAAACCACGGCTCGTACGCAACACTGCATCACTGTGTCGCTTTGTTTTGAGTGCAAAGCTTGGTAGCAGCTCGGACCTTGTCGTCCGTACACAAAAAGGCCTCTCTGAGGTCTATTTTGCCTTTGAATCATTCCAACCCGAGCTGCCAAAGGAAAACAAACTCGCTTCATCCTTTGTCTTTGCCTAAGCTCAGTTGTGTATTTTGAGCAGCTCCGCTGCTAAAAAAAAAACCAAAAAAACGTACAGACAGAAAAACCACTTCCTTTATTTGTGTGTTTGCACTTTAGGTTTTTGGCAGGTCAGCCACCGCGAACAAACAGTGATTCAGCGTCTGTTATGAACGGAGCAAACAAATTCTACCAAGCCTTTAGAAACCTACGTACATGTGTATATATATATATATATATATATATATAAAGATTTGCATTTGCACCCACATGGTTGCGGTTTTGCTGAGCTTTTTAAGTGCCAGGCTTTGTGATTTCTGCTCTTTCGTAATGAGCACGGATGAAGCTGCTTGAACAGACATCTGCTAACTTGTTGGTTTGTTTGATTTTAGTCTCTCTGACTGCCACAAAACAGACATTTTTAGTACTGATTAGCATTCTTAACGTTAATTAAATACATTCCTTAATATATTTAATATAATTATATTAGATAGGCCTCAAGAGACAACTGAGTAGAATCAGTTACAGTAGTTTGGGTGTTTTCTGATCATGATTTTTTTTCCCCCCACTTCATTTTCCTCAGGGGAGCCAGAGTATGCAACCTGTGATTGGCTGACACCATCCAGCAACCCCGCCCGACAGGGCGCTTTTTTTCTTTTGGACCCGACAGTAATGTTCCGAGTTGGTTTAGGCCTGAGTTTTAGAGGAGGGAATAGAAGCCATACAATTTCTATTCAGTTTTTCCAACTACGCTCAGGCCTTTTTATGTAAAGCATCTCAGATTTTGTGAGAGGGGGAAAAAAAAACAACAGGTGTTGTTTTATTTTACCCTCTGGAGATCTCCAGGTGCCTATGAAATGGTTTCTGTGAAACTTCCATTGTTTGTTACATATTCGTAACAAGTTGTCCTCAGTCAGACCTTTTTGTTTCAGGAGGTCTGAGAGTATTTTGCATACATACATACATATACATACATTTATTACATATAAACCCCACCGTGGTATTTTTACCAAGGTTGGCAGGTCCTGTAGGGGTTTTAGATAATGGTTGAGTTTAAAATTATATGCAGCCATTATATAACCTTAACTTTAACACTATATACTGCAATTTCTTAAAGTTTGAACATATTTTTCTCTACCCATAGTTGTGTGGGTAAGTATTTCTGTGGTGCATGTTTTCTTTTTGTTTTGTTTTGTTTTTTTACCTGTAACCATTTTAGACTGTTTTTTATCTTCTCCTCTTCCTATTTTACTGCAATTTGCTCAAAAACAGTATGTGTGTGTACATTAAGTGTTTAGCCTAGCTAGCTTGGCTATAAGCAAAGGAAAATTACAAATACAGTTAGCAATACTAGACGTGCACACTGACAACTCTAGAACTCTTTAATAGTTCAAATGAACAAAACCCAGGTATTCCCTAGCACCTATAGTGGCAATATAGTAAAGTAGGCATCATTTTATTCAGCTGTAAAATATACTGCATGTGCTTTAATTGGTTGTTAATGTGAGTCTTGGGAGAATCATGTTACATTTATTGCTAAGATGCTAATTTTGGGCATTAAATGGCCTTTTTTTTTTTTTTTTAAACGAGCTTTGTCTCTGTTACACACATTTATAAGCACAAATGTTTTGTGATGAGCATTTTAAAAGTTAAGTGTTAGATCAGAGATATGTACATTATATACTTCACTGTTCATGTTGTGGAAGTTATTAGGTATATTGCTAATCAAAGGGAAGAGTTTAAATGTGTGTTTTGCCTTTTGATATACAAATATTTTCTAAATGACATTGTTAAGCTCTTTATGTTGAGGTGTCACGGTGGTCATTCTGTATATCATGTACGGACCTTTTTTTTTTGTTTTTTTCATACGTATTTCCATTGGTGGTGGATAGAACTCGCACTGTAACGTCAGCATTCGCATTTACATCAATAAACAGCGTGCTCTCAAGTCTGTTTCTTCACTGGAAGGCTTAATTACTGTGTCCCATCATTGCTGTATTGAGACATATTTCCTGTGTACAAGTGGAGCAAAAAAAAGGGGGGGAGGGGGGCGGATAAAAATTCTATATCATCTTTGGCCGGATGGGGGGGGGGGGATTGACCTCGGAGTCGCGTTGAAACAAATCTGTTGAAACAGATGTTGAAATGTGCGCCATCAGGCTCTCTCAGAAGCAGCGAGATGTGTCGCGGCTTGCAGGGGCCATTGGAAGCTGATGAGCAGTCGCGGCAAGAGTGTGCACTCTGTGTGGCGGAAAAAAACAGCAATTATTAGGGGGTTAGTGCCGTGGCAACCACATCGTGTGTGTGTGTGTGTGTGTGTGTGTACAATAGACATTTATGGCTCTATCAGATCATTCACCAGATGTTGAGGCTGAGCAAAGAGGCCAGGGCCAAGCAGATGAAAGGAAGATAAAGGAACGAAGTTGGTGCCCGAATTGCACAATAGATAGCAAGAGGATAATAAAAAAAAATCAACAGGAGTCATTTTGCATGTGTTGGTGCACGCTCGGCGACAGAGGGAGGCGGAGGGTGTGGCAGCAGGAATGTTTCTGTCAACCACCGCAGGGGGAAAACTAGTTTTTGTTTTTGTTTTCTTGTCGGGCTCTTCAGACTGGTTCTGTGTGTCAAGTCTTGTGAAAGGGTGTAAAAGCAGCTCAGGTGGAATAACGACACCCCTCCCCGAGCCCCTCCCCCCCTAAAGCTATCTTAAACTATGATAATCTTCTTAATCCGGCCCGCCGAACTTGAAGAAATTGTATTAATAGTAAGTACGTCGTAAAATTTCAATAAAGAACTAAATATCCTGGAGCTTCAAAGACATATTCTGTTGTAACGCCTTTGTTCATTTTCAATAGACATTAAAGCACACGTTTTCTACAAAGCCCATGGTATATTTTTGTCTCCTACGAGGTGGCTCACCGAAACGCCCCACGCATCTGCTGCTGCTCCGGCCCCTCTGCCACATTGTAGAACCCACTGCGCCCCCCCCCCCCAAATCAAAAAGTTTGCCCACCGCCGTCTTAGATCGATCTTCGTCCAGCAGCGCACGTCTTTAGAAGTCTAGTCAAGCCAAGTCTGAGGTTCCTCCAGAAAGAAGGCCCGAGCACCCCCCCCCCCCCCCCCTCCCTCCTCCTCCGGTGGCTGTGTGCGGGAGCCGAGCCGCAGCCAGCCGCTCATAATGAATTTAAAAGCGTCTTGCTGGGGAGCACACAGCCTCCAACGGCGCTGCGGGCCATTCTGCAGCACCCGGCTCCGTCTACCCGCTCTCCACCACTGCTGGAGACTCAGGGTG
This sequence comes from Thamnaconus septentrionalis, assembly GCA_009823395.1. Taxonomy (NCBI): domain Eukaryota; kingdom Metazoa; phylum Chordata; class Actinopteri; order Tetraodontiformes; family Monacanthidae; genus Thamnaconus; species Thamnaconus septentrionalis. The sequence goes on along the minus strand of CM020510.1, from coordinate 20,144,704 downwards.
GTCCCGCTAACCCCCACACACACACACACACACCCCCCACCTCCCTACGTTTCTCCCCGTCTTGCATCACCCCCACATAGATGCCCTGCCGCCGGCTCCATCGTGCTCCCGTGTTTGCCTTTCGCCCGTTGCTTTAGCCAGCATGGGTGTTTGTTTTTTTTTTCCTTACATCTTGGGTTTGTTGATTTCGACCATGTACATTCACGCATGCTGCTCTTCAGTGGGAAAGCTCTGCATCGTTGTGTGCTTCTGTCATTGAATCTCCACATCGAGATCCACGATGAGGGAAATTCACTTTGCCGGCCTTGTCGAACAGCAATAAGCGACTGGATATACTATGTCCATCCTTTGCTAATTTTCCCTGCTCTGCTTTTCGTGCGTGCTAAAGCGTGCTCATGATTAGAAGGTGCTTGGAATTCAGCCCTCTGTGATGTCACAAAAGCCACATATACCTTACTGATACAGATACATGTACAATTAGTTCAATCAGGTACAAATCATATTTATAAAGATGTTTATATATTATCTATATATCATGTCTATGTTGATACTAATATGTTATACAGTATGTATATCTATATATATTTTTTCTTTGCTATATTGTATATATATATATATATATATATATATAAATGTGGAAAACACATTTATATGTATGATGTTTTTCAGTGCACGTATATATACTATCGTTGTATAGATGGTAAAGCAGAACACTGTATATTTACTGTATATACCACCCATAAGAAAAAGTAATAAGGGATGAGTGCACTGCTTCCCACTCCTTTTCAAACATGTATAAATACTTTGTTACTTCTTTTTTCTTTGTGAATAGTTAGGGACTGAGCCAGCGGAAGACCAGTTCGAAAGGTCTTGTCCAAAAATGGCAAATGACCCTATTCCATTCGAAAAAAGATGGGGGAACACCGTTTATTCTTCAAGCCCGACATTATTTACAAAACATGAGTTATTCTTTTCCAAAACATCACTCAAATTCGCACGTCCGAGGTTGAAAATTCAGGACACAGACTGAAAGACAAAGAATCATCACAAAAGGCAAAATTCCAACTGTTTTGCGCCCCCAGAGGGGTCCAACTACAATTGTCCAAAAATTACAAATGGCCCTAGCTTCCACTAGGAAGGTCGAAAAAAGATGGGGGGAACACCCACGCGTTCGTCTCTTCAAGCCCGACATTTTGTATGCTCTAACCTATGCCGCCCGACAAACAGGAAGTGAGTTATTCCCACTTTTTTGGTTTTCACATTAAAATCATAAGGCTCAGAAAGCGCAAGTCCAACAGGCTTGAAAATTCAGTAAGACATAGTCTGGACCTTCATTACAAAGAATCATCAAAAACATTTTTGCTTTTTCCAACCGTTTTCGTGCAACGGCCCTCCAACCAGACTCTGAGTCATAACTCTTCATATTTGTGGATATAGTTAGAACGTTGGATCGGCTTTGACAATGCAAGATCCACTATAAAGGACACTGACTGCATAACATTCTTTTTCCTTTTTTTTGCCTCAACTGGCAGGCAGAACATGCTCAAAGGCTATTAAAACATGTCAGTCATAAATTCTGGCTTGTGATTGAACAACGCCCCATAACAACAGACATTTAACTGCAGCACAGCCTAGCTAAAAGATGATACCAGTATCTTTCATGTAGACGCCGAAATGGCTGAGTTCTAAGCTTAGGTTGCTCCTGCTCGGTTGGAGCCCTACCGCCTTTCTCTATCTCTCCCTCTTTTTTAACACACATAAATGGCTGCAGTTTCCTTTAGGGAAGTCGTACAGACGTCATTCAAACATCCACGTGTTTGTCTCATCAGTCGCCGGGCGTTGGCAGAGGTCGGGGTCATCGGGGGTCGCGTCAGCCGTGGCGGCTCAGTCCCGTTCAATCCTGCTTGCAGGGCTAGTTTTCTTCTATTTTTTGTACACATGTTCAAAATAAATGAATTCATTTATTCATTCATTTCATACTTTTATGATACCTACCTATCACAATTGTTGTAAAAAAATAAAATAAAAAAAACATATACACACACACACACACAGATCTATAGATTATTTTTTTTCCCTTTGGGATTTTTTTCTGTCACTAAAAGAAAATATATATATTTGTGGTCTTTTAATTAGACAGGAAGTGGGGGATGGGCTCTTTGGTAGGGTACCGGGAATCAAAGTGTTTACCTTGAGGCTGGATTTCTTTACCAACCGCTGTTTCCAAGGTCAGAATGAACTGTCACACTTTGTTTTCCCTTTTTAATTGCTCCTGGTGTTCCAAGGTCACTGTTCAATTTACATTAAAGTGTGCATGAATTGCATCATGTGCCGTCACAAAGCAGTTCACACGTTTCTTTATTTCCCTGCACTTACGTATTCTGTGTACTTTGTTGATGTTGAAGTTCAGTTTTCACAATCCTATTCATTAATTCCGGGATGGATGACTGATGGCTGTTTACTCTAAAGTGGAACAGCGTAACGTTGAAACATGCAGTGACAAGAAAAGTGTGGTGAGAGCCTTCTACTTTTAGGCGTTACATAAAAAAAAAAAAAAAAAAGTCTTTATATCTTAAAGTTAAAGTCCCAGTTGACTGTTACATCTGGAAGGATGCAAAACTTGTTCTGGGGGATCGAACCCTCAACCTGCCAGTGTCAGGGCAGGCACTCGACCACTAAGCCACTGAGCTGGTCAGTTAGACCAGTGGTGGTTATTTTGTGCATTTTAGGAGAATCATTGATTTATTCACTCTGCTTTACTGTTAGAATAAGTGAACATGAATGTCTTCCAATCAGCAATGTGATGTGACAACAGCTTTGCACAAAACAGAGGCAGAAATGCCAGTTCTTTTTTGTTTAAACTTATAAATTGTACTGTATAAATTATACTGCAGCTTTTTCAAAAGTAAAAAGTAGTAGTAGTACATATAGAAGCAGAACGTATACTCTGACAAACATATTTTTTAGTCTTTTACGCTTCCACCTGAGCACAAAATTGGTGTACTTGTGCCATTTCTAGAGGTTACGAAATGCTTACTTAAAACAACTGAACCTCCATCCTGATTTCTTCCGATAAATGTCATTCCTATTATCCACTATTTGTACCATCACTGCTATATTTTATCCCACCCTTAGAGAGGGAAGGACAATCACATACCAGACACAAAGGTCACAAAACTTAAGTCTTGCACAGCGGTCACGAAAAAGAATTCTCGTTGTGATTTTGTCTATTGACTTGACCTTGAAATAACCTTTGGTTTGGTTTCTTATGTAAAAATGTTTTGTTTTTTGTTTTTTCTGGAAGTCGCTAACTGGAACCGTGATTCATTGGTCATGTGTGGAATAATTGCTTGCACCGTCGAGCCTGTGCCAGACCTGACACTCTGAAGTCCCCTGCAGCCATTTCCCGCTGGCAGCACGACTGATTCATCTCATGCCTGAGCGTTATGTGATCCTCCACGCCTCGTGACATCTGAGAGCACCTCCATGGAATACAATTAAACGTGTGCCAACAAACACACACGCACACAAACACACGCACACACCGGCACTTTGTGGTAACACATCGACACGCAAACCAATTGACAAAACAAAGTGATTCTTTTTTTTTTTTTTTTTTTTTTTTTTTTTTTTAAAAAAAAGGGCAGCACTTGCTGAGATAAGGGGTCGAATGTTAATTATCATTTTTAATAAATGCACTTCAGACAAAACATTTCAAAGTTTTGTTTTGTTTTTGTTTGTTTTTTTTATTATCATTTTCAGTCTTCTGTTATTTCCACTCTCCAACTCTTTTGTTTGCTCACTTTCTACCAGTTTCGACGAGCTTCTTTCATCACTTTTCCAAGTGCTCGCATTTCTCCTCTAGCAGCCCTGATTACGTGGCCGCTCTCACACATACATGAACAACGTGCGCGTCTAAACTCAATTTCTTGTCTGAGTCGACGCGTGTTGGCTCAGGAAAAAAAAAAAAGAACCGCGCGCGCTGAACACACCATGGCGCCGCAGCAACGGCGCCGTTTGTCCTTTCCGACAGTGACGCCTGCTGGTGAGAGACGGAAATGCAGGCGATTCCCCTGGAATATTCGACAAGGCGTTGAATTGCACGAACATATTCTTCACCGCTGATTGTTGTGTACCGTAAATGTGAATGACGTCGCCCGATGCCGTCCTAGGGGTTTGTGGGTTCCACCCCACCTGTGCCCCCCCCCTTTCAATGTCAGAGGGGGACCAGGCAGTTGCGTCATCGCCGCCCCCAGCCTCCCAATTCTTTCTCACATCCTTTTATTTAATGTCCACATTTCCCTCAGTCCGTTGACAATCTGCGCGCAGAAGAGCTCGAGGAGAGTGGGTGCGAAGGGTCGGACGTTTTTTTTTTTTTTTTTTTTTTTTTTTTTTTTTTTTTAGGCAGGAAGAAAGATGTGCAGGCAGAATT